>JAXCHO010000050.1:6027500-6735000 GCA_036630365.1 Acanthiza pusilla | reverse complement strand
AATCCAGCGGGAATGCCCGTGGTGAGGTTTGCATTCCTTCCCGTGGTGTTTACTTAGCTCGCTGCTCTCATCCTTGCCCTTCCCCTCGTGCCCAGGCTCTGTGTTTGCTGGGGTTTAGTCTGACCAGTGCTGGCTCGGAGTGGCCCCGAAAGGGACTCTGCCAAACTGGAGGATGGCTGTGGTTGGAGAGATGAGTGTACACAAATTGCATAGTGCTCTTCACTGTGTGGAAACTGGCTTGTCGATCACCCAAACCAGCTTATTTGCACCATTTTGGATGCAAATCAGCCCCTGAGCAGGCAGAAGTTACAACTGTATTTACCTTAAGGGCCCTTTATCCTATCAGAGCAATGAAAAGCTCTCTTACAGCTAAAACCATATTCCACCCCTCCAAACTGTGGTAGCAATTTAGGTTGTTTCCACCATCATTTAAAGTGATTATTGCTGCTCCTCCTATGGGGATTTTATTACTTCACCCAAAACAAATCCTGCTGGAGAGTGAGGGTCGGATATAATTTGTATGAAACATGTGGATAGACCTGTTTCTGCTGATCTTGTTGGAGCTGATGTGGGTGTAGCTGCTCTCAAGAATTCCCCATCATCCATATTCCTCTGAGCAGAGCCAGGAAAATGCAATGTAGGACACTTGTCACCCAAATGAATGGCAAGCAAGCCATCTTTTCCTAAGTGGAGGACAGTTTTTCACATCCATCAATATATTTCTAAGTCAAATTTATTAAAAATGAAGATATTCCCACTGTGAGAGTTGCAAATGTAAATGCTATTTAACTAAACACAATTATTTTCTCCATTCCAGACCTCTACACATGTAGTGGCTGTTGATGAACTGACTCTGAACCATCACCTTTATAAAATAGCCTCATCCGATATAAATCTACACCATCCCATTGCTCTCTCTGTTGATTTATATCAGTGGCCCAGCAATTATGCCAACATCAGTAACAATCCACATCTCGATTGGTGGTGATTAAGGATGGAAAAGCAGCTGGGAGCAAGTGAGAATATAATACTCAAACTGTGACTAAAAGCCTGCAGAGTAGGAGCCTGATCCGTGCTGTGAGTAGTCTGCTGGGAATAAGCTGTACTTGAGAACTGACTTAGTTTGAATGGACAAAAATCAGGCCACAACTTGGTTTTACAGGCTCAGATAAACTGGGTGCAGTTTTACACCCACAAACATCCATGGTGGTAATGGTGGCTGATGAGGAGACCCAAATGAACCCTAAATGTTCCACATCCTGCTTTGGCAGTGCTCAATTTGCTCTCCAGGACTGAGAGTTTCACTTCACAGCACCCAATGTGGGCATCAGTTGGGTTTTTTCAGAGCGTTATATTCTGGTAACTCCCAAATTGGTGCTAAATAGCAGTTTTTCCAAAACTCAGTTCCCATTATCCTGAGTTTTTCCAGAAAATACATCTGTGGCCCTTTTCAAAGCTGCTGCCAAACAGCTCAGCCACTCCCCAAACCAAGTGGAAATAACAAGGAATGCAGGATGTGTTTTCTTAAGAGACAGGTAAAGTTTGTCTATGAGAGAAGCAATCCAGGAACAAGCCCAGGGAGCCTCCACACTGAGAGGCTTGTTTTGTTTTTTTGCTTTACAATTTCACAGCTTTAAGTCCTTTCAGGTTATTCCCATTCCCGCTTTAAAAGGCTGAAATTCTCTGTAGTGCAGCCACAAATATCACAGCCCTCTTGTCAACGTCCAGGCAGCTCAGAGCTGCAATTTATTTAAAGCTAGCCTGAAGTGAACCAGTTAGTAAGAGCTGGTTTCCTATCACACCTCATTCCACCTTCTGCCTTTGAAGCCCACTTAACACAGCCCTTCTATTCCTCAGGGACTTGAGGGGATTAAGGCAGCCCCCCTGACAATGCACTGACTGTTCCAGCGCTGTTGCCTTTTCTGTTTATCAACTAAAGTGAGAGAGAGTGGACAAAAAATAAAAGACAAAGAAGGAAAGGGAGAGAGCAGAAAGAGTGAGAAATGGAAGGAGGAGGGGAAAGAAGAAAGCAAGATTTTTAATGCAAAAACAAACCCTTGTTGTTCAGGGCTTTTGTTAATACTAGTAAGCTGCAAGTATAAGCCTTGCACTCTTAATAATGCAGCAGAGAAATAATTTCCCTAAAGCTCTCTCTCTGTATGTCAGACAAGTTGCATTTATCCCAAGAATTCTCTTTTCTTAGGGAGTCCCAGGTGTGAAAACCCAATGGAGCATTCAGTTGCCAGTGTCTGAGGAGCCCAAAGGATTATAACTCTTATTTAGTGCAGCTGATAACAGTATTTGATCTGTACCTCTTTACTAAAATCCTCTGGCTTCTGGCACCATGCCTAAGGCATCGTCTACCTGCAAAATCTGCAGCTTTATCTTAATGACAACAAAGCTTGGATAGCACTGTGAAGAGTTACAATAACACAAGGGTGAATGGGATCCACCTGAACTTGTTATTGCACTCTGATTTTGGGAAGCTTGCTGGATATTGAGCTGGAGTTGCTCATCAACATTCAGTTCTGGAGGAATTCTAAATGCTGGGATAACCACAGGAGGGAGAAGACAGGGCTTTTATGAAGAAGGTACATAAGATATCTTCTGAAAACCTTTCTCTTTGAAAAAGAAGGATACTCTGGGAAGAGACATGTAGAGCACACAGTTTAATGCCAATCCCAACAGCAGTGCTGAGAAACCCAAGGCAACAGTAAAAGATGCACAAGTGTTGGGTGGAGACACCCCACACCACCAGGCTCGAGAATGAGCAGCCTCCCTCTGCCCTTCAAACCACCAACATCTGGGATCCACGTGAGCCAAGCAGGCAAAGGAGGTCTGATAAAAGCTGCTTGAGGCAGCTCAAAAATTTAGGGACCCCATGTGGCTTTTCTATGGAAAAATGCTGTAGAAGATTAGATATCTACCCCTATAGCCATAAACCTTTCCCTCTTGCACTCTCCTGTGTAGTACAAGTTTAGAGGAGTCTCTGCAGGATTTTCTTGCCTTCATCACTCTTCAGTCATGTGCAGACAAAGAAAGTAAAATAAGAGAATCCATCCATCAGCCCTTCAGGACAAGTGAGATTCCAGGCTGTGGTGGGTGCTGAGCAGTGGGTGGGACACCAGGGCAGGTAACACAGGGCACAATCAATCAGCTCCAGATGTCTTTGCATCACGGAAGAGCTTTCTGGTCCCGGGGCAAGCACAACAACCCTTGATTGCTATAGGTGTTAATTAGTCATACAGTCCAGAAAAGGGCTCACATTTCTCCAGCTGGATAGGACTTTCTGCTGTGTAGCTGACTCCTGCTAATCTGAATTTCCTTTCACATCATGAGAGTTGCTGCTGCTCTCCATTTCTACATCCCTGTTCTGAGTTTTGCCAGTGGCTATGTGACACTGCCTCAGAATTCTCATGGGGCTAAGGAGCTGAGGCATCAGTTCAAGGGCCATCCTGTGCAGGCAGCAGGTGCCATGAAAGGACTATGATTTTGAAAGGTTTGGGATGTTTGCATTATTTGTTTTTTTCGTTGCCTCAGTTGTGGGAAACCCTGTGACCAGTTTTCCTCCCTGGTTAATGCCTAGTGGGAAAATTCCTTTCCTGCTGAGCAGTCCCTCTGCCCTGCAAACCCTCCACCACCATGGGTGTGGGGCAGGAGAGGAGGACAGGGTCTTTGTGAGCCATAGGCATTCAAAACCACAGCCCACAAAATAACCTCCTCAGGTCGGAGCGGGTGGGTAGGTTTATACTGGGATTTGTTTCCTCTTTTAGTTTTACTGGTTTCCTTCAGCAATCATTAGGGCTTAACTGAGCTTTTCTGGCTTCCCCTTGTGCTTCTACAGTTCTTTTGTTCCCAAGGGAAGTGGAGCTGTAAGGATCCCAAGCTTTCCATTCAAATTATTTCACAGACCTGAAATTCTTGGTCTGGGCTTAAAGTTCAACTCACCACTGACCATTTTCTCTGTGCAATGAAAGGACAGAAGGGAAAGGTGGTATCTTCCAAAGCTGAAACCTCTTTATATTGGCTGATTCTTTTTCTTCAGGTCAAAATAGACTCACATTATTAAGGTGCCAGCACCCACTTGTCACCTGTCCCACCCCAGCCCAGAGGGAGAGCACAAGCAAGCACCTGTTAGGAAAACTTTGAGCAAAGGAGAAGCCCAAAGAGCCTTTAAGGGATTTAGTGTGGCGGCTTTTATATGGACTATTCTGCACCTGCAAATAAATAAATAGATAGATAGATAGATAGATAGATAGATAAATAGATAGATAGACAGATAATAAAAACATCTCTCCATGTGCAGAGTCCTGACTCCAGAGGCACAGAGCAGGGTCTGAGCTGCTGGCAGGGGATCTGCTGCATGGCGCTGCCATCATCCACCCTGTGACTGCCCTTCAGGTACAACACTTTTCCTCCTAAGCCCCTCAGTCACCACACACAGTCCCAGATGGGATCTCCTCACCACTGCCTGGGGTTCCACTTCACTGCCTACTGTAGAAAAATCACTCTTGCTGCAAATCCAACTCATTTTTCTTCTAAATTAGGCTGAACATTACTTACATAGCTCCCTGCAGTGAAGAAAGCACTGACAGTGACAGCCTCTGATGCTCTGCAATGTTCAAGGCTTCAGGAGTTGCTACCAAGCATCACTATCAGACACAAATAATCCTGCTCTAAGCTCTGTCATGACAGAACAAGCCTTTCCTGGGTGCGTGCAAGCAGCACAGATGTCTGGCATCAAAATCTGCTTCAGAGCATCCACTGAATGCATTAAAAAGAAAATGAACTGCATTCAGCTGGATCTCAGTTCATCCTCCCAGACCAAGATTTTAAGGAAAGGCCTCAAGTGACTGTGCAGGCTGTAATAGAGGGGGATGAGAGAGTTGTTATCTGCCAGCAAATTGGCTGGATTTGGAGCATCTCTGATGCAAACAGAGTTAGGGCATTGATAGCAGCATGCTCCACATCTTTGACCATTCTAAAAACATCAGCCCCTCCCAGCACTCTCATTTTGGCCTTTCTGTCAGACTGAGTACAGGGACAGTCATGGAGACAGCTGTTTGCAAAAGGAAGGAATCCCTCTCCTCTGCTCCCACTTTTCCGGGATTGGAAAATACTGGCTGGCAGTACCACAGGCTTCTGCAGTGACAGTGCTTGTCGGACTACCATGGCTCCATTTCTCCTGCAAAAAAGGATGTAGCAGTTCTTTCTCTCTCCCACCCAGTCTGTGGGCTCAAGCTCAGAGAACCTTGCTATTCCCAATCCTGCAATGAAAAAGTGAGCAGGAAAATGCTGGAGAAGTGCTGGCCCCTGCCTAGGCAGAGCACACAGTGACTACTCCTGCCTCTGTATTGTCACTCCTCTGCCACAGTCACCTCTGCCAAAGGCTGGTGAAAAATGTCTGGCGGCTCTGGTATCAGTTTCTGAACCCAATCACAGATACAAAACCCCAGCAAACTTTAGGAGTGCTGTAGTCCAATTCTGAAGTGCCTGGCACAGAGAGGTTTGGGCACAGGTATGCCGATGGCTTTAGGGTCTGTTATCAGTGAAGATGAGGTAATTTCTAAAGAGGAATAAGCAGAACCCCAGCAGAGAGCTTGAAGGCACATTCAGCAATCCTGCTTTGCTAAAAACAAATCCCAAAGCAGTTGCTGTGGCTCCACCACACACAGCGACTTGCTAAGTCACAGTAACTCAGTTTTATACTCTTCTGTGTCCAGCAGCACACATGCCAGCACAGGTTCCATATTCCTGGATTACGTAGTGCTTTGGAATTACATACTGTCTTGAAATATTCCTCAGGGCCACCCTGAACAGGCCTTGGCAGAGCACATGAAAGGTTCATTTTCACCTGCTTCATCTTAGCAGGTTGCACCTCTTGGTGGAAAAGGCACAGAACTGAGATAAAATCTTTAGCAAATCTGCCTAACTACATCCATAAAATGGCTGGAGAAGTAGCTCTTATAGATAGGAGTAAGTGCTTGGGAGGTTTTCCTTCAAGAAAAAAATGCTTGCTTTTTCCCTCACCATCAGAGTGTTCATATAAACCTATAACCAGTTCAGGCTGTTTCTCCCTCTGGGAGATTTCAAGTGATTTGATTCAGCTTTCTAACATTGTTCAAGGTAGACTTCATCTCCCCTAGCACTCATCAAAGCTGCTAATAGGTACTTCAGAACTCATAAAGAGATGACCAAATCTTGGGCATTGGGGACTCTGGCTCATTTATCTTCCAGAGGCAGAATCAGATCTGATTTTTTGCACTGCCTGCTCAGATGCTAATGCAGAGCGTGGTCCCTGGCTCCTCATGGAAGCTTCCCTTGCAATAACAGTCTGCTGTGAAAACACGAGAAAGGCAACACAGACTTCATATGGCTTCTACATTTAACTACACACAGATGGAGAACTGGGTGGGGGGGGGTGGAGAAAAAGGAAAAAAAAGTTTTACTTAGTATTTGGTTACTAGCAGTGGGGAAGGGGAGATATACAAACCAAAACCAACACAAAAGTTTTAAACACAAGCCTCCTAATTAGTGTAATTAGGAGCAGAGAAGTTCTGAAGCCCAAATTTCATGTACTCTATGAAGATGTTTTGTAGTCTCAGGTTCTTAGTTAACACAGAGCAAGTGACTCCACACCATTTTAAATAGAATTAGAGTACTTTATTTGGATCTGATCCCATGAATTACAGTGAACTTTACCTCATTTTACAATAAGAATCTAATTATTATGCTGCCGCTGATAATGCAACAGTTAGGTTCAGGTCCAGATATACAAGAGATGTTGTGTTGGTGGAGTAACATTTATCTAGTACTTGAATACCTGCTCATATTAAGGAAAAATTCGTCACTAACTAGCAAGAAGTGACACCTCACTACTTTTTGTCAAAATGATTGTTTTGATACAAAAATTTTTTCCCATTGAAGTCACGTGCAAACCTACTCTGCAAGGATTATCATTAGAACTTTCTTTTTTCTTTTTTGGGGGAAGTTTAAGCTCAGTTTCCCTTGATATGACTTTTCAAACTGCAGTTACTGCTGCTGTACTGTAACCTGGATTTGACTGCAGTTCTAAAAAATAATCATAGATAATAAGTATAAAGCTCCCACTGTTTAGACTGCAGCCTAAAAAATATAACCTCTGCCTGGAGTCTATTTATATGGCAAGTAGCCTCATTTCTTTTCCACGTCACACTCCAAAGTGCAGGTATTCAGTTATTACTGAAGAGACTCTGATTGTAGGAGTTCCAGGCTGATTTTCTTGTTTGCTGGATGCTGTAGGTGAGTAGGGATTCCCTGCTCCTCAAGGCCATGGCCTCAGTTCACTCTCTGGGACTATGAGTAACCTGGGAGTAAGAATACAACGCTCAGTCTAGCAGCTCCCCAATGCAATTATCATCATCCACAGGGAATGCTGTTCTCTTTTTTCCTGAGGAGCCTTGGGATGAGATTGTGTCCTGCAGGGTGCTGTGGGGTAGGGAGGAGAAGGGCTGCTTTGGCTACTCTGAGAAATTCCAAAGAGCATTTAACCTCATCAACCACATGATTAGAAAAGTCTTTCTACATTCTCCTAGGATTAGAAGTTTTAAAAGTCAGCCACCAAAGCTGTTTCTTCAATAGAAACCGTGCCCCTCTGGAGGACAGGTCACCTTAGCTCGGTGCCTGTGATGGGTGGCAGGTCATCTTCTGGGGACACGTGTCTCCTTCTCCTGCTGCCAGGAGCAGCCCAGCCTGTGGGCACTGGCACAGACAGCTCGGCCTCTCCAGGATGGTTTCCACCCTCCCTGCCAGGTCCTCAGTTCATTGTTTTTATTATGACTTGAATTGACATATTTCATTACATACAATCACCCTCTGCCCCACGGTGCATTCATCACCCGTGTCAGCTCTGCTTTTCCAATCTGCTGCTTGATTAGCCTTTGTTAGCAGGAACCCCAATGCTACACACGGAGCCGTGTACCTTTTGCTCCTGTACTGGAGGACACCATGGCAAAGAGGCTGCCAGGGCTTTTTCCCAGATAAAAATAATCAGAGCCAGAGCAGGGCCCAAGGACATCAGAAAAGCCAGCTCTGTTCCCAGCTCTGCTCCTGACCTGGCCCAGCATCTTCTCACTCACCCTGGTGCCTGCAAATTCTCTCCACTCTCTCTGTCTGGAGTTCAGCAGCTCCTCAGCTGTCACCTCGTGCTGTGCGCTTGTGCCTGTTATAGGGGCTGTCATTTTGGTACAGTCCTTCAGGGGGGAAATCACTCTCAGGCTCCTGTTGGTGACAAAAGTAATGGTACCTGGGGGCAGTTGGCTGGAGAAATGACAAAATTAGAGTTATTATACCATATCCCCCAGTATTGGGAGAGATTATAGATGCCACATGGGCTCTTGCAATGGGAAGCTAAGCAAGGGCAGCCAGCAGAATCCATTTATGAAGAGTAGGTCATCCTCAGCAAATATGATTAACTCCTTGGAGTGGAGGTGACGATGAGAGCTGACAGGGCTGAAGCAGCAGACATAATTGACTTGGACTTCCACAAGGCTTTTTTTTTTTTTTTTCCCCTCCATACAATAGTGCATAAAAGACTTAGGGTTAATAAGTCTGGCATTGATAGTGAAATTCTCAATTGGCTACAAAAAAGAATGGCTTGGTAACCGAGGTTAGACAAGTTGGAAAGTGGTGATAAATGGATACAGATGGGGTAACGGTGAGAGGTGAGAAGTGGAGTGCCTCTGGGAGCAGAGGTGGGGGCTCGTTCATGCATCACTGACCCACCCGGGAGGGGGATGGAAGTGAAGCATGCGTGTCGTCACAGGACACAGAGGGTAAGGGAGGAAGAGGGACACCACATGTGAGGAGACAGAGTTAGGGACAGGCAGGATGACAGACATCCCTGCACAATGCACACTGGAGAAACTGCAAGAACAGAACAGTGTAAAGAGCTGAGGAAAGGACAGGTGGGATTGTTTTTCTGCAAATTGGAGATTAAGAAGAGGATGTGAGGTGATAACAGAAAAATCCTCCATAAAGAGGAGATACATCATTCAGTGGTAGGATGAGGCTGTGACGGCGAGTGCTGGACTCTGGCACTGCAATCCAACAGTGCAAACCAAATTTCACTCAAAAATATCTCTCTTTTATTCTATGAACAACTTATCCATTAACTGGTGTGTCCATTAACTGATCAACTTTTTAATCTGCCTACCTATTACATAGTCTTCGCCAGTTCAAAAGCTGAGAACCTCAAAGTTCTAAATTATTTCATCCTTGTATTCAGCCCTTTAGCATTAAGAAAGCATTATCTCCATTTTACAAAGATCAAAAACACAAAGATATTACATTTAATTACCAGCTGTCATAATTCTATCACAAATCCTACAATACTTTGAGGTTTTCTTTTCCATTTCTGATGGTCAAGGAAGATTCATGACAATAAAATGTCTTTATTCCGCTAGTGCATATATAATTTCATAGTCCAGGCCTTTGGAGGACCTCTCCAAACAGCCAAGTGAGCACAGTTAGAGTGTGGTCTCTGCAATACTTTTACTGTGCAAACAAAAGGTTGCTTACACCACTGTTTGCAGAAAGCAAGCGTCACTGAGGCAAACACGTGGTCTCTCCTGGATAAAGGCTTTTTGCAATATTTGTCCAGCTGTAGTGATTTTTCAGCTAGTGGTTGGAAAAGTGACCTCTGATTTGACCTTAGGGGCAGGTTCTTGAGCCACCCGCTGGAGTAAACTCTGCTTCTCAGCAGAGAAAGATGATCTGACACACCAAAGTTACAGATTTTACAGTAAAGACTCTCTTCCCATGCACCGGGAACAGGAGCTAAATCTGAGCTCTCTAAAAATGCAAACATCTAATCCTGGTTTTGGTCAAAGTGAGACTTCCAGTAACTTAACGAGGACAAAAGTAAAACATGCTTGGCCATTCCCAAAGTGAGTTGTTGAGTTATTTGCACTGGTGGAGGAAATTTTCTGGAACACCAAGATTCACCCTACTTGTCCCACCCACCGTACCAATGGGAAAACTCTCATTGACTCCAGCAGAGAAGAGCTAGTCTGGAGCAGAAAACTTCTTGAATTCCACCTCAATACTTATAGCTTGAAAATCACCGCAGACAGGACATACACATTTCCTAAGCCAAGAGCTTAAATTCTAACAGGAGACAAAAGCAACATATGAAATGTTGTCCATACTAAAGTGAGAAGCAGAATAAGTTGAGTGACAGTGGTAAGGACCAGATTGGCATGCACACAGCTAAGACCATGTTTTACTAGTGCAAACCTCTAACTGCAAATAACTAACAGTATTAAAAACATGCAGCCCTGAACACTGCTTAAAATGTTCCAAATCCCCAAATTCAGCAAAGCCCTCGAAGGTCATATTGAGCATTTAGCACACCATGTTAATGGTTAAGGACTTGCTCTGGCAATTTCCTCAGCTGGGGTCACAGTGCCAAACTGTGGTGCCTCTGTGCCACTCCTTGCTTGGAGTTCGGATTAGATTGCGTGGATAAAAAAAAGAACCATACTGCTTTCCTTAATCTTGTTTTCCTTAAAAGCAGAAGCCACTTCACCTATGTCATGTCTACCTTGTAATTATCCTTTGTCTGTTTTGGAGTTGTGCATTTAAGTGCTTTTTTGTGCTCTTTCTCACAACCGTCTGCTGCTTGTGATCATTGTTATTTAAAGAGAAAGATTTAAGGAGAAAGGAAAAAATTTTTTTCTTCTTTTGCTGTGCATTTGGAGATGGAAAATATTTCTCTCTCTCTTTTTTTTTTTTTTTTTTTTTTTTTTTTTTAACTACTTCCCATCCTAAAAAGCCTCCCTCAACTCTCATTTTATGGACACACAAAAAGCATAATTTTCTTTGTGTAACTTGACACATCCCAGCGGCAGCACAGCACTTGATTGTTTGATGAGACAGCATTGTGGATCACATGCACAATGGCCCCCGAGAAAATTACACCCTCCCAGGCTTCAGTGAGAATCTCTTTGATGACAAAAGAGTTATTATTATGAGCATTATGCAGACACTCAGGTCAAGCTCTTACTAATTTCAGGAGTTGTTCCTTTATCATTTCTTGACTGTTTGGGCAGTACAAATGCAAAGGTAACTTCCAGCCCAAGGAGCAGAGACTGGATTCAGCAAATCGTTAAAAGCATTTGTTTAACTCTAAACATAAGGAAAAACAATGGCATTAATGGGAACACTCATGTACTGCACACTAAGGATATGTTTTTATAGTTTTATTAACTCCACTTAATGAGGTTTAAAATATAGATAGAGAGATATATTTGTAAGTCTGCTGAAATCATGCTCTTTCTCTTCCTGTCAGAGCAGTAGCCTTCATTAACTCAGCACTGCAGCCTGGCTAACTAGGGCAGGACTTGCAGTAACTAGTATAGCAAGTTGAATTATTCATTGTGAACTTTTTCTTATGGAGGAATGTATCTTCTTGGTTTTTCTACTCAGAGATTTTACATGAACATCTCTTTTTTTTTTTTTTTTTAATGATTTCTCCTTTCTTGAGGATTTCTTCATCAAGGAAATGGTGCAAACAAATTATGCACAGTTGGTCGTGACAGTCACAGCAGGACTCTGTTAAAGAGCTCTCCAGTGAAAAGTGTGACTGGTCACTAAAGTTTTAGGATTTCTCTATTTATTCGACTGACTGAACAAAATATGGAACAAAGGCAGTTTTAATGCTATGAGTTCCTCTGATTTGCCCTTCAAAAGGAACTTTTTTCTTTTTAATGCTTCCCAACTTACTCAAAATTTTCTTGCTTACCCCCATATTTTGCCTGTTTCCACCTCTAATGGCACCATATTCCTTTGGTCTTAACAGCCCATTCCCAGCAAAAACTTTCTGAGACTCACTGCCAGGCTTAATAAGGCTCCCAGTGGGGAGAAACTGAGATCAACAAGGGATATCTCTGTGCTTATTATCATGTTGAATCTAAGTGGTGTCATTCCTCAGAATTCATTAGTTTAACAACATTCCCAAAATATACTTGGCAAGTTGTAAATGTATCCTTTCGATTAAATTACTTGAAACTTATAGATTTTCTTTTCTTTGTGTATACTTTTACTGAAAACTCACTCGACTTACAGATTGCCGTGAAAGTTTATTCTTTATTGGAATTAGCACGAGAAGCACTGGGAGTATTTTTAGCAATGTGCTTTTGATTAACGGATCATATTTTGAATGTTGTTAACAGGGGATTTTTTAGTGCAAAATTTCTTCTTACAGAGGGTCCCACTCTGAAGTTGCTGCCTCAGCAGTCCCTGCAGGAGAATGCAGCGCAGCAGAACAGAGAGAGGAACTGTCCATCAGCAGATCCCAGAGCACAGAGATCAGGCAAAGGAAGCCCAAATCGAGAGAAAAGAGGCACAGTAACCAGCAGCCAGTTGAGCACTTGTGGAGTATGGGAGCATGGAAGACCCTCAGGTACAAATGTAACAGGAGGTACTGCTGGAAGTGCCTCTTTACCTGCAGAACACCAAATTCCCACTCCCATCCTTCCCAATCTGACATGAGTGAGCAAAGCCTGGTGCTTGTGGCAGCCACATATTGTGGGAGAGAGGGCAGGGGTCCAGCCATGGTCCTTCTGAAGCAAATCCCTTCAGCACCAAGGTACAGCCAACAGGCAGCCAGGGAGAAGGAGGAATTCTGCATTCCAGGTGAGGAGGGAACTGCTACAGTCCAGGTCTTGGAGAAGCTGAAAGGCCTCAGCCCCGGATGGTGTTTTCTCCTGCCTTAAATAAGAAAGCACTCATAGCACAGAGCCCTTCCATGAGCCTGGCTGGAGGGATGAGTTATGACAGAGAAGACACAGGACACATTTGTTTCCAGCTGTGTCTTGACTACAGATGTCTCTCAGGAAAGGTATTAGCCTGTCCAAGGAAATCTGTGGTGTCTGCTAAGCTCACAGCAGCTTGACACCTGCAAGGAGCATCACAAAGAAGATAACGGTGAGCGTTTGGCAACTAAGGATTTGCTTGAGCCAGCATGTCTGTTATTTGTAATTCATAGGCTTGGCAGAATGATCTGGGATTTTTCAGTGGTTTTCTCTCAGCCCACAAAATAGATCTCGTTTTAAACCAGGCATTTTTCTGATCTGTTTTTAACTTTGATATTATGGTCAGAAAGGGAAATCCCCGAAGATATTTTGGTGGTTGAGGTACAACATCCTGAGTCTGAGAGATACAGAAATATCTTGAATATTCTCTCCTGTCATTCTGGGAGAGTCATTTCATTCTGGTTATCTGCACAGTTCTGCAAAACAGCACAGATGTTTCGTAACAGTAACGCTCAGTGAACTCGCACAATCTCTCTCCCAGTCACCTTTCCATTCAGAAGCTCAGTATTTGTTTTCCTCTCCAGTGCTCTGCCTGGGCAGCAGATTAATCCTGGCCATACAAAATGGTGCCTGATAGAGCAATATAAAATAAACAATTTGCAACAGATCCTGAGCTGTGTTCCATCAACCGCAGCAGCACAGGGGACACAGAGACAGCTTAGGTGGAGAAGGGGCTCATTTGTCATTAAGTCACTGGCTGGTGACCTGCTGGTACACCTGGGCTGGAGAGATTGGAAGGTCACAAGAAATGGAGAGGCTAATGGGGGCAGAAAGCCAGACATGCATGCTTATTTGCTGTCACAGTATGTGGACAAGCAATAGGGAAAAGGATAATCCAACAAGTGAGGCCAGGTCATGCCACACTCTTTTGGATGTTGAAAGACTGAACTTTTCCATCACAGTTACTGTTTGAGTGCGAGAAATGTAAGATGCTACTTGTTTTCTTCCCCTTCCTGGTATAAAACCTGAGATTTTGCAAGCCAAGCAGTGCTGAGTTATTCAAGACGTAGAGCTGAATTAAAATATTCAGGAAAGACTAGGTGGAATCTCATGTGAGAATGGAACTAGCCCTGAGGACTTTAAAACTTTAGTTCACCATGACTGTCATTGCATAAAATTTAGTAGACAGCGAAGGACAAAGTGTTATGACAAAGTGACATTTGCAAAGTGAACACATCACTGCCAGGTGGGGAACTGGGTGAATGAACAAAGATGCCAGAAGATGTGTTTTCCTTCAGGAAGTTGTGTTGTTCAGTGCCAGGATAATGTTACTTTATTTTTTTCCTTGGGAAAACAGCCATTGTCTCATACCTAGCATTTGTAAGGGTAGAAATGTTATCCCATAAGGACTCTAAAAGCAAAGGTATTCAGTGAACCCAAACATTCTGACCGAGGGACCAAGCTGATCCCACTTGTTTGACAGCACCCTCCAGCCATTTGAAACCATCTGATTTTCCAGCTCCATGGTGAAAATCAGCACTGCAGTAGGAGAAGCATGTCCAAACAAGGCCAGGGTTAACTGGGCCAGGAATTATGGAAAGCTGTGAAAAATGAACAAGAGAAAGCAGACCTTCACTATAGTACCTGTCATAAAAAGGGCAAAGTAGAAACAGACAGAGGAAAAACACATGCACAGAGTTAGACCAGAGCTGCCCCTGCTCCTGAGAGAGCTGAGAGCACTCAGGGCAAGCATCCACTGCTCTGCTGTTGCACAGTTGTGACAAAAGAGATTTGTAAGGGCATTTTTAGCTTCAATTTTCCTGAACTTTATTCTTCAGTGTCTTTTTTCCCCCCCCACAAGATTGGAGAAATCTACCTGAGAAATTCTGAGACAAGCACTAGCTGCTGTTAGTCTGGTGAAACATTTATTGAATGGTACCAAAGGCCACTAAATTAAAAAACTGCCTTTACAGCTCCATTTCAAGTGTAATACTTTTGTTACCTCAAAATCAAGGCTGACAAAGCCATTTTGCTTCCTTCAGACACAAAAGGACATTTTGAAGTAACCCCCACTAAAACAAACTTGGTCATATTTCATTAAAACTGGAAAGGGCAGGAATTTTCATGTTTTAGTTGCTGCTCTCCAAAGAGCTTCAAAGCACTTCACAAAGCAACTTCTCCAGCACTTCCTTATCCGAGCAGTCCTGCTGGACTCTTGGAAGTCTCTGCCTCTCCTTTCATGAGCAAGGTTGGCTTCATCAAGACCTAATGACCAAGCCCTGGGAGACGCCGAATACCTGCAGCCCAACATCTCTGCAGAGATCTCATTATGCCTTTCAACAGCCTGAGACAAAGGGAATGCCCCATTACACAGATGGATAAACTGACTCATCGGGCTTTTAACACGACTTGCCCAAATACTTGAAGCATTGGCTAAATCTCAGGCACCTCATCCAGGCAATTAGTGTCCTCATGGTGAGCGGGTCTGGGTAAATTACTGAGAAGAGAAAGATGTGGCACTGAATAAATGACTGTGCACACTGTATACCGTGACTGAACTGCAGATTAGATCTGCTTAAACTAACTTGAAAATGAGCTAATTCAGATATTAGCAGCAGATTGGCAGGTTTAATCTGCCGGGCTGAGCTGTGGGGGCTGGCTGAAACGCCTGGACCTGCTGGTGGAAGCAGGGATGCCTCCCTAGCCTCCCTCCTCTGACCACCAAACCCTCTGCTGCCCGCTACAAATTAGTTTATAACTGAGGAAGAGCTCCCACATCAGATGCAGGCTGATAGCACAGGGAGGGTAGCAGCAGACATAACCTGGAAGGACCTGTTCTCCAGTCAAAGATTGTCTCGAGATTTCCAGTGGGGCAGGGCTCCTCCCAAAATTCCACAATCCTTCGCCAGCTGCCAGGAAGAGCCAAATCCAGCTTTGAGGCAGTGGACAGAGACATCTCCTCCGCTCTGTGCTCACAATGGGCACCTCCAGCTCCCTGTCCACCTTCCCACCCTTCCCAGCACGCAGCTCAGCCCCATATCTTGGCAGCCCTCTGGAAAACCCAAAGTATGCGGTGGAAGCCTGCGTAAATCTGGTTAATTTAATTACTTCTGGGAGATGGATATCTCTGGCTGTGGAGCCACATTAGTAAGCCTGATGTCAGCCCCTCCTGCGGCGCACGCAGGTTGGGGCAGGAGGAGGTGCAGGGGCACAGCCAGAGGGGCTGGAGGCTGCAGGAGGGATGCACGACAAGGTACAGCTTCTGCCTTCTGCCAAGAAGGTTGGCAACTTGGATTTCAAGGCACAGAGCTGGACTTCTCTGTCTCATGTAGGGTTTTGGGGTGGGGGTGGATTGGAAACACGACGTGGCTGTCCTTTAGCATGATTAGCAAAATTATTCCATTGCCATGGCTCCAAAAGCTCCTGGCTGCTCCCAGCACAGCAGAGAGACTCAAACAGCAAACAAGACACGATGCTGATTCAGGCCTCGGGAAACCTTGGGCATGAGTCCAGGCTGAGCTGGGTCTTTGTTAAACCTGCATTTATTCACTGCACCCTCCTGAAACCTGAGAGCCTTCCCCACTGCTGGTGCTGCTCAGGAGCCAGGTCAGGCACCCTGCTCCCTCCCAGTCCTTGGGCAGAAAACACAGCGAGGTCAGGGACACCTCTGCCACTGGCCCGTCACACAAACCTCTGCAATGCCTTGGACGTAACTCCTCTCTTTCCTGCTCCTGTACAAATACTTCACTCCAAAAAACCCTCCTTGTTTCTCCGTGCTGAGGAAATGAATTCTCACTGTTTTTAGCAGAAGTTATGTACCAAGGATATCTGCAGGTCTGAGAGTATGTCTGAGCTCCAGGGGCTAGTGCATAAAGAACAAGAATTTCCTATAGAATCTTAAAGCCAAATCATATTTCATTCAAAGAACCTAATTTGCTTCACATAATCCAAGTTCTGGAGCAGCCCTTATAAATGGAAAAGATACCCTCCTGGTATTCTCAACAGAAGCATTTTCTTCTTATTTCTTTCTATATCCAAAGATTTTCTGGCACCCACATAAAGGTTAAATCTAGCCTGAAAGCATATGCCTTTCCTCTTTGAGTTTGATTAACTATGGCTGAAATGATACTGGGAACTGGAAGCTCTGACGACTGGAGTGGTATCAGACAGACAGACAAGCAGGGGGAGAAATGAGTCTTTTTAAGTTTTTGAAGTAGTTCTGAATGAGGTCTAAATTGCACCAAATAATGTGCTTAAATAAACTGCTAGCAAAGGAAACAGCTGTCAGAATATTATACTTCTGTGGATCCAAGTATATACCCTACAGTTATGGAACAGAAAATTGCCAAATGAAGATTTAAAGTGACAAGATCTGTGTGTGGCAGCAACAGCAGGTAAAACACAAGAGTCATTTGAGCTGCTTTAAATTTAAGTGTCCCATGTATTGAGCATTGAAATTTTTTAGTAGCTGCCTTGTGAGTTTTCCTCTCCGTGCTTTGTTAACACAGCAAGTTTCAGACCACATCTAATGGTTTAAAACAACACTTTTAAACAGTATTTCCTGCTCTAATAGAGCCTGTCTGGGATTTACTAGCAGAATAGGAACTGTTTAAAACTACACCTGAAAGGCACAAGGCATGAAAAGAAATGTATGATTTTCTAAGATGCTCTATTGCCCATGGGTGTGTAGGGAAGCAAGCTGGATCCACAGCCTGGGTGACTCTTTTGCAAATAGTTTTGTGCCAGTGGCTTGTAACAGGCTCTTGAGTGTTCAGGAACTCCAAGCAGGCAGCAATTGTCTCCAAACATTTCACATCAGGGCTGTTCACGTGTGCAAGGACACGGCTCAAAGACCTCTCACACCTCTCTGGGTGGATCATGGGCAGGTGGGTCACTGCTGTTTGCTTCTGCACATTGTCTCTGCTGCTTTGAAATCACTTTGCAAGCAAGAGCGTGGCTCCAGCCCTTGCAGGACAGTAAAAAATTGAGCTTTTTAACCTCACCCCCTGCCTTGGGAAGCTTCCCAACACAGGAATAACCTCTGAGGGTGCAATCCTGGCATTCGCAAGGTGCTGTCCTTTTGATCTGGGGGAAGAAGATGAGCAGGACTTGACCCTTTGGGGTTCCAGACAGCCCAGTCTCTTGTAAGCCTCTCACCTGTGCTTGGAGGAGCTGAGTTCCTGCGTGCTCTGCTGGGGTCACAGTGTCCCCCAGGGAAGTGGCCCGAGGCAGGAAACCCAGACCTAAATCTGACCCCCAGTTCAATCCCAGCAGCCTCCCAGTGCTCCTTCCCTCTCTCACAGAACTCAGCACACGCTAATTCAAAGTGAGCTCAGCAAAGAAATGCAAATAGAGCAATCTAAAACATTTAGATGAGTTTAAATGTCTTCTTAAACATTTGGCGGAGTGAGGGCTGTGACTCTTTGGCTACAGACATGCAAGTCATGAGCATCGGCTCTGTTTTCACTGGGGTTGGCCTGGGAGGGTGAAAAAAGGGTTCAGGTTTTTAATAAGCTAAGAACATGAGGCAGCCTGCCCAGTCAGGCTATGAGATGAAACATTCAATCTGATCCATCCCTATGGTATCGTGGAGGCTGTATTTTTGGAAACTTCACTTTTTTACATTTCTATTTTCTCATGGCTCTGCCTCTGGACCTCATTAATCTCCATAGTACTTGCAAGTGAACAATTGCCCTAATTCCATCTGGCTGGAGTACCAAAAAAAAAAAAAAAAAAAAAAAAAAAAAAAAAAAAAAAAAAAGACTTTTTTTAAAAAAAAGAAGGTTGCTTTTTTCATTCGTCTACTTTTCCCCTCCTTATTCTGGAAATTCCTGGTGATTTTACTTAACAATGTACGTAAGAAAAGCTTCTCTATTGGGAGACAAAAATTAGGAATATAACTGGCAGTGCCAGTGGAAGTAAATTAGAAATGAAGACAGTGATGGAAAAGGATATTTTTTTTTTTTTTGATAGACAGCAAGTCACTCATCTTTTACAGAAGCCAAAGGGCTGCTGCTGGAGGGATACGGTGGCCTAAAGTTGGACAAACTCTGGAGTCAAAAGTTGAATAGGTTACTTTTAAGGGGGTTCAGAAAGTAATGGAGAAGGAAGTAGTTTTCTGATCTAAACACCTTTTTAAAAACACCAAAACAGGGCCTTGACATTCAGCTCTTTTGAAATAAAATATGCCATCCTACAACCCTGAAAAACAATGTAAAGGCAACAGAAGGTACCCAAAGCACTCAGCACCTGAGTTTTCAGCTGGAATCAGCACCTCTGACTTGTGTCATCTAAGCCAATTTTGTCAGGGACTGTTAATGTCTAGAACTGACCTGTGTCAAAGGCCTTTTAAAATGTTTGTTTATCAGGCTTGGGGTTCATTTTTTCTTTCATTCAGAAAAGCTCTCCTCATTTCTATTTTTCATACACACAGACCACCCCCCTGTTCCATTCCTGCTCATTTTGGTACCTCAGCTCTGGGGACTTTGGGGCAGCATTTGGCCACAGGCTGCAGATGGGAGCTGATGTCTTTGCCCTGCTGCTACAGCTGAAAACCTCTTCATTATGGTACAAATCATTATTTGAATCCAACTCGATGTTTTAAGACAGTTTCAGTTCTGGATTTTGAAGCAAAATGTAGAATTTGTGAGAAAAGATGTTCCCAGCAGCGGCTGAAACATGCACATACCCAGGGCGGAGAAATTCAGCTTGCAGGTCCTGTAGCCTACACACTGTCCAGCTCCACAGACTTATTAAATGAATCCTGATTTACAGGCAGGTAATTAAGAGCAGATCTGCTGAGCAAGAGAGCAGTGTTTCTGCAGCTCCCCTTTGCCAGCTGGATCCCACGTCGGAGGCTGAGCCAGCCCTGCCAGCTCCTCTGCTCCCGCAGCTGCCCTTCTCCTCTCTGCTTGCTTCAGGATCCTCCACCTCCCTCCAGCTGAAGAACTCTTCTGCAACAATCTCTGAGCTTTCAGGAGGGGATTTGGGTTCCTTGTTCTTTCTTTTTTTTTCCTTTTTTTTTGTTTTGGTGGGAAGGGTTTGTAAATGTAATAAATCTTGAGATGTCTTTGCTGAAGGGTTGACACACAGGATGCTTTCCCAATTCTCTCAAACCTCCATTAATCCTTATTAATACCAATTGCATGGCGTACGAGCTGGGGAAAGAGCATGAAATGAATGCATTCTGTTTTGTCACACAACTACGTGTTCCACATTCCTATAAATCAAGCAGGAATGGACATCCATGGCCAAAGTGTTTTAAAGTGGGCACCTCTGCCCTACGGACCACATGTTCCTCAGGCAGTTTTAAATAAGCTGAGTCAGTGGCTGCTTTTCTGAAAGCTCCATTGGAGAAACTAACCAAACCCTTCCTTCCCATGGCACTACTTTAGAGCAATTAAACTTGACCTCAAGTTCAGTAGCCAGTCTCAGCTTAGCTCCTTCTGCAATTCCTAAATGACCAGGAAGGTACCACGTGCTGCTCCCTGCTCCTGTGATAGCCGTGAGCACTGGCTGAGGTCTGATCAGCTTTCTGGGCAGAGCCTGCATGTTCAGGAGGCTTTTTAGCCTTTCTTCATGAATGCTGAAAGGTGGGGAAATTATCTGGGAGAGAGGATGTTACAGTGGTTTTCACATGCTCGTCCCGGTTTAGGTCCCCGCAGGTTGTAAGCTGTTGCAGCCTGCATTTCCCCGTCAGCAAAGCATTTCAGCACCTGCACAATTTTATTCAGCTGATTACCATTGCTGACTACGGGACTTGCAAAGGTGTAGCTCCACACTGGGGATACAGACATCATTAAAAAATCTGCTCCATATATGTGAGGTGAATGGCGTGAGGGGCAGAAACCCTCCTGCTTTAAATGATGATGTACAACATCAGACTCTGCACTTAAAATCTCAGGAAAAAAGCAGCTATCAGTCCTGCACAGGCTTTAAATCCTTTAGTAATTCACAGCATGGTCATGCACAGCCACATCAGACAGTGTTGGGTCTGTGTGTTCATGGTTTATAGTGATTTGGGCTGTGCCATGTCCAGGGAGCCAGAAAGCTGCATTGCCAAACATATGGCATTTACTGAGTATTTTGTACAGTTCATCTGCTTCTTTTACTTGCTGGAAATGGTAATCACCTTCTCGTATCCCACACACTCAAGCTCACTTCGATATGAATTTGGAAAATACTGTATTAAATGATTTATTCCAGCTTTATCCATTTCCTAATAATGTAATGAATTATTGATGGGCACTAGGAAAAAGTAAAAGAAGCAGAATAGCATTTCAACAGAGGCAGTTATTCAAAAAAGTGAAGTGGAAGGAAAGTGTTTTCCATGCCATCAGATTTTGTACTTTGAAATATTTTCCTATCCAAAACTAGGACGACAATATAAAAACAACTCTCTTCAAGTACTTTTGCTAACAGAAGTCTCCCCTAATGCAGGATCTGGCCAATGAATGTAAAGTCTTCTACTGAAAATGAAAAACAATCCTGAAAATGCAAAGAATCCCTTTGGAACAATATTCAGAATATTTTCATTTAAAAATTCAGGCAAAATGGAGGTTTTGGCAATTAAAACAAATCCTTGCGAAACACCTAAAAATTAAAAATTTAAACTCAAATTCACCCTTTCACTCAGACAAGTCTGATTTTAATGAATCAATCTCTCCTGTGCCAAGTGTAATGAGACTTCATTCCTGACTCCACTTCCAAGGGCCACTCTGTGAAAAGATAGGAAGGGAGCCAAGAAGCCAAACTGTGCCTCTTCTTGGGGAAGGAAAACAAGAAAAATTGTTTAACAATTGTTGCACTGATTGTTAAGGCTCTGCTGATTCTAACAGTCAGCAGAATATGGGGGTAAAGATGAGACCAAACCTTCCTTACAGCAACTTGATAAACCCCAAGGAAAGCAGCAAAGGCTGTGTTAGGATTCTGGTAACATTGGTGTGCTTGGTGCTTCAGAAACACAGAAAAAACAAACCACCCCCCAAATAAAACCACCTGTACAGAGGATGGCTTAACCAAAAAAAAAACCCCAAAACTCCACAGAGGAGGACTCTAAAAATATACTCAATTATCTGCAACACAATGACAGGCGTTGATTCAATTTGAGCACTATGGTTTTATTATTTCTCTCTCCATCAGTGGGATGCGTACTGTGAACAGCAATCTCCGTGGTTTTTTTGACAAAGTAGGAAATTCACAATGGGAAAGAAGAAAGGTAACGAAACCCTGAAGATGTCTTCTTCCTCCCTTTTAAAGGACTGGTAATGAGAAGGAAACTGGTTATAGTCAGAGCTGCCAGGCTATCAGATGGAATGAGATTTGAAGGGAAAAAAAATTAATGGCATGCTAAATATGTTGTTGAAATGCACTGGGAATAGCTTCACGTTAAGAGGAAAACAGCTTAAAATCATGTAAAATGGAGGTCAGGCGTGAGAAGGAATGTGTCTGAAGAGAATTGTGTGCATGCTAAAAGCTGCCCACAAATTCTAAATACACACATTGAGGACTGCACAATAATCTGGTCGAACAAGGTTTTCAGAGGGGCAATTATCTACATCCGCAGTTATTTTGGGGTACGCTGCATACTTTTTACTTATCTCAATCTTGCATTCAGTGACATAAACAAATATGAGGATGTGGGTCACTACAATTTTTTGCAAAAAAGCAAAAATGTGATAAGAGTAGTCTTGCATTGCTCTGTTAAAAATGTTGAATACTTTTATCAATTTCAATTACAGTGATCAATTTCCTTTTATCTCTGCTCTCTGAGGGAATAAGCTTTGCACATTCATTCTCTGGGTATGTGCACAGGCACACCAAACTTTTGAAACAGTTGGCTAATTTTAACTGCATTTGGCAAAGGAATGATTCTCAAAGTCATGAAGGTCCTAGAGGCTTTCAGAGGAAAGCAAAAGGCTGCAGCATGTCCTGATACCTTAGTGCTGAATTCTCATGAGACCTCAACTTGGAGGCATGAATACACAAAATTAAATCAGTTTCCTAAAGTTCATGAAATTTCTTGCTTGAACACTACAGTAAATTATAACAACAATGAAAAAAAACATATTTGAACTACCAAAGTTGGAAGCCTCCTATTTAACCAAATTGCCATCGAAATTTCAAAGACTAATTTATAGTAACTGATCTCTAGGACTCCAGCAGAGGCTACTTGAAGGATGGCATCACAGCACCATCATCTTACATGGAAAGGTTTAAAAATCAATAATCTAAATACCCAGTCCTTGAAAGAATGAAGTTACAAATGTACCAAACCTAGCACTGAAATCCCTTCTAAGTTTCTGAATGATGGAGGCTTTCACTGCACAGTGAACCAAATAATAAGGGACATTCAGGGGGAAAAGCAACTGAAGGAATGGTCCAGGGGAAGAGGAATCTCATTTGCACCACCACGAATGTGTGTTCAGTGATGGAGGCAAAGACCAAATATTATAGATGATTTGTAAATGTAAATTTGAATCAGCTGGAAAAAGAGCAGCATTGCTTTAGGAGAAACTTCTGTCACCACAGAAACAGAGAAGAAGTACTGGAATCCAGCAGACCCAGGAAAATGGCATTTTGAAATCACAGCCTCTGAGACTTGACTTCTAGGAACAGGGAAATAAAAAACAGCTGATGAAAGAACCGGGAATGGCTTTTGATTTCTAAGCTACAGGAAGGGAATCTGATGCAAAAAATTTCTTTTGCATGAATTTGATCCCGGTGTCATTGGATTCCAAAGGATGTAGGGCCACTAGATGATTTTAGATAATATTCTGATGGCTTCCAATCTGAGGGAAGAAAATGAAAAATATTTAAGGCATTTCCATGAGAAATTCCGGTCAGGCATTATTAAAAAAAAAAAAAAAATTCCATTTAAAGAACTGTCTCCATTTTTAGTATTTCTTATTTATTCTTCAGGTTAACAAGGTGGAGAGCTAAGAAATATTTATTTAAGAGACTTTTTAAAGAAAAGACGGTCCTGTGCAACCTCCAGTCTTCCCAAGTCCAAAATCTACTTCCCTTAATATAAAGGGTTAATGCATTGGTCTCTACACAGTGTTGTAAAATATCTTGGCTAGCTGGAGTGCTTACTACGTAGTCCATAGTCTCAGACAAGTCTGTTCTCTTTAAATTGTATTTACATGGATTTTCTTTCTGGTTTTCTATTTGTTACAGTGTGTTAAATAAATCTGGCTTTATTCAAGATAATTTGGATTTATTGATTATTACTGGGGACAATTACTCTGAGTGATGTCCCAGGGGAAGAAAATGAACCTCTGGTGAGGGGCATGGCGGTTAAGGAACTGTCACACTCGGTTAAAGGCACAGGAGCTCTCTCATAGGGAAATAAAAGGATATTCTGGCTGTGCTCACTGCACAGACATCAGACTGGAGGTTAAAATATACACCATGTACTCAGCAACTTGTAAGGGATTTTTCATTTCTGTGTCACTGCATCAGAGGCCATCTGCAGTCACCCCTCTGTCCATCCTGCCCTGGGTTCAAATCCACCACTGAGTCCCAATCACCAGGGCCCCTGAGGGTAAATGCCAAAAATTGGATCAATTAGTGAATTTTTAGCTAAATACACATCTAGGTGATGCTTTTATGGCCTGTAGATGTCTGATATGATGGAAAAATAGCAATTCTTAAGCCCTTTTGTCTTTATGTGACATGCTGCCTCTTGTACTTAGTATAGAAAAGACAAACAGGGTTAAAGAGAGCAACATCTTAACATTTGAACTTACACTTATTTAAAATGCAATGATAAAATTCCCTTCGACACAGAGTAACCTTGCCACAAAAGCAAACAAAACAACATAATCTGAGTCCTCTAGAGTCTCAGTTCTTGGTTTAAAAAGTTCCTTGAGTTGCTGTTTGTTTCTATTTACGTTAAAATTCTTGTAGTTACAGATGTGGCTTGTACCAAACATGTCATTGCTGCACTGTGTTTGCCTCAGGTCTGTACAGCCAATGTCCCTGGGAGCAGAGAGGAGCACAGGGATATCTCTGCCACATCCCTGGGTGGGATAAATTCAGCATCCCAATGATGTTTCCCAGCTCCCTGAGAATGGGAATGTATCATCACCTCTACAGAAGGACTCCCATGCACAAACTAGATGGTGACAATTTGGTATTGATATACATTTCTTATGGATTTTGCCCTTTTTTTTTTTTTAATTATTGGAAGAAAAAAATAGGGGAAATAAAAAGGATTCTGAGAGAGGCAGTGTCCCTTTTCCAGAGCCTGATGGATAGAAAGAGATGCTTCTATTCAGAAAACCGAGAAGGGACTAAGAGGAGGTTTCTATTCATCTTTGATTATAAAATTCTCACTTGCTCAAGTCCTGCAATGGCAGGAATCCAAAAGGGAATCAGATAAAACTCCTGCATGTTCTGACATACCTTGGCACTGCTGTGGCTGCCCAGAGAGTGGAGAGAGTGAATGTGGGGCAGGAGTAGGGAGGGATTATTTTAGCATTTTCTCTCTCTAGGGTTGAATATTTGTGCTTGTCCCTGCTCATTTGCCTCTAGCAGAGTCGGAGGACAAGGAGAGAGATCATGGAGATTTACAGCTGTTTGAAGGGGAAAAAGAATCAGGGCAAAGGCAGAGAAGCCCTCGCTGCTCACACACTCCTGGGGACTATTTTTTTCTCTTTGTTTTGATTCTTTACTTAAGAGTTCATCAATGTTTAAATACACAGAGAGCCCTTTCTCATAGGACAACAGCAGCCGTGAAGGAAAAGAGGAAAAAAGCACTTTTATTTTAGATGTTATCTCCAAGCAGTGTGTAAGATTTACACTGAGTCACTGGCTGGATTGCTGAAAGTGCTTCATTTAGTCTGTGCTCACAACCATGCAGACTTCAGCACAGCTTTAGCATGTCCTTGTCTCTCAGGGCAAGGACACTCAGGAATTCAGACCTCAAAACACAAATACAGTATCAGGTAAAACCTTTATGATTTGTTCACTTTCTAACATGAATTTTGGTAGCCACTAAGATCACACATGTCCTGCTAATCTTAGGACATCAGGAGATCACTGTTCTCTGAAGAAACAGCACAGCTTTATGAAGCCCTTACTTACCTGCTTTCATTTATTTTATTACTTATTCTCAACTGTCCATTTCTCTCAGTTATATTCACACTGGTAGCACCAAAATGCCTCATAGTTTTTAAAGTATTTATCCTGACTCTTCCTTATCATTAATATATTGCTTTTCTCATGCAAATAAAGTACTTTTCTGCCCTTGATAAGACGGGGTGGGGGGGGGGGGGGACTTGAGGCCACAATTTGAATATCCACCTGTAGGTGAGTGGCCCAGGTTTGCCTACGATGATGTGAAAATATTGCTTCACTTCATTCCCACCTTGCTGCAAATCTCTTGGCAATACAGACTCTGGGACATTGCTATCTCTACTTCCTATGGAAAGCAAAATTCCTTGTAAAATTCCCTACCATTTTCATGTAACACAGCTGAATAAGAGGACTTTAAAAAACAGAAAAATATCTCGGAAATTCTCCACTAAGTAAGCGAGTTAAGAAGCCTCTAACAAAGGTGAAAACAGAACACTCTAAACCGTGTCTTTCACCTTGCACCCCATTCATTTTATTGTGTTTTCCTGCAGCAAAATGAGTGAAGTAGACAGGTATATCTGTCGATTTTGAGACAGATGTTTTCCTTGTGTATTGTTTCTTCCCAGTTTAATCTTAGGAAAAAAACCCCAAGACTCATATTACCGTTTCTTTATTCAGCATTCGGGAGGAGGTGTTTAACTTGCCTGGAAAAAAGCAAATTTAGGGTGAAAAAGGGGGGAACTTGAATCACAAATACAGGGAGTGGTTGTTTTCTTGGAAAGCTTGCAATAGTTGTGCTGGGTGTCAAACAGAACACCCAGGAAACAGAGATCTGCAGGATTGCAAAAGATGTTGGGAGTACTCTGACATGGCAAAAGAAGGCACAGACACACTCACGGCACAGTGAAATCTCTTTTAAGCAATAAACCAGAATAGTAAATTTTCAGCATTTCTACTTCTACCCCCAGGCAAGGGAAACAATCTTCATTATACTGAAGAGTAAATAGAGGCAATCTCAAGGAAACCTTTTACAGAAACAGCAGGAAAGTGTTGTGTGGAGCAGGGCTGGGTTGATGCATTTTTGGGACCAGGGAGAAGGCTCAATCTGGGAAGAGGGAAAGCTGCAATACTTTTATCTCAGCTGAACTCTCCTGTTTCTGAGCTGTAGGGAAAGTGTTATTTCTCCTTCATCAAATGAGTCTGAAGTCTCACATAAGACATCTTCAACTGTGAGCATGTAAAATGGAAGAAAGATATGGACCTGCTGGAGTGAATCCAGAGGAGACCATGGAGGTGCTCCAAGGGCTGGAGCATCTGAATTTTTCCATCTACCTCTTTATTCCCCACCTTCTCTTGGACTATGCATAGAAACCTGGACCATTAACAGAATGTGCCAGAAGAGACCCAGCAGGCTCAGAATTCTAATAAAGGGCCTGAAGAAGAACAAAGATGCTGGAAATGCAGAAATGCCATCCCTGGGTTATGAAATCCCTGCAGTCCAGCCTGTGTGGCTTTCAGCTCCTGATGTCCACCAGCAGGGACACAGCCCAGCCACTCCAGCCCTGGCACAAGTGTGAGCTTTCTTTAGCCTCCTATTTATTGCACGAGAGCACAGACACCAAGAGACATTCCCACCAGAGACCAGCCTTCCAAAGTGTCTGCCTGCGCAGATCCAGGAGAGATCTGAGCCTCATCCCTGGAATTTCATTTCAAGTGTCTTTTCTGTAACTCCTTCCTCTGTAGGTTAATGAAGACTTAAGCACTCAGTCTCAGCAGCACTGATGTAAAACGGCTGCTTATTGCCTGTTCCATCTCACTGACTTTTATTGTGATACTTAAACCAAAATGGTGAACTATTACACTTCATAGCCTGAAAATAAAAGCAGAATGTTAAAAAGCAGAGGCTATAACCTCTGATCCAGTCAAAATTGCTCTAAACATCTAAGGCTCATAATCTTGAGACAACTCAACTCCGTGGGAACAGGGAACGGCATGGATTATCATCCACAGCATACGAGGGACTTTAATTGTAATGCCACAATTTTTATTCTTGCCATGCTCAAAGATAACAGAAGAAATCCTAAGCCAGCATGTGAAACAGTTCAGCTCCATTGACTCCAGTGGAAATAATCCAGTTTACACCAGTGGGAATTTAGCCCATTTGCTAGAAGGCTTGAATAATCTGCAGCAAATAGGAGATAATGGTTCTCCTTTTCTTTGGACCACATTAAGAAGCCACTGAGGTGATGGCAGCCAATTTTCCCTGTTTCCAAAGGCCCACCTCTTCTGCAAATCATTACAACTACAAACACTGCATTTCCAATTCTGCACTTTACTGGAGCCACTTGGGCAGTACAAAATCCATTTTTAGATCCAGGAGGTCCTGGGGTCAGATCCACAGTGGCTTGGGCACAGGAATCAAATAGGAGAAGGGAGAGGGTTGGCTCTCAGTCACATTTTCAACTTCCTAATCTTGGGGAAAGCCAGAGGCCAGTTGGAACTGGCTCAGCTTCAAGGAGGGAAGGGACTGCTTTTTACTGTAGCCTCATTCCTTACACACATACAAATATATTCTGTTAATTTCAAAATAACATTGTTTTTAAGGACCTACCTTAGATCTATCCAAGTTAGTCAGGATGGATTTAAGTTCCATATTCCAACACATTTCCCACCCAGCCAGTGGAAAAACACTGTGGAACCAAAACAGCCTGGGTGGACACCTTTAGTAATACAAATTTACCAAGTGGTTACACATTTCTTATGGAGAACCCCAATGGGTAAAGGTGACATTACCCAGAATTTCTGGTGCTATGCAGAGTGAAAATTTCAGAACGGTTACGTTGCAAAGATGAAATAGATTTAGGGATTTCTGCTTTGGCCCAAAGCATGTAAAATTGGTGCACTCTGACAGAAGGAGCCTGGTCATGTGGAAGCTGTATACACTTCAGAACTTTTCCTTGTGCTTTTGCTTTCCTCCCTGGTGAATCTGAGCAGGCTGATGAAAGCCAATACCTTTGAGGGAACTAGAAAAGAGAAGAGGTTCATAAAATGATCTACAAAATTAGACACGACGGCCATTCAGGAGGTCCCTGGTCCCCTAAAACAAGAGAACATCTTTTCAAGCATCCCCAGATCAATGGGACACTGGGAATTTATCCAGCACCAAGTAAAATGACAGAGATAAGATTTTTTAAATGACTCACTGGTTAGAGAGTCTTTTGGGGTACACAAGTCAAGACACCTCAATCTGTTAAGGATCATAAGAGGGACCTGACTTCCAAGAAGAAGCAGATTTAAGGATAACAGAGTTACGGATCAGGTTCTTCAAAAGCTGCCTCAAGGTAGGAAATAAAAATAACATGACGCAAAATAGTTTCTACCAAGGCAACCTAGTCTATATTTGTTATTGAAAAATCTTGTTTGAGATCAGTAGAATTCAAGGCAATTCACTCCTGTACACAGAAGATCTGAGAGAGTTCTTGCTAAAGGAAGCTGAAGGTGCAAAGGGCTTGAATGTGTTCAAAGAAGAAAGTTGGAAAACCTCTTGGACAAAAAATACCCCTTGAGGTTTCTTAGAAATACATCCTCTCCAATTAAAAAAAAAAGAAGAAAAAAAAAGTAATAAATAAATAAAACCCTTTATTGTTGATAAAGATAACATTTGTAGCTCAAGAAGCACCTGAGTCATCAGATCCTGGGAGAATTGTGTGTGGAAGCATCTTCATATGTCTGATCAGTTCCCCCAAGCTCCCCAAAACTCCTGCTATCCATCCATCTTCAAGGAGAGGATAGTGGGCCAAGCAAGCCTTGGTCTTAATCAGTACAGATGTTTTCCTGTCCTAATGTTCATATGTCTGAATACCTTTTTGGAGGTAAGAATTTATAGAGCTCCTGATAACTGTGAAGATGGCACTGGTCTGTACCTGGTACTTTCTTTCTAGACTTTACAATGATCACATGTTTTTCCTACTTTAGAAAGAAACAAGATTTTAAGAAACTCACTCCAGCAGCTTGGCCCCGCAAATGCGGAAAAAAAAAAAAGGCTTTGGAAATACCTAAAAATAGATGCCATTAAGGAAATAAAGCAGTTTGATATAATACAGTAGCAGCTTTACCTCTATGAAACGGCAAAACCAAGAGAGATTTAACGAATACATCATAACTCTGTAGCTCCCATTCCCAGGCACTGATCACCCCCAAATCTTCACAGCATCCCCAGGGGACAGCGGAGCACTATTGTGTCCTTTTTCAGAACCAGGGAAGCGGAGCACAAGCAGAATGAGCCATTTACCCAAGGTCCCACAGGAAGCCTGCAGTGCACTGCAGCATTAGAACTGACACTCCTTATTCCTGGACAAACACTGGTGCCCCGAGGCCAGCAGGGCTCTCAGCAGGGTCCAGCTCAGCCCTGCCTCAATTGCTGTGCTTTCCCCTCCTCGGAGGCGTCCCCGGCTGCGCCGAGAGCTCTGTGACCTGCTGCCTCTCCAGCCACGGCTCAAAGCCAAGGGAATTCAGCTCCCTCTTGAAATCCACTCTCTCTCTCATGATAATGAGCACTTTAATCCATCAGGAAAATGTAGAGCTTCTTGGCGCTGCTTTTTATTCCTGATCTGTGTTTTCTCTCTCTCTCTTTTAGGTTAATTTATCTGATTACATGCAATGCACTGCGGCCGTGTTAAGGTACCAGTCGAGTTTCCACTTGGAGGCTTGGAGGAAAGATTACCATTAAAACGTGACTTCCATCCACTCAGCTGAAATTACTATTGATTGCCAAAGAAAAATATTTGTGCTGTGAAGCTGGGAGCTATGATGTTGAACCGTATTAACATAATGTTAGCATAGCTACGGGTGTTTAGTGGCACGCAATCAGATTTGAAATGAACGTTGATTATAGATTGAGATTAATGTTCACATATTCATAGGAACACAATGAAAAGAGCAATTTCCTTTCTACTACAGATCAATGGTTTCCCCATTCAATTATACAGCTGTAATAATTGCATTATGCGGAAATATTTCTTAATGGCTTATTTCATTCTTTCTGTTTGCCTGTGTGTGAGTGTGTGTGTGTGTGAGACAGACAGAGAGAAAGCTCTCGTGGACTTGTACTCACGCATGCATGTGTGAAATCTTTTGTTGGTGGCACTTGCCAAAGCCTGCATCCAATGCAAAATACTTTAATTACTGGTGCAAATGAATAATCTTTGGCTGAGCTAATAATCTCTTGGCATTTTCCCACTATTCTCTTTATTCCCCAACAGTTCCCTCAGATTCCTCTGCTTGTTTCAGGTTTTAACAGCCAGATCCATCTGCACAGCAGGTAGGCTGGTTTTGATCTGTGTGTGGCTCTGAGTCTCCAGGATTGCCCCAAATGACAGCACCACACCCAGGGACACCTCACTGGGTCCATGCAGGTGTGTCCCACTAGTTTAGCACTACTAGAAGCTGGAATTTTGGGAGCATTGCTGTTTGGCACAGGTGAAACTCCCGATTTTCTTACTTCTGTCCATCCACTCACGGCAGAAGCAAAAGAGTAGCTATGCGAAATAATTACCTATGAGCTTCCAACTTTGTTCTTATCACTCAGGGATTTGGACTCAAATTAAAAATAAGGTCTTGAATAGTGAAAGCACATCTGCAGAAACAGGAAAAGACTAACAGACATCCTACTTATCTTAAAATCAGGGCAAGACAGGACACCTACTGAAGTGAAATCTGGTAGCGAATGGAGACCAACCTCAAAAGCACCTAAGGGATGAGGGTAGAACAACTTTCTCTTTCTGTTTTCGTGCAATGCTACTTGAGGGGGCTCTTTTCTCATTTTCATCAGAAATTAAATTCCCACTTATTGTCTCTTTTAGATAAAGCAAATTAGCTCAGATGTGCTCTCCTAGAAAGGGACCACATTTACCTTCCTGGCTTGGTGGGTCAGCAGCCAACAGGAGAAGAACATGTCTTACAAGAGAACAGATCCCTGCAGGGGTTCATGTGATGGGTGTGAAAGGAGAAGTTTTGCACAGGAAAAAGCCACATCCCTCAGAGAAAGTCAAGCCGTAAGGAAATAAAAGAGTAAAATCAGGAGCTGATGGAGCAGCTTACAGTACATTCCTTGGCTCAGCTTTAGGGGATGTCCTGTCGTTGGACCTTTTGACTTCAGATGAGTTGAAAACATCCCTGCAGAGACATTTTTCTGGACAGCAGTGCTGCCTGCAATGCACGTGCAGAAGCACATTCTCCAAGCCACCTCTTGAAGGAAGCCTGAGACATTCCCAAGCTCTGTATCAGACACAGCACCAGATTGCAATGATCAAAACCAACAGGACAATAAAAAAATTCCTGAGGCACACTCGAGCAGTGCATTTCAGAGGTTGTTCAGCTTTGAGGCTGAGGGTGTTCTGGTTGTGCACCATTTGTGCTGACTCTGCTCTTGGCCTTAACAGGACCTTGGAGAAGTTGTGCCAGTTGTCATGTGAGAGCTGCACCGCGCATTTAAACTCTCTTGACTTCCCCAGGAGTGCTCATTCTTTTCTCTATGGAAAAGAATTTCCAGCAACACAGTACAAAGCTATTCCACAGCATGGCATGGGTTATGACATTTGTCTTACTTACACTGCAGAGTCATTAAGGTAAACAGTTAATTTTTGTAGGGTTTTTTTCCTCCCCCCCCCCCCCCCCCCCCCCAAGCATCTGAAAAAAAAGACATCCACATTCTGGTATATTCTACCTTTCACTCCACATCGTAGGAGAGAAACACAAAGTGTGGGCAGCTCATAAGTTGGATTCAAAGGCAGATGTCAAATGAGTTTTAGCTGCTTTTGAAGAAAACTCCACCACGACTTGACATGTGGAAGGAATTACTGGACAGGGCTTACAAGAACTGCAGAGTCACTATTCCCCTTGTGATGCTGAGTCATAGGATGGTAACAAGTGAGCGAGAATGAGGCAACATCACCCACTCCTTCAGCAATTAACTGCTCCCCTTTTTCCCCTTTTCTCGAAGTTTCACATCTCTGTTCACTTGCCTGAGTTATTCAGAAGTCACATGGAGGGACAGGCATGCTTCAGCTCTCACGTGCGGTTTTACTTCCCAGATAATAGAATTTTCAAAAAAGTGGTATGTTTGAAGCGTCATGCCTGGAGGAGAAATAGATGGAAATAATCATTGCTTTTATTAAACAAAGTATTTGGGCTTTTGGGAAGTGGGATAAGAGGAGTTAAAAGAATGGAGAATGTGGAAAAAACAAAATAAGTTTGATAAATCCCAGTGAACAGAACACAGCATTCAAAGGCTATGATGTTCAAGATTTTGAAAACTTAGCAATTTTCAGTGCATATTTCTGAGACCTGTAGGGGAACTTTGTTTTCAGAAAAGATGTTTTAGTTTTCCAACTTTTAATTTAGCAGAATAACAAATTGTTAAGTGTGTTCTGAAGGACCAGGCTATTTTTCTGTGCTTCAGTCTCTCCTAACAACATGGTTCAGTCTCTCCTGGCTGAAACCTACTTGTAAAATAAAAAATACTTATGTTTGCCCATTACGTTAATTTACCATGAGCATTCAAGGCAGATATTCTTCAGCATTCCTGAGGAAGAAAATGATTATGTAAATTATTAGATCACAAAGGCAGCAAAAGCTGAAAAAAGGCTAATATGTCTTTACAAATAAATTGCTGACAAGAATCACAATACAGACAATTAGCAGAGGAGAGAAAAAGTGAGCATTTGAAAATCTTCCATTTACAAATTTAAAAATCTGTCCCAGACTTCCCTTGGAAGGTCCCTGGAAGAGGACTTCATCTCACCTGACTCCAGAAAACTTCAGTGTGGGCAATGGTGTGATCCACTCATCCATGATTCATTTATGGTTGAGTCAATGGAGAGAAGCAGGGATTTCTAAATCATGATTAATGACCGATTTTTGTCAAGCACATCAAGACAAATGAATTGTTCTTCAGAACTGTTAGCTGTTCACATAGTCTGTAGAACATACTGACTCATATGGAGGTGTTTAGACATTTCCACTTTATGTATCTGCAGTGAAAGTTTGAAAAAAAGGGATCTGAACTTCTCCTAAATAACAGAAAAAATTGAAAAATCTGGGTATTTGTATCAGCACAGATGTCAGTAACAATATTTTCCTATTAAAAAATATCAGAATGTTTAAAATTATAACAACATTTAGTAGCTAATTGGCATCTCTTCCTTCTTTTCAGCAAGAAATGAGGAAGCAGAATCTGCTAGAGGCTTGCTCAAACACAGGTTAATCTGAAATCACATCTTATTAGGTGGGGAACATAAAGTAATGCTTTGTTCACCAGCTTATTTTCTACAGATTTTCTGAGTGGCCTATAATTTGGCCTAACACTTTACCTTGGAAATGTGGAAGCACATGGCATGACCTTCTACTCCTAATGGCCTTTGAGAAGCTGAAGTTGGATTATTTGGGGTCATGGGCAGCAACTGAGAAGTCATAGGTCAAATTCAAAACCATATTACATCTCTAGAAAAAATAACCTTTCTAATAACTTATGGCATGACCTCTAGCTCTGATAAGTCTGTGAGGGGCTCTTGTCCTCCATTCACACATTCATGTATTCAAAATCTCCACCTCAAATACGAAGAAAAAGTTCTTTCACCTTGATTTCTATGGTAGAATGCTTCTTTTTTCCTTTCCTTAAGGATAATTATGGTTTTAGAAACACTATTTATATTAAATACTTTGCTTGGAAAGCTGATTTTAATCATATGCATGAGTTCCACCAGTGTTGCTCTACAGAGGCCAATGGAAATATCACACGAGATCAAATAAGTAGATTTTCCCCTTTTGGGGACAGATACACTTTTAAGAGAGGCATTGATATCCAATAGGTGTCTTAGTTTATGACATATTTAATTTTGTGCATGACAACTACAGATGCCTTTGTAGAGGAGTGAAAATCCGTGTTTTAACTTTCTGCACTCACAAGCTTTGTTCATTTTTAGATTATGACTTGTGCAGGTGCAAAAAGTTCCTGACTGCTCAGAGCAGCATCACCAGAGTGAAAATTAATATTCAATTATCAGTGAGTGAGGCAGAACGGCCAGGAGGTCTGGACATACACTGGAACCCAATTTGTGCCTATCCATTTACTTAGCCTGAAGCAAATTTCTCAGCAAACTAGACCTGCCTTCCCTGGGATAACATCCTCAAACAAACAGTGGTCAAGTTTCTTTCTGCCCACTGGCTCAGTTCTCTCAGGAAACGACATGACTTTGTTGTTCTCTACAGCACCATAAGCAGAGCTTGGCCAATGCCAACTTCATTTATATTTACAAAAGAAACAAAAAGAATGGACAAAATGAAAGTGGAACGAGCTTGAACAAAAAGACTTAAGAAAAAAGTCTTTATATTGTCTTAACACTGTTACACAGGCAAATATAGTTTGTCATGTCTCTGAAACACCAATACATTTCCAGAGCAGTAATATGTGATATCAGATATTAATATTTTAATAATAGTTCAAAGACAAACTAAAAAAATCTACTGGTGTTCATAGATGTTACATGTCAGAAAAGAACTAATTTTACAACTTGAGCTTCTTCTCGCTTAGGCTGGGAACCTGATGGAAGAATTGTAATTCCCAGTTGTGTGTAATACTCTGCATGTATTTAGGAGACCACCATGCAAGGCTTGTGAATCTGTGCCTTGTAAAAGTTGAATTATTTTCAAAAAGAGTGTAAACACAGCACATTTGAGGAAGTGAATCTCTATTTGCAACAAAGGCAAAGCATTTTTTGTTTGAGAGGGAGAAGTATATAATTGCCTAAAATTTTTTTGAGGTACATCTAAAAACAGTGCTGGGAGTTGCATCTGCTGAGGAAGTTTAAGTTTGGCGTCTGAGGGAATTTGTCTTCTGTACTCCTGGCTGGAACTGAATTTCATCTTTCAGACTCATTGCTAAAGCATATTGAAACATTTGTCTCTCCCATGAGTTAACAGGTCTATAAATTCAAGAATTCAGTGTATATCACACTGGATTCATTACTGAATCACTGTTAACCAGAATGCCTTGTGTAGAAATGTCCATGAGGTATATATTTCCATCTATATAGATAAAATAGATGTATATTTTTCTCTTTAACGTTTTTTTAACTTTCCATTTTACAGTCTTTAGCCTTCAAATGACATAGTAGAAGGAAAACTTAGTGTTTGGAAAATAGAATCAGGTTGTAAGGATGTGTGTGCTGCAGCACACTCTGCTAATGTGGTTCCCAGCTCTGCTCTTCCTCCTTTGCCCTGATTTTCTCTGCCCTTTGGTCTGGCTATTCAAAGCCTCAGCGTCAGCTGTTTTTGTGTTATGCTGATAAAACAAATCCACAATTGGCTTTCTTGTATCCACAATAAGAAAAAAAGGCTGGTTCCTTTTCTGGGCACGTTTTTCCACCGAGCTCTGCTAGTTTCCCTCTCAGTGGAAGAATACAATCAGGAACTCCTGAGTGTTGTCCTGACCGAAAGGGACCTACCTCTGCCTGTGGCTCAGAGCTGGGAAAAGACTTGGGAAGCACAGTCTTACAAGTCTGTGGGACTGCTACAGTGCTTAGGGGTAAGTACAGATAGTTTTGGGAGAAGCATGATTTGGAAAAGCCATGCTGGACAGTACTTTGCAGGAAATCCCAAGCCCACACCCAGATGAAGACAGAACATGGCTTTTCACCACCATTTTTGCATTCCAAGAATGAGGAACAGAGCCATGCTGGGAAAGAGGGTGAAAAATTCAAGTAAGAGACTTCACATCAGGCTGAAACTTTCATCATCACTGGTTAGCATTACGAAAAAGCAGCCCTTGTGCTGGGTAGTACCCTGTAACTGGAAGGGCTTATATGTCACGCTACATTGAAATACGCAAACACTTTCTACCTCAGCTCAGTAAATTCTTGGCATCAATCACAACCGCCTCCTTCTTCACCTGAAGTGGTTTACACAAAACTGCCCATAATTCACTCTTTCTGAGGTTCACGGGCTCAACGAACCAAATCAAACCATTCCTGCAGGTTGCAGCAGGCTCACTGCTCCTCGCCTCCCCCTCGCCACGGGCAACAGGACCTGAGTGGAACAGCACTTGCAGGACACCCCATCTGTATGAACTGGCCTCACTCTTCATTTTGGAGGTGAAATTCCAGATTCACCCTCTTCCCTTAGCCCAGCAGTGTCCCCCCTCGCTGGGTCAAAGCTGTGCCAGATGTTGCTTTATTCCTTTATAGCAATATTGCTGCTGCCCTCTGTGTGCAGATGTTGGGGTCAGAACTGCCAGCAGCAAACTGCTTTCAACACTTTATTTTTCCTCCATACAGTCCCTCCTATCTCCCCCATCCAATATGCAGTTACCCAAACTCATGCTGAGTCCTCAGGGTCCATGGATCAAAGAGAGTGCCATGAGTACAGACTGCTGTGTTAGCACAAGGTTCTGCACAGTTCAGCTTCTTGCTGCAGTGGCCAGGCCCTCTTACACTGGAAATTTCATCTTCCAGTTGCAAAAGGCAGGGATTGGAAAGCTCCAGAGCCTTCTTATCCAGCAAAGATGTGAAGGAGGATGAGTGCTGTGGGCCAAGGGTTTCTTAGAGCAAAGCATAAAAGCAGAGTGCTGAGTTGTAATATGAGGGGGTATGGAGGAGCAAGAGGATATTCTTCTTTCCTTTCTTCCTTCCTTCCTTCCTGGGGATTCCTGGCAGCTAAAAAGCTTAAAAGCATGGGAAGATCAGGAAGCTATTTGAGTGGATGAGGCCTCTGGCACGTACACTTCAGTCTGGTGAGCATCTTGGTGAGTGCTTTGCAGTGTGGGAGGCTCCATGCTGAGATCAACAAGTCTTCCAACCCTTAGTGCTATTCTGGCTCAGATGGAAGCCCCCATCTGTTAATATCCTCAAGAATCTCCCTGCATAGCAGGATCATCCTTGGATGTGAAGCTACAGCTGATCAGATGTTACCAGCTCTTCTTCAGTAGGTGGAAAGCAAGAGACATACTGAGTGTGGAAAACTCCTTCCTGAAAACTGTATCACCATCTCGAGGTGGGAAGCCAAAAAAATAAGCAAGGCAAAGAGTAAATACATCAGTCTCTACTGCACCTAAAGACAGACCTTGGTTTACAAGTGAAAATGAGATTTATGTTATCAGCCTGCTCCTTTAATGATCATTTGCTGACGGTGCAAAGCCATCACTTAATGGAGTATGACTGGCAATCCCCACTGAAGAAAGAGCTCTGATTGGAAAAGCAGAGTTTAATTCAGGTCAGGCTTGAGGTATGCACCCAAAATACTGAAGGCACTGAGAAGAGGATCAGCACAGAGAGAGGCACTTGCTGCAAGTAATTTAATCAATTAATTTAGCATGTTTCTTTTTCTCCTTGCTTGCAAAGTGTTCACAAGCTGATTACAATTTCTCCAAATTTATTTCTTATTCAAATTTACTCAATGGTATCTTTTGCACTTTTAAAAATAAATAATATTGACTGATTACAAACAATTCTCTGTGAGGACATGCTGTTCAGTATGCAAAATATGGTCTGATTTAGCTAATGACATGGATCACACAGCATCATTTCTGCTCCACAAGTGACAGCTATAGATCTTGCAAGTCAGGAAGAAAATCAGAATTCGTCAGTGGTGCAGACATTGAGGGAATAGGATCTGATAAATAGGTTAAGGGAATTTTAAACTTGGAGCTTCCTAGAGGAAAAATCAGCCCTCCTGAGATTTTCTGGATGGGTGTAAAGGTTATCTTTAACTTTCTTTCCTTTTCTATCTCAGACAGTGGCCTACAGCAGAGAGCCAGAAAGGCTCATTTATCTTTGTGTATCCTGACTAGTCCCAAATCTTTGAAAATTGCGGAATGGAAACTGAGGGCAAGAGAAGGAACATACAGGATACAGCCAAATATTGGATTTACCTTTCTGCTGTCCAACCAGCATGTTCTCAGCCACAGTGGAAAGGATTCTGCTTTGCTGCTAAGTACAAGCCAACAGCAAATTTTCTACAGCCTGGTGGAAATAGAAACACAAAAATCGTGACTAAAGGCCAGACTAAGTGTCATCCCAGTGTATGCTCTGAGCTGAGGAATTTTCCACCAAAACCATTCCCCCAGGTCCCTGAAGTCTGTGTCTAGCTCAAAAAACATGGACAAGTGGAGGTCACAGGAGGGACAGTGTGTTTCTTCTCTGCAGTGCATGGAAAGGTGCAGAAGATGATTCCCCAGTGCCAGAGACTGCTGTGAATGGCTTAAATCACCATTTGGCAGGAAAGGCATCCACTGAATTAACCCCACTTTGTGGCCATCCCAGATCTTCCAGGTCTTTCTTTGGGACTGGTCACAACATAAGAAAACAAATCCCCAAATCCTCCTTGCCCAGGCTCTGCTCATAACCCAATTTACTCCAGGCTCCCACCTCCTGAAACTCTTCCAAAAAGAGAATAACTCAAGCGACTTTTGAATGCAGCCTCTTGTAGTTCATCGTTTACCTCGTTCCGTGCAAGTGAAAGTCAATTGCCTCAAATATTTGCGTGGCACGGCACCAGGAAAAGGTGTGAGTGTAGATCATGCAAATCAAACTGACACCTGAGTGAAGTCAGCAGTGTCATTTCATCTCATGCAGCATCACTGAGGTCTAAGCAGAGGCTGCTCTGGCCTAATCTGAAACACAGGGCCAGAATTAGATTGAAATATGGGGGAAAGTGTAGAAGAGCAGCTCAGACAGCCCTGCAGAGCCCTGCCTGCATGGGGGAGCCTCTGGGGCTTTCTGCTCCCTGCAGGGCTATTCTTTCACTTTACCTTAAAGCCAAATTTAGCAGCACAAACCATATGATGGAGTCATTATGCAAAGAGCTCAGAGGCTGTGAATCCATAGTGTTATGACCAGGACAGGGCTATTTCAAAGCAGCTGTTATGGTGTGGGAGTGTGTACATGCGTGGAAATCCAAGTGGAATTCTGCATGGTCAGAAACATGTGCTTTCTCTTTTAAAAATGCACCTCCCACCCCCATTTTTTTTGCAGTTTCACTCTATTGTCACATTCTACTTCTTCCACTACTTTCACCTTCCAAAGAAAGCAAACATGCCCCATTTCCAGCAGAATGCTCATTTGGTGCCCGTGTTCCCAGTACTAATGGCTTTCTCAGATGGAAGATGTTGTGCTAGGCAGGAACCAAATGAAAAAAAATAAACAATTAATGGGCAGGATTCATTGTTTTTTACATGCCTCAATATTTGACTTTCCAGATTGGCAGCACCATGGGAAACCCGACACTCGGATGAAGAGTAGTGCATATGGTGAATATGGGGGACAAATTTTGAAGCTGTAATTCAGGTAAGTGAAAGCTGAGAGGTTTTTTTTTTCCCTTCTTTGCTTCTTCTCTCTTTCCCTTTTTTTTTTTTTGGTCTTGTTTTCAGGCAATGATTTTAAAGCACAGATCATCAAGTCTGTATTAAAGAGAATTTCTGGGCTAATGCTTTCCAGCCTCGACTCTCAGACTCAGTAGCTGTTCCAAACAGTACTTTAAAATGTCTTAGCTGTATTAGTGCATGAGACCTCAATGTTTCCCTTGTGGACTCAACTAAACCCCAGTTTGATTAAAAATATTTATTTTTATTTTAGTCTTTCCAACTGTGTATTCGCCAAAGGAAAAAAGCAATCAAACTAACCATCAATTCACCTTTTTGTCATTTACAATGATTCTTTTGCTATCTGATTATATGTTCTTAATTAATCTCTCTACATATTAGCTGTTCTTTATTAAATGTAAATTTGTAGAGGACTAAACCATACAATAGAACCATGTTATATTGAATATCAGAGTAAAATCTCAATAAGCACAAGTGTTTTCCTTTGTTTTAGAAATCAATGGATATTTAATTAAGAGGGGGTAAGAACTCTTGCAACCAGAAGAATCCCTTCAGATTAAATGAAATCATTATTACATGTTAAATGAGAACACAGATACTTTTGAATCATTTCAAAGTTCCCTACAAACAAGAATGAATTGAAATACTCTTCTCCTCCAGCATGGTGCAAAAATTGATGCTTTATCCCCAGCATCCTCCTAACCTGGGCACAGACACCCACTTAAGAAAAAAGACAGAGGACTGCTCAGAGGTTCAAGGAATGCAAACTCATGCCATTTCCTGAAGAATTAGGCAATTCTTCCTGGCAGTAGCTGGTAGTTACCAGAGACTGTGTTTGTTGAAGGCTGGAACACCCACGTGAGTAAAAAGGACTCTTCCCATGAGCACTGAGTGAACTCTGACACACTAAAAATCCTTAAGAATTTTCCAGATTTTCACACCTTCTGGGTGCTTAATTTGAATTTAGGTTGTCCAGCCTGTCTGTCCATCCAGCCCTTGATGCTGGTGAAGACTTGACCCTCCAAGAGGAACTGCTGGAGCCACTTAATGATCTTACACAGATATTCCATGGGAGTTTGGTGCCTGTGACTGACACTTTGTTGATAATTCTTGTTCTTAATTTCTCTGTTTTTCACCCCAATGAAATCTAAGAATATTTTCACACATCTAGCGTTTCCAAGGAAATGTTAAGGCAGCATCAAATATTTGGGAGAGAAATTAGGGAAGATTTATACAAGACAAGTCAGTAGAAGGAATGATGAAAAAACCAGCATTGTGGGAAGGAATATTTTCTCAGAATTCTAGAAATTCCCATTTTTCCCATCCATGCATAGCCTACATTGTTAGACTTGTTAGACTTAAATAAAGTCAGTGATACTTTTCAGGTAAAAGTAATGCATCTCCTTTGTTGTGGTGCTCTGCATTCTTCAGCATTGCAATGTCTGGGTAGATTTGCCCAGAGAACTTCCGGATGCATCACCCCTGAAAGTGCTCAAGGCCAGGTTGGACAGGGCTTGGAGCAATTTGGGATAGTGGAAGGTGTCCCTGACCATGGCAGGGGGCTAGAAGGAGATAATCTTTAGGATCCCTCTCAACCCAAACCATTCGATAATACTGTGACTTTTTGGACAGAAGGATTTAATTCTTGCTTTCATGGGCTACAAAGAGCATTTATACCATAAAAGGAAATAATTGACTTCATTAATTTTTTTATTATTATTTTGATTTATCAATTATAAATGGTGAATACAGGGTTTAGCAGTTTGGGGGAGCAAAAATATTCAAGTTCCTGTTTCTCCCCTGCTCCAAGCTGCCTGAGATGACAGCATCCCCTCTCCACAGTGCTCTGTGCTGTCAGGGAGGGGCTGGGGATGAGCATCCTTCATCACTGCTGCAGAGAGGGAGAGCAGGAGGGGCTGGGGGGCACAGCACAAGGAAAGAGCAGAGCTGACATGGATGGATGGCAGTGTTTGTGGCAGGACTGAGGGCTGCTCACGCCAATCCTGCCCCGACATGGTGTGAGAGCAAACCCCAAGATTATGGATAGGCTGGGGAGCGCAGTGCCTGGGTATGGACTTTATCAGAGAGTGAGCAGCAGAGTAACCTCCTGGCCCCCTGAGCAGGACTGTGCTCGTGCACCATCTATTACAGGCTGGGATGGGGAGGAGGGGAGCCCAGCCAACCTCCCCACACACTGCTCTGCATCCTGCTGGAAGTTTTGTTTTGCTTTCTTCAGTGGGTTCTGGGCTAAGAATTCTTGGGGGCTTTATTTATTGCCAAGCGGAAGCGCAGTGTGACTGTGGAAATACCTGTCGCCTAATTAAATTGGCCAGAGAGGAATTTTGGAAAGCGCTTCTAATTCAGGAGCTTAATTTAGGCTGGGCCCGTGCACCGCAGATTTCTGTCTTATTATTAAGATGGAATTTTAATCACTGCAGATCTCCCCCCACCCCCAGCATTTTTTTCCTCTCTCCCCATCTCCTAACAACCTGATTCTGGCACAATTCCCTTCCCCTTTAACCCTCCTGAGCTAAAAATATTATCCTCTTGGAACTAGCCAAAAAAAAAAAAAGGGAGGGGGGAAGGGGAAAATAAAGGAGCGAGCAAGCACTGAACCAGAGGTGTTTAATTAGCAGGAGTGAGCTGGAGATGGGCTCAGCAATCATTTTACAGCAGCCTCTCCAGAGACAGCCCAAACACATCACAAGACAAGCCCAGCTCGCAGGTCCCAGGGGAAGGAAGGTGGCTGCTCACAGGATCCCTTAAACCTGTAACAACTGCAAGATGCAGCCCTCATGTGCCTGGATTAAAACATGAAAAAAACCTCTCGTGCTGAGTGCAAGGATGCTATAAACAAATGGCCTTAAGGACATGTTTCAGTCTGGCCGATTGCTCCGTGCACTGCTGCTGCTCTGCAGTTCAATTGCAGCTCTCCCTGTAATTGCACAGAGGAAGGAGATCAGGGCACAGGGGCGATGGAAAGAGCAGGGTGTGGGCAGAGATGGTGCCCACACAGCCATGGAGATGTCAGCTGGCAAAGCTGAGGCCTCAAAGAAGTGTTTGCCTCAGAGAGGATCAAGAACCATGAACACACCTTTAAAGCACATTAAAATCCTCACTTGGGAAGTGTAAAACAAGTTTGGAACAAGCAGTCAAACTCTTCCAGGCAGTGGCTGTGCATGTGCCCAGGCCCAAAGGCAGCAGCCTCTGATCCTGACATCCATGCAATCCTCACAGGGAAAAACCCTGGAGAGGAAGACAAAACAAAACTCCATGTCCACCTGAGCACGGCCAGGCTGTGGGGGAGGGAGAGCTGTGCATGTCCAGGTGCCCTGCACCCACCGTGCTGAAACTGCCACCGTGCCCTGCCCTTTCCCAGAACTTTCATTCTCCCTGCTGCAATCAGGTTTCATGAGGATTACAGGAAAACTCAGGAAATTTCTCTTGCTTAATCGAGCCTCTGTGACATAGCTATAACACACGAGTAGCTCTGCTCTAGCAGCTCTAGACCGCACCTGTGTGTGGACAGCATAGCTGCATTAAAAGGGTTTTGCTCGAGTAGGTTGTGCTTCAGCATTTTCCCTGATTTTTCTGTGTTGCATCAGCTTTGGGCATCTGCCACAGCTCCTGCTGGAGTGCCCTGCAGCCACAGATCTGTGCTGCTGGACCATGGTGAAGGAAAACCTGGTCTACTCCAAGGATTGAAATTTGAGATTCTCTGTTTGAAACCTCTCTGTATCTCAGCAGTTAGATTTAGTCTGAATCCTCTCCTAGGATTCTCTTCCTGCTACAGAGAGAATTTCTAATCCCACCAGGGATTAGATTTGTAGGCCAAGGCATCACAACATCAATATTGATTTTAAACCCAGAGAGAGCAATAGGAGCCACAGGAAAGAGAACAGAATAATGCATTGATCTATCGCCTCTTCAAGGCAGGAGTATCTAGAAATATATACATCTATATATGTCTATACTTATAGAAAAATATACCTATATTTAATACAAATTATATATAATATATTGCGTGATATATAATATATAACTGGATTTATGCTTTCTTCACCTCTGCTTCTCCCCAAAGCATACTGGATATGAGGTGAAATGACCAACTGACTCCTGACCTAGGCAGTGATGTGCTGCCAGTCCAGCCTGGGATCTGGAAATACATTTTCCAGCCTGAGCATATTATAGGTTACACCAGAATGACTGGGAGTATGAACTCTGTCTGCTTAAAGATATTGATTTGCACACCCAAACTGAAACCCTTTAATTTTGCAAATTTGCATTCTCATACACATACACATATATACACCCAAACTCTCTAAACTTTTGATGGCTTGTAACTTTGAATTGCCTCTTTTTTGGTCAGCTGTATTTACCAGGCTGTATTTCCTGCCAGAAGCATTAAGTATCAATCATTCTTTGTTTCATTAGTGCTGAAATGACTTTCTAATTGACTTTGTAATTGTAGTTAAAAGCAACTTTAGCACAAGCTCAAAGCAGTCCTCTGTGTCCTGCCTTTCCTCTGCTGTCACTGGAACTCAGTGAAGATGCCTTCAGTAGAACAGTATCAGACAAATCACTTGTTCACAGGATATTGCTTTATCTTGTATTAATTTGATTTTAGTTTTTATTCCAGGGTCTGATAATGACTTGCTGGTCTGCATTATGGGATATCTGTCTGATTATTATCTGGCCAGGAGTGAAAACATCCCATAATGACTCAAGAAACACACCATGGACAGCAGAGCTTCCAAAACCTTCTTGACACTTTCAAAGTCTTGGCAACACTTTTTAAATGGCCTCTTGTTTTCAATCATTTTGCAAAGCCAGTTTTTTTTTCTAATTAAATCTTGAGTGTTTTTGCACTCCCCCGGCCCTGTTCTTGCGGTGTGCCCTTGGTGCAAAGGCCCTGAGGCTCAGCAGGGCACAAAGGGCTCATGAGGAGAGGCACTGAGTGTGTCCAAGCTGAGTAACTCAAACAACTCCTCCCTTCACCCATCTGGAGCAGCTGGAAGGTCCAGGGAGCCCTCTCTGCACGGGGGCAGGAAAGGGAAGCACGAGGGGATGCTGCTTCCCCCCAGCCAAAGATAGAAGGCAGAGTTCTCCTCTGCTTTTGGTGCAGGAACAGGAGGGGCATTTCCCCAGCTACTTCCCCTTGTGCTGGCCCTAGCAGCATGGAAGGCTACAAAACCACAGAGGAAACAAATCTGCAATGAGAACAGCCACGCTGCTGAAAATGCCAGAGGGAAGCAGTTTTGGCTAGAAGGCAATGCCTGGGGTGATGGGGGTTTATTCAAAAGCTGATTTATTAAAAACCATGCCTAGACCTTATGGGGCTCTTTCATGGAGGCTTCAGCAGCCAGGAATGAATCCTTTTAAAAAGTTCCTCATCTGCATCACTGCATTGGAGGGAGCAGCATCCAGGGCACTGTTAACCTCAGCTAATCTCCAGTGCTCAGGAAAGTCCTCTCACTGAGGTCATTGCTGCTATTAGATCTTTTACTCAGGTGGATTTAAGGGTCAAAACAATGACACAATTTACCTAACAGGCCAGTCTGGAGCTGCTCAGATGGTTTCTTAAGGAAAATCTTTGCCAGAGGTCAGCGTGGAGAGCAGATGGCCTGGCCCCTGGACTTTCCAGGACAGGACTTGATGCCACTGTGGACTCAGAGCAGGAGCAGAAGCTCTCCTGGCACATCATCACTTTGGCACTTCTGAATCACTTTTGAATATATTGGCAATTTGAACAGTGCTAGCTGTAGTGGTTTTATTAGATATTTCCTGGAATTTGAAATAAATGTGGAGTCTTAAGTTCCTCAGAGTTAGGAGACTCTAGGTTTTCTCTGCCACTTTCATAAAATCAGAGAAAATATTGGTTCCAAATATATCATGACCCTCCTATCCTGAATAAACTCAAATGCACTAAAACTTACTGTATAAAAACCTTGGGAACATCCATGTATTGATGAGTTTAGCAAAACCTAATTTTGGATAGTTTAATCTGAATTTTCAGCTAACATGGACCTCTGACACTTACAGGTTTGATTCCATGACTTCAGGAAAGCACAACAGGTAAAAAATGGGGAAAAAATAGTCTCTCACGCTCTGGTGAGCTGAAGAGAAGCAGAACCGACTGTCTGCTGTGGTCTCATTGGCATCTGTGAGCTTTCAGGTGGGCTCAGGGATTGATCTCTGCTCAGTTCGGCTCAGGGCTGAGCTGAAGACAAACACTCTTTAACTGGCTGCTGCTGCCTCTCATTGCCTGCCACCACAAACCACAATATGCATTCCAGATCAATGTAATATATAAAGTTGCAGCTTGATTTATGCAAATGAATTCGATTTTATGCAAATATACAACTGACCTTTCTTTGGTTGAAGTAGGTTGGCAGGTACAGGCGTTTGAGCTCAAGTGCAGAAAAAATGAAAAGGTGTCTGCATTATGCAAGAGTTTTCTTCAGAGAACAAATATCTCTGGTTACCTACAGCAAAGGCTACGTGATGGAATATTTCGTGAACATTTCTTGAAGCGACATCTCGAAATCCTTGTAGAGAAAAGCTGCTTGGACTTTTCAATACAAGTTTATTTTCAGCGGAAATAAGATGTCACAGCTGAACTAAAATGTATTTGAAAAGAATCAGGTTTTAAACATTAAAAGGCAGCAGGGGAAAGACAAATCTGAAAAGATTCAGTGACTTTTTTTGGTTTGAATTTCAGGAAAAGGTTTTTTTCAGTAAGCCGGTTATTTTTTTAAAGTCATCTTCCGAAAACACATTTACTTCCAGTGTCACTTGTAGTATTCTTTAAAACACTTGCAATCCTCCCTGCCCTTCTCTAAATTTTCTGTGAAAAAAACCAACAGTATATATTTTGATTAGGAAGAAACACGATTAAACTCAACAGCTGTTGGGAGTTCATATGAATGTTCAGAAACATTATTTTAGAAGAATCTGATGAATTCTGCTTTCTCAGCAGCAATGATTTTTTCTGAGTTGATATATCCCTCTGCTATGTTGATAGTAACTGATCCTGAATTTTACTACACATTTTCGAAGTATTACTTGTGTAATAATACAAGAAGCACAGCTTCTCTGTTAGCCATCACAGAATTCAGGCAGCTAAAACCCCTACACAGCTTTAAAAATATACCCTTGCTAAGCACACAGTCAGGAAACAAAAAAAAAAAAACCAACATGAAAAAAGAGGAAGGGAAAAAGGCAGCCTTATGCCCCAGGCTCTGGAGTACAAGCTAGGGAGGGCTGAACCCTGGGAAGGACAAATACACATCACGGGGCAGAAGAAAACCAGTGTGGAAACAGGAGGCAAAGCAGTAAATAAAAGGCTGAGGGTGAATTTAATCAGATTTTTATATATATTTTGTATTTGGAGAAGAATTGAACTGGACTTTCTCTAGGTTGGAGCTACCTGCTTCTCTGCCTACAGTCCCCAGGACCTGGTCACTGATACAGAGCTTGTCTGGAAGCTGGACTCAAATTTGAATCCCAGATAAAATAATGGTTATAGTAATGACCTGGAATGACAATGCTACTCTAGAAATATCTCCAGTCCTAAAAATCAGGACTGGAGCTGGTTGTTCAGAGGGGAACTGGACTCACTTCAGGACTAAGCTGGACATCAAGGAAAGGAGAAACTGCAAGTCTAATATGTGACACGAACTGGAAACCAGGCCCAGTGAGATATTAAAGCATTTAACTCCTGTTTGGCAGCATAGGAGATGATTTTAGAGCCTGAACACTTTCCTAGATCAGAGTCTTGGTAACCAGTGACAAAGAGATAGCCCTAATAAAAATACAGCTGACTTGGCTGTGTGTCTCTCCTTGTGTGTGACCAGGTTTCAGCTCTTCCTTTGCTCCTCGAGTGTGCCACGAGGTGCTCTGGGTTTGCCCCGCTGGCTCCAGGCTGTGTCGGGTCCTGAGCAGGAGCCGACCTCCCCACTCTGTGTTCAAACCCAGTGCAGTGTGTTTTGCAAAGCTTCAAAGTGCCACTTAACGGGACTTTCATTTTCCTTCCAGCTGAAGGGAAAGTGTTGTTAAACTCCCAGGCTGGCAAGCCGGAGTTTACACAGATGGAACAGTTAGTGCAGACCACAGAACAAATACCAGCGACCAACCAGTTTCACACTTCTAAAGAGAGAAAGAAAGGAATGGCAGAGGCAGGCCAAAGCAAACAGGCCTTGGAAAACTCGAGCCCGCTGGTTGGAATTTTCAGCTGTTACTTTTCACATTCAGGCTCTTTTGGAGATCTCTCGATTCAGCAAAGCAGCGAGGGCTTTTGCATTCATATGAAATGATTTAAAGCTCCGTGAGGAGTGCTGTGCTCAGTCCCAACAACCACAAAACATACATTGTTTGAAATTTTATAAACGTGGTTTTCACTGAGAGCCACATTTTAAATAAAAAACCTACATTTTCTTTCCAGCAAATAATATGTTGTTGAATATCCCACATCTTGCCTAGCTGCGGCAGTGGGGTGTGTCTCCCTCTGCTTTTAAAAAAAAATTTTAAACCTGAGGACAAATCCTTTGCCCTCAGAAGAGCCCTGAGCCCACTTCCATAACCTGGGCTGTCATCTGTCCCACTCCCCCTGGCGATGCTGCCCAGCTGAGGAGGGCTGGGTGCCCCAGGGGCTCATCCACACTGCCCTGTAAACACTCACAAAGGTCACTGCTGAGCATTGCCGGCCAAAACCTCTGCCACACTGCTGCTGCTGGGCCTCAGAGCAAAGGACCAGCCCAGGAATTAATCCAGGTCTCTCCCACGGCAATGGAAGCATAACCTCTGGGCCAACCCCAGAGGATTTTATGTTATTAAGACACTGAGGTCATGCCTCCCTTCATTCAGCCAGCCTTTCATTCCCATCCTCCACTAACAAAGGAATTGCTAAAGAATTAAAAAAGGTCTCTCCTGTGAATACGCAGGCAGAGCCACTAGTGAAGCTCCTCTTGACACCTGAGACCTGCTGGGTAAAATTGTTAGGGGTGGGAAAATCGGTTTGAATAAAATTATCCTCTTCTATTCCCAGAAACCAGCATTCAAATGCAAACCTCACTCTGAAATGGGAACACTCTGTGTTGTGTAAACTGTGACTTGTGCTAACAACACCGAGGCAAGTTCTGCTCCTGCTGAAGCAGATGTTGGTTGGAGTGACTTCAGATCACTCCATCAGCTGGCTGGGTGTCTGCAGGGCCCTTCTCTCACTTGGGGTTTGTACTTATGGAGCTCAAGCAGCATCTTGCTCTGAACTGCTTCATTCAGTGCCTGTTTCTCCCTGGTTTTATTTCCACATGCCAGAGCTCTGTGTTTTTGTCCTTGCCGTATTAACCATAGCTTCCTACCCTACCATGCATGGTAAGATTGCCCAGTACCTCATGTTGCTGACATCAGATTTTGCTAAATCAGTCCAGACTTGATGCAAAACTACAAAAACCCAGCTACATTTAGTGGAGAGAATTCCCTGTTTATCCTAGCTAAGGCAAGAGTGGATAAAGCCCTCAATAACATGGTCTGATTTAGCAGACCCTCCTGAGGTCCTCTTGAACTGAATTATCCTAAGGCAGGCACCTGTCTTGCAAAACAAGGTCAGGTTTTCCTGGGACAAGGACCTTAAGGGACTTGCAGGTCCCCAGAATCAGTAAAGCCTCTCCAATATGGCAAGCAAGAGGTGGCACAGACACCTAAATCCATGTCCCATCCATCTCTTCTCTGGAATGATATTACCTGCTCAGAAATGGGATCATGAACCAACCCTAGTGCAATGCAAACCCTTCCCTGGTGAAACCACGGAGACACTGCTGCACCATCAGGGACATCGTGGTAACTCAGTAGTATTTATATTGTTATTTTCAGCTGATATTGATGTTTATACAATTATACTAAACTGGACCCATTGACTGTCCCTGCTTATTGAGAGAGGTTGGACGAGATGACCTTTAAAGGTCCCTTCAAACCCAAACTATTCTACGATCCCAGAATTTGCAGTATTTTTCCTTTATTTCAGTGCCAAGCATGTGCAAGGAAGATAGCGTCTATAAAAGGGGGGTGGGGGGGGAATAGATTGCAATCTTCCTCATTCCTCTGCAGTTCCTGCTCACGGGAACCAGTCCCTCCCTTTCAAACAACCTTTGCTGACAGGATCCCGGGATGATCCATGGCAGGATGCACCAGAGGAGCACGGCAGCCAGTGCAACGTGACGCATTTACTGCACTACAACGTCCTGTAGCTCAGCGCTAATGACGTCTGGGTATTGAAATAACCTCCACAGGGAGCAGCGCTGCAACACCTGCTTCTTCTGCTGGATAACTCAGCCTTCAGCTCCTTGCTGCAATGGGGAAAAGAAAAAAAAAGACCTTCTCAGAGAGGCTGCTGAAGTGGAATGTCACATTAGGGCATGCTCGTTAATGACAAACCTTTACGAGGTTGCCAAGTGCTCAAAAAGATGCTCCCAGGATTGCTGGGATTGGAATATTTTATGTAACATTTAATTATCAGGGGTTCAGATTATATGCGGTAATATAAATAGAAAAAGCAAGAAAACCTTTCATTAAGTGGTGCTCGGTTATCATTAATCACATATTTATTATATGATAACATACCATAATAAGGTTTGGAACACAGTGGTTGAAGTGCCTCTGACATGGAGTGGAGCTAACGAGGATGAGGGTCAATTCTGCCCTCAGTTAAACCAGCAAAGTGGACAATTCTGTTGGTGCAGCCACAAACTGGTGCTAAAGTCACTTCTCAGCATTCCCATTCCAACAAGGGGCAAAAGCCTTGCCCGTGGTGGGATCAGCTACTTTTTGAAAGGTATTTGTGGCTTGAGATGGGATTGCTGTGTCCAGCAAAGCACACCACCACTCTGGAAGGGATGTTCAGGTATCCTGTTCCATGGAATTTGCATTCCTCTGGGGTTTTTTTGTGGCTGGTACCCCTCCACAAGGCTAAATGTATCCAGGGAAGCTGCTGAGAACTTCAAAGTGGGATATCTCTGAGGGATAATTTTCCTTCTGAATGTTTCCAGTGGGAATTTCTAACAAGTTGGCAGAGCAAATTGTGAGATCACCCTCTGCCTTCTTACATGTGTTGCTAAGAAGCAACATGAGTTAATACCTGACTGAGATGAATACAAGATTTAGGTATTTACACCTTTCGTCAGGCTGTCTTCACACTCAGGCAGGCATAGATTAGGTAATTCACAGTCAAACACTTTTCCAAAATGTTCCTCCTATAAAAGACATACTCTTTTACTGACAAGAACATATATATATATACACATACATACATATGTGTGTGTGTGTGTGTGTGTGTGTATATATATATATATATATATATAAAATTTATTTATTTATTTATAATGACAGAATGAATGAATATTTATATCCTGGGGGATGAAAGAGCATTTGGGGGCAGCACCGAGAAACAAATTTACTATATTTGTCCTAATTCAAGTCCTGTTCACAATCAATATGAGGCACTGTCAGGAGGATTTTCAGCTGAAAATAAAAAGATGACTATATGTAGCAGTACATACATCTCCTTTGTGTTTCAGTAAATATTATGATTTGTGGACAAACGGTTAGTGGTCAAAGGGTCATTGTTTGCCCAGTCAGAAACTAATATCTGAGAGCCATTTATCTCTGCAATGACATTGCCTGCATCCAGAAGATTCTGTGATTTCCTTTGTTTCAAAAAAAACTATGCAAAATATAGTATTAATATGCAAACAGCCAAACAGTCAAACAGCCCCACATTTCATCCAAGCAGTGTCTGCATTTTCGTGGTGCCTGAAGTGCTTCCCCTCTCGACATTGGAAAGCTCATTGGGATAATTCTGGAGGACAGATATTATTACTATATTTAATTTTTGAAACTCCACTGGAAAAGTTAAGCACTTAAAGAAATCCCTACGCTTACTACATTCAACTTTTTCCCTTGTAAGAAACGACTGGAGAGTTTGTGCTTTTAATTATTATCATTCTCCCCTGAAATTATAGGCAGAGCACTCAGTGACATTCGAAACATAAATTACTGGCCTGCAGCCTTGTGCTACTGTTTCTCTATCTCTCTGCCAGAGCTTCAAATCAATTTTCTGCATTTCTTTCAGATTTTCTGAAGAAAATTGTGGAAAATAGCTGTTGGCACATGGCATTTTTCCACAATGGTTAGAACTATTGAATGGGGCTGTAATGGGCTGCCTTGGAGAAACCAGCCCCATTAAAATGCCAACCTCAGATGGATCAGAACACTCTCTCAATCGGAATTTCATAACTTTTCCACAGGAAGAGAAGCACAATTTTCCTTGGTTTTGCCTGTAGTCCTGTAGCTTTGCTTAAAAAAAAAAGTTAGCTGCCTCCTAATTTTAATTTCTTCTTCTTTCTTCTCTTCTGTTTTTTTTTTTTTTTTTCCTCCCCCTCTTTGCTTTATTTTGTTTAAGTTCCAGCCACAGTGCCCTCTAACTTTGGGTGATTTCTGAAGGATTTGGGTTCGGTTTATTTCTCTATTCTGGTTTTGTCCGGATTATTCCTTTACAAAGTAACCTGGAAATTAATATTTTTTGAGCAATCATTCATACAGCCTGTAAAATGCTTTTCCTCGAAAGTGTCTCCGGTGTGTTTTCAGGTGACAGTGGCCATAGAAACATCACTTTCAGACTGGGAGCACCTTAAAATCCCTCCTGGCTACCTTGGGATTTAAACTCACAGCAGCACTAGCCAACACTGAAGAATTTTACACCTTCAAGTTTTGCTGATTTTTTGGGTTTAGAGTCAAATCCCACACAGCCTATTAAGAGAAAAAAAATCAGAAATGAGGGAGCCTTTCAGTCTGTAAAGCAGACCTCGAGCATTTGCAGTGGATTGTTTGGGATGAGCTCCTGGGAGGGAAGAAGAGCATGGCTCTATGCAAGACAGCAGATTGCACAAGACCTGAGACCCAGAAGAACGAAGGCAGCAAATTCTAGGATTTCCAAGAAAGAATTTTTTGCTGATCCAATTGTCCTGGTCAAATCGTAGAGCTGGTTGAAGGAAAAAAGGACAGTGTTATGAACCCATTAACAGACAAGTTAATTCAATGTGGCAAAAGCTTAAAGAAATAAGGTTACATCTCAGCTTCTCCCTAAAAACTGGTTCTTCCCAATGCCCTAGAGAGAGTCAGTTTTTGGGTTTTTGATTATATGTTTCATTGCAAGGAGGTGATGTAATGCCATACACGATAAAAGCGGGACTCGAGCTGGAGACGAGAGTGGTGAAAGTTTGCTGGATTAAGGCAGGTCTGGGTGCTTCACATCCATCCAGCCGTGATTTCAGATTGTGTATTTGAGGTCAGAATATCCAGCTGCTGACTGGTCTGGCGCCTGCTTTGCCAGGGCAGGAGGAGCTGCTGCAATATCCTCGTAAAAGAATAATTTCAAAAGGGAAAACCGAGTTAACCTATGGGTGTTTCAGCTTGCGCGGAGTAATGAGTTGCTATCTTCATTAACAGAAAGAATGCCAAAGAGGCTAAATGAGTCAGAACAGGCAGAGACACAATCCTTTAATGAGTTGAACAGGAGCTGGTTTGTAACGTGAGGTTATTGATAATCCCAGGGTTTATATAACAGCATGATTCTGGGTCAGGGAGCAGCAAACACACACTCCTGTGTACACACACTCGCTCGCTGTAAGGCGACAAACTCCTCGGAACAGATGGCTCCAGCCTGGCCTAAGCACATGCACTCAGGAAAAATGACTTTTTTTTCAGCGGGGCAAGTCCTCCTGCCTGCTTTTGCACCTCAGTGTGTAGGGCAGATGTCGATTTTTTTCAGTGCCCGGCTTTGTAAAGTTTCACCTTGGCTACTGGATCAGTTTAATTCATCCCAAAAAGCTCTGTATTTAGAGTTCTAGGTATTTTGGGTTTTTTAAAAGAAATCCTACAAACGTCTTTTCTGCAGCTTGAGAAACAATCTTATTTTTCTGATTTCCTCTGTGTGTACTGGGGAGTTTGATACCCAGTCTGGTGCCAAGAAGCTGGACCTGGAAGGGAGGGGAACCACAGACAGGGAAATAACCATCGCCTTCCACCTTTTATTTTTGCTCAGTCTTGCTACTGGTGAGTTTGTATTGCTAAGGAAAGGTGGTTTACTTTCCCAGAAAAGTAATACTAATATAAAGAATGGTTCTAGCATCACAAAAAACCTCTTTTTAATTGTAAAGCTAATTTCCCTTTTACCTTAATAGCTTATTTAGTAACAGAATAACGCCATTGAATGGTAATTAAGTTACTTTAGCCATGCCAGCAGGCCAGTGAGAAGGTGATGCTGGCTTTGAGTCTGGTTCCTCACCTGGTTTTGCTATCCCAGTGTCAGTCATTTTGCAGGATGCAGTTTCTAGAAGCTCTCATGCCTGGCAGATTGTCAGCACTGCCCCTGGCACAGCTGCCAGCACTGTCTGACCTGATGTTTATGGTTCTATAAAAGTCAATTTATGATATTAGGGAAAATTTGAAGCATTCTTTCACTAACAATTGTGGCTTCCCTCTCACAGCATTCCCTGAGAATCCTTAAATTCCCAGGCTTAATCTTCTTGTGGTCTTCACAGGGACAAGCCTATAGCTGAATAAAATAAACTAAAAAATTATCCAGAAGAATGTCAAGAGTGACAATTCCTGAGTGACACTTTTAACCCTCTCTGTAGGAAGTTGAGGGTATCTTCACCCTCTAATTTGTCAGCCTTTCTTTTTCTTTAATGTGCAGTTATTCAGGGTGAGGGCTTTTTTTTTTTTATTTTTCTTTTCTTTTTTTTTTTCTTTTTTTTTTTTTTCCAAATGAGAAAAATACCTCCAGATAAAGAGGAAGGTGATAACAGAAATCAGCCCAAGATCAGCTCCCATACCTGTTGCTTTCTCATTGCAGGTATTATTCAGTAGCTGCCAATAAAGGAACTATTGCTGGTGAAAGCTTCCCACATTTCCATGGACCTGCTGCTTGGGAAGCCTGCTAGCAGCTCTGCAGAAGTGAAGTTTGGGTTGCTATCAGCCACATTTAAGAAAGCAGACAGGATGAACATCAAAGCCTCAGACTCCTTTCTGCCTTCTGTCATCGCCACTCAGCGGGGACACAAAGCACAAGGGAGGAAGAAACACCTTGAACACGCCGAGCAGCCCCCAGAGGGGTTTTAGAGGGCGGTGGCAGTGCCTGGGCATGCTGCAGGTGTGGAGCTACTCCCAGAGCAGCACAAGTGTTGGCACGCACAGGTGTCAGGAGCAGGAGCCCATGGTGCCAACCCCAGCGCAGGAGCAGAGCCAGGAGCGCAGAGCAGCCCAGGATTGATTTCTGCAGCTCCCCATGCAGGAAGGCTGTGCTCGGGCTGGCAGTGCGCTCCCTCAACTCTGAATTCTGCTCCGCTATGTCAAAAGCCAGCTCTGTGCAGGTGCAAACAGCCAGGGTGGGGTGTTGCAATAGGGAGATTCTGCCCCTTCCCTCGTGCTCCTCACCCGTGGTGGTGGTGGTGCTGGGAAATGGTTCCTAGAAAGCGCAGGGCTGAGCCAAAAGCTCGGCTGAGCTGGTGTCCCGTTGCATTGGCAGGCGCGGTGACTGCATGTCACAGAACTCTCGGCGTTTGCAGCACTGAGAAGAGCAGCAGTTTTCCCTTCTTGCACAAAATGACATATCCCTCCCTGAGCTGTGGGAAAGAAACAATGAGGAAAGAAGATCGGGTTTGCCTAGAGCAGCGCATCCCTTTCATTTCAGTGTTCTCTCTGACACGTAAAAAAGGCATAATAATTACAGAAAGGAGCTAGCAAGCGCTCCGCAGCTTGGAAATAAAGTCAAAATATTTCTGACAAAACATTTTTCTGCCAGAAAGAACTCAACCTGTGTTTTGCTAAAAACAGAAATGAATCGATGGCAGTTATTTTGGACAGATTACTCAGGTTAAAGAAGCAAGAAAAATGCCAGGAGAGGTCTATATCAAGCTCCAGAGGTCAGGAGTTCTTCTGATCTCCTTCCAGTAATTTAGACAGAATATCTAGGTTCATTTCTAAGTGCCATGAGGAGTTCTGTAATGATGAAGGTTGGAAACCCAGGTTTTAGAACAGAGAGAAAAAAATTACAGTTGGAGAAGAAACTATGTGAAGCCCCAAAGGCACTTTCCATGGAGTCCTGCAAGGCTGGAGACAGCCCTGCTGCCCCAATTTCAATTTTCCTATTCCCTCTGCTGCATGAATGCACCACTCACGTGTTTGCTGTGTCTCATTCAGTTGCACAAAAGTGAGTGGGTGAAATAGTTTAGATGAAAGAGAGTGTGTGGCAAGAGATCAAGAAAATAATTACTCTGTGATCCACTGTCAGAGCTAAAAAATCTCAATTAAGACAGAGGATGAGCAGGAAAAACTGTTGGAAGGGAAGGAAAGGGTCACACACACACACACACACACACACTTGAATGCACACTCCTGATCCTTGTGTTTTCAAGGAATACTCCTGAAAATAATCCAACAAGTCCTTTGGCTACAATCCTTTCCCCACCCTGGAGTTAGTTTGGTTTCTCAGAAACTCTAGAAAAAGGCTCAGATCTTGCTTTGCACAAAGGTTTTACAGCATCTTTCAGGGTGGTCATTCATGTTTCAGCAGAGAGTTGAGTGAGCTGACCCTGACACAAACCTGTGGAGGCTTCACCATGGTGAGTTTCTCTTCTTCTTCAAGCATCACCTTGAACAGGAAGAACACCTTCTCACTGAGGGTGATCCAAGGAGCTGTGGGGCTGAGGATGAAACTGCGTTTGCCTGAGATGTTTTCCTGCCTCTTTTCTGGTGACCATGACCCTTCCTAAGACAAAACAGGCCTTTGGGACAATATCTGGTGACAGCTGTTATGCCATAAGTGTCAACACTACAAGGTCTGATGGGGAGGATGGGGTGTGGGTCATGCCCAGGGGATGGCAGGTGGGGCTTTAGTGGGAATGCAAACTACACACAGTCAGAGTTTCACATCCCACCTTTGCAAAAACGAGGCTGCTGTGCTATGGATGAGGCTGTGAATGTGAGCACTGTAGGGATCTCAGTGACCCCAGTGTACACGGGTGTGAGCCAGGGCACAGAACTTCTCCATGCAGTCCCTGAGCTGTATTTACACCGCCGGTTTATCTGTCAGGGCAATGGCACAGAAATCTGTCACCTGCACAGCTTTGCTGAGCCTGCCTGGCTGGGAACATCCATTCCTTCGGCAGCAGACATCACCCATGCCCTTAAACTGTGCTTTTCAGGCATTGGCACAGATCTGTGTGAGTTTGTAAACTGGGGAAGGACATCTCTTCCCCTCTGCTTCTGCTTGGCGATGAGTTCTTATTTCACTTGTGCAGTGACACCTCCTGTGTGTTCTCAGTGGCCTGAGCACTCAGCAGTCCCAGGGGTCAGGCACAGAGTGGGACAGTGGCAGGGGCACAGGGGACTGGCTGGGACCTCGACCTCCACTGGACAGGTGTGACAGCACCTGTGCTCACACCCACTCCGTGCAGAGTCAACAATGGCTTACGGAGTGAATATTTTTGAAGGCAGACAGTGGGGAGCAGTTGGTTTGCCCCATCATTTGCCCACACAAAGTGCGTGGAGAGGATTTTACATGCAAATAAATACCTGCAAATTTTCCCCCTGAGCAGAGAATCCAACCTTCCTGGATATTGAAGGTGTGCTTTGATGTTACAGAGCGATGTGGTCACCAGCACCTGCTGGCGTGTGCAAGCTGTGAGTGCCAGGCCTTCTGCTAGAGAGCCTCAAGGAAGCATACTGATGGAAAATAAATAAATAAATAAATTAATTAATTAACCCCAAGCTGCAATTAAATTGACATTGTCAGTGTCTCCTGTTTCTGAGCATAAAAAGCTCTCTGAACTCAAAACTCCAGAAGACAAAAGCCCAGTTCCAATCCTTGAAAGTCTCTCTGTGGGCAGTGTCCCCCAGTGCTGGTGTCAGCATGAAAATAGCATGGAGACTGCACTAACTCAGTCTTAAATGCATCTATGTAAAATTTAGGGTAAGATCTATGTAAGATTTAGGGTGAGTGTGGAGAATCGGTCCCTGGAAAAATGGGATGTGACAAAAGCTGTGACTTGTGTAATTTCTTCTTCTTGCAGGTGGAAGTTTGTCACAATCCCTGCTTAAGGTGTCTTGTGTTCATTATTTCCATGCCTTTAAATGCTTTCCTTATGGCCACAGCAGAAAAGGCAGAAAATGTCAAAACTACAATGGAAAACACAGTGTTGCAAGGTCCCTAACTAGGTTCTGTCAGAGGTTTTTTTTTCCTGGGAAACTCCTGCCTCTGCAGGGATCTTGCATCTGCTGAGGCTGTTTTGATATACATGTGGGTGGTTCAAGGCGTGGAGCGATGTCACCGCTCTAGTCAGAACATGCTGGTCACGATGTCATATCAAAGAGAACCGCTGGCAAAATGACTGTCAGATGAACTCTGGCTGAGGGAACATCATGGTTTGTGTGTACCTGGATCATTTGAATATCCCTGTGACATCCTGCGTTCCCGTAAATGTCTGATGAAAGGGAGGGACCCTCACATGATGACACTGTCTTCTTCCAGCCCAGGTGGAGGGAAAAAGTGTCTTTTAGCTCCTACGTTGATGTAAAAGGATCCCCTCTAAGCCTGCCAAGGAGGATCCCCAGTGCTCGCTGTGTTTATCCTGGATTCAGTACCCCACAGCTGCCTCAGGAGCACAGCCAGAGAGGCACAACTCCTGCAAATCAAGCTCCAGCCCATACTGACACATTTTATTATTAATACCAAAATAAACAGGATCCCTCTAATTTTTACCACAGAATGTTGTTACCTGAAAAGGACCTTCTCCAGTCTCCCAGGCATCTATGCTCTGGCAGGAGTGGCAGTGTGGGGTAATTCCCTGGGCAGTAAATGTGAGCGGAAATGTTTCCCTGCTGAACACGCCATGCGCCGTAAATCTCCACACGGGCTGTTAAAGAAGCACATGGAATGAGATCTCTGACGTTTCTCTCTTGTCTGCCTGTGCTGGAGAGGAGCCTGGAGTTAATCCTGAGTTCACAGATCCCCTGTGTGGCTGCAAAGGCTCTGCCTGCGCTGCAGGTGGAGAAGGGCACTGCTGCTCGGCCACCAGCAGCCAACTGGGGTGACTGGTGTGAGAGGAGCAGGGCTGTGTGTCACCCCAGGAGCCTCAGCACACTGTCCTGGCAGTCACAGCTCACCCACGCAGGCCATCTCAGGTGCCAGGACAGCTCCTGCTCCTTTTGGTACCCTCCTAGAGCAGGGGCTGTCGCCTTTTCTGATCCATGGGCTCTCCCAGGTGCTTCCCAAAGAAGCTCCTGCCTGTGATCTGCTTTTCTTGGCTGCTTTGAGCAGGTGTTTCAGTCTAGGCCAAGGATCTAGAGAGGTTTACAAATCCTGCCTGGCTTTAGAGATACTGTGTAAAGGCTCATCCTTATTTTCCCATGGATTGTTCATCAAACTCCAGCTGGGGATCGGCACTATTAACTTCTATTCAAACAGTAACCATGCCATGTTAATGTGGGGAGGCAACAATTAATAAACCATCGCATCACTCCAATATTCTTTATAAATCTAAACCTGTGAGATGCTGACCAAATTTATTTAGCATTCACATCCATGGGAATCAGAAATTACTTGCACCTCTCAGCAATTTACAGTGTCAGCTCTTCTTCTCCATCAGAACAATGGGCTATGGCTTTCTGTCTTTAGAATTCCCCAAAATAGATATTCTGTGCCACATATTTTCAATTACTGAAGAGGATTAAAAATCTAGGTCTGGGATATGAGTCACAGAGTTCAAAGTAGGTCCAGCACTGAAATTTCTCCAACACTTAGGAGCATTTTGGCTTGATCTCATCAGGCCTGAAATTCCATTACTTTACTTTCGTGTGCAAATAATCACTGCAAGAGTTTCAGTCACTGCTAACACAGGTATTACTTGAATAAAATGGTTCATTTGTTTTAAAGACCTAAATCAACACTGAATCCATATATTTAAAAAACTATAAAAAAATATTGAAGCACACGTTGCATGGTATGAAACCTGTTTTGGGAAGGCCTCTGCTCTGAAGGTTTTCGAAGTCACCAGAACCCTCTGGCTGAGTTATCCCCATATGAATCGTGCAGGCACCTCTCACTCCTCTCTCCCCCTCCCCTGTGCAGACAGCTCTGCCCTCTGCAGCAGGTGACAGAGCAATCTTGTGCACCCAACAATGACAGCAAAGCTGGGAGGGCACTCACACTGAGGTGAAGTAACCACAGAGACATAAGTAGTGCTTTAAATCCCCCAGTCCCTAAATCATGTGTTTCCATCATGTGAAAATACACAACAATCATCTTCATGGGGTGTGTGTGGGGGGGTTTAGTGTGAAATCAGAAGTCTGGGAGCAGTTTTAACAAAGGTTCACCCCAGGTAAAGCGGTAAGCTAAAGGCCACATGCTGCTTTTATTGCAATTTTCCCCCTTGCTTGGCACTCGAGGCAGCAGCTCCCTCGGAGCCCTGCACACAGGCACAGACACACACGAGAGCCTTCCCTGCCCATTCCCCTCGATATTCTGTCTGTGCTGGCATGCTCCTGTCTTGCTTCATAAAACCTGTTGAAAGCCAGTCAATTCATTAATCTTTTGCCAAGAGACGTTAAATGCCAAGCAGGGAAAGACGATAATGACTTGAGAGTTCATAAGAAAGGGCCTGATTCTGCAAGGTGCAGGGAGTGGGAGGCAGAGGGGAGAGGAAGGGGCTCGGTACACTGCAGGGTGGACCCCTCACATTTGCTGCTCTCCCTCTGCCCTGGTTTGCTGCGCACAATTCCAAAGGGAAGCCAGGAAGGTGCGAGGGTGTGATGGAGCCCTGACTGTGATGCTGCCGTGGAGGAGGTCTCTGCAGCCTGAGCAGTCTGACACTGGGGGGTCAGCAGGGCTGATGCTTCCAGGAGCACATCTCAGTGCCCTTTTAAGGTGAAGCCGGCTCTTCTCTGCTCCTGAGGCTCACCAAGAGGGTCCTGGCAGTGGGGAATGCAGCCCATCTGCACTGAGCAATCACCTGCCCTGGTCCAGCTTTAACCTGCCTGAGCTGGGGCTGCAGGCAGTGCTGGGAGCAGTGCACCTCAGCTTCTGCACCCCTGCCTCCCCTTCCACATTTTCTCCACTCCGGGAGCCTCCTGGAGCACTGGGAAGGGAGCAGGAAGGAGCACTGCCAGCCCCAGGCAATTGGGCAGCCTGAGTCAGGCTGCAAAAAGGCAATGGGTTTTGCTGAAAGCACGTGGGTTTAGAGAATAGTGATAATTGTCAAAGCTTTTTTAATTTGATCTTTACGTCCTGAGATTTTAGAGCTCAGATTTTTGAGCCTTTTTCAGTGTCGTGTTGGAGGTTATAATGTTTGAAGAAACAAGGAGGAAAAGAGTTCTTTGCAGGGTTTAATGACTCAAGGAGCTGGAGCTTTACTAATGAAACTGCAATTATCACTGGACTTGCATTAAGCTAATCTTGAGTGGGGATTGCTGAGGTCAACCACAGTTTCCAAAAGGTCCCAAAAGGTTCCAGGGCAGTCAGTGATGCTGAAGTGATGCACTGAAAATCAAGCACACTTGGCCTTCTTGGTGTAGAGTAGAAGTGGATCAATACTGAATTAGAGGTGGATAAACGGCATTTAACTATATTTAACAATACCACTGATAGCACTTAAACTTATTAGGTACCAATTATCCCTGAGTTTCACAGCAGCTCACCTCTCTCTCATATCTGCAGCAGAGTCTGCAGCAGAGCTGACAGGGTTCTGTCCCTCAGCTGATGAAATCTGAGTCTAGTTTGCAGAAACTTTTTTCCTGAGTCATTCATCAGTCTTAAATCCCCCAAAATGAAGTCGAGCTGGTGTGTAGCACTCTTTCTGATTTGAAGTGCTCTTCTCAACTTAGCATTTAGGCGTCCTCTAATCAGTTTGAAGGCAGAAGAAAAAGCTTCATAGAAAAACCGGTATGGTGGTTTTGTTAACTGATATTGCTGACAGGCTTCATAAGGAAAATGCAGCCCTCTGTAATGGGGTTTATGGACAGTTCCTTCACACTTCTGTGAGATGATTTCTTTGAGCTCATGTGATGGACAAGGCACCACACAGCCCTCATTTCGTGTTATGTTAAGGTTTCCAGTGTCTCCACTGCAAACAAGATTGGCCTTCGCTGGTTTTTCGCTTATTCTTCTAAACCGATCAAATACTTTTAATTGGGTGCCCTTCCTCTCCTCACTGAAGGCAGTCCAGTTTAGCTAACAAACACCTCTGCTCTGTGCATCCCTGTCAGGTTATCTACACACTGAGCCTCGCAAGCTCTTTGCTGCTCATGGCTTTCCATAAAGGAGGTCAGTTCTGACCGTAGGAGAGGATAACCCCAATTTCAAGGTGGGATTATGGTGCAGCCCAGCCCAGCCTCCCCTCTCTGAGCAAGCTGAACCACCCCTGAAGGGGCTGCAGGCCTGGGGGTGGACAGTGCCTACCACTGCTGGGGGACTTCTGATCTTCGTTCCTTGGGAACATGGTCCTTGCAAGTTTTTCCAAAGAAAAACCAAAGGAGAGCAACTTGAACAGCTCAAGGAAGGATGGGGAGAAGATGGGGAGAATCTTCTGGCCCTGCCTGCTCCCATTGTTAGAAGCAGACAGAGGTGCAGTGTTCGGACACCTAGAGATCATGATTCTTCAGAAATAATTTGATTTACAGTATGTAACTCAGGAGACAGGGACTGAGGGGATGTCCACATCCCTGAAGCCAGGCCATCCCCTTGGCTTGCACACAAAGTGCCCCTTCCTCCCCTGGAGGATGCTCTGCCTGCCCAGATCTCTTCCACTGTCTCCCCTTGCACAAAGGGCTTTCCTTTCTGATATCAGTGTCCAGGAGCAGAAGAGAGGCTTCGTGGCAGGGGGCAGGTCGTTCTTCTGGAGCTCTAAGAAAGGCAGAAATAACCTGATGCTGTAGAGGACAGAACAGGTTTTTTGCCATTCCTTCAATCTTGCTCCTGAACTTTGGGGGCTGTCCCCACCATCCACAGGGTTCAACCAGCCCTGGGCCACCTTCAGCTGAGGCTTTGGGCAAGCCAGTGACTCCTTCTCCCCTCACTGAGCATGTTCTCATGGTCAGATCCATTGAAGCAGCACAGAAGAAGGATTCCCCTGCCCAGGTCTGCTCAGAGGCGCTGCCGGTGTCGTTTGCCCCACATTATTCGGGATCACCTCTGCGGCTGGCAAGGCTGGTGTGGGGAGGGTGCTGTGGGGGATGCACTGGGCTGCTGCCAGCAGGGATGTAACACCACGGAGCAGCCTGGCTTTCCTGGATACACCCTGTCTTGCAGCTATCTGCAGCTCCGGAGCGTTTGGATCAGCCTCTCTGGGAGCAGAGCCTCAGCCCGGCCTCTTTCTGGCAGACTTGTTTATCTGGGTGTTACATTGCTGCGGGCCAAGGCTTAGTTTCTGTTGTACTTGTGCCAGGGTACACAACCCTGGCAGCTCTCGGCACATGGGAGGAGCGGCATTTTATCCCAGGTCTCCCTCAGGAACTGATAACTGTTTAACTGAACATCAGGGGGAGAGGATGGAGTGGCTGGAGGGGTCCCAGCAGAGGGAGGGGAATGTACCCTGGGAGCAGGAAGAAAAGGCTGGGCTTAAAGTATGTGGATAATAAACTGAGGTGCTTAAAATCTTTATTTTTATGGTTTGGTGGTGGTGGTGGTGGTTAGCTCCAAACTAGGATTAATGAAACCCCTGTAGCTAGTCTGCTTTGACTAGATCTGGCAGAGATTATGTTAGAGAGAAAGGGAGTGGGGAGATGGAGGAAGAAAAAGCACCACTTATCAGCATACTTATAGAGATAGGAGCTAAAAGGTGTAACCTGATAAGACATCTTTCATTTCAGGCAATGCAAGCCCTGTACAGTCCCTCTGGGTCTCTTAAAGAGAGGCTCTCTGGAGCCTCCCACAAGCACATTGAGCTGTGGAAAGTGTCAGGAGCTAATTATGCAGCAGGCTGGAGGAGCCAGGGCACCCGGCTGAAAGCAGGAGTGAGTTCTGTCCCCAGAGCAGCTCTGGAGGCTTTGCACAGCAGGATGCAAACCCCCAGCTCTCCTCTCGCCCTGCCCTGAGCCTGCACATCCGCACTGCAGTGCAGGGAATGCTGAGCTTGGGCAGCCTCAGGAGGACGCAGGTCTCAGGACATTTCTGAGTGTCCCTCTGTGCAGCAGAGTCACACCATCTGTGCAAGCGGCAGGTCGGCTGTGACAGGATCATCTGCAAAACTTTATGTGGAAAATTACGGCCGTTTCATATCCCCCTGTACTGAAAACAGCCCACCCTGCCTCTGCTGACTGGGGCCCAGGCATTCTGCAGAGCGCTTTTGGTTGCATTGTGCAATTTTCAAATATGACCAAAGCAGTAAGGCACAGGGTGAAAACAAGGAGACTAATATTTTTAATGTTCAGTGTTGGTGGTGGCGGTGAAAGGTGGAAGAAATTCAGGGAAACCTACAGACTACTCTGCACCCAGTTCACATCTGTTCACAATTCACTGCTACCTGCCAAACAATTAAAAACAACAACCTGTTTTATTAGCTGTCACATCCCATAAAATATTTCAGGGCCCTTCATCAGCAGCTGACACCCTGTCAATAATAGCTCTCTGGGTTAAAAAAAATGTTCACAATGTTATTTCAATGTCTGGCTCTCAGAGGTTTATCTCCAATGCCCATCACAAGAGTATTCAAGCACTAAATGCAAGGTTAACAACTTTACAATTAAGGATGTGAAAGATATATAGACACTTATTTTCATCCCTCCCTGAGTGTGAGAAATGCAGGTCTTGGAGGTTGAATTGCTCCATGGCTGGTCCTCCAAGGAGAGTTTTGGGCAGGAAAATATCTGGCCTTGACTAGGTACAGCTACAAGATAATTCCTGCATAATAAGTAGGAGATCTGTCTTTGCTCAACCCTGTAGCAGTTTGTGGATCTAACCACTCATTTTGTGAAGGTTTAATGGGAAAAATATGCCCACGATACTCAGATGCTGCCCCTGCCCTTGCTTGTGGCACTGCTGGCACCACACTCATGAACTCATTGGGCATTGCACTGTCCTTGTTTAGCCCTGGCAGTTCCCATCCTGCTGCCAGTGCTCCCCTCCAGTAACTGCAAAATGTTTAAAGCATCCAATCTGAAACAGATTGATCCCTTCAGCACAATCCTAAGTCTGCCAAGGCTGCCAAATTCTGCCTTTTTTGCTTCCCACAGGAACAGGAGACTTCCCACAAAGTTTCCTTTATAAAATGTGCTTTTCAGAGTTTTAAAAAACTGCATTCACCTACATTTGAGAATATGATCTCCAAGGATGAAATGAAGACAGTCAATATGGAAATCAGCATTTTGAAAACATTAAGACTTACCAGCTCTGTGTTTTAGACCTGAAGATATGAGTGACCGTGTTCTGAAAATTATTTTGTACTTTTTTCATACAAAAGGAAGAGGTTGCACTCCTATTTTTAAATGCAAAGCCAGATGCAATCTAAAAACAAACACTTTCCATGTTCTGCATACTACACAGCCAGAGTGACAAGCCCTGTCCCATGGAGTTCACAGTTTAAAGAGACCAAAGAGACATGAAAGATCGTGTCCAAGATCAAACACAAACCTGGTGACCCCGTCTGTGACCGTAGCCCAGACCCTTTGGTTCAGAACTGCTGGTCCATTCATTCCATCCATCTCTCCTGTCATGTTCTCTAATTTTCCATCGGGTCTGTATTTTTCAGGAGGTAATGTTACATTCAGTACTGCTGTTTCAGTGCGCAGGTACTTCCTCTCTGGCAAAAGATAATCTGTGATTAAATCAGCTGGGATCAAACAAAGCAAAATGAGCAGGAAATCAGATACCAAAATCCTGTTAAACACCTCCTAAGTACCAGGAGGTGATGGCTGCACCTCTCATCTCACAGGGGTTGCAGTGAGTCCATGAGCCACTGCAATTGTGCATGAGCCATGAATGGACCTGTGGCACATTTCTGGATGAAAATGGATTTATTTGCCTGAGATGATCTCAGTTTCAGGTGAATTCCAGCATTGGTTTTCAGGTGTATTTTCAGCACCTAGTGTGGGGAGAACCGTGGGTCACATTCTGTCTGGTGCTGCCAGCACACTGTCAGCACTGCCATCAGGTGTAGCAGCACCAAAAGCTTAACCAAAGGCACATTTTAGACCTGAATGGCTTTGTATTAGTTTTGTTCTAGATGGGTTTTTGTCCAGGTTTCAGATTGTATAATTCCTGACATTATCCCAACTGAAATGTGGTGTTTTGACCTTATTTTCTCCTCCCAGGGATCATGACCTGCTCTCAGTGAATGGAAGTTTCTTGGTCACTTCTCACCATTCTCTGTGTTCTTTCAGAGAATCTATTGGACTTCAGAAAATAATTTCCATGCCAGGAATGCCAGGGCCTGTTTTATACAGCAGTGAGTGGCTTAATGCTCAGGCCTCTGTGGCTTCATCCTGCTCCAAACTTCCTCATATAGCTGCAGAGGCAGCCCAGAGTCAGGGTGGCACAGCACATGGCACAGAGTGCCCTAATAGCAAAATAGAGGTGGAATGACCCTGTTTTCCTCTCTGCAGCAGGAGTACCTCACTTAATAAGAGCACAATTTTCTGCTGGTGCACGTTCATGGGCTTGCAGTTGCATGCAGTTACTCACAGGCCTGGAAAGAGCCATGGTAACAGGCTATGGTGAGAAAAAGACAGATGAAAACAAAAGAAATTCCTAGTATTGGGGTGGTTCTTCAGGGAAAAAAATAAAAATAATAATAAAAAAGAAAAAGAAAAAAATTTCTTTGTTTGTAGGTGTTTGCAAAATCCTTAGTCAAATGATCACAAAGACAGATTCCTTGGTGTAACCTCACTGATCCTAGAGGAGTCCATCTGGTATTGACCCTCTAGTCCTACAGGCAATTTCAAAAGAGCCTCAAGGAAGTTTCAACGGGATGTGAAAATTTTTCCTTTGGAAATCCCAGTGCGGATGGTGCATTCTCTTCTACACGGTGCTCAGCCCCAGCATTTCTGTTTAAAAAACATCCAACAGTGGGAATAGCATGGGTAAACCTTGGGCAACTCTTTGAAACTCTAGGCCCTTGGTGATCTTAGCAGGTGAGCTGGGATAAATGGAGCGGCTCCGAGGGGCTCGGGGCACTCACTCTTGAGCAGCACTCGGGGTGCTGGGGCAGGGCGGGTGGCAGGGAATGAGCTTTGATATTGTGATATAACGTCCCCTCTCGAACCTCAGGGAGCCCCGTCTCCTAATATTATTCTTTCTTCATTCTCAATTCAAACCAAAAGTGAAAACAGAAAGAAAATAACTCTTTTTTCTCTCCTCGCTCGCCTCTCCCCCCCTCTCCCCTCCTGCTGCTGCGCCGGCAATGGGAGGGAAGGGAAAAGGGGCGAGAGCCACTTAGATCAGTTTCATGCACAGGAGAAGCAAGACAGGAATTATTTTTCTTGTTAGCCTTTTTGTAAGAAGACAGACAACCCTTTCAGCCCAAATACAATATTGTAATTGCTCATATTCAACTGACAGAGGTTCCCAGATGAGCTCCACTGAGGCGTCATTTACTAATCTGTCATGTTCTATAGCACCCGGCACAGAGCGCTGTAAAAGTGTCTTCTTCTCTTTAAGTTATTTATATAGTTGGCTGAAAGCGCTTTGCTTGTACAAACTAGAAACTATTAGATTAGACCAGCGGAGACAGCCAGAGGCAATCTTTTTAACAAAGTGAGTGGGATTCAAAGTAGGGCTGGAAAGCAAATATTATTTCACTGGAAGTCTATTAGAGGTAGTTCCCTGGATAACAAATAAGTGCTTTGTTAGCTTAGCTTGAAGAAATGCACCGGTCAGGTTGGCAGCAGCTGGGTCTAATGGTAAACTGTGTGATAGCAGATGATAATTCTGTGATCAGTGCGACACGTAAGCCAATTTTGCTCTCCCTTCCTTCATAGCCTGCCACATCCCTGGGTTTACTTGTTTAAAGTGCATGTCAGAACTTAGCAGCTGGGGATAACTCCGTTTGTTTTAAAACTTCTCATCATGACACACGCGCGCACACACAGAAGGAAAAAGTATGGAAATCCAGCCTATCAGAAAGCAAATATTGTTCTCACCAGGGAAGGCTAAAAGGTTGTGCCTGTTGGAGTGCTTTAATAAAAGTGGAATCTGGGTTCAAACCAAGTTTTAGACGTAGAGCTCATCATGACAAACAGAAAACCAGACTCTCCAAGTATTAGGTGAGATTGAAGCATATTCATAAAAATATGTAAAACGATTCATAATCACTATTAGCTGTTAATTCTGGAAAATATCACTTTCATTCAGCCCCTGAGACAGCTGCTTTCAGTGATGGATAATGTGATTTTGCTTTGGTAGAGCACAAAATGTCCCTGTGTTTTAAATCCATATAAGAGTGATCCCTAAAAGCAGAAACATGTCAGTATAACACCTTGGGATATATTTCTTTCCATGAGAGGTGCTCCATACATGTAAGAGGTTGTTTTTATTTATTATTAATAACTACTTGCCTCCTTGGAAATTCCCTGTTTGTAGCTTCCAGTCCGAGGGTTCAAAAATCAAAAATTATACAGTTTCCTGTGTAGAAGGTGGATAAAAGTCAGACAACCCAAGGGATGGCTAAAATGCTAATGGGCAGATGATGAATTTTTACAAAGCAAAAGCCTGGTTGTTCCTGACTGTGGTCTGGATTGTTAGAGACACCAGAAGGCTTCCCAAAAGGCCATTACTCAACCCCAATTTTGTGTTCACATACAAGACTGGCTCCAGGCTGGAAGCAGCAGGAATGCTGGGCTACCCAAAGGAGCAGCAGAGAAACCATGGCCCCATGTCCTGCTCAGCTGCACCTGGAAAAACTGGATTTCCCCTGGGAAATGCATGACAGGCTGTCACAGGGAATGGCAGGGGGTTGTGTGCTCCTGGGTCGATTGGTCTTGGCAGAGGGCACTGCACTGTGTCCCTTTTCTAAAGGGAAGAGCAGGGCCACCCAGGGCTAGGCATGGTCTTTACCCAACTATTCAATTTTTAAAATCTGACCACCATCAATAGGTCTGTCCCAGGGGCAGATTCATGCCTGGGGGTGGAGGCAAACCCCCTGCCTGCACCCTCTCCACATCCATCCAGCCTTCCCCATCCCAGTGGGCTGCAGCATCACTGATTAAACAATCCTTGTTTGCTCCACAGCTTCTCGTTGGCTCCCTGTGGGCTCCCTGTGTCCGATTTGGGACTGACAACACAAATCTGTGCTGGAGAGCTCTAAGTTGCCAACTCTGCAGTAAGAAAACAGGTAATGTGAACGTGTTGAAGTTTAGGCTTCAAGTTCATGCAGGCAAGCTCTTTAACAGATAAATCTCCATTTACTTTGCCTTAAAAAGCCAAATGAAATATATACTTTTACTAACACCCTCCAGTGTCTCACTAAGGCTATTTACTCGCCTTCCAAAACTCCTGCAAGCTGATAATTAGCTGGACCCTGTCCCAAGGCAGCCACACTTACTCAGTGGAGAAAGTGCAGAACTTGCCCAGCCTGCTCCCACTCCAGCACTGCTACATGCATTTTATTTTTTTTTTTTTTGAGAATCATTTTACTTTCCTAGCTCTGCTTTAAAACTTCGAGGAAGTTTGCCCTTTTGCCCTCCTCCCTCCCTATACTCCAAAGCCAGAGGGGAAAAAGAATATCACAGAAACTCTTGAAGAGGAAATTTGGAGGTTTTTTTGTTCTGGGGAAGGGGAGATAAGGAGGAGTGAGGGGTTTTGCAGAGGCAAAATGCAGTGGGAAGTCCAAGAGTTACTTTCGAGTTGTGCAGGTGAAAACCACCATGCGCTCAGTATTACACCTCAACAAGTCAAAAACCTAGGGATTCCCAGGGACACACCTGGGTTTTACCTTGCCAAAGGAGTGGGAAGAAACAAGGTCCCCTCCCAAGCCCGAATCACTCCTACGCAGCGGCAGGGCCCCAATTCCTGTCTGAGAGATCCCAAGTGCGCTTCCCTCGCATTGCCATTCACCTCTAATAGCACTGCTCCCCAGTAATGACGGGTTGGCTTTCTGGGGCTGGCAGCAGGCAGCCAAACTGCATTTGCCTTTGATCGTCCCTCTCCACTCTGCCCCCAGGGCCATATTTTCCTAAGGGAGAAGGGGGCGAGGGTGCAGCCGTGTCACCAACTCCCTCTGGAACAAGTCAGGCAAGTCTTTTATCTGCAGGGAGGTTTCGCTCTACTTAGGAGGATTAAGGCTCCTCCAGTTTGACTCGCAGCCCTCGCCTGCTGATAAAAATGCCTTTCAGTGGCTCAGCACACCTGGCCAGTGCACTGTACATAGGTACTTAAGTTATCCCTGTTAAAAGGATCCAATGGGTGATGGCAAACCCAGAGCAAATGGAAGTGACTTGGGAGACCATGGGAACACATGGATGAAAGTCCCTCTTTTTCCTCCTCCGTTCATAGAGATTTTTTTCTCCGCAAAGTGTCAAATTCCATCTTTTTCTTCCATAAGAAGGTGACAATGTCAGCAAATTTCTTAACAGGCAATGAAAGATCAGGGGCCAGAAAAGGGAATTTGTTCTTCGAGTTGTCTGCAGTGATAAGGAGTCACCGTGTGGGACTGGGTTTTTGCAATCACTTTTGCTCCTACTTTGGCTCCTTTACAGGTTATCAGAGGATCTGCTATACACAAAAAGCTCCAGACAATGCAGGTGATCTGCAGGGACATGGAAAGAAGAAAATGCCCAGGGGACAAACATGTGCCCTGGAAAGCTAAATATCTGCTGGGCCAATCCTCAGCTGTATTTCCACAGCACTAAATGGAGGCAGATTTAGGCTGGTTGGATTTACTCTTCTACTTACCTTTGCAGTCCAGAGTGTATCAAAAACTTCCTTTTTCTGACTGTGCATCAGGGGATCAATCCCAGACTCCCTGATCAGAGAGCAGAATGGGAATACAAAGACATTTATCCAGGCTGGCAGAAGAAATTTTACAATGTTGATTTTTCCTTTTTTTTTTTTTTTTTTTCAGTTTTTCATTAGTTGGTTTGGTTTTGTTTCTTTATCAACAGGTCTTTGTCTTCCTAGAGCTGGCTTTCTCTCCTTAGATCAGTCACAGGCAGGGTGTAATGGTCTTAATGCAGCTCTGATCTATCCAAGCCAGCAGCCGAGTCTGTGATATATTGCAATCTTTATTGCCCTGTTACTACCATTGTCTCAAGTGCTTCTTCAGATCGATGGTGAAATTCCTCTGCTTTAGTGGCCATCAGCTGGGAGGGCACTCACTCACCAGACGTGTCATGCGCTGAACTGGCAAAGGTCGGCCTTTAGGGATGCTCAGCCTACAAAATAACACACAAATGCACCCTGCAAAACTCTCAGCACGAGAAGAGTGGGACAAATTCCTGCTAATGTCACAACCCCCACGTTCATGGGTTACATGAGGAATTAGTTCTTCTAAGTGGATCTGGATCAACTCCCCACCTTCAGGTTGTCACAACTATAGTATGATAAAATTACAGAACAAAGATAATTCAGGTAAAGAGCCAGAGCTAGGTCTGTTTGGGAGAATGAAGTCTTCAGGGAATGCTCACAGAAAAATGAGCTTGGATGTTAGACTTCAGGATCTTTGTGTCATGGCTCAGATTAAGGGGTCTGAACAATCCTATTGTGCCTTTTGGTGTGAGACTTTAGGCCTGAAACCCTCTAAAGTGCTCTTGCACACTTATAACATCTTCTCCACACAAATACGACTCTCTAGATGTTCCTCCCCAAACCCCAAGCACGAGTTCACTCCCTTTCTTTCTTTCCCTCTCACCTATGTAAGGAATTGAAATGCAAATCAGTTCCAGCCCTTGCTTAGCTCCCTTACACCATATCCTTAGTTTAGTCCCATTCCCTGCCTTCTGCCAGGCTGCTTCTCACCTCTTCCCAAGTTTGGAGACAGTTGCAATAGCAGCTTCTTTATCATCCTAAATTCAGAGGGAAGAGAACAATCATTGACATTACCTCCTCACCCCTAACTAACTTTGGCAGTGCGACTGGAGTGAAAACAGAAGACATTGATCCAATGTCCCTAGAAGAGAAGGAGCACAGAGCATTAGCTGCTCTTCTTTCCCTTCAGCCTCAGGAAAAATATCATCTGAGCTCTTGAGGGGATCCTTTTCCTGAAGAATATAGTGAAGCAGAATCTCAATTTTCCACTGAGAAATTTTCAACAGTTAAAAAAAAAAAAGTCTGTAATTCCCAGCAACCACAGCCATAGCTATGCAAGAGTGGACGTATTGAGGATCTATCAAGTTTTAGCATGGCCTGGGTATTGCTCATCCTTTAAAAATGTATTTCTGCCCTGGAAACAATTCTGGCTCGGATGCCCAGCATAGAAAACAGCATTCCAGAATCCGGGGAAGAGAGCAACTGCTCAGCAAAGGGGTGCCAAAAGGGGTTTGGACAGCCTAAGGTGTAAAAGAAGGAAATTATTAATTGATAATGTAAAATTATTAATTAAAAGTGGTTTGTTTTCAAGGGAAAGAATTCAAATTTCAAGGGAGGAAACTGAGGGCACAAAAACAAAACTAAAGTAAGGAATTTCTCTGTTCAACAGAAATGAGGATGGCTTATCAAGATTTGTCCAATGCAAGCCCTGGGATAGAGTCCCTTAAGAATGATAAAACAGTAATTTTGTCTTTATGTTATTTCCTTCTTTAAAGCTGTGGTCCATGTGCACCGCGGGGTACCAGGAGGAACAGGCCTGAGAGGTTATTAGAAAGATGCAGAAGAGACTGATGGTCTGGAAAAACAGTCTCCTGTAGGAACCAGTCTAAGTGCCAGGGTAGATGGGAGACCACAGTGGATTGAATGACGTTGTGTGTGTTGGGAGAGCTTCAATTACTTAATTAAGGAAACGACGATACCGAGAGCGGTTTGAAGAGAAAAGCTCTCTCATTTGGATTCATTTCACTTTATATCTTTTTGGTGAAAGATGGAAATAAAAACGGAAGCAGACATGAAATTTAATAATGTTATTGCTAGAAACTCAAATGGAAAAAATACTGGGGATGAATTAAAGTCGAGGCATAAAATGCTAAAAAAAGGAAAGAGAAAAATGGTCAGGCAGAATGTAAATAATTCATTTATTTCCAGCAGTGGAAGAGTATTAAAAAACAAGGTAGAGTGATTAAAGCAGGTGACTGGGAGTTGGGACTCCTGAATTTTATTCCTTTTCCTTAACATATGTCATTCTGTAAGTCAGTCCTTCCATGCTCCACTGTACCCAATACTTCTTCACATGACAGTGATGTAGTTGGACTTAATTTGCTGATGCCCTGTAGGTGTAAATTGTTATGAATTGGCAGAAATCACTTGAGATTTAAGGATGAAGTTATCTTTCCATTAGGAGCTTGGCTACCAAAACAAACTCTCCTTTGAACTCCTCCAAAGAAAACTCAGCTCCCACTGAAATTTCCCATTTCATCTCTCACTCCAGGTAGAATTTTCCCTTGCGAAGTGATACTTCTAATTGAATATCTCCTTCCAACTCCCTGGCGCGAGTGTAGCTTCTGGGTAAGGAGTGTGAATTGCCTCTCTCATGCTCATAAAGTTGAATCAAGGCTTCAGTTAAGTCAATTATTGTTACGCTTTCCCTTCCAGGCCTCAATATCATCTCACGTCTGAGGACTGGGGGCAATCACAGAGGTGCCCATGAGATGCACTGTCTACTCAGCCCTTCCAAAAAGAGCTGCTGCTGATTCCTGACATGTGGACAGGGAGGATTAGGGCTTTGCTGCTTTGATGGGCAGCTCTGGCACCTGCCAGGAGATGTTGATGGTGGTCTACTCACAATCCCTGCAGATTTAGTAAGTGTCTCACCTTGGAAAAGCAAGTGTTGCATCTAGGTGAGCCTGGAAAGCTGCATATCTTTAAAACATTGCATTTGCCATTGCTCTGTGAACTGCTATCCTATGGCCATTTATAGAAGATGCTCATTTACCCTCTGACTGGTTTTATTTTTAGGAGTAACGTCCTTTTCCCGCAGAGAATTTATGTCAATAAAACCTGTAAAAGCACACTCAGCTACATGTTGAAGTCTGTCCAGCTAGATATGCAAGTAAAATACTCCAAAGCAAAGGCTTCCAGATTATTTATATCCCCTGTAGACTGTCATGAAACTGATGTTGCTGCTTCAGATCAGAGAAACCAGATGGGTGTTTGGTTGTCTGTGATTGTGTAGATAATCAGTTACCAAAAACGACGGCACATTCACATAGAGAGAAGTGGTCTGTGGCTCCTCTGTTTTGACAAGCTCAGTTGTTGCATCTGGATTTGAATTGCTAAAATCAGCACAAATGTTATTGTTGAAAGCCACAGACTATGGTTTATGTCAATGACAGAGAAACCTCAGAAAGTTGGAGGTTTCCCGTCAGCACCCAAAAGTTTGGGTATTTCTCCAGCTTCAGCCAAACAATTGAAACACTGCTGTTTGAAAAAGTTCAAGTAGTAAACTCTGGAGCACGAGCTGTTTCACAAGATTTCTGAAATGTGTTCTTTCAGCCTGAGGTTGCAAGATCACCCCTTTGCTTGCTATCTCTTTGTTACCTCCATTAATTACATTCATGAATATTATTGCATCATCTAATTCCGTGATGCTAATGAGGGTACATCGTGGCAGGTTCCATCCAATCCTACAAAGCTCTCGAGAAGAGTTTCCAATCCAGATGAATACAACATCTTAAAAACCAGGAAATGAAGTAACGTCAGTCCCATGGGGAGATGACAGAACTTGTCTGAGATCATGACTGAGATTCGTGACAGAGCCAGGGACTTCAGCAGATCTTCTGAGATGCCAGACAGCACATTATTGATAAAACTCTTCATTTCCCCTTTCTGCTAATGAAGAAGCATCAGTACAGACGCTGAGAGTCAGCTACCAGAAGAAATAATTGTTTGAGAGATTTTAAAATTTCAAGACAAATCCCATTTTAGCTTTGAACAATAGGTTAAGGTAATTTCCAAATCAGTATGAATGGGGTTGACTATGCCTGATTCAGAATAGCAAACATCAGCAAAGCACCAGCAATTAACCAAATTGTTAACAACTGCTCTGCTGGGGAGAGTCTGGGGCAACTGTGCAGGCAGGGGGAGAAGGTGCTTCCCTGTAAATTTTACTGAACATTTCAGCGCTGAGTTTGATAAATGGCTTCTGAAGGGTTTTTGTGAAGTATCTGGGACTCTGAGGAGAGAAAACATTTCTCAGCCCAGATGCTGTGAGCCAGAGTATCCTACCTACCACACCAGATGTTGAAGGAAAAAGATAGAGAGGAGCTGTGGTTCTAATAGAGAAATATGAAATGCAGCCCCACTGGAATGGTCCCTGAAAGCATTAGTTTTCAAATATTAAGCTGGGAATAAGGTACTTCATTTTCTGATTTTGTGAGAAAAAAAGAGTCTCAGACCCCCATTTTTAAACACTAAATGTGGGAATCACAAGGTCTGTGGCTGCAGATCATTATCCAAATCTGCACTGAGGTCTTTAATTCCCCTATATAGAGCATGGGCACTCTGAGCATTCAGCTGAGCACCCTCCTGAAAACACATTCTAAATATCTCTGTGTGAAATCTTGGGTGAATTTTGGGGAATTTGAAACAAAAAATTACACTTTTTTAGTTTAATGGGTTAAAATATGCATCCTTTTAGTCCTAATAGATGCAGACTCCAATGCTGGCACTTGCAATTTATTTTTATGTCCTCCTCTAAGCAAGCCCTTTCTTTTAATTCAAACTAATGAAACATAGCAGTAGCTGAAATCTGAACCTGTGGATTTAAACAACTCTTGTTCCTTATATTTCCACATGAAACTTTTACTTTTGCATGAACTCTTTCTTTTCTTCTCGTTTAAATAAGTCAGATTAATTAAAAAATATTCAGAAACAAAAGTGGAGCGTGAATATCCATATAGATAGCTCACAGGTAGAGCAGCAAAAGTTTAATTCAACAATTACAAATTATAATTTTTCTTTAGTAAGGATATAAACCACACACTCACACCTCTCTGTCGTGATCAGAGAACACTCCAGGTACTTATAACATTAAAAAAACCAACAAAAACCCCACCTCTTTCTAATATCTCAGTAGAAAGAGGACTACAAAGGGGTGCATTTTTCCTAACAAAGTGAAGCTTTTATTCAAGCCCAATTTTACCGCAAATGTCGGAATCAAGTTCTGCAGATAATTGCAGACAATTTATCTTGTTTCTTGCACCCCTTTTCTGTGGCCTCAAATAGCTAGGAGAAATCTCAGGACCTTGCATTTGTTTTTCACTTGACTCGATTAAATTTACTAATCTGGATTTAGAACAATTCAGGCACAGTGTGCTCTACTTCAGTAATAATTATTAAAAGAAAAAATTGCCTTGCCTGATGGCTACGTGTGTGTGTGTACATAAATATATGTGTGTAATTATAAAGAATTATTCATGTTTCTTTGTATTTGCTATATACTTTAACTTCAGGTAAGTGTTTATGGCCCATTAAAATGGAGCAATTCCAAAATTTCCTAAGCATGATGAGCGGTCCCATAAATACGCGTACGCCATTGCCAATTACTACATGAATAACAATATCCTGAATGCCAGATGCCTTCATTAAAAGGTGAGCTTGGGAATATTCTCAGTTTCTGCTTTCTCTGCGTTTCTTGAGCAGACTCCAGCCTCATGGTAGTCAGCAGCAGCAAGCAGTGGGGAGCTGCAGTTTCAATAACAAATTGTGACTGGTTGCTCCTGGCTGCAAAACAGCTCCCAGTGCAGGGCAGGGCCCTGGAGGTTGTGAGAGAGAACACAAGGATTCCATTTAATAGATGGTCTTTGGAGGGAAATGCATCAAAGCATAGGCAGACCCTTTGCTGTGGGAGATACTACCCTCAGCTGAAACTGGGGATGAGATGCTCTCATTTGCTCAAACCTATCCATTTACAGCAGGCAACATCTTCATTAAGAGCTGAGAGTGGGAGGAGGGCAAGGAGGCAAAAAAATAATCACTGCTAAGATTTTAAAGAACATCTTAACTATTTATTTCTCAGAGTTGAACTTGCTGGAGAATCACAGAATGGTTTGGGTTGGAAGAGACATTGAAGATCATCTCCTTCCACCCCCTGCCATGGGCAGGGACACCTTCCACTGTCCCAGACTTTCTCCAAGCCCTGTCCAGCCTGGCCTTGGACACTGCCAGGGATCCAGGGGCAGCCACAGCTTCTCTGGGCACCTGTGCCAGGGCCTGCCCACCCTCACAGGGAAGAATTTCTTCCTCACATATGATCTAAACCTATTCCCTTTCAGTCTGAAGCCGTTCCCTTTTGTCCTATCACTGCAATTCCTGATGGAGACACAGCTTTGGTTCACTGACAGCAGCGTTCTCCAAATCTTGAACAGCAGTTTTACAGCCTTTACTGATAATCACACACACTTAGTTATAATGTCAATGCAAATTATCATCATATATTATTTATACAAGAAGAGATTTTCCAAAGTGCCAAGGACAGCCAAACACCCAACTGCCTTCAAAAGTCAGTATGGGAAAGAGGTTCACAGATCTATCTGTCCCTCCAGTTCCCACAAACACCTTGGTGCCTCTGATGGGCTCGGTGTGTTTATTGAATTATCTGTAAGATTTATTTCTGAGGCATTTGCTTTGATTTTCAGAATCTGGGTCCCAGACAAACAAATTCTCTATTCAGTTCAACCAGGCACTCCAACATATTTTGTTTGCATTAGCTCCACTCTGTTGCATTAGTAATGTCCCATCCTATCATATTAGCAGTCTGCTTTACTAATACAGAAGTCATTCACACAGTACAAAGTCTACTTGTGTTAGCACTTGTTTTCCCTGTGTTTCATTATAGACAGAGTTCTGGGGGCAGGAGAGGAGGGGTAATTTCTTCAGTACCTCACGTTAGGTCTAATGGGATAGTAGGAAGACATTTTGTTTCACTTAAATTTGGACAGGAAAAATATAAGCACTTGGTTTTCTTCCATTTGTCTTTCCAAACGCAAAGAGATTGTTAAATTGATTTTATTTAACTGAAAGGACTTCATCTGTCTGAGAATTTTGAATGTGGCCATTTCAGCTACTTTTGCTTTTCAAAAAAAATTCAAAGAAACCAAAATGGAGAAACAATTTTTATAGGGCACCACAAGGCTTTTTTCTTCTTCTTATCCCAACACCATTCCCACCCTGTTCACTGCTGAGTCCACATAGCCCTGACTGACTGCAATGAGAGGAAGACTCCCTGCTCCTTTGGAAATAAAGCCACCATTTTTTGTATGTTTACAGAAAATTGAATCCAGCATAAATCAGCATGGAGACTGAGCTTCAAACTGGTTTTTTGCACCACTTCTCATATGGGGTCTAAGGGCTCACTTTTATTGTGTATGCCAGACAAAGTCCGGAATAAAACTGAGTTTATTTTGTTCTTTACTCTCTGAACCACTGGGACAATTGGACTAGTCTGTGAACCAAGAGGGAAAGCATTTTATTGCTGTTGAGCTATTCTGCTACAGGACACCAAGTGAGAAAATAGTTATTTACCTATTACACAATTTATATTAAGCTAATCAGTTTAATTAGGGCCAATCCAGCATCACTGAGCACTTGCATACGCTAAAACCCAAGGTAGGAGGCAGGAAAATGGGTTTATATATTGTGAGAAAAAGGAGTATAGCCTTATCTGGGGAACTGTGTCTCACCTGTTACTCAACAGCAGGATCAGGACCCTTCCTCCTTGTCCATGACTACAAACAATACTCCTGGCAGCCCAAGGGAACATTATCCAGCCTGGCGCATGATGAAGTTTAATATCTCATGGCTTAGACACTTGTCATGTCTTGCAGAGCAGAGCTTATTGCCAGGCAAAGACTCCCGTGATACATAATGTGTTTTTTTTTATTTTTTATGTTTTACCAGACTAATGAGGGTGAGAGGAGCACCAGGCCCAGTGCTGTGACATATGCAACGTGTGCTCCGTGCGAGCCTGTGCTCACAGAGAGGCTTCTCCCTCCTCGCAGGGCAAAGACAGCCCAAATGGATCCTGGTAGGATTTCACAACTCCAGCCCTATCATAGGTGTGTGGCGATAAAAAGGGTTTGAGAAATGTTCCAGGAGTTATTAGAGCTCTCAGAACCCACCGTGGATCTCTCCTGACTCGTTTCAGTGCCTCAGGTGGTTCGTACAGCTGCTAATGATCAGTGTTATTTACTGCATGGTGCTGCCTGAAATAAAGTTGTGAATCAGTGCTTGACAGAGTAACACAGAGCAGAAATGTGGCACCTGTCCAAGGGCCTCCAAAGCCATGAGCAGCTCAGGAGAGTCAAACACTGAATGCTGAACTCTCTTGAAAATCTGGCCATTAAAAAAAAGAGCGCTTTTTTAATCCTGGCCCTATGACCAGGTATGCACTAACCAGAGGGGAAAAATGGTAACAAAAACATTTTACAAATGTTTTTTTTCTGGAAAGGTTTTTAGGGTATTCACCAATCTGATGACTCATAAATTGTCAAGACTAGAAATGTATTAAAATGTTTAGAAGGAGTGATTTACCAGCTCTCTAATGGAACAAAACATTTAGGACCTGAGACTTTTCAAACCCAGCTCGGATCTGGCACAGAAGTGAATGTCACCCACTTGACACCAAGACAGAAGACTTCAGTGCATCCACCTTGAAAGAAAGAAATTGAGGCAATTAGTGAAGGCAATTTTAAAGGAAGTTTTATAATATCCAAGGCTGTCTGTCCTAATGCCAGACTAGACTATCTTAGCTGAAAAACTAGCTTTTCTGAAAAGCACAATTTTCCCAGAATAGCTTCTTAAGAACTACATCTTCCAGTGTTACCTCTTTTTCACTCTTTTAACCCACGTATTCTGTAGAAGATTTTGTTTTTAATGCACACTAGAGAAGATGTTCCATTTGCTATAAATTATCCCTCAAATATTTGGCTTTACGTTCCCACACATGGCCTCAATTAATATTGACAGCTAGAGCAGAGCCCTTCCTTGACATCCCCTGCTGGAAAATCCATGGTGGTGGACTCTCACATGGGTCTCAGCACTCAGACAAGATATTGCACAGAGGAGTGGGAGGTGAAGGTTGAAATCTGTCCCTCACCTGTTTCTGCCTCTTTCTATTCTCCTCGAAGCTGCTGCCTGTTCGCATTTTCATCCAATTACTGAATAGTTTTATCAGGACGGAGTAAGAATAATTCAAAAATAAATCTCTGTCCCAAAATGTGGTTTATGAACTGGGTAAGTCTCTAGCTCTGAAGCCACTAAGAAGGAAAACAATATAATTATTAATATTAAAACTAAAATTAGTAAAATCCAAATCTCTATTGACATCTAGGGAGTCAAATTTTACCCTCTAGAATATTATGTATCCATTTAGCCAAACCATTTAGTGTCAGCCATGCAACAGCTCTCCGGATCCTGATGTGTAATGAACACTAAGACGTGAAGAATTCTGATAAAGTGATACAAAAATGTTTTAATATGTCAGCTTCATATCACTGACCTTGTGGAGGAGACCCAAGGATAAAAAGGGGGCTCTGTGTGGTTCTGGAGAGGCTCTGGTTTGCTTGGTGGCTCTGTTTGCTGATGTCAGAGAGCCTTCAGTGTGATACAGCATTAATATTGTCTCATGTCAGGCAATGCAAATACAGAAAATTACAAGTAGTGTGAGCATGTACTGAAGATGAGCTCTGTGACATCCATTATGTAGAAGCAAAATCGTCTTACCTCATGAAAGATGGCAGCTTGGAAGGCTAAATTTAATGGCTGTGATTCTGATCTCGTGCTAGGTTAAAGAAAAGAAACTCCGTGTCGGGTAATGGAAATGCAGTGCTGCTGAGCAAGAGAGGGTCGGGCTCACTGCTGCATCCAGCCCCACTTCTCTAAGAGTTATCTGCTGCTAAATGTGTCTGCTCTTTAGTTCTTTTTTTTAGCAGTCATCAGGATTGTTATTAGAAAACCTCCAGCAGTACCAAGTTGAGCTACAAATTAAAAATAAGCCAGCGGTGCCTTTAAATGTGCCAGGAGCTGTGTTTTTGGCACAGGGCTCTCTGAGCAGAGGCTTGCAGTTCAATTCAGACAGTTAGCAGGGTGCTGACAGCAACATGTTGGTACAGGACTGTACTTCTCTCTTTGGTTTTGTTTTAATTAAAGCCACATTTATTTTTTAAAGCAGGTCATAAAGCTAACCCACTCTGACAACACTGAATTACATTATAAAATCATTCCTTATAATAATTATAAATCTCTGCTAAAGCAAATTGAAATGAAATTAAAGTACCAGCATACGTTGTCTTTCTTCCTGATAGGAGGAATTCATCTGATCAAAATCACTACCGACTGCCCAGAGTTTGCAGCGGGGACTGATCCAGAAATGAATCTCAGCCTCCAGCTTCCTCCTGGTCTGAATCAGTGGAAAAGTGTCAGAGCTTTAGCTCCAAAAGATGCTCTCAGATCACCCCACGTGTCACTTGGCTGTGCCACATCACCACAGCATGCCACAACTACAACAGGTTTCAGTGGCACTTTTCTCACCAGCTTCAGATGAATCCTGTCCTTCCACACTTCCATCAGGAATGACAAATGTTGGTGTCACAAGTGTCACAATTTAATTTTAAGTGAGGTAGTTTAAAGCAGAAGGGAAAAAAATCTATCTATGTATATAAAAATTAAACCAGAAGTATTGAATGCAGCAGGCTGATTTCAGGAGGTTTACAGTCGGCGGTGACATTACTTATATGACACGTATGGAAACTATGGGGTGGAATTTCCCTGAAAACAGTCCTTCCCACAAGATTTCTGGCACTTTGGATTCCCTACGCAGCTAGAAATCCTGCAAGGACAATCTGTCTCATTGTACTTGAGTCCTCCTTGGTTGAGTTGGAAACCAGGGGCCAGATCCTTAATTTATGTAAACAGGAAGAATTCTGTTGAAAGAAATAGAGAAGAATCAAGGGATGTTCTTGGTCCAAAATATAATAACGAGAATGGTTTCTAAATCCTTCAGGACCTCAAAAAGTACAGACCAAATTCCTTCACAGAAGTGAGTGGGTTGAGAAGAAGTGTTTTTTCTTTCCTATCCTGATGGCCTGCCCAGAAAAACAGACATTTTTCTGTAAAGAAATTTGCAGTCAGGGGAACCCCCTCAGTCTGCTGCAGTCAGGTACCTCTGCATTTTGGCCCTTCATTTCTCAGCACCCCTCAGGACTGGGAACCTGGATTAGCTGCCAGCTTCAGAATGCAGCGAGTCAAGAATTTCAGGGTGAGAGGGAACACAGTGTCCTACAGTCTGTAGGTAGGGTGCATGGATGTGAGTCACATGTTACAGGGAATGTCCAGGGATGGCATGGCATGAATGGGCTGAAGAATGTGTCTAGGTGGCCACACATCGAGGTGATTCCAGAAGTGCACCGAGCGTTAAAAGGACAAAATATTTTATAAGATGGAGTTTAACCTCAGAGTACTTGCACTGGAATAGTCTGTAGAGCATTCGGGAGTTCTGTCAATGGGAAGTTGAGAATCCCACTTGCTCTGGGTGCATAGGTGATGCTTGGGAAGATGGTGGTGGCGATGGCAGAGGTGAATGAGTCCCAGCTCAGCCTGGGAGATCCAGGCAAAGCAGAGCTCCTGACAGAACAGGTGCTCTGCCAGGATCCAGTGGGGCCAATTCAATCTCAGTTTTCATCTGAGCAGCTCTGGAAATGTCCCTTCTATCTGCCATGAGGCACTTCGGTTTCAGTTTCCAGCCGAGGCAAGGAGAGAAGGGATATCCCACATCACAGAAAATGGAAGGTTTTCCAAGGCTTCTTCTGTGTGTCCCTCCACTCTACAGCACCCGAAGATTTTTTTCTGGTTGAAGTACATGTTTGCAAGTCAGGAAGTGTTACCTGTTGGTGGCAGCCTGGTGGTGTAATTTATTTTCTGCAGGGCTCTGGATTGGGACTGTGTCAAGCTGGTGCTGTGCAAGTTTCCAGATGGAAACCTTAGCAATCTGCAAAGCATGCTGCTGGAATAACCTAGCACGGGGGTTATGGGAGCATTCACTAATTGCTGCATTGCTTGACAGGCTGGACTGGTTGCCAGTTTGTTTCCAGTTGCAACGAAATCCAAATTCCCACTTTGGATCTCCCTAGACGCAGCCCAGCATCAGTTTGGATGCTGCTGCTCCTTTCATCTCTGCAGATGTTGAGATCAGCTGCAATCTTGCATCTGAGTGATCTGAACTCTGCGTGTGCGGGTGGGGCTGGCACGTACCTTTGTGGAGGAAGGCATTTCCTAATCAGGACCTTCAGCTTAAGCAACACCTCGCTTTCCCTAATGATTTGGCAAAGTTAATCTCCATTGCCCTTCAAAGCATCCAGCAAGGATCCACTCAGATTCCTCCCGAGAAATGTGCCTAAGGAAGTGGAAGCCTCCAGCGAGGATGGGGATGGGTGAGAAGGAACTCATAGTTATTCATATCTGATATGGGATGATGTTTTTAACTGATTTGCAAATGCTCTCAGGTGTCCTGATAGAGGCAGAGAGAAAAAATATGTAGATATATCAAAAATCACTTCCAGGATGTGGAGTAACTATTTCTACTTTACAATTACAATTTTCCAAAGGTGTGATTTCTTCTCAAGAGGTGTAGCTGGAAATCAGAGAGATACTGAGCAAAATCAATTGTGAATGATAAAGAGCTGTAGGTGATATCTAGGAACTCTGTGGTCTATGAGTGATCACAGGAGCTTCTGCTTCTAATTCCTCTGACTTCCACTTTGCTGTGGTATTTACCTGAGACAGCCCATGAGTGTCTAAACTGGCAGAACAGGCAGAAGAAGACTTCCAAAGTATTCCTGACATTGAGCAAGTCACTTCACTACCTTCTTTGCTGCTTTTTGGCTGTCATTCTGTCCTTAAGCCTGAAATTATCTTGTTTTCAAGATCTCAGTCTAAACTTTTCAGGGCAAGAGCAGAGCCTATTTGCTTGTCCATACAAGTGCAAGAACAGCAGGTCCCAGTCTTAGTTATAGCCTGCAAGTGCTATTACAGAATACGTGGTAATAATGGGAAAAAAGGATGAAGTCATCCTGAGCTCTTGTCCCAACCACCCATGGAAGTTTCTGTATTTCCATGTCTGAGAGCACAGGAGATTTGCTGGGTCCCTCTGGACCCAAATTTGGAAAGCTCTACCTTTCCCCCCACCTCTGTTGGCTCTGATAAAACAGGTTCCTGCCAAATCTATCAGAGGAATGTTTCTCCTCTGTGTCCTGCATGCGCCCAGGAAGCTGGGCATGACATTCGAAGCCAAGGACCAGGGCAGAGTTTGGCATAGCAGACTTTAGTAACCTAGGTTACTCTCAAACCCAAAATCTACCAAAAAAAACCCCAACAAAACAAAACAAAACAAAACAAAACAAAACAAAACAAAACAAAACAAACCCCAAAAAACAAAAAAACAAAAAAACAACCAAAAAATCCCCAACAAACAAACCAAACCAAAACACATAGAGTCTGGCTCACACGTGTGTCCAGAGTATCAATGTTTAACTCAACTACTTAGTGGCTTTGCGGCCTCCATGAATACACCAAAGTGGTGCTTGTCCCGAAACTCAGACAATGGTGATTTCCTGAGCAGTGATTATATATCTCCTGCTGCAGCTGCTGAGAAGAGTGGCTCTAAAGCACAGCACTGAACCAGCACTGAAGGAAAGCCCTTTATGGAAAAGAAGTGCTCCTTGGAGGGCTGCTGCAGTGTGGTGTGATCGGATAGGACTGAACTTTGGGTTTGCACTAATTAGCAACTAAAGAGGTACTGGAGGATGAAGATGGCTATTGATTATTCAGACTGGCTGGGCCTGGAGGATCACATTTTCATGAAGGTGTTCATGTCAACACACACGTGCACTGGTCACACGCCTGCTGTAGAAGTGGTTTCCACATCTCAGAGCTTGCACGTACATTTTCCACTATTGCACAGGCAGTTGTGTCTATGTGAACATGGCAATTCAGAAACTTCAGCATCTAAACATCTCGAAGATCCATTAAGCAAAGAATTCAACTTCATGAACCTGTTTCAAAGCAGGATTTGCCCAATATGCTCTATTTTTTAAACATCTCAGCTCATTTGAGAACCAAGAGGAGCTGAGACTCAGCAGTCAAAGCTAGGATAACCTGGTAACTTGTAAGTAGAGATGAATTCATGGTACAAGTGTGTAAAAATGGTGATTTCAAAGTTTTATCCTCACACCAGAAATGTTTAGAAGATGAACCCCTGCAGTAGTTTACCTGCTTAAGTCCCCAAAGCAAACTTTTAGTAGATTGGATGTGAGCAGTCATTGAGGTTAAAGTGTGCAGTAATATTGTGTGGGCCATACCCAATAAGGCAGCTGATTGAAAAGCACAGATTCTTATGTTAGACCCAAGCACTTGAGGAAAAAACGGTGTTATTTTTACAATTCATTAAGTCCTAAAGTATATATTAAAAGCTTTATTATATACTAAAACCTTTCATTCTAAAGACTACACTGACTACTCTATTCTATGTATTACTCATCTGATTTTTACCTTTTTGGTCCCCGAGAATATGTTTATTTGTATGATTGCTACCACTGAAATAACAATTCTAATCACAGTAGTAGCAATAAACATATTCAGGAAGAATCCTTCATTCTAAAGAGATTGCTTTATTCTCTTTCCTTATCTGCACTGCTTTACACATGTATACAGAAATATCTGTGCATATATATACCCACACATATATATTAACACAAATCCAGCCACCAGCTCCATTTTCCAGTTACTTCCCACAATTATTTTATTTAGGAAGCTCTGATGAAGTGCTTCTTTTGAAAACCCAGCTCCATTGCTTTTAGCATTTTAGCTGCAATGCAATTATTCAGCCTGTCAGGGTAATCATCATAAATATTGCTGTCCATGGTTTTTCTACAAGCCAATAGTAACTGGTTGGGTCAGTTCAGCTCAATTCAATGACCTTCCAAGAAAGAGTTGCATTTGCATTCCATTCCCAAACTACAGAGCAGAGTGCATGTTAAAATGGGCCATTGTTAGGGCACTGACCTCTTTCCCATGATTTCTGAGTCATAACCACTGACACCAGCAACTCTGAGCTCTGCATCCCATTTATTTGCAGGTGTATTCTCTCTTTCTTCTTACAGAAGCTTGAAGCATGAGTTACTTTACAATTTCAAAGATCTGTCTGGACAACAGGTACTGAAGCATGTGCCTCAACATCCAGACCCACTCGTATTCATCCTGAATATTTTACACGTATAACTTAAATATTCTGTAATCAACCTACACCCACGTCCCACTGATCAGTAATTGAGGCCCAGGACAGTGACGCTGCAAGATCAGTCAGGGAGTTAGTGGTGTAAACCAGAATAAAACTCCAGAGTCAGCTGCTAACCACATAAGCTATCCCTGCTGCTGGCCTGGAAAGTAAAAATAATGGTTTGGAGTCCTCCAGTTTTCATTATTAGCTTTTTGGATGAGTTTTGCCTAAGGGGAATGAGTTATTCTGCGCTGTTGTATGAGTGTGTTTCACTTCAGCTGAATTATGTGCCACTTTATGGTAGGGTTGTCTTCATTTTTTTCTCAGCTGTGCTCGGGGAGATGTTTGTGAACATCTTGTTTGACAAATTCTGCACCACCCACATAACCACTCTGAGGCAGACTTAGCAGAGTCAGACACTGAGCTGGGCCCACTTATCTTCAGTGGATCTTGTGTCCTTGTTGCTAATTGGGATCTGCCAGGCCCAGTGGCCAGAACACAGTGTAGGGTTTGGATCTCAGTGCTTGGCACTTCACTTTGCTGTTTTCTCCTTGTGGCTTTGGGCAAGTCACTGAACTTGATTGAGAGTGTGTTCATTTATGTGCTTGTTAGTTCCCAGTGCAAATTTCAGCCAATGCAAAAATTATTTGCAGTATTTATGCCTTATTTTTGCAGGGAGGAGATATCACATTTTAAAAAAGCAAAGCTTTACCAAACACAAATATTTCTTTTCTTCATTTTTTCTTTTTAAAAAAAAATCCAGAAATCTGGAAAATAAATCATTGCTAAATCCAAACTGCAGCTTCTCAAAGAAAATGCAGAAAAGACATTTTTATTTAAGCTTTTTTTTTTTTTTTTTTTTTAAAAAGAACTTTCAGTGACGTTTTCAAGCAATAGTGAAAGGGCAGAGAAATGCCTGGTTTGTAACCTGCCCTGTCTTGGTCCAGCTGCTTCAGTCTCAAATGTCAACAAATAATGGTGACTTTCAAAAATCTGTAGGTTGTGTTTTGGATGATATTTAGTTAAGTGATATTTCTCATGTATAGAATAGCCTTGATTACATTATCTAACAGGATAAAACCAGATGGCAATGAAGTAACTATTTCTCTTCCTGGTGAATTTTAATACATGGGGAAGTAGTGAGGGCACAAGAAGCTTGGAATAAACTTGGCATAATACAGTCACCAGGGGCTGTGAAGGCTTTCCCCAAAGAGCTCTTCTCCTGCACCTGATCTTGACCTGAAGGCATTGCTCCTGCTCTAACCTTCTCCTCCTTGAGCTAAACCATCTTATTGCTACTTCCTCTTCCCGACGTGTTCCTGATTTATTTCCTCAGTGCAGCACAGCATGGTTACACACCATCTAGTGAGCTGGCACTGCAGCACAGGGCAGGAAGCACAGGTACATCCCGCGATGGTGCAATGAGACCGGACCGACCAGAATGAGCCGTGGCAAAAGCAGAAAATTACAGACCAGCTCGCTGCAGTCAATAACTGAAGTGCTGCCAAATGGTGAGAAGTTTACCAGTGCTCCCTGCAGTGGGCAGAATATGGATGTGCTTCTGATGGAAATCCAGCCCATCCCCATTTTGGATGTTTTCTGTGATTCTGGCACAGCTGTTTCTGAGCTGGTAACAGGCTGGTGTGACACTCCTGCACTGTGTGTTCAATGGCCAAGAACTGCTGCTTGTGTTTGTACCATTTGTGGTGGTACAGAGCAACTGCTCATCCCCACACAGTGACCGCCAGGACCTGGGCTGTGCCACCAGTGCCAGGAGCTGCTCCTGGAGGCAGAGACGGACAGTTTGGCAGGACAAAACTGAGTTCTGAGCCTTTCCCAATTCAGCACGCTTAACGGCCTGGGCGGATGCTGAATTTCATTATCTCTTCAAATTGCTGCAGATTTGTTCAAAGGAGCCTTCCCTGGTCGGTAGGGCCACACGACAAGAAGCAGCACGCTCGTCTCTGGCGGTGACGTTCCCTCCCTTTGGAGCGGCACAAACCAGCCAAGCAGGGCTGTGTGCCAGGCTCCGAGATAGGCCAGCCACCTGCCAACCATGAGCCATCCCCTTCTGCCTCCCCTCCAGGTGAAACTCTGATTCAGCATCTTAAACAAAACCGCAGAACCTGCTTGTCAGTCTGGGAGCTCTCCCGTCTCTCTCTTCCCTCCGCCACAAGACTCTACTTGCAGCCGTGCTGCTGCCCAGGGGCTGGAGGCAGGAGCAGGGTACGTTCAGTAACAGCCTCGCACTGCTGCTCTTTGGGAAACTGCTGGGCTTTGGCTTGCTCAGGGAGAGCAGTTGCTGCTCCCCAGGCTTGGCAAAGCTGTCTGGGCTTGTACTCCCAAGGAGCACTTTTTGGCACGTCCGGGGCTCTGTCACCCAGACAGAGCTGTAGAGGGGGAGTTTGCAGCTTTTCAGAAGCAGAAGTCTGCTGGTTTGCTCCAACCCAGGCTTTTTTTCTCATGCAATTCAATTCTATTTTATTTCTTCTCGGTGGCTTGAAGTGTCAGTGAAGTAGAAACCCAGAAAAAGGATAATCCTGGACATGGTTATTGTTCCAAGAAGAGATGCTGGAGCCTTCCCAACCCCAGGTTTGCTTTAGCCCCCAAAGCAGCCTGTCTTCAGGCAGGGAGGAGGGCTGAGGGACAATTTTTTAGCTGACTGGAGTTGGCAAGATTTCTTCTTCAACCTGATACAGCCTTTGCTGTCATTCTTCTAGTTGCCTGAGTCATCCTAGTCCTTACTGCAGCCCACTCTTTCAGAGTCCTTGTTTTTTGTGTTTGATGAGGCTCACATATCACAGACAGGTTTATTTACTCTCTGGGGCCTGTTGGATTTCTTTCTGCATTTTTACTTATTTCCTACAGCACAGAGTCTGAGTGGGGAACTAGCACAGCCTTCATACTTATAATTCAGTTGCCCTTTTTATCCTCTTCTTCCCTGAAAAGTCCTTTTATTTCCTATTGTAACCCAATCTTTTTTGTCCTGTTCTCTGTAGTTAGTCAAATAGATCCATCCAGACTATTAAAAGCAGCCTTTTCAGAGTAGAAGTATTCAAGTTTTTATCTGTTCCCTTAGCACGAGTGCAGTCATACAGACTTTTGAGTGAGAAGGGCAATACACTACTTTGGATATCAAAAGAAAGGCAGAACAAACTGTCATCCTACCTAATAAAATGAGAAATCCTGGGAAACACTGTATTTAGAAAGTGGAGAAGATGAAACACCTCCCCTTCCTCTTGCTATCTAAAAAAGCCCCAGAATAAGCATTAACCCACAACCCGGGATTGGAGTTCTTTCCTTGTTTCAGTGGCTGCAATGATTGAAAACAAACATCCCAACATCCCTGATTATGCAATTTGAGCTGAACTGTGCCATTGCTGCCTCTCTCCCTCCATCATTAGGCTACATCTAAAGGCATGAATTTTGCACTTAAAGAATTGTATATTTTTGTCCTGTAGTGAACACATTTTGATAGGGCCCCAAGTTTATTTCTATAAATGAGGAGAAATTGCACAGATGCATCATTAAATCTGGAAAGAGAAGTTGATAGTGCAGAGTAACAAGAAGGTAGTGGTTATATTTAGAAAGCTTTTCATTAGGTAGAATATAAGGGGTTAGGCTGCTCTGTGACGCCTCACAGTCCTCGATATTGTAATGCTTGTAGCGGTCTACAAGAACTAGACTGTGATTTTCAGAGGCTTGAAGGGCTGTGGAAGAAAAACTCCAGGCTTTGAACAGTCAGTGAAAGTGAGATTAATAGAGGAGAAAAGCACTCTTACATTGAGAAAGCAGAGCATAGAGATGAATAAAACAACTCCAACCTAAAAAGACAATTTGCATTAAACAGCCTCCTCTACAGATCTGGGATATGTCTACACCAGGACATGAAATCTTGGTTCCCTCAATTGTTTGGGACAGTCACTAATTTTTAGATGACTCCTTTTGGATTTTTTCCTCAAGCACAGCTCCAAAGTCATCCCAGAGCTGGGTGGTTTCTTTTCTGACCTTCACATAAACAGATTAATGAGACTGCATGGGGTAGAACTTGCTCACCAGGGCTTGGAGACACAAAGAGGGAAAGGCAAGAGGCCCATTTTGTATCCACCCTCTGGCTAGAAGCTCAAAGCTAGAAAGAGGAGCTCAAAGCTGTATCAGCCTCAAGATAGAAACTCTTGAGTTTTGAGCAGCCTTGTAAGTAGATGCCTTTCCTATCCTTCATTCTTTACAGTTTTACACCAGCTGTCATATTCATGCTTAGCTGAATAGAGAAATTGGGAATCCCCTTACATGTTATGTTTCTCCACACACAGAAATGGTGGAGGTGACCACAGGAGTCCCCTTGGAGAGATGTAGAGCTTCATCACTGCTGTATCATATCAAGAGGACTGGCAGAAGTTAAATCAAATTTAATGTTAAATTAAATTTTAATTATGTGTGTAATACCCTCACAGATATTGTCTGCTTCATGCTCTGATCAGCAACTTGCAAGGAAGGTGAGATACTTTTTTTCTTCAGACTAATGAAACTCTTTATTCCAGGTAACATTTATCTTTCTCAGAGCATCCTTGGGTATGGCCTGTATTGCTTCTGCTTTAATCTCTCCCTCTAAACAACCTCTATCTCCACAACGAATTTTCTCTGTGTTGGTTTCCATCTAAGAGCTGTACTTTGTCTACAGTTTTCTAGTTCAGGTCCTTTTTTTTTTTTTTTTTCCTCATAATAGATCCCATGAAACTTTCACCTTAAACAAAATGCAAAATAATTTGCAAAATTTCTGGTGCTTCAGTGCTCGAAACTGCACCTAGAATCCTCGGTTTGGCCAGGGACATGGGTGTTAAATCTCAGCCTAAAAATAATGCGCTCAGGAGCTCAGCTGGAATATCCCTTCATAAGCCCATCTGTCATAGCTGAGCTCGGGGCAGTTTGGTGCATTGCTGATGTGTCTCAGCGTGCTGTTGAGTTGTTTTTGTCTCCCCACTGGTGAGGCACATTCTCCTCGTTCTCTCAATTTGTTTCTCTCCGAGGGTTTTTATTCAGCAGTTGTCGCCAAGCCGATGTGACGTGGCACAGGAGGGAGGAGAGGGACACGTTGTGCCTGACCCACTCAGTGTCTGCATTGCTGGGACTGCCCCGGGTGGCTCTGGCCCTTTCTTGTGTCCACCCTGCTGCAGATTCTGTGACTCCCACTGCAGACCCTGCTGCCTGCCTGCTTGGAGATGAACAAAATCATTACACTGCCTGTTGACAGTGGCTGGAATTTTGCTCCCTTTTCCCATTGCTGGTGACTGCTGGAGCCCTTCCAGCCCTATTAATGAGAGGTTTCATCCAGGGGGTTGCATTTTCCCAAAGCCCTGCTGATCCTGCCACAGCCCTCACTTCAGAGCGCTGCTGGTGTGGAGCTGCTTACAATGGGTTGTACATAAACACACATTTCAGCGCCTCTGCGTTCACCACTCCATTCTTTCCTTCAAATCCTCCTGTCCTTTCCCCCCCTCCCTTCTCCGCTCCCTGTATGTCTTGTTATACCTTGTTTCTACATGCCTAAGTCATGCTTTAAATAACAGCTGTCTGATTCTTTGCTTCTTCTCATACCCAGCTAATTATTTTCAATTTATTGATTTTCCACATGGAGATTAATGGGTTATTCAGCTCTCAAAGGCTGTATCCACACAGCTGTGAGCTAATGCATGGGTATGGGAAGGGGTAGAGGGGTATGTGTTTATGTGGCTGATCACCTTTCTGATGAACTTGTACAACAAACCAAAGGGACTTTTTCTCTTCCTTACTCATTATAAAAAGCTTCGAAACCTTACCAGTGAGTAATCACATTTCACAGGGAGTAAAAAGTAATAAATAAAAACCTGACAAGTCTGCAGTAAGAAAATTGTTAACACGTGTTTTTCCTGTATCTTCAATTGCACTGGCTGGTGTATTCTGGGTGTGAAAGAGCCAGGCACAGTGGCACAGCACCACAGCATAGAGGTGAGAAGCTCCCCCAGGACCCCTCCTCCGGTCCCACCCCTCTGCCACAGCTATTTCTGCTTCTTGGTGCTGCTGCATCAGCCTGTGGGGTGCAAACAACCAACCTTTTCCTTGTTTTTTCCCAATTAAAATAACGTCAGTGGTGCAGTGTACAGCACAGCAGCTGCACTCAGGGCAGGCACAGGCAGCAGTGGATTCACTGCTGATAGAAAAGTAGCCTGGAAGAACAACCTCTGTGTATGGAACACTGACTCTGATCTTCCTGGTTTATCTGACCAGCCAGAACCCATGGAATTATGCTAATATAAGGCTGTGGATCTGAGCCTCATAGATAATTAATTAGTAATTTGAGGGGTGGGGACTTTTAAATTGTTTTTTTAACTCCTCTATTAGCAGTTTTCACACCATTTTATTTTGTCAAGTCAGGTGTGAGTGTGACCAGGCTTGATTTGTAAGGCAGTAATTGCCAAGGGACTTAGGGAGAAGTGGCAATAAATGGCTAAGAAATGCAATCAGCAGTTAAAGGAAAAAATAAACAGAAACATTGGCAAAGTGATGACTATTTAGCAAGTCTGGGCTTAATATTTCCTGCTTTCCTGGAGTCTATCAAAATGGTAGCCCAAATTCTCTGCCTCATTAGCATCCTTGGCTTGTTGGGCCCTGAGCTGCACATTTATAGTCGATAGCTGAAAGTTGCAGATTTCACTATTTTCAGGGCATGTTCAGAACTCTTCAAAAGTCAACCTGCTTATGTATGGTTTGAGATGCTTTAAAAAAAATAAAAGGCACAGTGAAGTCCTTTTTAAACCTCTGACCTTGACTTTTATTCTGATTCAATTTATACCAAGACAAAAAGTACTTCTGGACCTGACCTTCCTCTTGCCCAGACTGGATGGATTCAGTTGGGTTCTGGGCAAGGAGTTCCTCCCTAATCTGCTGCAGCTTTGCTTGTGACTGCTGCTCTGAAAGGCCCATGTGTATTAAAATTGGCATGTCCCTGTTAGAGCCACTGGTAAGATTTGACTGGAAGTAAGCTAGAAATAGGGAGAACAATGCTGGTTTAAAGGCAAGATTTAGGAATGAGGGGCTTAAACACAGGAGATTTGAGGCAGAGCATGGAGTAGTTCTGACCAGAGAAACATGCCTGAAGAGCAAGACAGAGCGTTTTTCTTTATATTAACCAGTTCAAAAAGGGGATGGTGGGACAGCTGAAATGTGTCAAAACAATATTAATTTTTTCCCCGATGTTAATTCCCAGCACAAATTAACCTCAGCCATTTTCCTCTTCCCTCTTAGACACACACTATTTGTCAAGCCATGTTGCCTTAACACTTCCCAACCATCTGGGATAAATTTAGCCTGCCCAAGAAAAAAGTGCAACATGGCAGCCCTTGGATGAAGGAGCAGGCAAGTCTCTTGCTGACTGCAGCCTCTTGTAGGTCATTGCAGCACATGTGTGTCCCTCTCCTCTTATGCCTTTTGTTGAAAATGGCTCAAGGTACAAAAAGCTGAAGCTTCCTGTTGGGCTAGGAACGGATCAGTGTGGGTAAGGTAGCGTGGGCAGGAAGGCATGCGAGCATCTGGTTTGAATAGCTCCACACGTGTGAGATCAGCCAACTTTCTGTAGGTTTCACGGGTTTTGGGTTTTTATCCCAGAGCTCTGGAGCAGTGGTGGACCCCACCCATCCCTGCACCTCCTGGGAAGGCTGTGGGGAGCTCATGGAAAGGGGGTCAGCCCCTTCAATCACAGGAGACACTGAGGTTGGAAATAAACCCAAAAAGCTCGGGTGTGCTCTGGAAGGTCAAGTGTCTCCTGTGACACTCGGGAGGCAGGAGGACCTGGGGCCTTGATGTGCTTCTGATGGGAAAGCAACATGTGAGAAGACAGGCGACCGAGCGGCCTGCAGGATTCACATTCCTAAATGTCACTTAGCCATACAACCTGCGAGGGCGGAAGCGTGGGCAGATGGAGAAATAATATTTTCATTGAAAATTCTCTACCTCTAAAATATTTCCTGTCAGGTTCCTTCCAAGGAGGGCTGGAGCAAGGAAGGAGGGGGGCTGAGGTGGGATGTGTGGCAGTGGATACAAGTTTGTGATTCCTCAGGACTCTCCATTTTGGGAGCATTTAACTCAATCCCTTTTCTTCTCCCCCTCCCTGAGAAAAGGATCATGCTAAACATTGCTGGAGCCGGAGGCAGTTTGGGAAGTGAAATAAACACCTGACTGTTAAATGCTAAATGTTTACTCAACCAAAAATAAAAATAGTTCTGGTTTCCTCCACGACACTCTAGAGTTACGTTCACCAGCACACTTGGGCTGGAGGTTTGCACTGGGGGAGTCTTGAAAGGTTGAAACTCTTTGGAGGGGAGAAATTTGGAGGCAATAAGACAGGCATCCCTCTGTCCTGTGAGAGTTCTTCTGCCATGGAGAAAGTGCTGCAGCTGTTTGCCTGGTGCAACTTAAAAATAAACTCCCTCCTCCTTTCCTAGCTGCTCGTATCAGTTTCGTGGGTGCCATCCCAAACCCCAGATGTCAGTGTGAAGAGTCAGAGCCCAAGGGTGGGCACAGTTCCCTTTGTGGGATCTGAGAGCAGGTGTGCCTCGACACCTCAGAGGAAACCTGGGGAAATCAGAGTTTGGGGCTGCGGTCACAGCAGCCTCTGGGTGCTCAGGAGCTGCAAATGGTGCAAATGGCAAATCCTTCGGCTTTGGGCACTGAGAATGTGCCTGTGCAGGGATGGTCCAGGACAGCACAGCAGAAACTGTGGTTCAGACAGTGACATTAGGAATTCTCACTGGAATGTTCTCTGCTGGAGCTCTCCCCATCGAGTTGCAGACATGGTGTTGCAGTGTGTGCAGAATTATTCTCCTTATGCTTCACCCCCAAAATGCAAGATGGAAAATGCTATGTATTACCAGACACATTTCTTGGGCTTGATTCTATATGACACATACATTTGCAATATGTTTCCTTCAGTCAGGTCATCCATAGATGGACTAGGAAATAGCATTTAACACACATGAAACAGAGCAGATTCCTTCCCTGAACGATGACTGTTTGCTGATTCCCAAAGCTTGCCAACTTGTAAAGTAGCCCAGAAGGGCTATATATGAACTAAACCATCCTTCAGTAGCTACTGCACTTCTCTTTCAGGTAGCAAAATAGATTGAGACAACTGGAGAAAAGGACACCCATTTCACACATATTCAGGTGGGGGAGGAAAATAGGGTGATCGATGGAAGTCCAAATCAGCATCTCTATTCAAGCCAGCTCGCACCAACTGTTTGCTGAAAGAAGTCCCCATCTTTCACCTTCTTAACTGAGAGGATGCAAACCCATGGGATCCTAAATGATTTAGGGCTCCCAGATAGGTAAACTGAATTGGAATTACAAGACTCCCAAACCTGAATTTGCTATTGAGAATTGGGATGCCCTGAGAGCAAAACACCCAACCTGAGCCCAGGTAACAGCAGAGGTGGATTCGCATGGAATGACTCTTGGTAAAATGAAATTTGCTATAGTTGACCAGAAAGTGTTAGGATAAAAAATTATAGAACAATTTGGGCGAAGGAAAACTAGAGCCACCTGTTTAAAGTTAGCCTTTAACCTATTCCCTCTGCCTTCCCTTTTGCTTTCTCTCCCTTTCAAATTTTCCCAGTATCTCCTCTTTCCATAGAAGCAAATCTTCCCCAGGGAAAGTCAATTCTGAAGGCAATTTTCCAAAAACCATTTGGCAGAATTGGCCGGTGCTTCAACTGCAAACATGAAAAGGCATTTATTCCACTAACTCAAATGTAGTTTGGAAGAGACATTACTGAACTTGTTTTAGGAATATACTTTGACTGCATCAGTTTTATTGCTTCTTGTATAAATGTCAAACTCAATTTGCCTTGAAGCAGAAAAAAAGTACATGGTAATGTATATATTACATACAAAAACTGAGGGGGTAAAAGTGTTGTCTCCATGGTAAACTCAAGCCTATTCCATGTTAATTGTGCTCATCAGACACACTCAGTATTTCATCAGTGGTGAGAAGGAGTGGCTGTGATCCTGGTATTGAAGACAGTGCATGTAGTATTGTTGTAAGCTGGCCAGCTAAGAAAGGATCCTGAATTTCTATTAATTTTTAAATTTGGGCTGTTTCATTTTGTGACTTCAAATTTTTTTGTTCATCCCTTAAAAGGGTTGCTTTCTTGTTGTGTAAAGAACTCGTGGTAACCCGTCCTTTGTGCACCATCAGCAGCATTTCGGCTTGCACTGTTAGCACATCAGCTAACACACATCACATTTGAGATCCAGGACACCCAGCAGCAAAGGATTTTTTTCTTGGAAAGAGGGGAAGAAAAGAGCAAGTCTTCCAAATTCCTATTTCAATCAGCACTCATTGCCAAATTTTCTAGCAAGAAGTGAATTGGCTATTTCAAAACACTTTGTCTCAGCAAAACTATAGTTGGAATTTCTTGGGGGCTAAGGAAAAAAACACATCTTTAATCCAAGAGTTATCCCCCTGCTGAATTTCAAAGACTTGCTGCAGACAGTGTGGGATACAGAGCTTCCAGGAGAAAAAAATTGGACTTTCTTCTATAGTAAACAAAAAGTGTTAGAACACCTAGATAATCTCCTTTCTGCCCTTTTATTGTACAACATAATTTGCAGTAATTTTAGGTATTAGAATGGACTGCATATTAGGTGCTACCATTCTTAAAATATTTCTGGGAACACATTGGATTTTGCAGTGTTTTCATTTGCATTTTAAGGTCTGATCCTGCAAAACTGTAACTTCCTTCACGCGAGGAGCTGCAGTGGCATCAGCAGTGCTTCTTATCTACATAAACTTAATGTCTTGCACAATTATTTGCAGGATCAGGACATAAGGATGAAAATGCAATTACTTTGTGAGTTACAAAAAAAGAGAAAATGCTCTTTGGAATGGTAGGTGAGATTCTCTGCTGGAGTAAATGATATAGGATCCATTGAATTCAACGGAGCTATCCAGATTCACACCCGCTGATATGGCCCATTAATTTTAGTGTATGAAAATGAATCTCTGCTCTAAAAATACCAATTAGTAATAAGCTTTGAGAAAAGAGAGAAAAAAAAATCAATTTAAATTCACTTTGTGTAATGCACATTTTCTGATGCTATTTTAGTTAAATTATTATTATGCATAATAATGGCAGGGCAATAGGTGCTGTCACCTTAGGAATTTGCAGCTGTGATGGGTAGTATAAAAGTTAGTGATAGGGAAATTTCAGAAAAACCCTTCAATTGAATACAATTGTCATCATTACAATTTGGATTAGGGTAGTGCGAGCACATAAAAAAGACATTACACCAGCTCGAAATAATTTACAATCCAACTAGAAAAACAGAGCAGAGAGGAAGGAGGGAAACTGAGGCGACAGAGCTTCCACGAGTGACTGATCTCAGAGTGAAGCTCCTGCCTGATGGCCAGGTGTGCTATTCAGCACAGCAGGCCCATCCTCAGGAAGGTTGTTTTTTTTTGAAGGGCATGTGCAAAAGTGAATATGTACTTTGGCACAGAGCCAGCCTCAGCATTCAAATTCCCTGGAGACAGGCATGCGAGCAGGATCCTGTGTGAACACCCAGCTCTGCAGGCATTGAAACACCAGTTGGTGCATGGGGTGATTTGCATGCTCATTTTGCTTCTATTCAGCACTCATCCCACATGCATTTGTGCAAAGAAGATCACACTCCTGCGCCGGAAAGTTAAGTGTTGTCTCTGTGCATTGCCATTCAGCATTGGTTTTTCATGAACAATAAAAGCCTTTTGGGATAAGTGGCACTCTAAAGAGGATTCAAGACTGGTTTCCTCATATTCCAAGCAATCCTGCCATGCTAATGAATCGTAGTCATAGCTGGATTACTCACTGTTACTCATAACATAAGAGTTGAAATTAAAGGCGGAAAAAAGTTTTGGTTCATGCAGTGGATTATTGAGGGGTGAAAGTCATGTCTGAAAGTAGCAGTTGGTTTGGAAAGTGATTTAAATTCCTGAGGACAAGCACAGCAGTGGCTATTAAACCTGATTGTTGCTAGCTGCAGATGACTCTAAGTGGGGAGGATATGTTGAGAGGATCAGCACTCCCACCTCGCCTCGTCCGTGCCAACTTTCTCCAGCCGTGCTCAAGCCACAGGACCAACATTTCACCCTGGTGCAGCTGAATGAGGTGCCCAGGCTGGAGTCTGCTCCAGTCCCTGTGGTTAAGACAGCCAAACCCCAGTGCCCACCACAGCAGTTCATGAAATTTCAAGCTCTAGGTGCTCTAATATTCAGGGGTATTTTTTGTAAATAAGGCAATAAAAGCAAATTGTATGAGAGCATCAACTCAGCATTCTCATGGAGCTTGTCCAGGGGCTGCTTTGGAAGCCTACTGCTCTGTGCCTGTAAGTGTATTGACTTTGAGGAGTTAAATCCATTTAACACTTCTTGGGGTGGCATTAAAGTCATATTACAACAACCAAGAGTTCAGGGTCCAAAGCACAGCGAGCTGCTTCGTGCAGCCTGGGGGTGCTCAGACCCTCCAGATACAGACCCTGAGATGTGGAGGATTGTTATTCCATCTAACCTTCAGCAGCTGTGAGATCAACAGCAGCAGTTCACAGAGTCAAGTCATCCTCAGGACAAAACCTCCCTTCCTCCTCTCCCACCAGCTCCTGTTAGTAGTTTCACCTTGTTCTGCAGTTATAAAGTTGTTTCTCAATGGCAGAGAAAGAAAAAAAAAAACACCCTCAACATTTCTTCCTCTAAGAAACCTATTGACAGGCAGATCCTGTGGATTCCTCCCAGTACAGCTATCTTTGAACTGAGGACTTCTTAGCAAAGTTGGGAAGTTTCCTGGGGTTTTACTGTTTTTTTCCTAAATTGATTGTGGAATTTTTAAACAAGGTTGGTGCCTCTGATCTTTTTCTCAGCAGCTGCAGAATCTGTTTCTCCCCCCACAACTTGTTCCACAGAAACCAGGTATCGGAAACATTAAAGGGGGAAGGAGAGCAGCACCTTTTGCAGAGCCAGCCTCAGTTGAAACAAGGATCATCCCTATTGCTTTGTGAACAATCAAATATCCAAAAGGGCTTTGATGAAGTTTTGGGCTTATAATGTTTGTGAATTAAGGATAACTGCAAAAGTTGACTCTAGATTTTGATTTAAATATTGGACACTCCTACAGATCATTAATCCCCACTGTTTGGTTCAGGTCTCTGCTGTGAAATACAGATTTCTTGTTATTTCTTGTGTGCAGACTTTATTTTTCTAAGCTTTCAACAAGAAGATGTCATTTGTAGCTTTCCCTTTTTTTCAGTGTATTTTCCATGAGTTGTTCTATATGTTTTTATTATAGGGATGCTGACCTCACTTGCACAGCACTGTCTGATTTCAGTGAAGTATGACTGGACCTGGCCTGGCATTTTTAATATTAATCTGTTTATAGTTACACACAGTGAAATTACGTTGCTGTGAGTATAAACTCTTTCCCAGGCTGGAAAACACAGTCAAGTGTGGCCATAAGAATGAGGGAAACCCATAGGGATAAAGCAACTCCCAGAGGCAGAATGGGACATCTTTTGGAGTTATATTAAAGAGGGCTAAAAACATATGCACATGCATGCAATTTAATTTTGGGATGTGCTATATTGTGTTTCTTGCTGAAACAACTGACAAAGAAAACCAGATGAAAAGTTTTTCTTATGAAGCCTCAATCTCTCTCAAAATCAGCAAAGTGAGGAAAATTTATGCAGAAGGGTAGCCTATTCTGAGTTCTAAACTCAGTTTGGCTCTCTTAGGACAGCCTGATAAAGCCAGGATCAGCATCCAAGTACTTAGGTGGCTTTTTGCTCCAATCTTTTTGAGGGACGTCTACACCAACCCAATCCCATTTATTTTACACTCAACCTTTCCAAATAATGTTGGAACCAGAAAGTTATTTATGTGACCTGCTTAATTGAAAGAGCATTTGCTGTCAGTGATCAAATAAACTGTTATTGATCTTCAGCATTGGAGGCTACTCACACGGAGCATTCTGGTACATATTTTTCATTAAGTCACTTTTCAGAAAAAAAAAAAAAGATCAGAACGCAAGTGCAGCAAAAAAATGTTCCTGTAGGGTACTGAGAGAAAAAAATCAAAGAGGTTTGAGAGTGACTCCAGAGAAAAGAAACTGCAAAGCACGAAATAGCAACACCACCGGTGATTGCGCAGAAAAGTAAAGGCTCCAATACAGATAACACCCTGCTCTGAACTCCCAATTCTTAGTAAGAAAAACTAGTTTAAATCGCAGAGAAATATCTTGGCCCTTTGTTTGGGGAAAAAAGAGATGAGTCACAGGACTGCAGGATGGGTAAGGCTGGAAGGGAGCACAGGGGTTCGTGTGGTCCAAACTCCCTGCTCAAGCAGGATCATCCTAGACTATAAGAATTATAAGAATCCAGGCTTTGTGCTCATGCCTTGGTGCTTTTACTTTAGCAGTACAGATGTGAGAGGTGAAAGTCTTCAAATTCCAGCACTTGGAGCTTTTCCACCTTTTTGAATTTGCAAGTAGGGACTGAGACACAAGTGGTGGTTATTTACAGGACCCCTTTTGATCCAAAGGTGTTGTACAGCTGAAGAAATCCTGAAATGATTACTAGATGCTGAAAAGTTAACATTCCACACAGTGCAATGAAGATTAAGATATGTCTCATTTGTGACTAATTCTGTGACAGAGCTATTGCTTACATCATGTCTGAGAGAGAGGGAAAGACTTGTCCTACTTTTACAGCTGAGACCAGAGGCTTTTCTTGTGTTATGTTTTACTTCTTACAACTTCTGATTGTGCTTTGGAAAAAAAAATGCTTAGAACTATGAAGGCATCAAGGTCAGAATTATCTTTTTCTTAAACTATGAAGGCATTCACAGCACTGGAGAGCTGCTGGGCTAATTATTTTACCCATCTTAGGCTGAATATTCACCAGGCTGTAGTTAGGATGTAATTTTGTCATTCTCAGGAGGTGGGGTGGGGATTGGGGTGGGGTGTTCTATTTTTAAGCAGAGTCTTATTCAAACTTCATTTTTCAGGAGGATATTTTCAATCTCTTAGATCAACATACTTTGTATTCTTCTTACTCTGTGATTAAAAAAAAAAAAGAGATCAAATCATGACTGCACTCTCAGACTACAGACATTTTACTGATAGAATTACACAGCTCTAAAATATAAGGCTTATAATGGAAACACTAACACAGTCTTGACTCTGCTCTAATACCACTGAACTTCCTTTGGGGGTGAAGCTTTGCCTCAGGAACCTTAATTATCTGATGTGGTCAATTACTCCAAGATAATGATGATTTTATCAGGTATTACTGCTCAAATATTTTACGATAGACAGGCTATTTAATTGCATTCCTGACCTACCAAAATGCTTACAGATGACTCAATTAAACACTGAGAAAAGGTAGGGGGAAGGGAGAGAAGTAGGGAGGGACAGCACTTAAAATCCTTGCTTATGGTTCATTTGGAGAATTTTGTTCCTCTTGAAAATCCATCCATTCATCTGTCCATCCATCCATCCATCCATCCATCTGTCCAGGTTGCCCAGGCATTGCCTGGACAGGAGGTTTGGATAAACCAGCTCAATATTAATGTACAAATAGGAAAGCATTTCCAGCCTCTCACCTGCTGAGGGATTAGGATTGGATCCTGAACAATCCCTGCGGTGAATTAGCAAAATCATTTTAACCTCCCCAAGCGTCCTAGAGCATGGTGACATAAATTTTCCACCACATTCAGGTAAAACAGCGTTTTTAAGACAAGGAGGAAATGTCTTTATTGCAGCAATCTCTGGGGATGGTCTCAGCTCCTGCGGTTCCCTCAGCTGCCCAAGTCAGCTCACCCTGGAGGCGGATGGTCCATTTTTCTCTCCCCAGCCTGGCATTCTTGGTGCCGGGCTGGCATTTGCCGGGAGGCTGAGGTCACGCTGAGGACTGCTTTAATTGGCATCTCTGCTCCAGTGGCCCTAATGGGCTGTTTCCCAGGCACAGAACTGCCCTGCCTTAGGAATGCTTTGGCTGCAGAGCTCAGCCTTGCTCCAAGCCTGCCCTGGATGCTCCAGTGTGGGTGGTTCAGAGCCTGGAGCCCTCAAACCCCGAGCAGGGAGCTCCTCCCCGTGCCCCCAGACAGGGAAAGAGGGGGATATTTCCCCTGCCAAGCGATCAATTTGCTGCTGCTGAAAGAGGAACTGTGAGCAAGATTTTGAGGGCAGATTATTTTTCCCTGCTGCTTACAATAATGTTACTGTAAGATTTTCAGCAACTGTGTCAAGGACTCAGCCAAGATCCCCGAGAACAATGGCCAGGCTGCCCTTCCTTTCATGGCTGCTGGAATTCTGCTGCATTTCTCCACAAAGGTCCATTTTTCTTTCCATTCTGGAAATAATGTGTATTGTTGCACTATTGTTGCAAAAACTGGCAGCAAATCCTCCTGGGCAAGGAATGTGGTTACCCACTATTGCGTGAGGCTAACAGGAGGAGAGATGACATTTTATGGGTTTTTACTAAGAAAACTTTTCATGAGAATATTATTACCATTTTATGGGATTTTTCAACAGAATTTTCATGGGCAGCATTTTGATCACTTTCTGTTATGTTTTCAGCCGTGCTAATACTCTTTTCAGTCACATTCTGAAGCACAGCATCCACAAATATTCCCAAATATATCCTAAATTGCCCAGGAAGGAAACAATTTTTCCATCTGAAATTAGAACAAAGTATGATTCTGAAATGTCAAATTTTAGCAAGCCCGACTGCTGCAGCAATTGGTTTGGATAAGTGAAAACAGTTCAGTTTGACTTTTAAAAATATTACTATCATTAGTTCTCATATCAAGATGAAAAGTCATATTGAAACTACTGTAATTCTCTCATTATGAAAAAGTGGCAACAGTTAAAGAACAGAAAAAGGCAGCAAAAAATCTTACATGCTGTGTAATCCAGCATGATTTTGTTCAATATTATGTAATAATTACAATTTTTAGTGAGTGAAATGGTGCCTGTTGGCATCCGTCCCCACATCCCCTGCACAAACCCAGACCCCTCTGTGCTAACTCACCGCCTTGCACCAGTTTCTGTAAAACCAACCTCCCCCCAGAACTTATTCCAAATACTGCAAATCAAATTTTTATGCCTGCAATGCTTGAGCTCCTTTTTACAGTACATATATATTTCAGACTTACCACTTAATACAATTATAGTTCATTTAGCCAGCAATTACAGTAATAGGAAGACTGGCAACCACTGTCATTCAGACTGGAAAATCAATGTTGCACAGAGGTACTTTTATTCATTCTGTGGAGTGCCTCCTTCATTAGATGCACGTACTCTGGAATCACAGGGAAAGTTTCAGATCACTCTGGCTTTTATTATTTTTTTTATATTTCTCCATATACTATTGGGTTTCCAGACAGAAATATAGTGAATGACATCCCGAGGCCCTCTACAACCTGATTTATTCTATGATTCTGTGAATTATTGGTTCTGTTCTTTCAGCAGATCCATTTTCTATTGCATTTCACCTGACAGAGGACCTTTGACAATCCATTTCTTAGCAGCAGCTCAAAATATGGTTGTCCATGGGTAGTGAAATAGATTCTTCGGAGTTTTTCTTAAACCTTTAGTACAATGTTTGCTTTTAGTCCAGATTCCATAAACTTATGTCCAGGAAGGCATTTAAATAGGTGTTTTGGTTAATCCTTAATTTAACAGAGTTCTGAAGAATCCACGTAAACATATGGCTACAGTTAAGCATATGTGCACTAGACAGGAATGAAGTGCTGAATTACAGATGTAGTGCTTCCAAGAGAAAGCTAAGACTATAACCATGTCTCCTGAGTTTTAAATCCTCTCTCAGTCACTTAACCATGCTACAGCAAACCTACTTTGGATGGATGGTTTAAATAGCTGTTATATTTGCATTTCATTATGTGAAAAATTAGGACTTGCAGAGGGCAAAAAGGATCTGTAATTTTACCTGGAATATTCAGTCCCAAAAAGGGTGGCTAGCAATGGGAGGCTGCCTTTTGTTGTTCAAAAAGGAAAATCCTTAAATCGGTGCCATTACTGCAAGAAGTTGTTTCAGCAAGGAGAATAATGATTTTTTTGCAGGTTGCCAAACTTTTGCCGTAGAAGAGCCTCTTGGCAGCAGGTCCACCTGATTGGATGAGCATTACTGAATTTCCTCGTTGATCTGTTTGTCTCTGCATGGTGCCATCTTTTGACGGTGTTACATTATAGCCCCTTGTTCTTATGATAAATTATTTTAATCCATCATCGGAGCACTCTCTTGCTCTAATGATGGATTAGCGCTATGCATCACCAGGGCGAGGAGCATTGATAATGCACCATACAAACCCCCACTGACTGGAGAAATCTGCCAAAGGAATTCGTTTGCACTGCACCAAACTGAGACCAGAGATAAAGGTGTCATTACATACCCCAGAAAAGATTCCATACCTGAGGTAAAGATGCCCAAAGCTGCGGGAGAGCTGTGTGGGGTCAGGGCTGCAGCAGAGTCCCTGCGTGGTGTCAGAGCAGCTCACCCCAGAGCACAGAACACGGCAGACCTGGAGTCATTAAGGGGTGCATAGGAAGCTTATGGAATCATAGAAACACTGAATAATTTGGGTTGGAAGGGACATTAAATCCAGTTCCAACCCCCAGCCATGGGAAGGGATCCCTTCCACTGTCCCAGGGTGCTCCAAGCCCTGTCCAGCCTGGCCTTGGACACTTCCAGGGATCCAGGGATCCTCTTTCACTTGAAAGTTTGTTCAATCACTACGTGCCCTTATTCAAAGTCCCTCCCTATCTCTCTTGGAGTCCCTTTAGTTACTGGAAGGTGTTTTAAGGTCTCCCCAGGTCCTTCTCTTCTCCGGGCTGAATCACTCCAACTCTCTCAGCCTTTCCTCACAGGAGAGGTGCTCCAACACTTGGACCATCTCCATGGCCTCCTCTGGACTTGCTTCAACACCCTGCTCACATCCAGGGCTCCAGACAGCCTGAAACTCTGCTGCCTGCCTCGCAGGTAGCTGCAAATCCCTGGTGCTGATATCCCCTACTGAGCTCCTTTCTTGTAAAGCCATACCTCGTGTGAGGACTGTGATGATAAACATCAAGAAAACATTGAGCATCAAAGAAAGCACACAAGAAATTGAGCAGACTATCACTCACCTTCAGGTAAATCCATAATACAGAACATTAAACAATATTGGCATCATCAGAGGCTGGGCTCAACTCATCCTGTAATTTCAGCAATAAAAGTGAATGAGCCTATTGGCACCTGGGTTCTCCAGGGACTGCTCTGCACTGCATATCCAAACCTGTCTGTAAGTGCCTGTAGATCCTTCTCAAACAGAGAATTTTCCACACTTTGAAAGTCAAACCACAGAACCAAGAATGGGAGTTGAATTTGTGACCCCTGGACATGAGGCTGGTGCTTTTGGATGCAGCCATCTGCCTGTCTCTGTCCAAACTGGCACACTTGCTCCTCATGCCAGCTCAGCTATGGCAGCACTTTGCCTATCCAATTTTTGTAAGGAGGGTGGAAGAAACTCTATAAACAAGCAATGATGGAGAAATCTGTTGTGATTTGCCAGTTTGGGGATAAGGTGACTGTTTTAGAAGGAATGTTGGCAGGGGAGGGCATGTCCTGATGAACAGGAGTACTAAACAAGTAGTTCTGCATTAAAGCTAATGATTTGCTGTGGTTTTGGAGGAAGAAAGGCTTTCTTCTCATTGACTGCCTCTGGCACATGGATTAGCCTAGCCATGGAGGTTACTGAAACAGGGAAGGGTGAAGGTATGTGTGCTGCAAAACCCCTGTCCCAAGCTGCTTGTCCCAAGCAGATATTGAGGATTTGGAACCACTGATGACATTGAGACATTTTCATCAGCTTTGCTGAGTATTTCCTCTGAATCAGCACTGTGTGTTTATCCCATGTCACTTTTGGGTTGTGCAGAGAATGATCCCAGGCAAGTACCAGGATTGCAATTAATTATTCATGTATTGCACTAATGGATAGTTGGTCTAGGAACTAAACTTCCTGAAGACTATAATAATGACTATTTTTTTTAGTGCATCCTCTGTAGAACAAGCCTGAGCACATCTCCTATCCAGCGTTTCATCTGTAGTTAGTTCCTCACTGCTGCCTCTGACCTGACACCTGGAGAGGATCCAGGGTGAGGTCTGACCACGAAGGGGAGTATGACATGGAGTCTTCTTGACTCCTGATTGAAACCCCTGTGCCAGCCATCCCGGGAATATGCCCCAACGGCTGTGATTTATTGCTGTGTTATCATGCCTGTCTGCCTTGTTACAGACCTTGAATTTTATCAGGCAGCTTGTCCTCCAGTGTCTGGTAACCAATTACTGTGGTCTGCAAAGAAGCCTGAGGTACTTTGCCAAACACTACTAATAAACTGAGAAAGAGCCTGAGTGCAGCTTCAGGTTGCCTTAAGGAAATTCCAGGGAGCACTTTCCACTTTATTGTCTAGTTCACAGTATGAACTGGGAATTATCTCAACGAGTCATTCTTTACACAGAACTAAACTCCCCTTTAAAGATTGTGCCACACTGGATTACTGCACACGGACTTGCCTGCATCCAAGGACTGCTGAACTCAGTAGGAGTCTTTCAAATGACAACAGTGAGAGCAGGACTCAGCCCACAGTCTGAAACCAGATACTTCAGAAGAAAATGAAAAAAAAAATCCTTTATTCCTTTTTCTGATGCTGTAGCTAAAGCAGGAAAGAAAAATCAGAATGGCCAAGTGCCTGCATTACAAGGGCAACATGAACCTGTTGTTCCACACTTGTGAAAAAAAATTTAATCTTAATGGGTAAAATAATCAATAGTGCTTTTTGCAAGTGAATGTTGTATGAATCTGTAGTATGTGCTTTGTTATACATATTTTAATATTTTCTTTTGAGGCTGGATTGCCCTAATGATCCAAGGAGGAATGAGCTGACATCTGTGCTGCAAAAACAACCACCAGCCACCCTCCTGCACGCGGAAAAATTCTCTTAATCCTGCTTATTTCTACAGCACTCCAAAGAGCTTCACCTGTGCTCTGGCTGCTCCAGGTGACTCAGTGTAAGAGGAGAGCAGATTGGGAGCTCTGCTCTCTGAGAAGGCTGCTGGGAACCTGCAGAGCTGCCCTGCTCACACCCCCATGGACACACACACACAGTCTCTCTCTCTCTCTCTGATTTTTACTGCAGGGCAGTTTTCTAAAAAGTTTTTTTTTTCCACGTTGTAAAAGACCAATTCCATAAAGGAATGGCTTAGTGCTACAGTGACATGATTTGTGGCTTCCAGGCTCCAAAAGTGTAATTTATTCAGACAATTAGCAGCAGCCCTGTATTCCTGACAAATTCTTCACTTGTATGCAGCTACTACACAACAAGGTGCTTTTAAGAACTGTGCCTTATGGATTAAAAGACTCCCCCCTCCTTTCTCCTCCTTATTTGACAAGTTCTTTTCACAGTCAATGGAAATTAATACAGCAGGTTAGAGAGGTGATATACAATAATCCAGCCAGCCAAGAAAGCATTGTCTGAAAAGAGCACGCAGAGAGCCTACAGGAATGTTCAATACACAAAAGGGAATGCTCCAGCCTTTGCCTTTTGGTGAAGTTATTTCACCCTTTGCCTCACATAATCCTCCAGAGTTACTGTACCAGATGTCACTGCGCTGCTGTTAATAAGTGTAAATGGCATTTAAGTGTGGGTTAGCTGTCCAAAAATACACATCTGAGCGCCTGCCCCAGCAGTCAGGTGCCTTTGCCTGGCCCATAAAGCAGCCAGAGCATCCTCTGGCTGAGCAGAGCGAGCCTGTGCAGAGCCCCCCACACGGCGATGCAGAGACTCACCGAGGTGCAGTATAAATCCGTCCAGACCTTTCTCACACGCAAGCCGGGAGTGAAACCAGAGTTATAAAATCCAGCTCCAGCTCTAAATCCTGCCCTCCTCCAGCAGTGCTGAAGGCCAGCCTGGCTGGATGCAGGGTTCGGGTCAAAGTCCAAATCCTGCTCCAGCTGGGACCTTGTCTTTCAAGAGGAACAGCCCTGCTGGAACTTCCAGGCACAAGGTGCACCATCCTTTTTTTTTTCTGGGGGTCTGTTAAAACTGCCACATCACTGGCAGGATGAGCAGCCTCTCCTGCAGCTCATTCTGACACCAACCTCTTTCAGCAAAATGAGAACAAAAGCAATCAAATCATGGTGGATTAGGGCAGAAACTCTTTGTCCTCATTGCAGGGGAAAATCCTGAGCTGATACTTGGACTACTTTTTGGGGTGACATTCTCTCGCTCATCTCCCTCCAAAAAAGTTAGATGTGCAGTGAGACCTCTGCAGAGGGCTCTTCCCAGCCTCCCTTGAGCTGTGGCACAGATGGGAAATGACATTAATGATCTATATTACCAATTTCACATTATGCTATAAAAATGCCAACAACTTGGAAAAAAATGGGGGTTTGGCCAGACTGAAATTTGTTAGCATGAAATTTTGAGCAAAGTGCAAGACGATAACAGATTTTTTTTCACCGACTGTGGGCAGAGAAAAGGAGGTTTAACAGGCCAAGTATTCATAATAACTGATTCATCTGGAGCTCAGTTGCTGGTGTGAATGGGTATCTTAGAAATACTTGGAAGGTTACAGAGATGTCCATAAAATCTGCAAGACTTGGCCCACTCTTGCTTTTGCTGCAAGTTATGGAGCATTCATTTCAGTAACAGCAGAGCTTCACTCCACAGAACAGGAAAATTCAAAGTATTTGGCCTCATGTGGTAAAACAAAGTGTTTGTTCAGTGGAACTAACTTAAGCAAATTCCTCTTAATTAATAAACAGATGTATTTTCTTTGAACAAAAGCGAGATTGCTATTGAAATATAATGAAGATCTTTTTAAAGATTTTGTCTTGTTTAGAAATGGATTTTTTTTGCTACACTAAAAGGAAAAAATACAATAGAACAGTGATTGAGTCAACAGATCTGTTAATTGCAAATAATCTGTAACAGTGAATCAAAATACATCTGGGAAGATTGCATCAATAAGTTAAAAGAATGAATAAGGTAAAAAGAGAGATTGTGGAAAGAAAAGCACATTGCTGCAGGAGGCTCTGTGCTTGCCCTGGCTTTGACACCTCCCAGGGATGTGTCTGCTGCTCCTGCTCTGGATCTCGTGTGAGTGGGTGCAGTTACACAGGTTTTAGGGGAGTTGTTCTGATTGATACCTGCTGCTGATAAGACACCTCAGTGCGTGACCTCAGATGTTAACGAGGCTCACAAAGGAAAAACAAGCCATTTTCCTTGCAAAGCTAATTTGTAAACCCACCAGGATACAGGACTTCAAAGTGTTTGTTATTTATTTAGGAGCCCACCTAAACCGGCTTCCTTTTTCTTTTCTCTTATTTTCTCAAAGAACAAGTTTCCTCTCCCCTGTTTCATTGTCTCCTTTCTCAGCTACCACCTTGTTTTGGGTTAATTTCCCTAAACAGAGACATAAATACCATATCAGATTTTCTCTTTCTTGGCTGTGAGTCAGGCCTGCTGTGCTGTGAGTGCCTGCTGGAGTTGCAGAACCTGTCTCTGCAACAGCAGCTGCACTTTGCATTTAGAAAAGGAGGTAGGAAAGACCTACCTTTTTTTTATTTTTCTTTTTTTCCCCTCCAACCCTTCATTAATCTTATAGTTTAACCAGGAGAAAAAAAAATTTAAAAAGGTAGAACAAATCAGGGGAAGAAGAAACTAAACCAAAAGGGAAAGGAGGGATGGGATGAGCACTTCTTATTTATTCTAGCTTGCAAAATGTCTTTATTCTCTCGGTTGAAAAAGCCACCAAAGACCAGGAATGTATGTTAGAGAGAAAAATCTTAACAGACTGCTGGGAAAAAGTCTGGAGAAGATCTATCCATGCTCAGCCCAGCTTTCTGGTCTACCAAGGAGCCGAGTGCAGAGTGTTGTTTTCCATTCAGGCACCAGCAGGACCTTCTGGGCAGCATTTGTCAGGAAATAGGGAAAGGGGATCTTATTCAGGAATATTTTTGGCATGCATTATTAAAGGAGAGAGCATTTCATCTGCCTCTGCTTACCCCTGCTCAGAGCCCCCCAAAAGGCAGTGGAGCCCCTACAGTGAGGACTGTTTATTTTCTGCTCAGTTGGAAGGCAGAGGTCCTATTACCGTTAAAGGGAGTTACAAGTATTCATCAAAGAAAGAAATGACCCATAAAGGCAGTTAAGTTAGTTTTATTCCTGCTGCATAAGTCAACCTCTTTTCTATATATAAAATGATGGGGTTAGAAAAGGATATTCATCAGGCAGTCCACTGATTTGATTGGCTGCACTTCCCCAAGTACTTTATAATTTGCAGTTTATTTAAATAAAGATGTTTTTAATAATCAATTGGTATTTAAATAACATACAATAACTGTCTTATTAAATCCCACTTTTTAGAATGAATAAGCAGTTAGACATTAAAGATATGGGTACCAAACAGCCACAGGATTTCAGACCATTTTCTTTTTTATATACAAGCCATAAATATCACTATGGAATTAGCTGGTTAGCCAAGGCCCTGGATGAAGCCAGCAGAAGACCCCACTCTCTGATGTTGCCTTTAAGTGATCATATACTTTTCTGGTACGAGGACTTTTTAAACAATAACCACATGTTATTTTCTTTGGCCACCTCTTATAGCTCAAAAAGGGTGGCCTCAGACTCCAGAGTTGAAGTAAAGTAATGTGTCCTCAAACCAGAGCCCAAAAAGTAAGGAGCATCTAATAGCAGGCTTGAGATCCTTGGTCTCAGCTGGGTCCACGCTGTTTCCAGCAGTGAAGTTCATGCTTTTCCTCAGGAAGAGGAAAAAAATTTCCCATTAATTAAAAGAAGTCCTACATACACAAAAGTGATTGGCTTTGTCTTTCTTTGATGAAGACACACATACATACAAACACACTTTTCCCTTGATGTTGCTCTTTTTTTAGATTTTAGAAGGAAAGATTTTGTGCTGATTGGCTTGATGTCCTGCTACTCTGTCAAGGATTTGTCTGAAATGAGAATGCAGACTCAGGGGCAGGGGAAAGGAGCCCCACCCTGGCTATGGAGGGAGAGGGATGGTTTGGGATGGGGACACCTGCCCTGGGTCAGCTGCAGCACCTGAGCCCATCACTGTTGCCTTTCTCTCTGATGAAGGAAAGGCACCTGCAGGGCTTTCTCCCTGAAATTCCATGTTTTTCCCTGGGTGCCTGCTGGAGACAGACACCATCCTGCCCAGCAGCAGGCTGCATGGGGCACCCCTTGGGAAGCAGCTGCCAGCATCCTGCTGATGAAGGAATTTCTCCTTTTCAGGCTGTCTTAGCCATGCCAGCTCCCAAACTTCTGTGCTATAGGACCAGGCTGAGGTGGGCTCTGGGCATGGACTGTGCAGGTGCAACCTGGGAAAGCAATCCAGCATGTCTGAGAGGAACCAGTTTGTCGCTTGACCTCCCCTTGTTCGGAGGAAAACACTGTCAGTGCTGTGAATTGGAGCAGTACCCCAGCCCCATTCCCAAACGCATCTCCTCTCCCTTTGTTCAGCACAGGATGCTGCTGGTCTTTCAGGACAGTCTGATGCCAGTACCCACAAACCTCTGTTTCAAGGTGGACCTGAAGCTGGTTTGGAAGAGAGGTACTTTTTGGTGGCTGTGAAGGGGCAGGTTGGATGCAGTGACAGTGGGTCCTGCCAGACATCCACACGGGACAGGACGTTCCAGTAGTGCTCCTGCCTTCCTGCCCTTATCCGGTGGTCAGCCCCGCATTCCTCCTGCCTCCAGAACCTCAGGACTATCTTATCTCTCATTTTTTCTTTAGTTTTTGTTTGTTTGTTTGTTTGTGGTTTTGTTTTTCCTTTTAACCAGCTGAGCTGAGATTAAGTCCCTGGCACAGAGCCCCTCTGGAATTTATCACCACTTCACCAGTCACTAAACCGAGGCTCTGGGGCCATACCACCAGTGGTCCATGCTGGACCATGCTCTGCCAGCCCTGGTGTCACCTGTGTCCCCCACAGCTCCAGCCACCACATCCTCCTTTTGGAGGACACAACCAGTTCACAGATAAACTTTACTGGAATTCTTGCTCCAATAACTTTTCCCATCACAGTTTTTTCCCCCAGTTATTATTTTTTCAGCCCCCTCCCATCCCCTCCCCCCCCCTTATTTTATTTTAGGCGCCTCTGAGAGTTCAACTGTCGCCTGAGGCTTCAAACTAATTTTCTCTTCAGAAATGATTGCAGAAAGCCGCATGCATAATAAATCCCGTTATTGCTCTTGTTATTAAAATAGGTTGTTAGGGATGTGGACTTGGAGGCCTTTTTGTCTGATGACAGCAGTTCTTCTTAGCTCGGTGCTTATGGCTTATTGACTAAGGCTGCCAGGTTCAAAAAAAAAAAAAAAAAAAAAGAAACGAAAATCAAAAAGAGAAGGAGCTGCAGCTGCTGTTTAATAGTGAGAAAGTTGGGATGATTTGAGGCGGTTCTTTTAATCATGTCCATGGGCCCTGTTCGAAAGACAGTGAATTTCCAGCAGCTCCGAGGCTGCACCGAGGGCCCGCAGAGAGTGTCTGTGCTGAGCTCTTTTCAGGAGCAATGATTAATTAATATTTCTTTGACATTATTTATTTGAATGATTAATTAATATCCTGTGACAGCCAGGACTGCAAACCCTCACCATTCTGGGCAACCAGAAAGCCCCAGCGAGAGCCAGAGCCTTCATCTGAAAGGATGGACAGGCTGAGGGACTGCAAGGGAACAGGAATTGGACTGCTCTCCTTTTCCAGATGAGGAGCTGACATGTAAGGCAGCAAAGTGATGTGATCAAGGGCACCCAAAACCTCAGGGTAAGGCCTACTAATTGAAGAAACACTTGTAAGTTCCTGCATGGCATGTTGACCATCAGTTTGCGTTTCCTCACCTTGTTCCGACATTCCGCACGTGTGTCCAGCAACCTGGAAACTTTAGCAAACCAGAGCAGAGCCCCTTAAAAAAGAAATCTGGTTAAAGCAACAAAACTCCTGTGAAAATATATTTTTAAAACAATAAAAGTTTTTCAAGCAGTTTTGATAAAGGAAAGTACACCGCCCAATCATTAAATGGAAACATTTTCTGGTCACCACATGAAAATATGCTTCATAAATCACTGTTGCCCTGTGAAACAAAAATCTAATCATAGTTGAGGCCGTGCACTTAGCAAGTTTCTTGTGCGTGGAAACTATGAAGCAGGGCATGTTCCTACCCAGGGAAACCAAACATGTCACATCCATGGGGTAGCCTGTGCCAGGACTGGCAGAAATCTCACAGGGAAACTTCTTTCTGAGGGCTCAGGGGATTCACAGGAGCACAGCATTGCCCATGCACTGCCACTGCAGACCTGGGAAACACAGGGCACTGCTCTGAGACCTGGAAAACACAGGGCACTGCTCTGAGCTGTCTCTGCTGGAGCCACTGGCATGGGGTGAGCTGAGGGGACATATCCAACAGCATCCCTGACACTTTGGTGTCCGCCTGGCCCTCAATCCCAAAAGGATGGCACTGCTTCCTTGTCAGTATTGAATCTGAAATCTCCCCTTTAATATACATCTGGATGATGTTATGCAGTGGTTGACAATTATTGTTTTATCATCAGAGAAATATGGGTTGTTTAAATAATTTTTGCATGCCCAGGGTCAGGATAGCTTTTACAGAGTGGCATTCCAAGGAGGAACATCTGGAGAATTTTCTGTCCAAACTGAGATACCATGGTAGTCCAGGTCTTGCTCCCAGTCCCAAGGGCTGGGAGATGTCCATCCCATCAGTGAGCTCAGCCTCTGCAGCCCGTAATTCCCCGGCCAGCACAGGCACGGGATAGGTACTAGCTCATGTGCCAGGTTTATCCTGGGAACAGCCAGGTCAGGTCCTTTGGCTCTGAGATACGGAACCACATTGCAAGCTTGAGGAAATGGGGATGTCCCATCTCATTTCTGGTGCCAGCGAGCAAAGATTTTGCTGAGGACTTCAGGGGAGCTGGGACTCGACCTGCTGTTTTCAAGAAATGTCACTGTCTAGGTTACACTAAAAATAGCTGCTATAAACTAATAAGACAACTGAATGCAACAACACAGAAGAAGGAAAAAAACTAAATCTAGGAAACACTATTACCTAGAGGAGAAATATGGTCACTCAAAAGCTGTCAAGACTAGCTAAATTCAGAGACTCCTGTAGAAAATATAGAGTCCATTAGAGAAAATACAGACCCAGCTGCATATTTAACAGGTTGAGAGCTCCAATTTGCAATTCTAGATCAATTAATTTAAGGTATCCATTTGAGTGTGGAAGCTGGCAGTAGATGTGAGTAAATGAAGTTGGACATTAATACTTGAAATGCCCAAATTGAAAACAACATGCTTGGCTTCAGTGAGGAGAAAGAAATTCATGCAGAGCTTGCTCGTCCATGTTCCATTCCTAGGTGGATTTTAAAGAATGCAATTCATGCCCCAGCAATACAGAAGCAATTACAGAAATGGAAAATGACCAAGTCATTCTCAGGTATTCATAGAAAATTGGCATCTCCTGAATATTGAATTGTACTGGGTCCCAGCTTTCTATAAATACAGAAGATCAATAATTATCAGGGAAATGCTTTGCTAACGTCTCAAAGCTGGCAGGACTGAAATAAGAAATGCCATTTACGTGCTGCTGCCTGAAAGAGAGAAATAGTCTTTCCCGTTCTCTTGATGAATACTCCACTTGGCCTCGTGATGAGGAATAATTATGGGCTGCTCCATTTGCACACTCAGAAAAGGAGAGAATGAACAAATGTTGGCTACAGCTGACTCGCTCTCCGTGAGGAACATTGCAGAGTTCCCAGGCTCTGGGGCCTGCAGGGCTGCTCCACCACACACCTTCACAGGAGATGGTGTGCTCACAGCAGCTGCTCTTGAGAACTGCTCGGAGAGCCACTGAGTAACAGAAATGTTTATTGTTAACCATCCAAAGGTCTTGGGGCACTTTTCAAAGCAGATAACATCACCAACCTTATTACACAGGGAAAGAACTCACTGAAGCTTTTAGGAGCAGGGTAGGATGTGAATCAGTGTTGATGCCTCTGGACTCTGAGCTTCAGACTCATGCCTGTTTATTTTCTTTGCTTCTTTCCTGCACCTTCCCCTCCAGGGAATGCTGCAAAGGCAGCTGTGCAGTCCAAGGACTGCAAGTTCCTCCTTCCCAAACTCCAGCATCTTAGAGTTTCCTTCACAGCAGCAGACTTTAGAGTTTGGGAGAATAAAGGCAGAAGGGAATAAATAAGCTAGAAAACATATCATCATCATTACAAACATAAAAAGCTACAAATCTGTCACAGTGCAGAAACTCTCACTTCATTGTTACTGTGATTTATTGGGGAGCTAATTTTAAACAAGTTTTCTTTTCCAAAACCACAACACAAAAACAAACTGAATAAGCAAGCCAGAGGACAGAAGCTAGTTGCTACCGGACAATTTAAGCAATAATCTCATTTGCTTTGTAGTATAAAAAGCAATAAAGGGCTGTTTACTGAGTGAATAAACACTGAATGAATCACAAAAAGCTCTTTATTGCGATTATACTCCAAGGCAGAGGAGATTATTGTTATTACACAAGAAGGCACAATGTGAAAATTTAACTCAATGCGCCAGATTTTCAGACCGTTTCAGTGGTACAATTGTGTTCGGGGAGTACATTGTGTCTAATCTTAGCAGGCTGTTTTGACAATTCTGCATGCAAATCAGGTGGTGGGGTACAAATGCATTTAATTAACTATTTACAGCCAATTTATGCAAGCCTGGTGGCTGGACACGTGTTTTGCACAAGCAATGGCATGTGAACTGGTTTGAGAATTGGTTGCCCTGTGTGGTACGTTCAGCCCTGCAGAGGACCCACGGACGTTCTGCAGCGAGGAACGTCCTACAGCTTCAGCCCCAAGGTGCTCCATAATGCATCCTCCTCATGGGGCAAACTGCACAGCTCCCATGCAAAGTGAGTTTTAAGGAGGTGGGCAAGGGGAGCGTGAGCTGTAAGAACAACACTGATGAGTTCACTGAGCGTCTTTGTCTTCTTTTCCCTTCATGTGTTTTTAACAGCTTTTTTCCTAGTCACGTAGTTTTGACTTGCAGTTATGATAACATGGATGTGCTGAGAAAAGTAAAGTTAATCCATGCAGATTTTTTTTCCCCCCCTAATTTCCCCTACTACAGTTTCTTTCTACTGTCATATCATTAAAAATGGAAGGAACTCTGGAAATCTGACCTCTGCCAGGAGTAAACTCTGGAGCAGTTGAGGTGTGCAGTGCCTGTGAACGTGTGTGTGCCAGATGTGCGCTCACACTCCAGCTCTGCCTCCTGCACAGGGACACTGCGCAGCCTCTTGATGTGTCCCCAAGTCTTCTGGAGCACTGATCTCCTCTCAGCTGGCACAATGAGCTTCACCTCATTCAAATTATTACCTTTGGGTGGTGGGGTTTGCTGATTCTCCCTTTGTGTCCCCATCCTACAGAGGGTTTGGAGAGATGTGATCTTTCACCACTGCCTTGTCTTCCAGTGAAACCTACAGCCTTGGCAAAAGCACCCTGGAATGGCAGGAGAAGATGGTCCCAGTTGCAGAAGATGCTCTCAATTAGAGAATTTTTGACTGCTGGGACTGAAAACTTGTATAGCCCATGCACAGAGCTGGGTTATTAACATTTGATCACAAGTTAGTTATTTTTGAGTGACAGAAGTGAGTTAAGCCCTGATGATATGATGATTAAAGCTTCATTCTCCTTTTACATGTAGTTGGGAAGCTGCTGGGAATCATCTCCAGTGTGGCCTGGCTGGCATGAGAACCAGTTAGGTAGATATTTGAATTGGCCTTTTTTTCCTCTTGGTTTCCATTTTGAAGGTGCTCTGGTGTTTATGACTGACTGTAACCACTTATAGGCATGGAAGAAAACCCAGGTAATGCAGGGACCTTTATGTTACGTATTCATTAAAATAAAAGAGAAAAAGTTGATAGCAAAAATAATATAATTTGTTAGAGAGGAGACACAGTTAAAACACCAGGCTGGAACTCCCTTTAAAAATATACTCAAAAAGGTCATTATGGATTTTTTGTTTGTTTTTAATTTATCTTGGTTTTTGTTTCCCCCTCCTCCCTACCTCCCATTTGGAATGCTTCAGCCACACAAGGAGGGAATAGAAACAACATAATGTGATATTGGCAATCAGTCTCATCAGACAATAATAATCAAATCCAACTACTTGGATGCAGCAGAAAAACCTCACAATTTTTTTCCAGAATTGTATGTCTGCTCTATCTGTTTGGTCTGATTTCTGACCAGTCTTGCTTATCCAGAATGCACAGAATGAGCTAAACTCGCAAGAATAATTTGGAGGAAATAGTTCAGATTTGCTCTGGTGTTTGTCCAGTTTAGGAGGCAATTAAGTAGATCCCAGGAATTTTGGTTTTATTTATTTTTAATGAAACTCAAACAGCGTCCTGATGACACCCTTTGTGAAGCTCACATCGAGCTGTGCTAACAGCACAGGGAAAGGGCACTCTAGAAAAAGCCTTAGTGCTGATAGTTCAAAACATGGCCTTTTGGATCTATTTTAAGCCAAACCTCCCCTGTGGAAAAGAGGCATCAGTTGGGACCACTCGAGTAAAGAGGAGGTGTGTAGAAGGTTTGGTCATCAGCATTTCCTCACCTCGCCTATCTCATTACCAATATGAGGAAAAAGCAAGGGCTGTAATTGCCAGCAAGACCAAATGATGGTTAAAGTAAAATAACAAAAGGAAAAAGAAAATATAGAATATTATGGAAAGTGTACATGGAAAAATAACACCACAGAGCTTAAAAATATCAATCGCCTGAGCTCAAAGCAATGGATTTATTTTTTAAATTGTTAAATAAACATGGGACAGGAATGGAGGGGGCTCTCATGGATGAGAATAGAAAGTATTTTGTTGCTGATAGTTCTAAATCTCCTTTGAAGGTTTATTTTGCGAAGGCCAAAGCTTTCAAGACCCTGAATTCAATTCCTTTGGGCTCCTGGCCTCTGTAAACACTTTCATGGACTACCAGCGCAGAGAGAGGAGCTCTGGCCCTGGAGAACAAAGCCTTCATGTTCAAGACACGATTTCTCTGAGTAAGATGTGGTTTTGGCTGTTCTGTTGAAACCACTTACACCTGGTTTACTTCAGCAGTGCTGGGCAGGATATGGTAAAAGACCTGGAGTGTTAGAACCAAGCATACCAGATGCTCCTACACACATTCCCTGTCCCAGGGAAACTCCCAGCAGCAGCCCTGTCCCCCTTTTTCATTCCCTTGACCAACAATCCAAACAAAACATTATTTTTGAAGTATACTTATTTTATACTTATTTTTCTTCTTCCCCCTCTGACTCCCATTACCCTTCTGACCATGTCCAACTGAGCTTTAATTCTCCTTAGCAGCAAGGCTCCTGTGCTGTTTGCCTTTGCTGTGTTGAATAACTCCTTGTGTATTTTTGCATTCAGACCAGGAGTTTTCCTTTCACAGAAGTCAGGAATCAACACTGGCCACCCTGCCTTGCAATGTGAGGTGTAGGTGTGACAATTCTTCTGGGAAGGTCATCATAAATAGGGCTTTGCCTGTATGAGCTCCCACCAGGGCATATGAACATAGATAAAGGCGGTGAGAAGGGGAGGAAGGATCTGCATTACTGAATAAAACCTTGTCAGGTCAAGCAGGAAGAAAGCTAATATTCCCCATGGATCCATCTAAGGTTTCGTGCTGGTATCTCCTGAGACAGGACTCTAGGAATATCAGGCTTACAAATCCTCAATCTGTTTAATAAATCTCCTTTAGTTGGTACAAACCAGTCTGTTTTGAAGACAGAAGAAGAAGTAAGACCCTCAAAACTGGCTTAAGTTTTCTTCTAGATCAAGAGAAAATGATAAGCCATGGAAAACAGATAAAAAAATCCATTAAAAGATCACACGACCTTGTCAGAGCCAGTGTAGCAGCATCACCTTCAAACTGCCTCTCCTATTCCCCAGACCAGCAGAGAATGCTTCACCTTCCAAAGTGTAACCCAAACTATTACAGCTCCAGAGACAGCAACAACTCACTGAGGAGTGACTGTGGGTGGTAAGACTGAAGATGTGACCTGCGGGACACACCTGAGGGTTCTCCTGCCAAAAGGATCAGCACGGAGGTGTAGAGCCGTCCAGGGAGCTTCAATCCTCCAGGAGCAATGACAACAGCTGGCACTGAACTGCCCAGGCTGATTCTGCTGCTCACCTTCCTACTCAGCAGAACATGAGGGGATTGCGGCTGCACCTGTACATTTCAAGGGTTTTGCCTTCTATAAATTTTTTTTAAAATCTTTTTCCCTGGCACCAACTTCTACATCACCTTCAATTCTGATTAATCTCAGATAGCTAAAACTTGTTGAAGTCATTTAAGTGGAGAAAGAAACTGAACTGAAATAGTGTCAATATTTCCTGCTTTTCACTTTTTCTGACTTGTCCACCTCTTCCGTGAACACCAGGCCCCCCAGGTTAGGATTGTGCAATACCTGACATTTCCCTGTTGGTCTGTAGATACTACAATAATACAAGAAATACCTGACAGTGTTTAAATGCTGACATCTGGAGTTCACTTGTTGAGAATTTTATAAGGAGAAAAAATTTTAAAAGAGCTCACTTTATATGTAATTTTACATGTCACAGCTTTGTTTTTCGTTCCCAAATATCATCCCTTTCCCTCAATTAGTCAGCCTTCTGTCACATGAAATGACTGTCATCTTGCGAATGTTGTAATTGCCTTTTGTAAAATCAAAAGCAGGTATAGGATTAAAAAAAACCCAAAACCCAACCACCTAATGGGGAAAATGGTACAAATATAGCACAGAGACTTTTATTTAACTTCAGAGCTGGTAGGAGTGGACTGGCTGGAAAGGAACAGACTGTGCTCCTTAGCAAACTGTTATTGTAGAAAAATATTTAGGCCCTGCTTTGTGATTTAAATAGTAAAATCCTTACACCTCTAGAGCTTTTTCACAAGTGATTTCAAAGGCCTCAGCAGCACAAGCAGAAACTCTTCTGCTCCCTCCTGAACAGCAGCCAGCCCTGGGGTGAAGCGGCAGGGCTATTTAAAAGTGATTTACAACAGGAGGTTAAGAGGAGCATTCGATGCAAATGAACTCACTGGATGATTTCTGATGGCTAACATGCCATTAGCCTTCCTCATACCAAGCCAACATCTCAGGCTTCTGTGGAAACCACCAGGATTTTCTTAATAAAAGAAAAATATAAAAGCTCAAAGGGCTTTTCCAGGTGGAGCAGGGAGGGAGGAATTGAATTTTGTTCATGAGGTGCTCTCCAGGTGAAATTTCACTTACAAAAGAAAGCACTTCCAAAAAAAATAACCTGTCTGGGTGGAACCTGGCAGAAGTGCCTAGACAGGGGACTTTCCCTGCTACCCTGCACTAACTTGTCCCATTAATCCTTCTAATTTCGTGTATTCATTTTTACACAGCTTAGCTTGTTCGCTGCATGCCAGTACAAATCATGCTTTGCTCCCTCTCCTCTCATCATGCTCCTGTCTCTGACAGGGCCTGGCTGCTGCAGTAACTCATGAGCTCTGTCAGCTGAGCCTTGGGATGCAAATCTCTGCTTGTCCCCTTGGGGTGCCATCGATACTTTATTAAGAGTTTGCATCCCTCTTTAGCCACTGAAGTGATGGACTAACTGCGTTTTCTTTCCTCTCTAGTGGTCTCAGAGGACAATAAATAAATAGATGTTCCCTAAAAATGTCTAGTAAATAATGGCTGAAGGAGAATCAACTCATAATTTATCTAGGTTTTCTTAAAACTGAGTTTTGTTTTAAAAAATGTGTGTTTCAAGTGTCATTTCCCCCCTCTTTTTCCTGAAGCCATGTCATAAAATAAGTTAGTGATACGTGAGATTTGTTTGCACTGAATATCCAAAACTCTGCCTCAAAAGCCAGTGCATCCACACGTCAGGTTTTGCAAATAAAATCTCTAAACTATATTCAGCTGGGACCTGATTTGGATGTGATAAGTCCTCACTTCTGTTGGGGGATTCTTGGAGCTACCATTGAATTTGGGGACCGAGTCCTAACAAACAAGCACCTGAAGATTCACCACAGCTTCAAAGCTGATTGTTTAAGCTCACCCAAACCCAAGCTGCTCCCTTAGGCTGGCCACGCTCAGTTTGGGCTTAATCTGAAGCATGGGCAGTGAAATCCTCAGAGAAGCTTCTCATTCTATGCAGAGCTGAACACGCACTTTGCCGTTCCTCTAAAAACACAGAAGAACATTTTTCTGCAGCCACAGCAGCACCCTGAGCGTCTACTGCACACACTCTGCAGCACAGATGGTCACCCACCGGATTTCACCAAAGCCCTCTCAGAATTTGGAGGATAAAGGTGATCCTGCTTTCTGAAGGAGCAGCTCCTCCATATTCTATGTTTCCCCTGCCTAAACACAGGGCTCCATGCACTATATATGGCACATCTTACAAACCCTTCATCAAGTACAGAATTATTCATTTCCTTGTGGGCTTTTCAATAGGCTCATCAGGACAGCATCCAAATGCTTCTCAAATACCCACGGATGTTTCCTCAGAGCAGTCTGACGAGGATGGGAAGAGATGAGGCCCTGAAGGAGGAAAACTACGAAAAATCACTGAGGTCCTAAAGGATGAGGTCTAGGATGAGTTTGATGTGTCCAAGAAGAGACGAGAGAGACACATTGTTTTCAGAGCTGAAGTTGCTGGCACTTCTGAGCTTGAGCCCTTCTCCAACAGCTCCAGGCAGGTGAGGGCCCAGCCCAGCATCCCTCTGACCTGAGCACAGCAAACCCCTGAGACCTGCACAGAATGAGCTCCATGGCAGAGGCTGGGCCGGGAGTGCATCTCTAGGAGAGCTACCTCACCCCTCCTGCACTTCACAGCTTTATTCACTCAGTGCTTTCCAACCTCATCCAGGAGAGGAGCCTGGGGTGCCATGGCTTGGTCCTCCCAGTGCTCTTGGCAAGGGATTTGGCTGTGGCCCACTCTCTGGGCACTGATGGGATGTGGCTTTTGTCCACTCTGGACTACTCTGTTATTTGCTCTCTTTATTCTGATATTTATGTCTTTCCCAGACTTGGCTGTAATTGTTCTCCATTCCCCAGTTTCCCTAAAAGTATTCCTGGGTCCATATTCCTGGGTCTCTATTCCCCCAGAAGCTGCTATTTCTATAAAAAGAGTCACCGTCTTCACCAAAAGGGCTCACCCTTTTTTTCAGTCTCACCTTGCTTCACTCCCTCTCCATCGTTCAAGACAGGAGCACTTATGAATAAAAGAGGTTTGTTTAGCAAGTTAAACTCCAAGATGTCTTTAAACAGGAGGCCATGAATAAACAGAAGACAAAGCACAGGCATTTAGCACTGCAGTTGGATCACTCTCTAATTGCCTTGTCTTTGTCTAGAATTCAGCAGGTCTTGCCCTGCACATCAGAGGGCACAGGGCAACATTTGGGAGATAAATGCAAATACTCAGCTTGGAACCTGGTGTTTCATGATCCCCTGCCAGATGCCCAGGGGGGTGAAGGCTGTCCCATTTCCTCACATCACAGTTTAAGCAAATGCTTCCTTCCCATCTGCAATCCTCTGGCTTTGCAGGGCTTATTGGCAGCACCCCACCTCACAGACACCCCACGTTGCACACACCGTGATTCACAGCCTGGTTAGACCCATTTAATTTCCAGCTGAATGTCAGAGTACAGTGACCTCAGGCTTGTGCTCCACTCTGCTCAGGGCTCCAGGGCTGTGCCCCACCAGGGACTCCTGTCCCAGCTCTCCCAGCTGCTAAGGAGAGCCACCAGCAGGTCGCTGCTGATCCACACCTGAAGGGCACACCTGCTGCACCTCCCAGCCCTTTCCCCTGGGCTGGATTCTGGCATTTCACGGTCTCATGGCATCTGTTCCTTTTGTAGATGGAGCCTGGAGCAGGAATATTTGCTGGGCATCTTTTTCCACTTCCTCCAGAATCCCTTTGTGAGATTGCAACTGCACCTCCCCTACACCATCTCTTTCATTTGTACATGAGCACACATCAGACATAACACCTTAAGACTCTTGATTAGCCTCTTCCTAATTACCCTTACCACAGCATCCAAGCACCTGTAAAGTAGGAGCAAAAATGGATGTAAATATACTACACAGGGTTCAACTTTTACCCTTGTAACTCTTATCTCAGTTTCTCCAGGCAGTATTCTCTTTGAAGAGTAAAATGTTCTCTTCTCAGTCTCACTTCTGATACTCTTATTCAAAACAGAGGAGTCTCACTTTTCCTTTAATTACCAGTAGTTTCCTCAATCACCTTACCATCTTCATAATAAGATGCTGAGCTTCAGTTCTGGACAGGTTTAATGCCACCTCCTTAGGATCCCAAAAAGCCACAGTTCTTTTTGAAAAAAATCAGGAGAACTTGAGACATTAAGGAACAAGTTTGACAACTGTTGGACAATTGAGCCAATCCTGCCTTGAGTCACAGAGAACTAGACGACATCTAAGGCCTCTTCCACCCCATTGTATTATAAATTTTATTTTATCCAAGTAGAGATGATCAGAGGACAAATCTTCCGTTGGCATTTCCCAGCTTTTGAGCATTTGCAATCTTAAGAATGTTCTTTTAAGGGGAGCTTCTTGCACACATGGGCACCTTTAATGCAATAAAGAAAAGATAAAGTTGCTTGAACACTGTCACGCAATCATTCCATCTGTGGCAGGTTTGCACGAGGTGCTGTCAGCCACTGCTTGGAAAAAACAGAGAATTACTCAGTCTCTGGGGCCAGCAATACCCCCTGTTTCCCACAGCCAGAGCCTCGGCAGCGAGGCAGTTAACAAAACATTTTTGTTCATGTGAAAATACAAAGCAGCTGCTGAGTTCTCCACTTGGCAGAAGACACAGCCCCCTCTGCTCTCCTTGTCTTCTGCTGCTCTTGGATCATTGCAGACCTAACCAGCTGTTGCATTCCACATGCCAGTTACACCAGCTCGGGAAAGCAAGAGCAGGGATAGCAGGAATGAGAATAATACACTGCTGAACCAGAAAGGACAATATTTATATAATAAACACTTTCAGGAGTATAACGATTCCTTTGTCGTCAGAATTTTGGGGTGGTTAATTGCGCACATGAAAAGCGCTCCTAATCCACACGCTCAGAGGCAGTCAATGTGCTCCCAAAGTGGCTGTGCACTGCAGATTTGGCCATCTGCACAGCCCTCCTGCACAGGTCCTCACAAAATAAGGTGGGCAAATGCACAAACACTTCTGAAAATATAGTTGCGTGTATGAAGTGCCTCATTTTTTATGTCTGTGAATATGCAGCTTGGGGGTTTTTGTTTCCAAGTTTAAAAATAACGCTTTAAACCGAGTGTTGGGGGTTTGTTGCAGAAAGGTTCATGGTGTTTCTGTGCTGGAGAAGGTGTTCAGGTATGAACTGTGCTTTGGTCTTGAGATATGGTGGACGCAGTCACAGGGATCAGCTGCACACTGAGATTCAGAACCTGTCTGCTCCTTCACATGTGATTTGAGTTTGCTGAGTTCTGTTTCTGACTCAAATTTCGAGCAAAAATCTGTGTGAGTCAAAACAGGCTTAGTGTGAAAACTTTCCTGATACTGAGTCTCTAGGAGTCGATTTTTCATGTTTGATTTCTTGGATCTCCAGCTTGTAGCAACGTTTGCCAGTAGTGCAAGTCCTCAGTGGCCACCACATGGATTCCCAAGTATTTTTTTTTTAAATGCAAACTAAGAATCTTTAAAACCGAGGAAATACAGCCAAATGTAAAACCAGCATCAAATGGCACCCAAGCAAATGGTACTTGAAAGAGGAGGAAAAAGATTTTCTTACATTCAAGACTTCTTCAAATTTCTGAATCACTTCTCTCAACAGATTTTTGTTTTAAAAGGAATTATCTCGAACCTTTTCCTTTTGCCATAATACATTTAAATTATACATACCATAATGATATCAGGTCAATAGAGATATCTAAAGATTTAGAACTTTGCCGTTTCATAATTGGACTATTTCCTATCTAAAGGAAAAGTATTCCAATTTCAAATTATGAAGTCATTTTCAAATGAGAAACACAACTTTCTTTATGAAAATGTTGAAAATCCTCATTAAATAATTTCTTCCAGAATTCCTGAGTATTCATCAAAGTCAACCTTTCTCAGAGAATTGGGTAGATTTCACTAAAGCAACAATCATGTAATAAAACAAAGTCCTTGAGCAACCCCAAAATGTTTTATTTAAATATTTTTAAAAGCCCTTTCTTTCCTGTATAGCTCAGGAGGTGAGCTCAGCAAACATAATGAAGTATGGTGCATGGTTGTCCACTCTGGTTAATTTGTTCTATCCTATAATGCACCAAGGTTGGAAACTTGACTTGCTTTCCAAACAGCTTTCCTAGCACCTTCCTTCCCCATCCAGCACAGCACAGAGCAACCTTGACAGAAATATTCCTGCAGGAGATCTGCAGCCCTGCTGCTCCTGGCAGTAGGACTGACTGGGATGCTGGGGCTGCTCCTGGGGTTGTCCCATTTAGGCAGTATTAGGTCACTGCAGTGAGTGCTGGGTGCTGAATGATTCTCACCTGAGAGCTCTTCTTTGTGGGGTGTAGGATAATGGCTTATTAGGACAGGCACTCTGGCTCCAGCAGAACCCTTTTATCTTCATGGTGGAGTGAATTTGTTAGCTAGTGGTGTGTGGGATTTGTGTCAATGGCATTACTGAGTTAGCAATGCAATGATAATGCCAGGCTGCTCATCAATTACCTGTAAGGTGCTTCTGGTTATCCAGGTCTGCCTGTGACCGCAGAGATTTGGGTCTCCCCCTAAAAAAATTGTGCCAGAGGAGACTCAGATTGGATTTTAAAATGGGCAAGCACTGGAAAAAGCTGCCCAAGGCAGTCACCACCCCTGAAGGATTTAAAGATGTGTAGAAGTGGCACTTGGGAACATGGATTAGTGGCGGCCTTGGCAGTGCCAGACTCGATGATCTCAGAGCTCTTTTCCAACCTAAACCATTCTATGGTTCTGTGAATGGCCCTGCACTCTCCAGCAGTGGGGGGGTCACTTCAGCAAGAGCTCTTCTGAAGGTTGTCCCTCCTCCACAGCTTTTCAATATTTCATTTTAAAGAAATGTTCTCATTTTTGAGAGCTACTCATCAAGTCCTTAAACTTGGTTGTGCTTCCTGAAATAGAGGAAATAATCAAGAATCCCTCCTCAGTCAGGGCAGATCTCTTTGAAACCTTTGCTTTACAGTTTGCCTGAATACTCAGAGAGCACAGAATCCTTCACTGCTATTTTACAGCGCTGCTTTCTCTGTGTAAGTAACCTGCACTTTCACTGGAACTGGGATTGGAGCATAGCTCTCCCAGGGCTAGTGGTTGTTCTAGAATTTATTCCTCTTTGACGCTAGAAGCCTCCCCCTTTATTCCAAAAAATTGTTTCAAAGAACGGGCATTTTCTGACCAAAAGACTTTTAACGACAACATTCCTGAACAGCTCTAATTATACCCTATGGCTCAGTCTGAGGGATAATATTGTTACCCTGTGTAAAACAGCCATCCAGCAGCCCATTATGTGTCCCTAACCCTCAGGAGCCTGGAGGGAGGCGTGTTGGTGAGAAGCACAGAAATTTGGGGGGCTGTTGGGTGAGTCTATGCTGCTTCTTTGGCTACCTTGGATAAATGAAACCCTGTGCAAGTGCTGTGGGATCAAAGCTGGGTGGAAAAATTTTACAGAAGCAACTATGGGAAATTTTACAGTGCACACAGTGGGAAAACTGACAGACAAAGGATGTCCCCACCTTACCTGTGCAGCTCCAGCTGAAGGGAGGTGAACATCAGCCTCCTGCTGCAGGCAGCAGCTCCTGGAGCTCAGGGTCCAAGTCCAGGGCAATGTGAGGGGCTGTGCGTGGGCAATGATTCCTTGGTGCATCCTCCAGCTCTCCCACCAAATTTAAAGCACATCGCCCAGCTTTGGAGCTAACTTTCTAATGAGGATAATTACTATTATTACATGCACATATATATATCTACATATAAGCCCCAGATCCCCGTGAGGTTCCCTCAGATTGTCCCAGAAAGAAAACATTTTCCTTGCGTGGGCTGTGATTGGGAACACATGGACCAGCCGCGCCCCACTCTGGCGCTAATTACAAGGGGAGCAGAGCCCAGCGCAGAGGTTTCTTTAATTCCTTGGGTTTGGAGGCTCAGCAGTGAAATTACCTGCAGAGGCTGGAGCGTCTCTGGGGTGCAATCAGTCATGCAGCAGTTTGGGTTAGGCCAGGGTGGGGAGACATGGCTAATACACACACGCTGGCAGCGCTGTGCAGCCACCCGAGCGGGGAAAGAGGAATTTCTCTTAATTAATGGCATGATGTATGACACGTTAGCAGCACAAACTCTTTAACAACCGCCCATGCCTCCTGTTACAGTTCACACAAGATGAAAGCTCGCCGGGATACCTGCAGGAACGGGGCATTCAGAAATGCTGGCAGAGCACCTTGTGGTGAGGGAGCTTTAATAGCTGCACATGGAGCTTTTGATTCTGGAGTCAAAGCTGCCTTGGAGCAAAGGAAACAAGTTTCACTTTCAACCTTGCCCAAGGCTGCTACCCAGAGATGAAGATAGCAGTGAAGAAGACCAAAATCTTAATTTAATTAACTGTAATTCCCAATAGGACTAGCTTGGGAGGGGTGGTTTTTAGATTTAGGTAAAGATGGTTCAGAGCATGTTTACCTAAATCTGAGCTAAAGTATTGGCTTTCCAAATTCCAGTTCCAGTTTTCATTTGGCACAGGACTGAGACACAGACTAGACGTAAAGCTCAGATCCACTCAGATTTGCCCAAACTATGAGGGTACTCAGATTTTCAAAATACATGTTTACATTTAGAATAAATTTGGCTGTTTCCCACACTAAAAGCTGTTTATTTAAACCTCTCATTTTGGTCATGTCTTTTCCATCTTATATTTCTTAGACTGCTAGGTCAAAAAGTGAGTAAATAGGTCAAGTGTTTCATAGAAAATGGAACACAGAGGCGATGTGGCTAGGACTTGGACTCCAGAGCTCTAAATTAAGCATATTAGCAAAGACTGCTATGAATTACTATTTATTCTTATGCTCTTTGATGGTCTTTGCCTCCTTGAAGACCAGTTTTTGGTTTCAACCAAGAAAGGATAGGAAATGGAAATGTCCCAGCTCTTGGCAACTGTGGAGATCCCTCAGCTGAGATCCTGGAAGCACAAAAACCTCAGAAAGAGAGAGATAGGGACAATAAAAACAAAATAAGAAGAAAGAAAGAAAACCAGGGCCCACCAAATTCCACAGAAAAACCAGGCATGACCCCTATGACTCAGAGAAGGGACACAGACCCCAGGCTGCAGATGTGACAGGAAATTTCAAACTCGCCTAGTCACAAAAACTATTCAAAAAACATTTTGGGAGTCTTCTGTAGGAAACTTAGAGCATCTTGTGTCAGCACATTTGAAAAGGGGTGCCAGATGTGTTTGAGCTGAGAGCAGGACCAGGGTGGTGTGCGACACTGTGACTGTCCAGCTCCATATCCTCGAGAGCTGGGCAGGGTAGCAAGGAAAGGCTCCAGAGAGGAGACACAGCACATTGGCCTTGTCTCTGCTTCACACACCACGGTCACTTTGCCTTTCTTCCATGGCTCTCCATAAAGGTGAGAAAGAACAAAACTCTCCAATGGATAAAAAAATTGCATTCCCCAAAAATGAAAGAAAAGAAGAAGGATCTTGCTCCAAACCTGCTGTTTCATTCTGGTATAAAACTTCTTTATTTTCCTTCTTTTTTCTTTTTTTCTTCTTTTTTTTTTTTTTTTTTTTTTTTTGAGAGAGAGCAATTTAGTGTGGCAAATAAAAGCCCAGCTAATTTTTATATCAGCATGTAGCCAACTCAGCCACCCAGTAGCTCTGTCCTTGGGCAATATTATTGAAGCACACACAATCTATACTAAAGCGATCAGCTTCCCTCAGGCCTGCCAAGGGGATGCGTTAGGTGAGCCCAAAATATGACAGAAGGAAATTTATGTGCAACTTTTACACATAATATCTCATTATGACTCTCCCCAATCTTTCAATTTTAAAAATAAACGGCCTTTGTAATGATTTTACCAGGAGCATGTTGGAAAGGAGATTGAAAAAGAAAAAGGAAAGTGGCTTTGGCCACAGTTATTTCTTTTGCTCTTCTTCTCTCGGGTTTTTCTTTAATTTTCCTGAAGATGTTTCCACTCAATTTAGGAAGAAATGGAATTTCCCCCTCCCTGCCATCACTCTTTTTCTGTTTTGCACACGTTTTCAAAGAGTGGAGTGGCTGACATAATGAAGCCCATGTCAATAGCAAAGTCATTTTCACCAGTTGGTAAATAATGAAAGTTTCCACTTAACGTGAAAGGAGCTCACCCAGGGGACAAGGGCTTGGTCCCTCCCAGGCCAGCGAACTGTCATCCCTTGCATGGAACTCACAGCTGAGAGCTGTGCCTTGCCGAGAGGAGAAAGCAGAGCTCAGCTATGCCCGGAGCCAGAGGCTGCTCTGCCACGGAGAACATGGGATTTTGGACACTGCAGGACGGATTGCACAACCCTGTCAGCTGGTGCTTGCAGGATCCAGCCCAAAATGGAATGGAAAAATGGTAGAATAAATAAATATGCACAAATAAGAGGGGGGAAGCCCCAGTGATGATTGATCTGCCATTCACAATTGCCAGAGCTGAGCTCCAGGACTTGGTTTGATTAAGAAAGGGCAATTCTGGTACTTCTCCCCTGAGATGCCAATCCTTGTGTGACGCTCTACTGTTTCATTGTGGGCACCAGCAGGAATGATGCTGCTCATAGTGCACAGACCACAGCCCGAGAACCCAGGGGAGGAACATATACCTGAAGTGAGGAGCAGTTATAAGCATTTTCGGGAACAACCTCCTCCGAGTGGGGGTAAGGAAAACAAACAAAGCCAAGCTCTCACATCTCCTGCTGGTAGCAGAGTGGGATGTTCTCAGAGTGGGAAGCAGAATCTCTGCCAATGTACACTGAGTGGTGGAGAGAGAGTTCCCACTGCGGGCTGATGGGCAAGGGCCCACTGTCAGGCAGAGAGAACTGGAGCAAATGTAAAAATATCCCAGTCTGTACCAAAAAAGGTTTTTCTGTCACACAGTACTGTTCTGTGTTTCCTTTGCATCCCAAACACCATCTCAGGAGACAGCAGGCCTTATGTCTGTCCCCCTCTGGTTCATCTCTTCCCCTCTCTGAAGTCCACGTGCTGGGACAGAGTCCTGCTTTTAACCATATTTTCTTCATTCATTCATTCATACATTCCAACCCCATGCCATGGGTGGGAATCCTTTCCTCTAGACCAGGGTGCTCCAGGCTCCATCCAGCCTGGCCTTGACACCTTAGGGGATGGGAACTTCAGCCTGAGCTCATTCTGAACACCCCTGACATGGGCACGACTTGAAATATCTGGCAGTAAAAAACCTGAACACTGAGCATCCAGGGGGAATGCTGCAAGGCCACTGATTGCAGTAGATATGGAGTCATTTAGGTTGGAAAAGACCTTTAAGATCAGCGAACATACATTACACCATAATTGCTCAGCTTGTAAACCAAACAGCACAACAATTAGCATGTGGCTGCTCTTCACACACCTTAACATCCCCCACTCCCCTGAATCCTTTATAGGGAAAAGTTTGCCTCTTACTTAAAAAAGATTCAAAGCAAATTTGCCTCAGATCTTTCCACACTTGCCACATCTCCAGGTATTACCTGGCAATGTTACTGCTCTCACTGAGCAATCTGAGGCTAAAGCCCATGAAGTGAAACCACCTTTGCTCCACCGTGGGATTCTTCGCATTGGACACATCCCAAACCCATTTTTACATTTGTAGAGTGAAGAGTCTTTTCTACTGAGTTGTTATAACTGGATCTACCACTACAGAAGTTGGGTGTATCTTTGCAATATTTTCTACATGGGGTATGAACACATATTTCTCTCCAAACACCTTTATTTCCGAAAGAACAGACTGACTAAAAAGCTCCAAATTCAAGAACATTAAAAATGCCAAGAGACTGGGAATGAGGAGAGGACAGCAGAATACTCTCCAGAGGGGCTATTTCAGCCCCACGTGCTCTTTTGGAGACCTCCTTTCCCAGGCCAATGTCACACTTTGGCTCCCAGCAGGGTGACCACAGAGGAGAGGACCTGGTCTGGCTGCTTGGTCACAGCTACCTAAGGCAGCCAAAAAGTTCAGCGACTGCATGTGGTTTCAAATCCCAGAACCCGTAAAGCACAAATACAGGTTTCAAATGTGAGGCTGTGACCTCTCCACTCACCAATAAAACATGCCCAAAGTCATAATAAACAAAACATTACAGTTCAGGGTGGCAAGGCATAAACCAGTCATATGTATTTTCTTTCTGGCCACTTAAGCAAATCTTAGCCTTTACCAAAAACTACCTCGGTGAACTAAGTTAGCAAAACAATCCTGATTACAACATAGGTTAAAAAAAATAAGTCAAATAAACTTAACCTAGAGTTTCTCATGGGATGTTTTATGTTCTTGTTGTTGCAGAGTGGAATATGGGCCAGGATAAACATGGAAGGGACACAAGTGTGATAATATAATGACACCTTTTATTAGCTCAAAGACGAGAAAAGAATAACAGAACTTTAGATACATCAAAGGTCTTTTTTCTTCACTTTCAAGATGCAGACAGGAAAAACCACAGCTTGTATATTCCTGACAATACTCATCTTGTCAGGAGCATGAACTCACGTTGTTGGTTTTTCATGTCTCTGGATAGCCAGAGAGGGAGGGGAAAGGGGAGAAAAAGAGTGGCTTTGTAGGAATTGAAGGAACTGACATCTGGTTATACAACGATACAGATTTCCAGGTCATACTTAACAGCACGAATAATAAACTGCAAAGAGTTGCTGGCTACTTTCAGAGTGACACTGTGCTAACCTTGTTAAGCTGTTTTCCCTGGGCTACCGACGGAGCTGCAGCTGATCGCAGGCAGGGCAGGAGCAGAGGCAGAATTTTAAGGAATACATTTGCGAGAGATAAAGGTGGGCACTCCTGTGTGCCTGGAGCTCTCCACAGAGGGGCCAAGATTCAGAGCTGCTGCATGGAAAAGAACTCAAACCAAACAAACCCAAAAAACTCTAACAAAATAAACAGTGCCCGAGAAGGGATGAACCCATGGATAAAAGAGATGTGCGGCAGTCTGGTATCTGCTGGGTATTATCAGAGTTGGTGCAGTGGATTAATGATTTCTTTTCCATCCTCTTACATCTTTTTCAGCCCCTGCCATCATTTATCATGGCATCCTTACTTTGTTACTCAGATTGACAAAAGGGGAATAAACTTTACCCTGCAGGTGTTTTCAGGAGAAAATATCTTTTCCCCAGGAACTGGATACTAGATTTAGTGAGTAATTTTTCCCGACAGTTCAAGACACTGTAGTAGCAGACACTTTTTGCCTGGGTATTTCAGATATGCCCACCTCTGTCCTAAACAATACTGGTCTCCTGTGAATATACATTTTTAAATGTAGGAAGTATTTTAGAGCAGTAGGCTAGGAAGTGTATTAAAGGAACTATCACTTGCGTTGATTTTAAAGGATTACATTTTGACATCTTTGGTGCAGACAGACCAAGAGGCTTAAAATGTATTTATCACACAAGAACCAGATTAAATCCATTTTACCCTTTCTAAGTAGATCTCAAATTTCCTTAGCAATAATGGCATTTTTTCCAATTGACTAAAATAAAAAAGGGATTAATAGGATTTAGGATGATTGGAAAGAAGAAGCAATCTCTAAAGGAAATTTCAGAATACAAGCAAGGGAAATGGAAAGAGGGGCCTTTGCCAACACTTCGCTGTCTTGTTAATACCCTCCTACATTAATTTAGTGCAAACTGATGCCAAATCACTTCTTTGCCTCAGTGTTAGTATACATATATAAAATATGTAGATAGTTATTATATATTACATATATTTCATGGCAGTAAAGATGCAAAAAGGGAAAGCATGAGGACCCTAATGCAGGTAGGTATTTAGGAGGCAGCCAGCAAAAGGCTGGAGGAACAGGAGAGAAATCATCAACGAATCAGTTCTAACAGGAGCCCAGGATGTGCTCAGCAAGGGTTTGAGAGGGACAGGGACAGAGACTGCCCCATGCAGAGATTGCTGATGGAGAAGCCACAGACCTTAGTTTGGGCTGCAGCACTGACTTTTGACCCCACATCTCTGCTAAGCAACATTTGATGGAATAAGACTTTTCATTTTTATTTTTTCCTCCAATAGCATTACTCTGAAACACAGAGGCACTGTAGAAGAAGGAGAACAAAAATCTGTATTTATACCAGGAGCAGTTTCTCTGCTTTCCACAGAAGAAGGAACTTCTGGATGAAGTGGAAGGGCTGGGAACATCCCCCTGGGGCAGCCCTGGGAGCATGTACAACCTCACTGCAATGCAGCGGCTGATGGGCTCAGGCTCACCCACCCTGCCGAGCTCCAGCACTCCAGGAAAAACCCTGATGGATTTTAAAAACGGCTGGAGAGAACATGTTCCATCTCCAGGATTGCCTGGGAGCCTGGACCACAGCACAGGAGTTACCCCATTTCCAAGGACCGCAGGGAGGATCATTTTGCTGGTGCTGGGTGTGTCCTGGCTGGTTTAGAGATGCTCAGACAGCAGCAGGGGAGTGCCTGGAGATTGGGAGAGAGAGGCCACAGTGTGATGGTACCTGCAGGACTGGGCAGAGAAACAGTGCTGGCCATCAGCTCATTCCCACACAGCTGTTCTGCAGAAACAGCTCAAAGAGTGAACAAAATGGCAAAAAAGCATGCCTTATAACCCTTAAAATTGCTTTTCTGTATTTCTCCTGGTCTCCTGCCAACCATGCTATTGTTTGCTGCAGTAGTAAGCTAAATAAAAATTAAATCTCTTCACGGTTATTTTTATGGATTATATAGCTTTTAGTTAACAATTACTCTGCCACTAAGGCTAACATGATTTAGATGTTCTCTTTTTTGGAAGGTTCAACACTGGCACATGGACACACTGCAAATGCCAGGTTGCAGAGCAATTCTGATATCCAGTTAGCATACGGGAAATTTCATGGGACATAGTCCATAGATTTCTTGTATTTCTTTGCCACAGGAAACATCAGAGGGTGAGTGTTTTTGGAGACAAGCTTACCGAGTAGGCCAAGCAACATGATGGAAAACATCAGCTTTACCTAAATGCACTGTGCCTTTGTCCAGGCTTAAATTGAAGTACTACTGTTTACAATGAGCACAATGAAAAAAAAGGAAAACCCATTTTGTTGCCACTTTTGGAAGGGCAAGCGTGGTTTCTACTCTACAAGAGGCCAAATGGGTGGCTGCAGTCTACCTGTCCACATATGGCTGCTTAGAGAACTGCTGAAATTGGCCTTGATGCAGGAAATGCAAAAGAAAGAGAAATGCATGAGTGATCTATAGCATTATTTATTGTAGCAGCTTTGGGTCATTCCATAGGTCACGTATTAGCTTTATTGGATTAGCAGTGAACATGTGTGCATCACACACAGAGAGCAAATTCTTGTCTCTTTTGGTCTGGCTTTTTGGCCAGGTGGCAAGAAAACACCATTTCTCCTTCACCATAGTGGAGCACTGACAGAAAGCTCTGCCCCAACACCCACCAGCCCCAACCCAAATCCCTGTCCTGCCTTCCTTCAGCCAGCCAGGTGTCCCTTTCTTGTCCCACCACAGTCCCATTAACCTGAGGCACTGCTTCAGCCTCCCCTCCGAGCCATTCATGCCATGTGGAATGGGCAACTTGCTACCAGCCACAATCCTGGTTTTGTGGAAATCAAAGTTCCCATTTCTGGAAGGAGTAGCTGCCCTAAATCTCCATCACTGGTGCAGCTCTTTAAGAGCACAGTAATTCTCCACCAAATTGAATCTTCCCTGACAATTGGCAGCACATCAGAGACAATCCACAGGCATATTTTTTCCCCTTTCCTAACAGGAAATAGGGCTTGTGTTACATTTACAGTGACCTGGAGCTCCGGGGGCAGACTAATATCTCACCTAAACAAACAGACAGTATTTCTTCCCTGGTACAGGCAGATGGGCTGAAAGGGAAAGCTGACTTGGCTGTGGCCTTCCCAGATCCCAGAAGCAGTGTGGGAGGCACCAGCAAGGTGCAAACCTGTGAACACCGACACAGGGATCCCCGACGCAGCCCAGCGTCATGGCTCGGGCATTTGGAGCTGCAGGTCAGCATTTGCACTTGGTCCTTGTTTTTGTTTTTATGAAACAACCATTGTCTCATCTCCTGTGGGCCTCAGGGGGGGTCCCTCTCATGGTGTGAATTGGGGGTGTCACTGCCCAACCCGAGGCAGAGAGGACCCAAACTCTGCTAAACCTCTCCACCACCTTGCAGTCTGCAGTGTTTTCCCAGGAGGTTCCTACTTGCCTTTGTGGGGACAGGGAGATAATTCTGGGCTTTATTTGTGGTGGATTTGAAAAGGCAAACTCCAAACTGCGTGAAACGTCTCTGGGGGACAGTAACTTGCAACAGATGTCACAATTGTTCGGTGTCCGACTGACGAGAGAGCCCTCAGAAATAATAAACGCCTACATGTGCTTGCAAGAAAATAGTATTCAGATACTATTTTTCTTGGATTTCCCTGCCCTGATATACTATTCTCTGCTTTGCCCTGAGGTGATAGCCTGTTCATCCCTTGTAAAAATCAGAGAAACAAACCCAAATTGATGGGGAAATCTCCCGATTGCAAAACTCCATAAGTGCATGGCACCAAGCATGCACATGAAAAGCAGAAGTGAAAAGAAGTTTCACACCCATTAATTCCAAATGTCAAAGGCAGCAGAAAATCCTGCATGTTTCAACTGCTCACCTATTCCAGAAATGGGATTCACCTCTCTGCTTCCCTCACAAAGCTCCTACGCCTCTAAGATAACCAAGGAAAGCACAGTTTAGAGCTGAAGACAATATGCCTCCCCATCTCAAATACCTTTTGCTTCCCAAAATACCATGAAGAACCAAAAACTCTGCAGCTTCTCCCCAGCATTTCTATCCCCTATGGCAATGAGGGATTCACAGCAAGGTGGAGGGTCTCCCCCATAACTCAGGGTGAGCACCTGTGTGAGGAAGTCCCTCTGGGCAGCACCATCCTGAGCCTTGACCCATCCCACAGGATTCCTGTCTGAATCCACTACAGCAAAAAATACACTTCAGGCTGCTGAGAGCCAGACAAAGTCTGCCTTTCTAGACAAAACCAGAATAGTGGCAGGAGGAGTGAAATCCAAAGTGGGATAAATGTCTGTAGCAGAAAATATTCTCTCAGGGAGCAGCAGAGAGACGGTGTGAGGCGAAGGAGCGATGCTGCTGGAATGACTGGCTGCGAGCTGTTGTGTTGGCTTTTCAGTGAAACCACAAGTCTGTTCATGCTAGGCACAGACCTCTCTTTCCCTGGTTATTTCCAGGAATCGGCCATGGGCAGTGGACAATTAGAAGAGCAGTGTGAGAGCTGTGGCTGGCCAGTCTCCGCAGCTCTGAGGTTCTTGGTTGACTTTTTTTGCAAGAGAAACAGCTGTTGACCTTCGGTTTTCTGTGTCACTCATGGCCACGGTGTTGGAGAGAGGTATTTTAGAATGACCATGGCTGTTTACACCAAGAGTTACAACATAAGCCCTGCAAATCTCACTGTTAGGTGGACAAGCAATGTGCCAGACAGCCGTCACTCCTACTTGTGTGGATACTCTAATCATCCCCTTCTGTACTTCTGCTAGGCCAGGGCTGAATTTGGGAAAGCAACTGAATTGTAACTCCCTGAATCTATTTTGGGGCCCCCAAAACCTCCTGCTGAAGCTCGGTGAAACCCTATGCCAGCCTCAAACGAGTGAGAATTTTCTGTGACTGCATCCTGTGGTTTCAGCTGGTTTTGCAATTAAGTTTGTGTCCTAGTTTCAGTCTGAATTTCAGCTGATGCCATGCTCAACTCAGATAAATCAGAACCCTAAAATGAAACTCAACACTGTACGAGGCTCTTCTCTGAACTAATTGTTGCCCTACACTTTTTTGTTGTTGTTATTCTCTCCCCACCTCACTACCAGTCAAGTCAAACTCTCCCCTAGTCACTCCCTTTTCCTTTACGGCACGAGGAGTCTCCCAGGGTGCTTGGATGTGTCGGCTGGGCCTTTCCTTTCAAACACACACTAATCAGTGCCTTTGCTTTCAGCCCTCATGCTGAATTTTCATGCCCTGAAAATACAAATGCAAGGAGCTCTGTTCTCCATGGATGAGCATGTGCTGATGGGCTTTGAAAACTGGGCCCAGAATCCCCAAAAACCCATCTGGAGTGCCCACATGGGTGAGTGCTGCCTGTGCACTGGGAGGAGCTCAGCTGATGTGACAGTGTTTGTGCAGCCTGAGAGGCACTTTCTTGCTGTATTAATCGTCCAGAGCATGAAAAAGTAGGAAAGATAAACAAGCATTAAAATGGAGAAGAGTGGTCAAGTGGCTCACATCTTTCAAAGGCTCAAGGGCTTCATGTCCTTCCAGGAGCCTGAAGCTGAGAAGCTGAAATCTGGAATTTAATCTAAAGCTGAGAAAGCAGAGGTCAGGGCTCGTGTGCGCCGAAGCTTTGGAGATGCAGTTGTGTGCTTTTGGTTTTGCAATCGAACGTGTTGCCTCCATCTGTGTAAACAAGAAGCAGAGAAAGTTAACACTACAGGGAAAATACAGGAGAGGGAAAGAGGGCTGGGCAGGTTTTGGCGACACAGCAAAGAAACTTGATGGGATTTCGGTTTCAGCTCAATCTTGTTCTCATTTTCCAATACAAGTGATGAAAAAAGAGCAAATGCCCAACAAAAGGGGGAAAGGGGAAAGACCTTTTGAGGACTCTGCCAACCAGGCCAGCAAGATGACCTGTGAGAACTCCATCTGATTTGTATGTGGTGGGAGGCGTGCCCGGGACTCTAAATAATGCTGTGTTGTGTGGAATGTTACACAGAGTCCCAGCTAGATGGGGTCCTGACTCGGCACACCTGGAAAGAAACCTCTGCAGGACTCCCATGCAAATAAATAAATAGATATAAAAAATTCAGCATCATTCAGGCATTTATTGGGGTTTTGTTATTAGGTACATTAAAATAATTTCCAACAACATAAGCCAATAAAGTCCTTAGCTGTGTTACCTTTGTGTAACTAGTGATTTTTTAAGTATTATCTGTGTATAAGTGCATAATTGTTTTGCTGGTCTTATCCTCATCTGCCTTGCCCTATTCTCCAGCATTCCCTATGTTCCCCAATAACTTTTGTAGAGGCTCTCTCAAATGTACTATAACATGCACCTTATCTGCCAGATGACATTGAATTTATTCTTTTTTCTAAAAAACTCCAGGCTAAAAAAGCATTTACTTAAAACCTGTCATAAATTAATAAAAAACTGCCTAAGTAGGGTTGCAATCAGAAGTGTCACACAAAGAGTTAATAAAGAAATTTTCAATAAAGCAATTTTTTAAAAGTCAGATCATCAACTCCAGTGAAATCTCAGATTATCTCAGGGTCTGGCCAGATTGCAGATGAAGGGTTCCCCACTGCAAGTCTTGCATGCTGGGGGATGCACATCCCTGCTTGATGTCACTGCAGAGCCTTTCTGGCCTGTGCTTCCTTAAATAAAAACTGGATTTGAGGGAGTCGGGGGGAGCTCTGCCCCAGCACCAACTTCCACCCAGGAGCTGCAGGGCCTGGGGCTCACACCTCACCCAGGGCCACTGGATGTGCTGCAGGCTCCCACGATGGAGTTTGGCCAAGTGGAATAAAAGTAAAATATCAATTCACAGTATTTTTTTTTTTTTTTTTACTGTATAAAGGAAATATTAATGATGGACAAATAGAAAATGTATGTAGTGACTAGAGTAGAATGACTGAAAAAACCTTGGGAGCTCTTACAAGCAGCTGGCATTGGCTCAGGCTATGTATTTATCTGGATACAAGAAATCTTTCACAAAATAAAAGAAAAAAAGAAAACTGTGGAAAAGCTGGTAAAGTTTCCTCTTCCTAGCTGCGAGTATGGGCCCATATATGGTTTTAATTTTTTAAAACTATCAGATAATAACAGATGCACAAAGCTCTCCCTGACCCTCTCCCTCACACATGCACCCCCAAAGCAGATCCAAACCGGATAGTGTGGGCAGAACAATGGGAAGCAGATAGCATCTGGTGCTGTAAAACTGAACACAAAAGAAAAGAAAAAGAAAAATCATACCCCAAGTGCTTAAGTAACTGTCTCCTTCCCTGTTCCACCTTTTTTTTGTTGTTTGTTTGTTATTTTGGTAGTTTGATGGAAATTCAAATCTCAAAGCAGACCTTTGGGTTGAGAGTCAGGGCAGGAGAGGAGGAAGAAGATGACCTGTGCTTTGCTTTTTCGCACAGGTAATTTGTTGAGGAGCTGGGCAATGACTTCTCTGGGCAAGCCTACAGTCTGTAAAATAAAACTCCTGATACCATCCAGGGACTTTGATTCCACACTTAAGCAAGGTTCTTTACTATTCAATATCAGCAGCAGGTACTATTTTTCTACTTCAGAATTGTCAGGCAGTGAGTCACAGAGTGAAAAAAAGAGTGATGTGATTTATATGATCCATCTTGTACAGGCAGTAATATAAAAGGTGTAAACAATGTATTATTGCTGTCATTCCTGCTGGCATATTATTAAGAGAATTTAAGAATCCACTGGATTCCTCTATCACATCCCACTACAACATATTTGTCTGTAGAAAATACATAAATTTTGAAAGTACTTTAAACCAGTTTCAGGTATTTTTTTCTCTTGTCTTTTTTCCATATATTTAAAAAAAAGAAGAAAAGAGAAAAAGAAAAAAAGAAAAAAAAAAAAAAGCAGCTTTTGAAAAATCAGAAGTCAAAATGAGATGAAGAGTTTCACACCACACAAATACATGAGATTTGTCCTGCCAGCCTAAGTACGTGAGGAACCAGCCCTGTGCTCTACCCTTTTTATCCCTCTTAGCTGTGTAAACTACTCAAAACTGGAGGGCACATGTCACTTACACTGACATGCAAATCATTACTGCTTTGTCTGCCAGGAAATTTGTGTAAACCAATGCTGAGTTCAGGTTCATTATATTGACATTTTTACCAACAAGTAAATTGAAAGGTTACATTGTTGACACACCAGATGTTATGCAAACTGCTTTTCAAACCATGGTTTCCATACATCTCTGTAAATAAATAAATTAGACGCTTACAAATGGTGTGTGAATCAATATATGGTAAATCACCCATTTATATACACATAGCAAAAACTACTGTGTGTAAACCCCATATTTCACACAATGTCAAAACCTCCTTTTCCACCCAGTACTTTTCATTTCCCTGAAAATAGCTGTCATCTATGTGAATGTTTTCCCTCACCACCAACTGTTCTTCATGGTAAGAACAGCACACGGAAACCTGGGTGCCTGAATTAGCACATGGTGCTATCAATGAGAGTTAAGAATCCAAGTGAGAGTTAGGCTACGACACAGCTTTAAGGATTTGAGTTTATGTAGCTGAAAGAGTAGATTTGCATGTGCTAAAGGAACACTCAGTTTTTTAATGTGGATTTGCTCCAGTTTGGATTTAGCCTCAGGATATTTTGACCCTCTCCTTCTGCATTTTTTTCTCCTTTGACTCAGATAACAAAAATGAGCAAAATGCTATTTGTCCAATGAGACACTCATTTGAAGCTGTTCTCCCTGCTTGGTGATGCAAATCAGCACTAACCTTGGAAATTCAGCCTCTATGAAGTACATGAGGTCCAGAACAAAACCGCACAGGTTGACACTGTGATTTTAAAATGATGCTTCACTCCCTCTGTTTCAGGACTAAAACCAAGAGGTGCTGACCCCAGCTTAGCTTACAAAAGCCTTCAGGTACCTCAGGCTTCTACTACTGCAGCAGAAAAAATGGTGTTTGGTCCTTGTTTGGTCTCCCACTGTGGTCATTACTGCTCCAGAAGTCCCCTGCAGTGCCTGTGATTTCTTGCCATGCCCAGTCTCCAATGTATGAATTTATTGTGGTGTTAATCAGGGCAAAACAGATTGATATCCTAAATCTCCAGTTGCAGAGAAATGAGATTTCTTGGAATGACGGTGCTGCCTTCTGCCAGTTGCCTCATTTCCTAATCAAAGAAATGTCATAACAAATCGGCTTTTCTGTAGGACCTTACATACATTCAACATACAGACACAGAATGGTCTCAATACACTCCAAAAGGCTCCTCCAAGCTGGAAGAAGCCTTGATCAATGCAGGCCCTTCTCAACCAGCTGTGACACAGGACTGTGTCTTTCCCACTTTATAATTCTTTGCTGAGTGCTCATACTGAAATTGTTTCATAACCACATGAATTTGGAGTTTTCATTTCGCCCTTGGAAGAAATGTAGAGCCTGGCACACTGACAAGTATAACAGTGTGTAAAAGCACAATTAACTTATGCTCCCACCCCATTTTTTTACATTTCTAAGGAAGCCCCGAGATTTCAGAGTGATTGTTTTCACTTCAGAGCCAGCAGCACACGATCCCTTCACTTCATCAGCAGTGCCGTGCAAAGCCAGCACGTTCGGCCACCGGCACGAGCGCCTGGCCCGGTGCTGGGCGAGAGAGCTCACAGCACATCCTGCTCCTTCCCCCAGCAACAGCCTTCCCAAACCAGGGAAATGGGAATTCAAAAGGCCATGTGGAGCTAAATATGGCGCTTACAGACTTAGGCACCATAATCCCAAGGTTTTTTTCTTAGGACAACCAACTTTTTCATTTCAAAATGTGGATTTGCCTGTACATAAAGAAGTAGCACCTGAGAGACTAAAGATCAAAAAAAGTTTTTCAATATGTTTAAGTCAGGTTATGTCAAAAGATGCTGAAGTTATCTGCTTGCCAAGTATTTTGAGATCTGGAATTCTCAACTCATCTTGATAGAAGAGAGACAGCTAAAAAAGAAAGGGTTTCAGTCACTCCATGCTAAGATTCCGACACTACAAGTGTTTACAAACTTTGGTATTTACCTGCTTTCCAAAGACAGTTTGGGACAGCAAAGGTAATTGTTAATGTTTGCAGAACATGGCCCCTTCTCTCTGATAATGACACATCGTGTGACTGAGACAGAGCAGTGTATGAAAGTGGAGTTTATTGAGGAAAACCTTTTAAATTCGTTTGAGGCTGTTGAATGTTCCCTCTCCTGGTGCTGTATCCAACCATTGCTTTGAATTTGGTTCTCTGATGATGTCAGCTTGCTGCCACTTGCTTCCCTGAGGTCTGAAGTGACACTGTGTAAAGGATCCCACTTGCATTTCATCTTCCTGGATGGTGTAGACTCCAAAAACTCCTTGTTTATCTCCCAGTACCTCTTAGCAATTGTCTATTTTCCTTTTAGTCACCCTGGAACTGACCTTTCTTTGGTAGCTACATGCAGACATCTCACTAGCTGGTGGTGCTAACACAGATCAGAGGAGCTTTCAGATTTAATCACCCTCATAATCGCCTTAATAATCTCAAGTAAAAAAAAATCCCATACCAAACCTCCAGAATTCATCTGTCTTAAATTCTCTTAGAGTTTGCTTTAGATATCCACCAGACTTGCCACTTCTAAGGGAAAATACTTTAAAACCGCTCTCAAGCCGACTGTCAGTTCAGAACCACCACGCCCTGGATGACGAGGCTCCAGCCAGGTCTCACATTTCCAGCAGCATTCGAGAGCACTGCACATGCTCTGCCTCTAGCAGCGATCCCCACGCACATTCTGCCAGACACAATCATCTCTGGCCAGCCTGGCAACTCACGAGCTCTCCAGGCACAGGGTCTGCTGCAGCAGTGGAGAAATTTGCGCCTAAAAGCAGAACAAAACACCACCAGGCCGACCCTTTGTGAGCGCTCTTTCACAAAGCCTGCGCCTAGATCTGTGCAGGGCGTTAAAACTCTGTTTAAATATGTGGATAAATCGATAAAAGTACACTGCCACTCCTAAAAGTTGCAAGGGTCACAAAGTAAAAGCAAACCACTCATCTATTCACGGGAAAGGCAAAGGACACTGGGTAGTTTTATATCATGATGCTTTGCTCTGTGGATTCTGATTATTTTTTTAAATTGATTGTTCATTTTTAATGGAGTTCTAATGAAACACCCTTAAGCTCTGCAGTGGTTTGCATCTATGGTTAGCAAGCCAAATACTAGCATGTTTTGTTTCACAAGTAGCATTAGAGATAAGAGAGGGTAAGAACATGCCCTGGTTTTACAAGGCTGTAAGAGGCACTTAGGGGCCATAGAGTCTCCTGCTTGGCTGCCTAAAGCCTACTCTGGTCATTAAATAATGTGAAAGGCTTATAATAACAGCTGGTGACTAATCTATTCCCTTTGTACAAATGTTTTACATTTGTCACTGTAACCACTGCAGAGAGACAGCTCTGCTCTCCTGAAGGCTGAATCTTGCCCAGAATTTTTTTTTTTATTTACTCAAAACTGCACCATTACAAGCCACCACTTGCCAAATATTATCACATCATGATGAGAGCTTACATTCTGCAGTAGGTATAAGTCACAAGATTGTAGTCACAGGATCTTTATGATACCAAGGTAAGATAAAACATGTTAAGCAGGGAAAAAGAGTGGGAAAGGTGTTAAAGAAACTCTTTCTTTAAACTACTTGAAACCACACTTTCCAAGACAAGTTTTCCTCAGTCTGGAAATGGAAACGAACCCCTCAGTTTTGTGTGAAGTTTTTTTGTGGGAAAATAAAAAATACTTTAAAAACCCAAGAGTGCACTGGGAGTTGAGATGCACCACAGATGCACCACAGCTAAAGTTGTCTATTGTGCAAGTCACAACTGAGCTCTGTCAGACACTGACTCTCTGCTTTCCAGACACACAGGTTCATTTTTTCCCATATTTCATGGTTTTAACAGATTGCATATGAATTGCACATGAGACTCACACGCACCAAACATGTCTCTCTGTTGCTTCAGTGCCTCTTCCCTCTTATTAAAGAAATAATATTGCATTCTTGGACATCCCAGGACATCTGTGGGTTATCCTAGGTGAATGGCAAATTATTTCACTGAATGACTTCTCCAGATGAGTTTGTGACTTACACGGTGAGGTACAGCCTGACAGTGAGCGTGAACCTGGACTTGACCCTGATTTCCTGGAGAAGAACCAGCAGCCTCCTTGTTCTAAAGAAAATTTAATTGTTCACCTTCCACTCTATGTGGTCATTTATGTCTTTTCTACTGGCCTACTTCCAAGTCAAGGTCTGAGCTTGAACCTTGCTTCCAACACATTAACTGCACTTCTCAGGAATATGAGCCACACACTGTCCCATGGAGCTCAGAACACACAGATTCCCTTTGTCCTCAGAGCCTTTGCCTTTCTGGCAGCTTTATGGACACTTTTACATTATAACCCCTTAATAAATTACAAATTCCAAGTAACAGAGATGATGACACCTTTTTTAAATGTATACAGGTCAACTTAGGAACAAAGGGTATTATAGCCATTGTCTTGAGTGAAGCCATGCCCTCTCTTTGGTAGTGTCTGAGCATATTCAGGAAGGGAAAAGAGACAGGATTGATGCCCAGAGGTGCTCAAAGTGTTATAGCAAAGATTTCACCAAAATCTCATTTTTCATCAACCAGAATGTTCCTCAGCTCTGTGTAAGTTGCTGCAAAATCTAGATGTTTAAAATATCTTTCTCAAAATATAAAACATTTAAATATTTCATTTTCAAATCTTCAGAAGGAAATATCTGCATTTTTATTAACAGTTTTAAACATTTTTTTTATTTCAAGCTTTAAAAAATTAAATTAACAAAACCAATTAAGTGAACAAAAATTACATTCAGTTTCCCATTCAACCCAGAAGGAATTGACAGCTTTTCAGTTCACACCCTTTTAAAAGACAGATTGTTTTGAATGCACTCAAAAGTTCTTCACAAATATTTTGCTGCATGTTTTCAGAATTGTCAGAACACAAAAATAGCCATGGCTGTGCCAGTAAGTTCCATGGCTGTGAAGGACACAGACTCATGTGGCCTCCAACAGCTGTATTCCATCTAATTCTCCTACTTCAGCTTTGCTTTCCTATTGGTTTGGCAACTCTGAAGGTCCAGAATATCTTGTGGCTAACATTAGGCACAAGAACATAGGTAGAATTTAGTCTGCCTGAAAACAGCTATGAATTCATGGACATTTTCCATCTCCTGCTGCTCTTCCAGGAATGGTGCCACTCTAACCTACCTCCTTCTCCTGCCTCTGTGTAGGACTGTGCTCCGACGGTGCATTTGGGCTCTGCAAATTCATGAATGTACCACACTGGTGCCAAGGATAAGGCAGGACTGGCATCAGGTGAAGAGAAGGAGAATCTTGCAAAGGAAAAAGAAAACTAGGAGTGATGAGTCAATTAAAATCTCAGAAAGCGAATGCTGAGATGAGATGGGATGGGATGGGATGCTCTGGTGACAAAAGGAGATGTGACTCACTGGAAAGTCATATGAAAAGCAAACGTGTTGCCCAATGCTCCCTGCCATGCCCAGGGATGGCCAAGTCCTCACAGAGGTATCACCAGGAGGAAACTCTGCTGGATGTGTGTGGTCACCTCTTCCCTGAAATCCAGAATCAGAGACTGAAACAGGAACTAAACAAGACGCTGCAAAATTTGTGCTTCTTTCCTAATGTTACACTCTTTGCACCAAGCTCAGCTGTGGATCTTCTTTTTGCAAGTTGCACTCCATATAAATTATCATCATCAACTTGTCCCAAATTGAGAGCTCCTTTGGAATAAATCTCTGACTGTTGGAACAATGAATGCCAAATCACGCTCTGTCCAAGAAGCTCAATATCTAAATGTAGGCCAAGAGAGAGACAGAGACAAACAAGAAATAAAAGAGATCTAAAAGAGAACAACTGTGATAAGCAGGAGTCCCAGCACATCGTGTTCCCTGGCATTGCCAGCTCCCTTTGCAGGCATCATGGCAGGGGAAAACTTTATTCTCTTGGTCCAAAAATAACCTATATTTTAAATGTTTTGTTTTAAATCTGGTTTGATCAGACACAGGATCTCTGGAATGAGAATAAACATAGGCTATCTTACCAGACAAATAACTCATTGGGTGTTTATCTTTGAGCTGTTTTTCCCAAACAGTTTTATAATCTACACACACATGTATTTAATTGTATGCTTCACATGAAACTGCATTCATGCTGTGCCTTAGGCTCATCATGAAAACACCTCTTCTGGAGAATTGAGACATTTTTATAAAAAAAGATTTTACAACTTGTAGTGGACATGATCTTGTAACAGTTTCTGGTTTGTGAGGTTACAGAGATCAGGCCTATGCTTTACCTCCTGTGTTAGGAAGCAAAGATCTTTCTTGTATGAAAGTAGGTTGAATTAAAGAAGCCAACAAAGAGCCACAAATGACACTGTCAAAAATTATTTCTAAGATAATCCAGCTCAAACTGAAGTTGGTGGAAATGCTCCAAATAATATCCATAGAGGCAAGTCCTAAGTATAGCACAGATAATTTTATAAAATGGATACGTTGACATATTTTATTTACGCAGCAGAACCATAATTTTTTAATTCTTTGAGATATTCATATGCAAAGTCCAGTCAAAGTGAAGGCTCTGTCTCTACCTGAATTAGTCCTAGAACTCACTGTGACTTGGTCTGTTCCCATACACAGGAAGCACTGATAGTCCAGCCACAGAGGAAGAGGTAAATTTAATCTATTCAGTGCCTTTCTCATCCAAGAGTGGAATTACAGGGGAGGAAATGAGGCGAGCCTCAGCTCAGCTTGCTGGCAAGAGCATCTCAGGCTGTGTGGGGTAGGAGACAGGAAAGCAAAAAGGCCTCCTGAGGTTAAACAGCCACCAGCAATTACTGGCCTCCCTCAAACTGGAGGAAGCAGGGAAGGGAGAGATTTGAAGGGATACCAAAAATCCTGCTCAAATTAGCAAAAGGATGATGCAGTTTAGATGTTACCAATTGCACTGGGCAATACCTGTGGCCATAACACACAACACTCTCAGGCACAGGGTGGGATCCTTGGGCTGTCCTCTGGGCCAGGAGTTTGACATTGATGGTTCTTGTGTATCCCTTCCAGCTCAGGGTATTTTAGGATTCTATGTTTTTATTATAACTTAGTGGAGGAAAATCCAATGAAATCTGAAATTTTTTAGCTTAGGCCTGCAGATAGATATAGATCTGAAAGCCTTCACCTGGCACTGCAGTGAGCAGGAGGTTATTTTCAAAAAGGCCAGGACAGTGGCTCCCACCCGCAACGGATCTTCTCTAACACCAACCATGTTATTGGAGATTTTTGTTTAGTATTTCACAACCTGTAGTTCAGGACACTAAACCAATTTCCTCTACGTAATTTGTCCAAATCAGACTCTGAATAGCAGTGAATTAAAGTGTTTACCATCAAATAATAAGAGTTTGGTGGCTGAAATAAGCTGCCATTAGCATTGAATCAAGCCTCAATGAGGCAGAATTCAGTAACCTGTGAGTTGCCTGTGCTACCAGCACAGCAACCCAAGGGCAGGGCTGTACCACCAGCATTGCCCAAAGCAGGCTGGAAAAGGACTGTCTGACCACAGCTTCCCTGGGGACCTCCAGGGAAATGAGATGTATCTCATGAGCTTCTCAATCAGCAGAAATTGGAAGAAAAACAAATAAAGCAGTTGGTGGTCTCAACTGTGTTTCTTGTGGGCAGTCACCCATGTTGCAAAAGCTTTCCTTGTGATAGGCACTAATTTCTCTCCCTTGTGAGAGGTCTTTGTCAAGAAGTCAGAAGTGAAATTACAACAGAGTAAAGGTCAGGATGACAAAAGCATTTAGGTGCCTTGCCCCAAATAAGGAGCCTGAACATCCAGCGGAAACAATAGGAATCTGGTCCCTGTGCAGGAAAAGTGACCTGGCCCACGTTTAGTCAAATGCAGGTAATGAGTAAGTTGCTGTTTCAGCATTTTCTACAAAGGAGGAAAATGGCACCTCCAAAATCAGATCAGAGATTCTGTGGGACACACAACTTCCCTGGAAGTGCCCATTTCAAACATCAACAGAAAGGAAGATCAGCACTAAAATCTCAGCAAACTGCCCAATCTGAGGTGTCCTGAACCTTGTCCTGTGTACCTACACCACTCTGCAGACCAGCCCCGACCGTGGGATCTCCCTCACCTCAACCAATTCTCTACAATACAAGCCTCTAGTTTAAGGTGGTCTTCCTCATGCTCCCTGTTGGGAGACACTTCTCCATTGACCTACATGGACCTTTCACCAAAATCTGAGGCTTTGAGTTTCTTCAAACTGAGCTTGCTGTTTGCTCTCCTCTGCATGGTCTGTGATTGAACCTTGGAGCTGTTGCCAAATTGAAGAGGAAGATCCTGAATTTTGGATTTGAGATCTTGATTTCTGAATCATTAGTGAGTTATCACAGTCATCGGAAGGTACCAGGCCGAGAGAGGTACACGCCCTCTCTGCTGTGAAATTTATGAAGAAGTGTAAAACACAACGTGAAAAAGCAGTTCTGAAACTGCACATTTTCAAAGAAACCAGATGAAAGAGGCAGGCAGTGATTCTCAAACCCAAATGTTAGTTCTCTATTCAGAAAGCAGGTCACTGAGTGTTTCCCATGAACAATGTATTCGTGGTAAAACCATATAGGTGCAGTTTCTAATAAAATGGGATATTTTCATTGCTAGTAAGTTCAGTACATACATGTGCCTTTTTAAGTTAAAAGTGTGGTTTTTATAGCAATTTCTAATATTTTTTCATTAATTATCATAGATCTTTGTTTATAGAATTAAGATTATTTTTAAAAAAAAATTGTAGAAAGTACAATTTCTTTGCATTTATACTCTGAGGCCCACATGTATCTAAGAATATATCCTAGATATTCTTCTCATTACAGAGATACTCTCAAAATCTTAATTGTAAAGACTTCCCAGTAATCAGAATCTTGATCTTGAGGGATCTTGGGAGATGGCAGAAGGTTCTCATGAAAGACACTGTGAAATGGTACATACCTGGTGGCTAGGAAGTGGTATTTGGGGTGATGTGGACCACCCCTTTAAGTCAGTCATGGCTGCGGCTTTTGCCCCCTGAGGCATAATCCTAAATTTACTCTTCTGTGTGTTCCCTGCAGGAATAATATAGACTGGTAAATCTTCAGGCAAGCAAATTTACAAGTGGGCTGTGTCACGCAGAATGTCAGAGGACATATTCTGGAGGCTACAAAGAAACAGAAAACAGAGCCAAATGAAATATAAACAGTATGATTAGACGTGACAAAACTGGCAATATGGAATTTTATTGAAATCAGTTTAATATTTCTAAGAAGCTATCTGGTTGGTATCTGGTGGGAATGATTTTCTTATGTGATATTTCAACACTCAGAAATGTCAAATGTTTAAAAAGTCACCAATGGTGGTGTTTCAGTGGAAAATGTTGACTTTTTTTACTTGAACATCACTGATTCTTGAGGAATATTTTATTCTGCAAAAGCTTTCCCAGACTCAGCCAACTCTACAAGCTATTCTCAAAAGGACAGGAGAAAGGAGAAAGGGAAGGGGAACATTCTTAGCAGAGCAAATGGGGTTTAGGATAACAGGAACAACCTGATGCTGAGTGGGAAGGTGACTTTGTGCAGTAACTGCCCTGATCTGAAATGTAATGTCCAACCCCATCTCCTTTTTAACTGCAGCTCGGGGTGAATGTCAGATCCCAGTGTAAACTTTCCCATCTGTGTTATTCTATTAACTGAAAGGATAAGGGATTAGCATGTGTACTTGTCACATCTTTTGACCTGTTGCGTACTGAGACCCAAGGTAATGTTAAAGCAAACAGCATTCTTCTCCCTCTGCCAGGATAAGCAGGGCACGGGGGTGGCGTTTTGTGAGAAGAAAAGAAAGCCAGACCACGTAAAACAAAGTATGTACCCTGTGAAAAAATAAATCTTGGAAGCTGGAGATTTCCAAAGGGTATACCTTAAACAGGGTGAGCGAGAGAGAGAGAAAACATTTGAGAGGAAAGTTCTCTTCCCTGCCAAGCAGCAGATGGAGGGCCTTCCCACGGAAATAGCTGCAGAAGACAGATCGCTGACAGAAATCTCTGCCAGGAGAAGGGGGTCCCACTCACTATGGTAAAGGCTCAGTGGATGAGAACAGAATCCTCTGGTTAAACCTCGTGCTCCAGAGACAGGAGGCTTGGAGTGTGGCACAACTCTCTTTAGGAGTGTGGCCCACCCCCCGGAGGAGCGCATGCTTTGGGAGGTTTATATGGTTTGGGGTTTCGTTCCTTCTTTCCATACAGATCCTGTCCTCGCCCTCACTGCGAGTTTATAGAGCACATGTGCACACACACAGACATGCCTAATGGCAACAATAATCTGCTTTGCCTCTCCCTTCCTCTGCATTTTATTTCCACAAGGCTTTTGCAGTGATTGGGACAGGATGAAGTGTTGGATGCTGACACTGATAGAGAATCCATTTGGGGATAGAGGGTTTAATGAAGCTGGGCACCAAAAATCTCTTTTTCAAATGTTTCAGTTAACTTGGCACTAAATTATTCATAGAAGAAGAAATTGAGGGCTTTCTGCTCCTTCTGCTTTTTTTCCTGGATGTTTCTGATTCCTTTGTAAAAGTCCATAGGAGTGTATGCACTTTGTGAAAGCAGAAAACAAACTCAATATCTCCAGGACAAACCAGTCAGTTCAGCCATGAGAAAAAAGGCAATTAACTGTATTGCTATCACAGAGAGCCAAAGGAACGGGACAGGATGACCTGGGCACACGGTGTAAGGAGAGAGGCTCTTCCAAACAGGTATGCCCTAATACTCCCAAAATTTGAACGAGAGCCATTATATTACTGTTATGGCCAAGGCTTGAGCATCTTGATGTCAACAGAGTAGACAATTAATACAAAATATTAGCCACAACTGGAGCCCAGTTCCAATTTTGGATGGTCTTCCCTGCTCACAGTGCTAGAACAACATAAACAAATTAAATTGAGTCCAGCAGCAGATTATCAGGATAGCAAAACACATGAGGAAAAGATGAGGGAGATGAATTCGTTCAGCCTGAAAAATCTAAAAGTTGAAGAAGGGTCTTTAACTGGTGCCTTCTACTACTGATAGATGGCTACACAGGAGATCGAGTCCAACTTTTCTCAGATATAGTGAAAGGATGAAAGGCAATGATCACAAGTTGCAACAAGACAAATTCCTGCTTCATTAAAAAATAAATTGAAAGGAGGACAGTTAAGTTCTGGAACAGGTTGCACAAAAAGATGGTAAAACACCTAACCTTGCAGATTTTTAAAACTTGACAGAACATGGCCCTGAGAAACCTTAGCTACCTTTGAAGTTGGCCCTCTTTTAAGCAGGGGCAAGTTGATCTACAAATGCCAGTTTCAATCTGAACTAGTCCATGGTTCTGAGAGTACCAATTATAATTTTTGCATTGATATAGACAATCACCTTCCGAAATCCCCATCTCCTACCTCAACCCTAATGTCCTCCTCTAAATGAAAACTTTTTCTTTCACTCCTACAAACCATAAAAAACTTTCCTGGAAATAAAGTCTGCACCACCTGCCCTTTGTACCTTCATGGCAGAGTTTTTAATTCTCTGTGGGCATCACCATCATCACCATCTATGACAAAGAGGTGTCCAGAAAACAGTGCAACAATATTGGCAAAAAATTCCCTCAAACACAATGCATTTCTTCTCACTGGCAGAGCCATAACGGTAGAGAAGACAACTGAGGATGACACGCAACTTTCCTGCAGTGACAATTAGAGGTACCAAAGTGAATTTATCAAGGAGAGACAAAGAGGAATATCATGATTTCCCCTTGATCATTTTAACAGGAAATATTTCCCTGTACTTTGTAAGACATTAGACAAACTTGGGTTGAAGCTGCAGAGAAACTCAAGGGAGATGGAATTGCAGGGAGCAACACTGAGCCTGTCCCGTGTTGTGGGGCACCAAATGAGATCCCAGACAGCTCTGCGGGGATTCTCACCATGGATAATGGTGTTCCCAGAGCAGGTGTTAGCTCATCTCTCAGCAGACTACTGAACCAAAGTCTGTGGAAGGCTGTTACAGCAAATCCAACCATTTCTGTGCTGTGATTGGAAATGTTTATTGGGTGTAATTTTTGGCTAAACAAAGAAGGCATTTTAGGGAGGCCATGTGGCCTGGGCCATTGTTTTGCTGAAAGACAGAAAGAGATAAGAGCCCTCCCACTTCACCAGGCTTACTCTTATCCCTTTTCATGGCTGGAGGGATCCAGGCTGACAGCACAGGGCAGTGTTATCCCAAATTTCCTCATTCAGCAGCATTACCTCCTCATTTTCTTCTCAGTTCCTGAATCATCTTTATGGACTTGTCTTTGAGCAGTCCATAAACTGCTCCATCCACAGGCTGAGGCTCCACATGCTGTGCAAGCACAGGATGCAACCTTGACATGACTTCCATGGTGCCATCCTTCTAGAAGAGATGTAGATTGTGGTATTTGTATAAATTTATAGCCTGATAACTCTAAAATGAAATTTTCTAAGTTCATTGTATATGCATTGGCTGACAGAATAATTCCAAACACAGTCTTGACAATGTCTCTGCAGAAGTTTCTGAATTTCTCTATCTCTGATATTAGATATTAAGAGGTCTAATTGCCCAAAGTCAGATGTGAAGATGCCTGGGTTCTAGGCTCGATATTCACACAAACAGACTGTCCTTTTTAATCAAGTAATTAGCTTTTTTATAGATGTGTCTAATAATGTACATGTAAATATACATGTACATAAACACAGAAACACAGACATGTGTTTTTGTACTGCATGCTCCAGATACAGAGGAGCAGGGAAAACCACATCAAGGCACTGTTTCACATCACAAATTTCCAGTCTCCTGAAACAGACAGACAATACATGTTTTCTCCAGGATTATTCAATCTGTGTACCAAGTCAGTGGCTTTAAAAAGACCCTGAGTTTGCTCAGCAGAACTTACTAGGACTGCTCAGCAGCTTTCCACTCTAGTTCTGTATCGGACAAATGATCTGCCTAGTGAATTTTAAGTCTTAATTACATTTTTGTTGGATTTTTTTTTTTTAGTTCTGTCTGAAGAGAATATTAGTTCAAGGACCAAGTATTTCTAGCCCATTTGGTGGTGTTCTGACAGCAAAATGCCAATATTGCCATTACCAGGCGCTGAAAGGCTGAAGGATGCACACACCTGTGTGTACACAGACAGGCACACGCCCCAAACCCTGCCATGCTCTGCGTGCAAGAGACACCTGATGAATTGTCCTTATTTAGCAAATTGAAAGGGAAACATGGTGTGAGACATTTTAATGCTCTAAGAATTTCTATTTACTTCTTAAAATAATGTTGTAGTTTTATAAATCAGGATTGCTCAATACCTTTTTTTTTCATTGTCTATTTAATTTAACTACAAAACATGTCTTCAAATTCTCACAATTCTTATCACCTGCTTTTTGTCATAGCCAGTGGGTTCTGAGATCTGTACAGAGTGGTGACAATTCTGATAAAAATATCTTCAATTTTTAAATTAAAGGTGAACAAAATCATTACCAAAGCATTGCTTAAAGTTGTTGCAAAGTTAGAGACCTTCCTTTACATGGAGGAATTTGTATCAAGTCTCTCTCTAAAACAGTAAGTAACAGTGAATGGCACTTGTAGGATCTCATGGGTTGAAAACATGTAGGTTTTTTTCACCTAAATTTTGAAGGACAGCAAACTGCAAATCATCCACTGGCTTCAGTGGAGTTGGGGTTTTACACTGAGCATTCTGACAAGAAATATATCCCCTGACTACCTGAGTGAGAGCAGTATAGGCCTGGTTTGCACTTGAATTTCCCTAATTTCACTCATTGCCCCCCAGCCTTTGGCTACCTCTAAACTCAGTGTAGATCCTGTTCTGCCACCATTCCCCTGCAATGAGGGCTGTTCACAGGGTTGATATAAATGGCAAAAAAAAAAGCAGTTGTGCCCGTAAAAAGTAATTTCAGATTTGTCTGTCTGCCTTATGTGGATATTGATGAGAATAACACAAAACAAAAGAGAGTTCATTCAACATCAGTTTGAGTTTTGAACCATGGTACATCATGATCTAAAATCAAACAAATTGCTATCACTTTGCTTATTCCTTCACACTAATAAAATCCATCTACACCAACGCAAAATCCACAGAGAAATCTCTGAAGGGAAAAAAAATCAAGTTAAATCAACTCTCAAATTCCCATGTAAACTGAGTTTAAGAGTGGAAAATTTCTTTTACCTATTCTTTGGGTGGTACAAAAATCTAAAATTCCTATAGCCCTGCTTCCCTGGGCCAAGTCAAACAAGGATATTGTCCTTTTAATGTCTTAAAGGCTCTGTTTTCTTGTAATGCCAAATGCAATATTTTTTTGAAAACACTACACCAGAAGTTTCCCAGCTGAGAAAACAGGCTGGTGAAAAATGGTTTCAGAAAACGAAATAAACCATGCAAAAGCTGTTCAGGGTGTGTGTATGAAATGAACATCTGGATTTGGCTTGTTAAACTGCCTCTTTTTTTTTACCTCTCCCCCACCCTTTTCTTTTTCTCACAGCTGTTCGAAAGAGTCCTAAGGGCAAAGAGACAGGTCAATGGACTGGGTTGCACCTTTTTTTCTTTTCCTTTTTTTCCAAACCTCTTTGCACCTACGCAAGGAATCCAGGCCACATGTGTGTTTAATAAGTAGGCACAAACACAAGAGAGAAGAAAAAAATATCTCAATTCCTGTTGGTTCTTAGGAGAGACACTGAAGGAAAAATAAACTCCGGATTTCGAATTTTCTCTCTCAAAAAAAGAAACCTTATGGTTCCAATAAAATATTTCTTTAAAAACCAAATAGATTTTTTTTTTTTTTTAATCATGGTCTTTGCAGAGTATATCTTTTTCTCTGTTCCTTTAGAGAGGAATAACAATGGGTTAATCCCTTACCTGCTGGAGCAAGAGGAAATCATAAAACGCCAATGGCCTGGGTTCACTGAACTGAGTCCTCCTATAGCACAAAATAGATACATACATTTATATTGAATGGGTTCTTATCTCATTTCAGACTGCAACTTCCCCAGTCCAGAAATGAAACAGAACAAAAAGAACTGAGAAGTGATCTGGAGGTGAGATTTTCTGAGGAGCAGAAGATTCACCTCTTCCTCCTGCCAGGACATCCCTGGCATTGCTACAGCCATGGGCAAGAGCAGAGCATTTTTAGAGCTGCCAAAGCTCCCTCACCTGGCCCTTGTAGCCAGGGCTGAAGAGCTCTGTTAGGTCTGACCCTAGCCTTGGGTCCAATGTCATTACCACACATCTCAGCCACCAGCCAGGGCTGCTGAGACACCTCCAGCCCACTGCCAATGAGCTGCATGGAAATATCTCATTCCTTTGAGACAGCTGTGAGCCACTGAGCCCTCCTGAGCACGGCTGGAGAACAGGGAAAAAGGCCACCTGAGCTGGGCAGACACTGACAGTTCCTATAAGCAACCCCACGCTCTTTATTTGAGGCTCTATGTACTGCCCAACTCTTAGCAATTTCTGTGCTCCCTGTGCACACATCCACACTTGTCATAGAATCATAGAATAGTTGGAAGAAACCCATCAGGATCATTGAGTCCAACTCCTGGCCCTGCACAGGACACCCCAAAAATCTCACCCTGTGCCTGAGAGCGTCCAAACTCTCTTTGATCTCAGACAGGCTTGGTGCTGTGACCACTGCTCTCAGGAGCCTGTTCCACTGCTCACCCTCTGGACGAAAATTTCTTTCCTGATATCCAACCTAAACCTCCCCTGACTCAGCTTTTCAGCTTAGACAGAAGTATTGCACTTGTGGGTTGGTCTATATAAATACCCACCTCCTGATGCTCAGAGGTTTTGCACACACAGGTGGAAGAGTTTGTGACCCTCGTAGCAAACTTGAACCATGATTATTTACTCCACTTCCTTTTACTGCTGCTCCTCTGAATTCTGCTTGGGGTTGGTTGCAATATTGCAGTCCAGTAAGTATAAAAATAAGTCCCCAGATCCTTGAGTTTGTTTGAGGAATCTTGCTTTGGATAGAAAATTGATGCTGAAAATTAAATACCTGAGTAAAAGCCCTTCAGAAAACACAAGTGCTGGTGCCAGGAAAGAAGCTGTATTGCTTAACGTTAATGCTATAACTGAGACAAGGCAGTGATATTTCCTGGAAAAGCCTTTGCACAGTAGCCTACATTGAAAAGCCAGTGCTTGGCAGTAGGGGCTGTGTGTAGGAGCAGATTAAACACACAGCGACAGTGCTGAGTTTTGGGAGGTTCTTCCACACAGGAGAGGGCACTGCCTTTTGTTGGTGTGATGATCCTGGATTTGAACTACCTAAATACTACCAAAAAAAAGTGAACAACAAATAAAAAGGACATGGAAGAAAGATCCCAACCCCAGCACTGACTTGCTTGTCAATCCCAGGTCTGCATGGGATTCATAACAAGAGGACAAATCTAAATCTGAAATAGGAACTAGCCAGCGGGACTTTTATAAGGCTGTGCAGGACAGGGGGGAATGGCTTCAGACCGAGAGTAGGTTTAGATTGGATAGCTGGAAGAAATTCTTCCCTGTGAGGGGGGGAGGCCCTTGCACAGGATGCCCATAGAAGCTGTGGCTGCTCCATCCCTGGAGTAGTTCAAATCCAGTTTAAGCAAGGCTTGGAGCAGCCTGGGATAGTGGAAGATGTCCCTGCCTATGTCAAGGGGTGGAGCAAGATAAGTTTTAAGGTCTCTCCCAACCCAAACCATTCTGTGATTCAATGATGGTTCTGTGATTCTTGCATTAAGCTGGTCCAAAGATTGTTCTAGGCCACATTTGGTTGGTGAGGAACTAATTTGCCCATATTTTCCAAATTCTTGTCTGCACCAATAGGGCTCAAAGACAAAACTACTTCAAAATCCAGCTGAAAGTAAATTCCCTTTCTTTTCTCTCCTACCTTTTTTTTTTTTTTTTTTTGGTAAAAGACCGTGAGAAGAGCATGGCAGTGAATATTATTTATGGAGCACCTAATAAAAATGCTATGGGGAAATAATTACTGGAAACATCTGACTGTGTGACTGTAAATGCCTGGGCCCCAGCACGCTGATTTAATGGACCACTGCTCTAGTCTGTTATGCCTTGTGCTACTGACTGCAAGCCCCCTGCCCTCCTATTAAACCCCTCACACTGCTGGTAGATCAGGACTGGATTCTGCAAGGTTTGTGGCAATTTTCCAGAGAGGGATAATGTGAGCAGGGGTGACTCTGTGTTCACAGGGAGGCCTGGAGCCAGCCCTGGGAGAGAAAAAGTGCTTCGTGGAGAAATCACAGTGAAAACCTGGACAGTATGTGGTTCTGGGACTGAATAATGTTTCATGATCCAGACATGAGGTGCTTTAGGTATTTCTGAAAGACACTGGTTAGATGTGAACCCTTTCTTTTCTTTTTTTTTTTTTCCAACCCATTTATCACTCACAAGCCACCAAACGTTTTCATTTTTGGCTGGTTTTTTTTCTCTTCAACATGCCTTTATGACCTCCTGAACCCCGTGGTACAAAGCCATGCAGCCTCCCTGCACAAAGGGCACTTCTCACTCTGAAACACTTGCATCCCCTCCACTGTTTCACAGATAGATGCAAAAATGTTAAAATTCACAAAACACCTTGTAAGTGATATGAAAAGCACAAGGATTTGAAGTTCCTGCTTTCATTTGCAAAAACAGTCCTGAAGAAAGACCGGAGGGCTATCATTTAACTGCTGCTGCTGACTTGCTAAATGAAGAGGAGAAAGTAAAAGGCAGCTCACTGCCACACTGACAGCAAGAACAAAATCACATCCACTCCTTCTGAACCCAGCAGTTAGCACGTTTTTTCTTTTTTTTTCTTTCTCCTTTTTTTTATTGATGGTTTTAATGTAATATTTAAGTTGGAGCTAAAACAGACCATGGAACATTAAATCACTACCAAATGCAAATTTACCTATATATCTAAACTCCATTTTCTCCTACATTTACAAAGCAAAATTCTACCATTTGAACTGCAAGCTCCTATTGCATTTAATGGGAGGCAGCAAACTCCAGACATTACTTGGAATATACATGCACTTATCTTGTTGTTACAGGTCTCCCTCGCAGAACTAAAAGAGAGCTTTAGTACCAGACAGTATCTCTCCGGGGTCATACCCAATGAATAGTGTTTTTTGAAAGGATTATTTCAAAGGAACTCTGAAAAAGAATCTAATGACTTGCAAGCTACAGGATTGCAGCATGGGAGGAAGTAGATAATGGAATATGACAGCAATGCATTTTTCATAAACCCAGTGATTTCTATCATGACGAGAAGCCCATCTATAATTCGGAGAACTCCCCCCTAGAAGGAGACCTGCGCTGTTGCAGAAAGTGCACTGGAGTACGAAATGAAACAATAATGATGATGATGTTACTGATGAGTCCCACAGCTCTGCCTTCCCTTCTGTCTCGCTGAGGTTCAGGCGAGAGGAGCTGTTCCAATCCCCCTCTGCCTCGGCATCACTAACCAGGGAAGCTCAGAGCACACATCAGAGACCTCATGATAGATGCGAAGCCCAAGAGAAGAGGCTGCTCTTTATCTGCCGAAAGTTAAGGCCTGCATCTGCTCTCAATTAGCAGGCAATTAGGGGAGTTGAAAACAAACCTGTTTACATTGGCTATGAAGTCTAAAATAATTTGTGAGATGTCAGGGCAGGATATTAAGATGTTAATGATCTTGTTTCTGTACTTTCTCGCGTGTGCTGTAGTATCACATCTTCCTTCCGCGGCTCCACATACAGCACTGGATTGATTGACCTCTGGGAGAGAGAGAAACCCCCAGAGGGAGGTTTGGACAGGAGGAGAAGTTGTGTTCACAAATAGTGTGTATGGGAGACCTGAGGACGTGGGCCTCTTTGAAAAAAAAAAAGTGGATGTTCATTTTTAACTGTGAAATGTCATGTCATGGGTTGCAGCCTTCCGAGGTTTCAACCACAATTGCCACAGTGAAGGCCAGGCTGTAACCTCCTGTGAGCATCAGAACCGGTGACTGAACAAACCCAAAACAGGCTGTTTGCAGCTCTTTGCTGGACTTACTCCCCCAGCTCTCCCTCCAAAAATCCCACCCAGGCAGGTGATCAGGGACAGGGAGGCTGTTTGCCCCACAGAGCATCCTGCACGAGACATCTAAGGATAATTGTGATCTCTGAACTTCAACTTAACATCTGAGATAAGGTCCTGCTTATTTCTGTGTCCCTTTCTTACAAATATCTACTTACACCATTAACTCATTCAGAAGAAAATTTTCACCACTGACCTCTCATTTCAGCAGCATCACCGGGGAGAGGTTGCTTAATGTTCAGCTTCTTGGCCTCACTTGGGCCATTTCTGGGCAGCCACATGAAAAAAGGTTTGCACAAACATTTATTCTCCTTGGGCAGAAAATGAAAAGCAGCATCAGCGTCCTTTGTTTCTGAAATCACAGAATGGGTTTCCATCGGCAAAATACGGTACAGGAACAGTGGAATTGATGAGGAAAGTGCAGAAACACCTGCCTGGAATGTGCATTTTGTACCTTATTTAATACAATCAGTACATTCTTACTGGCTGCCCACATTAATTCTGTCAGACTTGCAGTGGGGCTTATTGCCATATTGACCTTATATGACACAGTCATCACATTTATCTCTGACCCACAAAAAAAAATAATTCTAGTAAATAATCCACTTCAAGCTGACAAAATTAAATTTTTACTGTTCCCACTAATGAACCCTGTTACTGTAATTATTTATGTCATGTAAACAGAGCTCTGAATTCACCCTACCCTCAACAATTCAAAAAGCCAGAGACAAAAAGTGCACCACAGGTGCCACTGTGCCCTCTTGTGTTCTCCTTTGGGCCATCTCCTCTTGGCTTTTTTCACCACATGCTATGGATCCAGCTCTAATAAGAGCCAGGTTCTCAAGTCCCCAGGCTACAAAATCGCTTTAATTACAGTATTAATAGCATTCTGCTAAATCAGAAAAAAAATCCCGAATAGGTCAGTATCTGTGGTTATATTTTTCTATGTCCTGGTGTTTGTTTTCTTTCCAATTTTGTTTCTTACTGGCATTTATAATGCCTAAGAGACATTCCAGAGGCCAAAACACAGGCGATCTGATCTTCACATGACACTCCTAACTTTCCACAAAAAGAAATACCAGGAGGAGATCAGATCTACATTATACCAACCCCAGAGGTACACCCTTGAGTCTTGACCTCCTTAGATGAAACGCAGAAGAGCTCAGTATTGCTAGTATTTATTGTTATTATCTTAATTGCTACTATTATTAAGCAGCCCATGAAATATATTAATATAAATAACACAAACATAGACATTTGAAACACAAATTCAAGCACAAAGACACCTCCTATTTACCAAATATTGAACTAAATTTCTTTAATATTTTCCATTAATAACTCTTGCAGATGCATACTGCATGAGTCAGTCAATACTAAAGGTTAGGATGAATGTGGACAGTATGGGAATGCCAGCTGAGCTCTCAGTTGTTGGGTTTTTTTGGTTTTTTGTGTTGTTTTTTTTTTTAATAACGTCAGGTATTGTTGGTGGATGAAGAAGTGGATACTTATTATTAAAAAGATTTTAAAGAAGGGGGCTTCCTTATAGAAAAAATATTCTATTAATGTAAATTCTGTCATTAACATTCAGATCAAGCCAGTTCAGTTCAGAAGTTGAAAAAATCGAACTGTTGCTGGTTCGTTTGCTGGTGGAAGGAGCCTGTCCTGCAGTGGGAGGAGAGGGAGCCACAGGGTGACAACTCTGTTGCACAGCATGAAGGCTTGGAAGGACACTTCTGTTCTGCAGGGTGCTGGAAAGAAAACTTTTGCAGCACTTTTAGAGAAGGAGCATCATGGCCTTGGGCATCACAGCTCTCCTGACTGTGCTCCCCAGAGAGGGTGTCAGGAAGTGATCCCTCCTCCACAGCATCCTTATCCCACACAAACCAACATCTTGACCTCCACGTGCCAAACAATGTCCCTTCTGCCACTTCCACCCCTCTCACCACCAGCAAAACCTGGGCAGGCACCAAACCTATCTAGTGTAAGGTGTCCCTGCTCATGGCAGGGGGTGCAAAGAGATGATCTTTAAGATCCCTTCCAACCCAAAGCTTTCCATGATTCTGTGATTCAGCTGGTGACCATGCAATAAATGGAACACTTTCACTCCCAGCTCTGTTGACTTCTCACTACCGAGAGTAGTACAACATGTTTTTGTCAGTAAACTACAGTGCCGTGACTCAGCCCCTGACACACAGGGTGCAGTCACCGTGTGTACAGTAACACCGTGCCATATTTAGAGTTTCTGACCATAACCACACTTGCAAAAACTGCATTAGATCAGCAGCCAGTTTCCCGGACTCCCACTCCTTGTTTCTGACTTCAGGAATTCAGATTATTTGTCTTGTACCAAATAAAGTTGCTTAGGAGATAAAACAGTAAGAAGGAAAAACAGAGGGGCCTAACAATTAGCTTTAATCTGTTATGTCTTGAATAGATAATGCTTATAGAGGAAAACAGCAGATAGCAAACACAAAAAAAAAAATAGCAGCAAATTGAAACCTAACATGAAAATAAACCTTTTCCCTGGATTTTTGTTTTTAAACTTTGAATGTTATCCTTAGCAGCACATAAGTAATTTGCAGAAGTGTTGTCCAATCCTCATTAACTATACTTGTCCTCATTAGGACTGCCTGTAAATGTCAGCATAGGCAAAGCAGAAGACCCACAGAGGAAGGTGTTGGAGTTTGCACTGTGGCTACTGCTGCCTTCTGCAGTCAGCCCTCAGGAGGGAACATTGCAGCTGGCTTAGTTCAAGGTTTTTTTTCGAAAAAGGGCAGGTTTGCTGCAGTCCCACTTAGTTTTCTTTTTGGTTTTTCTTGTTGTTTTTTTTTTTTTCTGTTTTTTTTTCTGGTTTTTTTTTTTTTGTGTGTGTTTTTTTCCTTTTTTTTTTTTGGGGGGGTTTTTTTTTTGGTTTTTTTTTGTTCTGTTTTAAATAACTTCAGGTATTGTTGGTGGATGAAGAAAGTTAAGAGACTCAAACAATCACACAGGATGTTTTGGGATTAGAGAGGATCAGAAGCTCATGCTTTCATTGCAAGAGTGTTAAACAGGGAGACCAGATGAGATCAAAGATACCTGTCCTGGGAAAAGAAAGGCAGATAAACATCATCAGTTAGAGAAGGTGATGAGCGCTGGGAGAGGGGATCCGGGACATATCAGATAACTCTGACCTAGGTCCCAAAACATCTCCTGCCTGCAAGGAAAGGGAGGCCTAAACAGGTGTATTTATTATTTTGTCTACACTTGCTTCTTTCCCATGCTATTTCAGAGAGAATCACCTGCACCCAGGGAATTGCAGGATAACACCTGCAGGGCTGGGAGTGTAAGAAAAAAAGCGTGGACTTCAAGTCCAAAAGGTCACAGCTGGTCCTGTGGTTTTAGGGCAGCTTCACCACAGAACTTCACTGCATTGTAAAGTTACAAGGCACTGAAGGAGAGAGTGTCCCAGCAGAAGAGGCCTGGCACAGCAGCCAGGGGAAGTCCAGAGTCTGGGAGAGCTGCCCTGGAGAGCGGGAACTGAAGCCTTTCCAGTGCCCACTCACTTGTCCATTGTCGTGGGCAGAGGGCACAGTCCTGGCACACCCCAATCAGTGCCCTCTGCACAGCAGAAACTAAGTCAGTCCACTCTGAAGGGAAAACTGGGCAAGAAAACCACTCAGCATATTCTTTTCTGTATTATTTAGTCATCCTTTTAATGAATATACACAGCTTTTGTGATGATGGGGGGGTTTTTTTGTTTGTTTTTTGTTTTGTTTTTTTCACTGTTATAGAAATGGTTTGGGTTGGAATAATAATTAAGCATAATCTAGTTCCAGACCCCTGCCATGGGCAGAGATGTCATCCTGTAGGCCAGATTGATCCAAGACCCCATCCAGACTGGTCTTGGACATTTCCAGGGATGGAGCAGCCACAGCTTCTGTGGGCAACCTGTGCCAGGGCCTCACCACCCTCACATGGGAGAATTGTTTCCTAACAGTTAATCAAAATCACTCTGTTTTAGTTTAAACCATTGCCCCTTGGAAACAAAAGATAACAGTAAAAATGATCATAAAAGGGCCTTTGCCCTGTTTGGATTGGTTTAAGTTCTGGGCTCTGGAGAAACCTCTTCTATCAATAGCACTAATAGATCCTATTGACCTGATTTCTCTGTTCCCATTTCCAGGGCAGGGAAATAGCGGTGTCCACTCATCCAGGGTCCAACTGAGACTGAAACAAGAAACCAGAACTGTGACAATTAAGACACTTAGCAATATTGCTATTTTACAGCAGACCCCAGGAATCCTTTCGGTGGGATCCCTCTCCTTTTCACCCTCTTCTCTACTCCAAAAAGCCCAGAAGTGCTCAGGGTCACCCGCCCGCTCTCTGGATCCTGGCAGCTCCAGGAGAGGGGGCTGGCTGGCTCTGCGCTCTCTGTTTATCTTCTGGGAAGTCAGGCTTGGTCAAGTGGAATGAATCTTGTGTTCATTTTAAGAAAGTTTATATTTGACTCCGGTAGGGCTGGGGAGGAGGTGAATGATAGGAAGAGGAGGGAAGGACCAGAGACCTTGTGGGGCTGCCCCCACAACACCACAAGCAGCCCCATGACCAAAGCAGCAAGAAGATGAAGCAAAGCACCAAAATCAAACATGACTGTTGTTTTTTCTTTCTTCAAAGCTGAGAGATGACTCTAAAGCTAAATCCAGCTCTCACTCCACAAGTGACCTTGTAGCTCACAAAAAAATGTAAACTAAATCCCCTACTTTTAAAAATCATCTTCTAAACTGGAAAAACATTTCCTAATGTTGCAGCACAACCAGATTCATCCTGCAACAACAATCTCTATTTGCTGCCCACACCTTATGGTACTCAAAGTCTCATCTGCCACTGACAAAGACAAAGAGAGGAGATGCTTCATTCCAGCAGTTCTTGGAGCCATTTTGCTGGGACAAGGCACAGAGTGGAAGTGGAGAAAGGAGCTGAACCAGCCTGGACTTTCACACTGGCTTTGCACAGTTGTGTGAAGCACTTCTAAAGTTTTTTTAAGCTGTATCCTGAAAGCAAGATAGCAGAAACAGTGCAAATCCATGGCTTTGCATCTTTTGCAGGGCATCATTCCCTGCCTGGGAGCAGTGTGGAGGGAGTGTCAGCAATCCTGCCTTGGCTGCTCGCAGAGGAAACAGTAAATGGAGATGCTCTGTGCAGACTGCGTTCCCCATGCGGTGTAAACCAAAACCAGTTCCTGCAATTCTCTGCAATAATATAGAAGGTTTGCTGGCTACTTCTCCCATCTGTCTCCTGTGGGTATAGACTCCTGGCCTCTGAGGAAACCAAGAATGACATCCTTCTAGATTTATAATCACAGGGATTTAAAAAATACAGCGTTGTTGTTAGGTGCCTTGAAGTGAAAGGGGAAAATAAATAAATAAACTACATGGGCGTCGCCACTGGAAAAAATAAAAAAAAAATCTGATCTCAATCAACCAACCACATTTACTACTCTGTATCCATGGCCAGGCTCGCTGCATAAACCACCCCTGTCAGCCCTTCATTCTTTCCAATACTTCTTAGGAGCATCCATCTTCTTCAACACAACATCCCTGATTTCAAAAGCCAGACACAAATTAATTCCGGGAATCCTACGGCGGGGAGACATTAAAACCCATTTAGAGGTTTCTGTGGAAGCCTCTCTCCATGCCTATTTCAGGCAGCTCAGCCCCAGCGTGGCTCGCTGGAGCCAGCCTGGAGGAGCAGGAGGTCACAGGTCTGCGGCAGATTGCAGGGATACGCCAGCCTGGGATGAGGCAGCCACCGAGGGGATGGCTCTGTGGAAGCCTGGGAGGAGGGCACTGGGCAGATCTCTGCTGTAGAGAACTAAATTAAATATTTCTTTTATTTTCTTTTTAATGCCTTCATTTTAAGTCAAGGTGTTAAACCTCATAGGGTTCTTTTCCAGAGACGAGCTGCCTTCAAGGCTTCTGCTACAGATCTCCATGGCTAGGAAAAAGAAAAGTGGGGAAAAAAGGAGGGGGAGTTGAATCTCAGTGTTCAGAAGAAATGTGTCTAACACATTTGGTGGGGTCTGAAGAAAGAAAGAGGCTTTCTACAGATTTGGAGGGTTAAATTAAGCTTAATTTGGAGGGTTACATTACCCCTCAGGGTTAGGTGTTAAGCAGCATCTCACTTCTGACATGCAAATATTAATATTGTAAAGTATCTCTCTGGTTCTCTTTTTGAATGGCTGGGTTAAGATGTGCAAAGAGCTGGGAGGACAAGGACAGGGACCTGTCCTCTGGGTCACCTGGCCTGCAGACGGGAGGGTCCACAGGTCACACATCAGCTGCACTGCAGACACACAAGTTGCACTTTAGCCGCTGGCACAGGGCATTACAGCACATTTTCTTCTCTCTAGCTCATTAAAATCATGCATTTAGTCAATAACCCCACCTATTTTTATATTAATTTTATGGGGACTTTTTTATTTCCGGGTATTGTCAAACCTTGCTTCAGACAATCCGTGGGTAAAATAAACATTTCCTGAAGATACATTTCCTTCCTCTGTGCTTCAGAAGAGGAAGAACACCTTGTCCTAAGCGGATATGGTGAAAGGTTTGGGTTTTTTCAGGGAATTGACCATCATTTGGAGCTAAGCTCATGCCTTCATGTGTGACTTACCTGCTAGTTTTAAGAGCAGAGGAGAGCACTCAGTGTCATGTCTACCCTTTTAGGGCTGGAGTGGTCGAGACCCAACATCTGCCTCCAAACTCCCTGGATCCACACCCAAATCTGCAGTGCATGTTGGTGAACATCTGGCACCTTCAGCAAGGGCCAACCCAAAACATCAGCCCTGCTGATTCCCCCAGCACTGGGCTGTTTGAATCAGCCACCAATGCTATGATTGTGTTGGTTTATGTTCCTTCAGGAGCTACAAGCTGAAGCCAAAGTGGTCAATTGGTACTCAGGGAAAAGAGCTGGTGATAAAACGAATATGAGTTGCTGTGTTACAGTTGACATCCTTCTCACACCAGCAGCCAGGATTTTGGATGAAGGTGGCAAAACTCCCCAGATATTCAGGGGTTGTGATAAACAAGAAACAGAGCCTATTCCAGCCATCTGGGGGAGCCAGCCCAACCACAAAGACACAAAGGAAAAACAGAAAAAGGATATAAAAAATTATGTTTGGAGGGGACTAGTTCTTACCAGTATTTTTCCCTCCCATTGTTTATATGATATTGTAGTTTGTATGATATTTGTAGTGACAGGACAAAAGGGAATGGCTTTGAACCAAAAGAGAGTAGGTTTAGATGAGATATTAGGAAGAAATTGAACCCTATGAGGGTGCTGAGGCCCTGGCACAGGTGCCCAGAGAAGCTGTGGCTGCCCTTGGATCCCTGAAGTGTCCAAGGCCAGGTCAGATGCGACTTGGAGCAGCTGGGACAGTAGAAGGTGTCCCTGCCCCAGGGAGGTGGGTGGAAGGAGATGATTTTTAAGGTCCCTTCTAGCCCAAACTTTTCTGCAGTTCTATGATATTTCTGCACTGGGGGAATCAGCAAAGTGAGATTGCAAAGCCAGTGCAAAATATTGATGGTTTCAGTCCAGACATATTTTATGGGCGGAGTTGGACAAAAGAGTATTATTTGGAACCCCTGGAGGGCTAGGATTCAGACAGGTCATTTTAGTACTTTTTAGAGCTCCATTAATGTTTTTCTTTGTGTTAGTCAAAGGACAAGGCTTGTTCTCACCCATTATAGAGACCTATAGCTTGCCTTTGGCAATCCGACTTCAGCTGGTTACACCTCAGTTTCCAAACTGCACCAGGAGAACAAAGAGAGCTATCTGCCCCCCTACACACCTGGGGCTAAATGCTTTTTGACCATAACAGACAGAAACTGCTATTAGAAATCTGCCTTACAGACCATGTCTATAAATGCTTGAGAAGACAGGCTCAAAAGCAACATTTCAGGGAACAGAAACTAAATGCAAAGGAACAGAAACTAAATTCCTTGAAAGATCTATAAGAAAAAAAACACAACAGACACATTAATTATTTAGCAAAACTCAGATGTCCATTAATGGCCACTTAGACAGCATTTTGGCAGGATATCCTATTTACTGTGCCACTCTTGCATCCCTGTAGCTGCCCATTTTGCTTTGGTGTGTTTGTGAGTCATTTCTGCTCCTGTCAATGCAGTGAGGCTCTTGCAGCTCCCCAGTTTGTTAGGAGCACTTTCTAATACCATACGCTCTCCAAAGCCAGCACCCAAAAAGCCTTCCATGGACCACTGAACAACAAGATGAAGTTATCAGCCCTGGGGAGAAAGGAGCTGTGGCAAATATTATTGTTTTCTTCAGCTGTAAATCAGGGAAGCCTCATTTTACGAAAATACAGAATCAGATCCTTGTCTCTGGCACCCAGCAAAGCTTTGTAAGGTGACAGAGATCAGAATGTGGCCAAGGAACACAGAAAGCTTGGAGAAGTCATATTTCATGCTCTTGGGTGCCGCCTGCAGGCTTTGGAACTTCAGGTTCCAAACCCACATTGAATATAGTCACTTGTGGAACAAAAGACAGACTAACATTCTAGAGAAATCAAGGATTGAAAATACGAGCTTTTTTTGAATCAGTTTTAAGTAAGCAGAAGCTGAGATGGGCATTTTCCCTACAATGAGTCTTCATGATGATTTGAACCCCAAAAATAAAATTTAATAAACAAGTCAGAGGGCCATAAACTCAAGGAGATGAGCCTGGGAGGAAACACATCCAGGAATATCCCCAGATGTTGCTCTCTCTAACACAACATTGTGCTTTGACAAGACCTCACAGACTTTCAGCCACACACGTTCCTTTGAGTATACTCCTTCCAGCCCCAAAAGGTAGACCACATATGGAGATTTGCAGAGTTTACAGAGTTGTTGCTATTTTCACGCCTTTTTTTCCTTTTTTTCCCCCTTCATTTTTGTTCTGCTTCATGATCCTGGACAACAGAAGTCCAGAGGCTCTGGCCTCAATGTCCACAGACAACCTCACCAAAGGTGGGATAACAGAGCAGGACAGGAATGTGCCACCTGGCCACAGGGATTGGAGCTACCTGCACGTGGCCAAGGGCTCTCCTGGAGGTCTGGCATTATTAGTGCCTTCCTTCACCTCTTTGTTCTCTGCCTTTTTCACGAGACCTCGGAACGCTTTCCCAAAAGGCTCAGCATTTTTTCTGGCATCTCTCCATATTTTGCTTCCTCGCAGTCCTCTGGGTCTGAGGCTGCTGCTGTCTCCCCTCCTGCTCCTGGTCCCACCACTTCCTCCCCACGTCCCGTGCCTGAGGTAGGACTCAGCTCATAATGACCCAGTTAGAAAAACACAGGTTATTTGTTGACGGAGCACATTGCGCTCCGAGAGTCCAAAACAGCTCCGAGGGGATGTGGGGGCCCCTCCTTGGGTAAGGAAAAGTAATTTCTGATACTCAGCTCACTTGGGCAGCCTGAGCTGGGCTGGGGATGTGGGATTTGTCCTGGACTGTGCGGGCAGGGGCTGGAGGGAATGGCAGAACCTCCTGCTCCCCAGAAGTGCCACAGGGGAGCCGTCACAGACACAGCAAGGGCAGCTGAGTCCATTGTATGGTCCTTTGTTCTGAAACAGGTGAGGAGTGGAAGGTAAAACAGAAGGGGAAGGAGTTCATTTCAACAGGGGAAAAGGTAATTTACCTTTTCTGATGATCTCAGACCTGGTGTTGGGTCCTGGCTGTTTTGACCTGTGACATTGATGACCATTAAAACATAGCTTTTAAAATCGTGTTTTCTTATAAAGAAAGAAGGTTGCTCTACCCACCTTCCCCTAGAAATATATACCCATTTCTACAAAGAACAGTAGGTTTTTTCAAAATAGGCCCATAATGGTTTTCATGTTTTTGCCAGCTTGATTCAAACTGAAAATACTGATTTGGTTTTAAAATTTATAGAACCATAATAAAGTCTGAAAGTTACTGGTTTACTAGTTGTTTGGTCTTTTTTTAACTTTATAACTGGGGGTTATATGTCTTGTATAAATATAAAAGAAAAATAAAAATAATAAAAAGAGATAATAGGAAAAATCAACAAGAAATACAGAAATGGTAAGTCTGTAAAAAGACTATATTAATTTTAATTCTTTTTTTTCCCCAGAAAAATGAAACCTTTTACTACCCTAAGAATTTTTCATGGAAATTGCTGCATTGTCCACCCGACTATATTCAACTTTAAAAAATTGTACTTCAAGAATACATTTTAACCATCACTCGTAAAATATAGTCTTTTCTCCTTTTCAGTGCTTTCTCTCATATGTCAAGTCTCTGCCAGAAGTTCAAGGCCCTTCTCGCTGAAGAAGAAAAGAGGGAATGAGACAGAAGCGAGAGCGAGTGTGAGGGAGATTGAAAAAGGAGGAGAGAGGAACAGCCCTGACACAGCAGAATCGGGAATGGCTCAGTGTCCTGTTGAAAATCTCCAGTGGAAGGCACTGAAATCCATCAACGCCTGGTCAGTTGGGGTTTGTGGAGCACACGGAGCACCAGCTGGGCAGGGAGCCAGTTGGCAGCACAGCAGAGCTCATGGGAACATGCAGGAAACAAAACCAGCAGCAGCACCACACGGGTGCAGCCTGAAAGGGTCCTGCTCACAGATGGATTAACACAGGGCTGGACAGGGGAAAAAGGGGAAGAGATGTGCAGCTGGAAATTGCCAATTAGCTTTTAAATGTTCGTAGGGGGCTGAGTGATATGTTGCTTCTGGTTGAAGCTGAAGCTTCTCTCTTGCTGCTTCTTCCTCTGGAAGGAAAAACACCAACCAAAACTCTCTACAATATGTCCATTCTTCTAACTAGAAGATTTTACTTCTGAAGGAAGAAGAATTAGATCTAGAAGGGATTTAGGGAAAATATTATAATTTCGTTCCTCCCAGAAAATCAGAAACTTGAGCATTAACATCCATGTGTGGGAGCAAAGAACATGGATTAAAGGTCTATCTTAATGGAGTATTTTTTCATGCAGAGGATCCCAGCAGCCTCTCCACCACCACTAACACTAATTTTACTGGAGGGCTATGAGCCCACAGTGAGTAAAGAATAGGCAAGGCACCAAAAACCAAGGTCCAAGGAACCAAACAATGTCAAGAACTCCAATGAATCTGGTTAAGCCTGGTCTTGTTTCTTTTGAATCCAGCAGGTAAAATCTAATGTGGGAAAGGATCAAAACTATTTCCCTGTCTCCACCTTCTACTAAATGCCTGACTATCCTAATGTAAGGCAACCTGAAGTCCTCCACTCTGACCAGGCCTAGTCCTTCAGCCTCTGGGCTTACTCTCTGGTGCTTGTGTCCTGGAGTCCCAGCAGCAGCAAAAACAGCTGCCAACATCCTGGGAATATCTGCCTTGGAATCTCAACTACTGTGTGAAGCTGCTGCTCTCCAGTTTGAGATTTGTGTTTGTAAAGGAAATCTGTCCAACAACAACATCGAGAGAGGAAAAAAGGAGGAAAAAGGGCTTTATATAACAGAATTAACAGAGCTGTTGCAATAGTAACGTGAAGTTAACAGGCAACTTTTCCTCCTCCTTCTCTGCCCCCACCCCAATCTCCTCCTCTAACAGCAGTTTCATTTGTTTTTGTTTCCAAGCTTCTTTTACTGGCCACTCACACAGCCCCGCTCCCTTTGTCTAATTTGGATCTCGAACTTCCATGCAACAGACTCTTGCTGTAACTGTAAATCTTTTTATGGCCCTTCTGCCTCTGAACTGTAAAAGCAATGCCACTGTAAGCTGTCTAAATGGGTCGTAAATCCACTTAGTGCACTGAATGAGGGAAAAAAAGATTTTAAGGGAAAGAAGGAAAAAAAGGCAAACTAAGGTGGCTGGAGGGACACAGGGGAAAAAAACCCAAGAATGTACTTGCTAAATGGAACCAAAATAACAGGAGTCAAAGGGAAAGTATGAACACTGAGGTGGGGGGAGGATGAAATAATGCATCTTGGTGGTAAAAACAAGCAGCTTCTGCAGGGCTGCACAGTTCATTAACACCCAGCGATTTACGGGACGATGTTGGTTGCCCTCTCCACTCCTGTTGGCACCACTGGGATCTGGTAGCACCAGGAGAGTCTGTGAGCCTGCTAGCAGCTAATAGACTCTTTTTCCACTGGGTGGTCCAGAGACTGGTATCTGGGTCTAATTCCAGCTCTTTTGCACTGCCTGACTTCCAGGTTTACTCGTGGCTCTGTGTCTCGGTTTATTCCATTCCGTAAATGGGAGATAAAGATATTCCCCTTGTTTGCAAACTGTTTTTAGAGCTACTTAAATGCCACCAGGGAAGGGGCAGAACTGATTTCTGTGGCAGTCAATAGCAACAGTTTAATTTGTTTCTGTAGAAGCAGAGCTCGCCCAGAATGGGCCACTTTTGTCTATGTAATTTATTGCATTTATCACCATGGTATCTCAGCTCTAAGAGTATTATTCAAATTCCACTGAATTCACTGAGTGTCTTTCCACTGCTTTCAATAAGTTTTGGATTTGACCCCAAAGTCACAAAAAAAACCCAAACCTGAGGAATATGTCAAAAGAATGTAAGTGGGTGTGAGTTGAAATTGAGGAGTTTGGAGACGGGAATATGCAGAACAGTAGCTATTTAAAGACCAAGTTCGCTACTGAGTGTTCCCTTTTAATAGGGTTATATAAATACATTCCCGTCTCAATACATGTGGAAAAACAGGCAGTGAGGTGAGACTCTATTGCTTTATTTCTTATGGGAAATATTGTGCATAGCTACATACCTCTTCCCCTTTCCTCACCCACCACCCACAGTCCCTGGAAGCCTTCAGCAGCTGTGTACAGTGTGAAGAGGCACATCCGGCAGCACCGAGAGAGTTAAAAAGTTCACAGCTCTGCCCTTAAAATAAAGCCCCTGTTTTCACTGAATTCTCACTTTGCCGTAGAGACTTGATCTGGGTTTTGGCACTCAACATGTCAGAATGGGAAGGGAGACTGGTTATGCCTTTTATTAATATTATTATTATTTTATTGGTCTGCTCCTTTGCAAGGGAAAGAGGAGGGCAAAAAAAATGTTCTTGCTTGGCTCTGTGTGAAGACTAAATGAATTTCAGTACAGCTCCCCCAGGCCTCGTATGTCCCCCACAGAAAGTGACTGCCCAGGTGGGCACCAGTGGGTGCCTCAATTCCCATTCTCAGGACAAAAAGGCAGTGATAAGAGAGAAGGGAGAGGTGAACCCTCTCTTTATCCCCAGTAACATGTGTGCAGTGCGCTGGCCGAGAGCTCAGGTCAGGAGATGCTGATACTAGAACTTAAAAGAACACTATTAAAATGATGGAAATCTCTGACCATGAAAGGTGGGGATGGCACCTGGATAGTAATTACATTTCAAAGGAAATCCATCTGGTATTTTGCTTATTTTCTCCATGCACTTTGTGCACAAGGACAATACAAGGGCTGGAATATTTTATAATGGTACACTTCCAAAACGTTGTTTGCACTGCCAAACCAATGAGCTACACAGATTTTTGCAATATTATATCAATTATGGGTAACAATTGGAATATACTCTTTTTTAAAAACCTTCCTAAAAACACTGGCATGGCTCCTTGGAGGAGGCAAACTCCATCAAACTCCATGGAGCTCACATACAGAAAAAGCAGTGAAGCCTTCAGTGTCTGGAAAGTTTTACAACTACAGCTGAAGTCAAGGGAATCTAATTTCTGCCATCACCAGAGCTGAAGCAAGCTGCTGCACTGGGGACTGAACCCTGTGTGCATGGATGGGCTGGGCAGCAGGACACAGATGTCACAGGACAGGAGAGTTATGGGGGAATCCTTTGGCCAGGTGAGAATCAGCTCCAAAATAAAGATTGTTCATGTTTTAATAACACCAGGCTAGAGGTGGATTGGGCCTGTCTGCTCAGAAGCAACCATGCTTTTGTATTACAAAGAGCACATTTTAAAAGAAAATCTATATAAAGTCTATCAGAATTTGGTATCAGTCTTTAAAAACCCTGAGAACTCAGCAACATTCTTAAAATAAAATCACATACATCCAGAACAACCTGATGGCAAGACAACCTGTCCTTCATTGCCAGCTCAAGTGATTTTGTTAATTCCAGTGAATATATCACAGGTCTCAAGATGACTGATGCTTTCATTACCACTTTGGCCTCAACCATTAGGTGATTGTTATGAATCTCAACTTTCATTTTTAGAGTTTTAGCTGTCACCATTCAAAGGCAGAGTATTAAAAATAAATGGCAAAAACAAAATTCAGAAAGAGGGGGAAAATGTAAGGTAAACCCTACAGAAAAGTAGAAGACTATTTAAAAATATTATTATATTAATTATTGTTTACCTATCTTGAACTTTTAATGATGATGTTTGATGGCTAGAAGAGAGGTTACTGGCTAGCTGACAGCAGCAATGTTACTGTAAATGAAACCCATGCAACAAAATTTGGCTATAACCCACACTTGCTTTAAATTTGTGCAACCTCTAGCACAGAACTAGGAAACAGTCACAGATTTAATTTACTTTTCACTTCTGATGCTCTCTGCATATTGTGGGGGATATGGTTTTGGCAAGGAGTTTGCATTTATTAGCACATATAAATATACCAGGAATGTTTGGTCTTGCTGTTAAAGCTCAGATCTAGAAGACAGGAATATGTCAGAAGCTGAGTGTCATTTTTAAAAGCAAGCTTCAAACCCATGTATTTCTGTTGAAATACTTCACAAGTAAACCAACTGCACCCAAAAGAGTTCAGAAGGCAGAAATTAGACAGAACCTGAAATACTCTTTTTAAAAAACTATTTTCTTGTTTCTAAGATTTGGAAAACTGATTCATGATTTCTAAGTATTTGGAATTACAAATACTGCTTTTAACTGCTTTTCAGTGTTTCACATAACAACACCCAGGTGCAAGGACAGATTTCTGTCTCACTAACTAAATTGGAGAGAGAAGATTTATTGCAATAATGTGCAGAACAATACTTCAGCAGCCCAGGTTCAACAGTAGATGCTGACAACTGGTCTCCCTACCCATTCCTGTGTAAAAAGCACTGTAGGCATTGCAAGGCTGAGCATCCCAGGGCACTGTGAGGTGTTTTGGAAGATTCAGGTGAGAGATTTTGCTATGAACCATCCTGTGTGACCCTGGCACAGACAGGCCTAGGTCCCTTGGGAGAAGGGTAACATCACGCTGGAGAGAACAACATTGCAAGAGACACTAAAAATATTATTTCTGAAGTTTTCAAAAGGCTGTTCAGAAGTGTTATGGTTCAGAGAAGCCCTTTTATTCTTTCCTTAAGCAGGTTAAAAAACAGATTTGGATGAAGATTTGTGCCTAGCTCTGAAATTCCTCTTTATTTCTGCTTGCTTTGTTTTGCTCCTCTTGCCAATGTTTAGGATGAGAACAGTTTATTTTAGGGTTAGCCTCAACTTTCTTGTTCATGTCAGTTTATTTTGGATCAGATTCCTAAATTCATTTACATCCACAACCTACCCACGCTATTAAAGGGAAGAAGCTTCCTCTCAGCTTGAGGAGAACCTGCTGCTGACAAACTCCTTCTCCTGAGGACCATAACCTTTGACTCGTCCTGTGGGGGAGAAGGGAGAAATGCAATCAGGTACAGAATTCCAACACGTCCCTCTGGGGTGCCAGACATCCCATTTCCAAGCAACCATTAAAAAGTCCATATGGAATTTCATTTTTAATATGAAGCAGCGAGGAACAGGAAGACCTAGCAGTGAACACATGCCGTGTGTTACTCCTGCCTGCAGGCTTGGGATGGGCCTGAGCCTTTCCAGGTGCTCTCCTCTGCACAGAGCACGAGCTGTGGGGAGCTTCAGCACGCTTGGGGTGCTCTTACACTTTATTATTATTGTTTTAACTTACAAAAAGCTAGCTGCTTGGTCCATTTGAGGAGGGTATGGCTTTGAGACAGATGTGGAAATAATCTGAAAACATGAGGGGCAGGCAGTGGAACATTTCCAAGATTATATAAAACGCTAAGAAAGTGAATGGATAACATTTATTTTCCCATCTCATATTCCACCGCAACAGTGGATTTCTCAGGCATATCTTCATCTCTGCATTATAACTGATCACTAATTGTGTTTTCTTCTGTATTTTTTCCTGTAGATCAAAAAAGTTCTGATCTAGAGCCTTCCCTTTCACAGCAATGAGGAGTTTTTTCCCACCTCTGGCATCGGCTGAGCAGGCAGGAGCTGGCTGCAGTGCCAGAGACACTGATGGACTGCGGGGACACGCTGCAGCCCATGGACCTCTGGAAATGAAGATGAAATGAGGCTCCGTTGTGTGCAGCACATTGATAAGATTTTGGCCCCCATTTCAGCGTGACCCAATAGGTTTAAATTGCTTCATTTCTCAGCCAGCCAAGAGCAAATGGGTGGTAGATGTGATATGGCTGTTCACTGGAAATCACCCTTGATTGATTTACCTTCTCCTCCTCGGCAGTGTATGGGCTCACTGTGTGGCTGGGGCACATAAATTACAGAGAAAAAACCTTTCATGGTTGTGTATAGTCTATATATGTTGTCACCCCATCAGAGGAGAAGCTTTTATGAAGTATTAGCTCTAAGTGTATACAGAATAGAAATGATAATTTTTATTTGCTTGTCAGAAGCTAAGTCACATTTCAAAGTAATATTTGTGCATTAAAATCGAGTAGAACTAAGTAACTTTGATTTTTTTTTCTAGATAAACAACCGGAAAAAGCTGCTGCTGTTATAAAAACAACAACAGAATTTTTAGGAATTTTTTTGTTTGTTTTTATTTTTTTTTAAAACTAATTAGAGCTGTGAAATTAAAATATTTTTAGTTTGCATTAACAAGATTTCAACAGTTTAGGGTTTGCTTTTGCATTTTTGAAAGAAGATACAAAGATGTTTCATTTTAATGTGTTTGCAGGAGGAAAAGAAAAAATTACTACCAGCACTGTTACATTGTTATTTCTGGGGGATGAGTAACAAGAGATTGGAGAATTATTCCTAACAATCATTTGTGTGATTTATACATTTCATTGTGATTGGAACATGGCCCTCATTTCAGGCTGTAATACTCACACTGCCACCCACTACTATTGAGAACAGCCACTCGAACCCAGATTAAAAATAATTGAGATTAAAATCAGGAAATAAAGACCAGGGCTAGGTTTGTCTGACGTTCGTGCAGCACACGAGAGCAGGGTCCTGGCTCCGGGGTGCCTTTTCCAAGGGACACAGCACTGACAGTCATACAGACATAGACTGGTTTTAGATCAGGTAAATTTGGACAAATGTTCAAAGTGAGATTTTTAGATTCCTTATCTGAGTATCCCAGTTTTTAGAACACTCGTAGCCCACCCATCTCTAAGTAATATCTCTCAAGGTTATTTTCCACCCTTACGCTCAGAACTTCAAAACTACCCCAAGTGGGAAGACTTCTTCTTCTCCATACCCATGCCAACACCCCTTGAAGGCAATGATTTCCCCTCGTGTCTCTCCCCAAGGTCAGTATAGATTTACAAGATTCAGATCTATTTTAACATTTTAATGTCCCTTCAGTTCTGGAATCTGCCAAGCTTCTCTGGTTACTGTACAGTAAATAGTGCGTAACTGCTGACTGCAGAAACCCTGGGAAAGTTACCATCACAACATTTGATAATTAACAGTTACTAGCAACATTCCACTGTTCATATCACTTTGGTGAAGGAAGAAGGGAAATTGATATATATTTTAACCATAAAACATTACTCGCCCAAGGCAATACGAACTCGTGCAGAAATCAAGACCATCCTTGTAAAGCCCTGGCAGAAATCCCTGCCAGTCTCCCAGGATCCCAACCAATGCCTCCCCAGTTCTCCCAGCCAAAGCCCACCTGCCATAAATCTCAGAGCATTAGCAGCTCTCAGCACAAACTGGTAACGCCGTGGCTGGGGGATGATGCATGGGGATGTCACCAGCTCCCTCCCCTCCTGCACATGCCCCTTTCCCCTCTTGCAGGCATTTTTGATGGGCTCCAGTGGCTCAGGAGCTCAGGCTCTCCCAGACATCCAGCTCGGTGACAGAGGCCAGTGGCAGCTGTCCCCCGCGGCCGCTGGGGATGGGAGGCTGCAGGAGAGAGGCAGGAGCTGGGCGTAATTAACGGGACAATTGAATGGGTTACGCCTCTCTGATTTCAATTAACCTCTGAACTTTGCAGTGACAAGGGCTCATGGTTACCAACTAACTTCAGCAAAAACCACATGTGATAACTGGTTAATCCAAGATCTCAGGTTTTGACGAGGCTCTTCTCAGATCACTTAATGCTCATTGAAAGAAAAGGAGTAACTGTGGGTCTGATTATTGTATCAGAGCTGGAGTCTGATTTGCTCCCATTTCAAATCAACGTCAGGATTTAATAATGGGAGAAAAATCAAGTCAAGAGACCCAGGGAAATATATTAATGGCATTAAGGACACAGGCATTCAAAGCTTGCAAAACAGATTAGTGTATACAGTCAGATAAATAAGAAAAAGATCTGTGTTAAAGAAAGACCAAGATAAGCACAGAGCTGACATCAGAGAACAAACCAATCTGGCTATGTTAAGGATAGAGCTTCCCATTATTTACTCATGTATTTTAGAGAGCACTTTTCAGTTTTAAAATCAGCAGAGCTTTAGAGTTTCAATACAAGAGGTTCTTTTAAAATCCTCTATGAACTACAAAGATTTCTAGCTCACAGTAAAGCTACAACTAAGAATTAATATCAATCAAAAGAATGCAAATTTTTTAAATTAAACATCTTTTGCATTGTTCTATGTTTTAAATTCAGACGCTGGAGAGAGAAATCCTGTTTCTTCAGGCCTTTCTTTTCAATATTATTTTGTCACTTAAATTATTGACCCTCTTTGGAATATTGACCCTCTAGTGGAATAGATTTAATTCTGCTATCACTAGTAGGGCCGCAATGGCCAGAGGATAAACTGTTATCACTTTGCCTATTGGCTTAAATTAATTTGTTCTTAATATTCAAGCAGTTATAAATGAGAAACTAATCGGAATTTATGATAGCAGACCCTTCATTTTCATGTAGCTGCAGTTGCAGCACCAGGTATGAGAGACACAGAAGGGTGTGAAGCAAAACCAAAGGTTAAAATGCAAAAAAGGTTATAAATACCAGAAACTCTGACCAGCCTCATAACATTTCAAACAGAGGTGATAACCTATGAGCAATTTCAAGCAAATTTGAAAACAAAATCAGTGTTGATGACTGGGTAATAAACCTCATTTTACAAATGAATCAATAAAAATAGCAGTTTAAAAAGAAAAATATTGCAGGAAGATTTAAAAATTGTAAAAAATAACCACTGACTGAACAATGTAGACTATTGTCAACCACTATTAAGAATTTGTTATGCAGTTCTTTACAGATTAAATAGCACAATTAATCAAATTAATTGCAAGCCTGAAAAATTCCTTATTCATAATAGTAAATAACTACATATATTAAGTAACTTCTTGCAATGAAAATCTCACTGTCTAGGCTGATATTATGATGTGTTTTTATCCTAGTGGATTTAAAGCACCTACAGTAAACAAGAGCCAAAAGTCAAAGCTTTTTTAAAGCAAAATATCCCACTTTTAATATGTAAGAAATTCCTTTCAGACACTTGAAGATGTCCATGTTAGAGCAGGATTCAGTTGCTTATTATCAGCCCTTTCTAATAAAGGCTCCTGTCCCAGTGAAAGAAGCATCTGGCTCTTCTCCCCTAATCAATAACATTCAGGAAAAGTCCCTTCTTCCAGCAGCAGCATAAATTACCAGATATATGCAAATAGACTTGCTAATGTTAATTGCCAGGGCTGATTGGTGATTAATTTTTTGATTATGATCAATCATTCTGCAGGAATTTTAATAAGACATTCCAGGCAATCTGCAAATTGATAATAATTAGGGATCCCAAGCAGGAACACATCCACAGCCAACTAAAACACATCCCTGTGACTGAGAATGCTCCTGTGAACAACAGGCTCCAGCTTGGAAGAAAAGGGAATGATCAAAACCTCCAGAGCCTGATGGGACCATGGTGTCATCTCTAACAAGAAGTTCATTTTTCAGCATTTTTAGGCAAGATGGGCTATGGCATCCTCTGGCACAAGTAGTCACCTTCTTTGTGTCCCTCAGATGGTCAGAAATTAAATGGGAGTTTCAATTACATGACAATGCCTTGGAAACATCACCTCAATTTGCAGACTTCCAGGCAGGAAAACAAACACAGGATCCTGAAAAAAACCAACCAAAAAAATCTCTCAGAGCAGTCCTGCCGGACCTGCAGGGAACATGGCTAAAGGCATGACACAATTAGATTTTCAGACCCTGCAAATTAAAAATGGCACAAACAGAAGGTTCATATGGTGTCTTTTTTTTCTTTCTAGTGCACAGCAGGCAGCAGCACTAAGTTTTTAGCAACAAAAGGAATGTTTTCCTCGTGTGACACTTGTTTGTGTACTTTATGGTGAAAGTTCAAACACTGCTGTAAATACAACAGCTCAAAAATGCAACATGATTAATAATATTTCCTTTAAAAAGGAGTTCTCTGGCAGACATAAATATCCTCATATAACACTTTAAACACAAAACACGATTGATGTGTACAATCCAGAAAGTGCAAGTGACTGGAAGAGAACATGAAGTTTTCCAAATTTTCAGAGCAAGTGCTTGACTTTGCTCTCCATTGAAATCGGACAGACAGACCTTGACGCCTGCAAAGAGGAGCTTAAGAGGCATCACCTGCTGTCAAAAATGAGTGAAATGGAAGTGAGGGATATAGAGGAGAGTAAATTAAGGGCACATTGTATCTCAGCACTGCCCTGTCATGTTCGACTAATACTCAAAAATTTCTGTCTCCATGGCCTAATTCTGATTTGCACAAAATACTCCTCTTTTATGCATCAAGAATGGCATAAAGGAGTTGGAATATAAATGAAAATGAATCCCTGAGGTCTACAATTCTTTCAGTTCTTTTCCTGCTGCCAAATGGACCATTTTATGATGAGGTCCCAGGTATTTGCTCTTTTATTTGAAGAGCTTGCAGTTAGTACAGTGTAAGTAGATCGGCTTTTGCTTTTATTAAAAAGACAGAGTAGGATTTGCCCCAACTTTTATGTTAAATTTTCTGACACAAGTTAGTTTTCAGTTGAGAGTTATTTTACACAGGAAATATCTTCTTCCTGAATAACTCATCTTTTCAGCAAGACACTGAAACATGTTTTTTTTAAAAAGTGCAGCTTTCAGTGAAGCTTTTAAACAAATAGGAAAATATTTTTTTTTCTCCCAACAGTTTCAACAAGAAAACAAATGTCAAGCAGTAAAGAAGTGTGTGCTTGCTTTCCTTCCTCTATAGCAAACAAGAAATGCTCTCAAACAACACATATACATGTGGGTTTTAATACAAAATGATTTTTAGTGAGGTGTTTTTAAAATCTTGGCTGCATTCTTGCCTTAATCTTGTAATTCCCAGCCAGTTTCAAGAATTTTAGATACTTACAGAGAGAATTTAGTGGCCACAGAAAGAATGGAGCAACACAAGGAGTAAATATGAGTATGTACCAAAGGAATTTACCTTAGACAAACTCAACCCAATTCTTTTCTAGTTCTCTCAGCTCAAGAACAACTCCTCTATAACCAGCAGAACAATAATACTGTTAAACTGATGTATTTGATAAACAATTAAGTCTTTACTTTTAAAATTAGCATTCCATTATTTTTATTTTTTTAAAAAAATCACTGTATTTCCTTAAACCAAATAAATTCACAAATGTTTAAGTTCTCTTTGCAGCTGAGGTTCCTCACTGTTCCCTTTATAAATCTCGTTCAGGAAAACTGAAATGCTGACACGTTCCTTGGATTTGGTCTGTCATTCCTCTCTAGCTCCTCACACTTGTACAATTCACAAGGTCATGAGCACAAAATGTGCTTGTTAACTTACACAAGAATAAAGCTGTCAGATGGGCTGAGGGCTCCTTGTGTACCAGTTTAGTGAAATATGATTATCTGAGCTGTAAAATGGATAAACCTATTAAATTAATAAATCTGCTGCCCCGAAGACTACGACTGATGTCGCTGCCTTACCTACAAGGCACCCCTTCTTAAATTAATACTTGATAAAGGAATAAATCTTTTAAAGACACACACTAAAGCTTTGCATTGAAGAGTTATCTTTTGTGTTACAAACTGTAAGTACTTTTTACTGCGATGGATGTAAGTGAGAGAAAATGAATTCCAAGGAAAAAAAAGGAGTCTTAGAAAATGTTATTACCCAGCTAATACTGTGGGCTGCTTCTTATCTGTACACAACTAATCACATCCCTGTTTCTTCTTTTATTCTAATGTGTGAGTGGATTTTAGTGCTCATGAAAGTGAAGGATAATTAGTAGGCTAGTGGATAAAGTGGAAGGGCATTGCCTTATCAAAGGCAGATTGGGTCAGCTACACATGGGCAAAAGAAATCATGATTCTCTTCTCTCAGCTGCTTTGATTTATTACTCTCAAGGTCCAACAATGAAGTTTCACATCAGGGGAGAGAGAAGGAAAAAGAGTTTCAAAGGGTTCATCCTTCTTGACTTCTTAGAAAGCCTTTAGCATATTGTGTTTGTTAGGGCACAATATCAGTGTTCTTTATTATTATTAATAGTCTATTACACAGACAACCTCACAGAAACAAAAAAACACTCCACAAGGCACCAACCAAATATAGGCCAAGACAATATCTCGGTCACTGAGGTTTTACAGTCTAAAATAAAAAACCTAAAAAGTGGAAGGGAAATGAGCACAGACATACAAAAGGAGCTGTTTTAAGATCACATGGCAACCAACCAGCAAAAATATGGAACAGAAAACAGATTCCCTGATCCACCCCAGGACCCCCTGATAAACTTATACTGCAATCATGTTAAAAATGAGACAAAAATAAAATCTCAGTTCATCCAAAGGCATCCAACACTGTGCTCAAAACTCAAAAGTGAATTTGTAAAGGGAAACAGGAAATGAAAACTAAAGAGGGTTGACATGATTACGGGGTGTTAATAAGAAAAGACATAAGCCAGGGGCCTTGATGTACAACTAGACAACAAGAGGTTACGTTTGGAGTCAGGGCTATGCTAATTTGCAAACTTGGGTCCATTTCATTAAGTGAACTGAGAGACAGGCTGTCTCAGTCCAGCAGAGAGGGATCTCATTATCCATGTAGGGAGCAAGAGATAAGAATCTTTTAATAATTGCTGGGGAGTTTTTTTTTATGATGATATGGAATGCCAATTTATGCCTCTCCACTCAATGTGGATAAAAACCAGCCTCCTTCACAGTTCAAACCAGCCCTCCTCCTGGCTGTGGCCATTAGGACAGGGAGGGAAAACAGAGACTAATATGCTTGCCTGGGAGACCAGTGCTGCAAAACTCCATTAAATGCACTTCATACTGGGAACATGTTTGTTTATGGTGGTTGGAATACTTTGCCAAGCCTTTTTACTTAATTTTTAATGGGCACAGCTCTAGGATTTAGGGCCAAATCCAACCCCCAGTGCAGCCAATGGCAGGACTGCTACTGACAACTAGCCTTTGGATCAAACCCTTTACTCATTCCTTCTTAAGGAATGGCTCTGAATTGACACTTTTGGAAAAGTTGAAGAGCTTATATTACTTTGGCAAAAGCATTGTTTGCAGTGCTTTCCCTTTGTCCCTCTCTCCAAAACACATCCACTGCCACCAGGACAAAGGAGCTTTCCAGAAGGCAGAGGCTTGTACAGCTATTCCCTTCCCTGCTGTAAGTATTCTGCCTACTGCAGGCTAAGCACAGCACAGATTTTGAGACAGGGACAAGTTTAATCTATGAGGGGCTGATTTTGAGAGACTTGTGCCTTTCACATGACAGTACCAAACACAGTTCTGATCAACTCTAAAAGCACTTGAAGTAAAAAGCAGAGGTAAAGTTAGACAAGGTCCCATGCCCATGTTTTACTGCATAGTATATGCTAAAATCTGAGATACAGACACAAACGCTTCACAAAATCACTGTAATAACATCAAACTTTTAAGAGTAAACTTTTCCCTCTGCACAAACTTACACTGCAAGGTAAGGAGGAAGCAGAACTGTTTCCACAGCCAAATCTGCTCATTTGTTGAAGTCCCTGGGTTGGACTGTACATTAGTGTTGGAAAACACTGTCCAGGGAACTCTGAAGCCATGCTTATCTCTAACGCTAGCTGCATGATTTGTTTTTATGCACCGGGTCAACCTAAGGACTATGTACAACTTATCTGTCTCCTCAGCAGGAACTAAATTGTAAGGCTCTCTTAAGCTAACCTTTCCTTTTTTCCCAGATTCTGGCTGCTCATGAACCATCTTTAATTTCCATATGCCCATTTAGTATTGGAAGTCATTTGGCCAATATCTTTTGTGAAAGGCACTCCCAGACTTCGCTTTGCAGGCAAGACTGGAGAAAAGAGGATTGGCAAAATGGAAACTGACTTTTCTGGATAGAAATTTCATGTTCTTGGTCCTTAATTTGATGGAGCAACTTAAGAATCAGCTATGTGAGAACAGATACTCAGCCAGGATGAAAAAGGTGCCTCCTGTGAGCATTTAATGGTATTTACATTTAAGGAAAAAAGAGAAGGAAGTGCTGATTTAAGTGCGCTCACAAGGGCAAGGTTAGTCAAGGGAAACCAGAAGACTGGGGAGAGAAGCAGAGGGCAGGAGTGGCTCAAAAAGGCACACATTTCTCCCTGGAGACTGTGTGACTGCCCTGGCACAGCTCTCAAGACATGCCAAGCCAACAGAAAGTGTCCCATCCCAGCCCTGAGACTGATGGTGCTGCAGTACATCCCCTCCTGTTCCTCACAGCTGGAAGAGCCTGGGCTTTGCACTGAGCACCTTCTCACACTCTCACTGGAGAAGGGTCTGGCACAAACTCTTTTTAAGTAGCTGGTGCTCAGTCCCCTAAACTAACAGTGCTCACCACCACTATCACACCCTCAGGGCTACAAAGAAATAGGAGCAAAGGCTGCAGTAGATTGTGCCCAGCCAATATTAAATGGCTCTAATGGAGTTTAGATTACACCAGTCATCTTAAATGTCCCTGTAAACACCCAGGGACTCTGCAACTGAAATTCTTGGTCGCTGGGGAGAATCAGCATTGCCTGGAAGCACCAGCCTTGTGCTTGCAAAACATCTTGAGCTCCTGACATCTTAAGACTTATCCTATAAAGTGATGTTTGCAGTTCTCTCTTCTAAATATTTTTTAATACAATGGAAAAGCATGTGTAGAAACTATGTCATGTAAGCTTTCCTTACCATGCACTTAAACCAGAACTGAAGTATCCATATAACATAGTTTCAGACCTTGAGAACATTTCAGTCAGTACTCATCAAGCCAATAGGCAAATTCTACAAAAATCACTTTTGTAGCTACAGGTTCCCCAGATCTATGCAATTGCTGTATTGTGTCACATTTCATCCCACACAGCAATGAAATGATGTACATCACCCTTCACTTTCAAAAGTTTCCATCTCTCAGTCCTCTTAACTAAGGATATTCCAAACCTTACTTTGCAATCAAAGACCTCATCATGGTAAAACATATGATGATCTTTCCAGCTGGATAAATGGTATCCACTAGGGGCTTATGTGAGACCATTGAATTTACTTTTGCTTTTGAATTAAGTCACCAAATTTCAGCCCATACGTTTAAAGATAAAAATCTAAAATTCATAATGTGACACTGCTGAGGCTTCATGCTGGTTGATCTGCTCTCTTCTGTCTACTGCCCACAGGTTCCATTTTTTGAATTAGCAAACATATATCGAAGTTACCTTGGCCTGAATTTATTTGCAGTGTATTGAGATAAAAGTCTAGCTGTGATATAATTGGAATTAAGTGGGGTAATAGGCTCCAGATTTTTAAAAACATATTAAAAGGAGATCCCTCTCTCTCTCTCTCTGCTTATTTCCCATAATTACAATATGAATTTAAGGCACTATAAAATTAATAGAACCCTGACTCTGGTGACTGAAGTCTCCTACTCAGGCAGACAGACAGCCTGTCCCTGCCCAAGCCCTCCAGCTGTGACTGTAACCCTACACATGATAACAACAGCTTTACCTCTAGGCAATCTCATTTATTGACCCTTTAAGACGGATGTTAAAAGACCAATTGAAACTAATAATGTGTAATGCTTTCCGTGAGCTCAAACCTTGACCATACACAGAAGATTTTAAATTACTCACCTCATTACATGCCACAGAAAAGCTGTGGGAAAATCACCCTCTACTACTGATGAGATACATAGTATGTATATGTATACACACACATATAGGGAGATTTGCAAGTTGGAAGTGTGAATATGGTAAGGTCACCTTTAGCCTATTATGAGTATAGTTTGACTGCATGTTTTAGGGAGGTTTTGGTAAACTCGAAGAATAAAACAAGTTTCCTTGCCCCATTTCCTTGCAAGATACTTTTGGCCTGACGCCTGTGTCCGAGCAGGTCAGGGCAGAGTGGACCATGGTCTGGAGATGTCACAGCCACTGTCCCATGGCCCTGAGGCTCTGAAAAGGATCCATTGTGCATCTAAAGCCACTTAGGGAAAAAAATCTGTTTTCTGTGCCGTCATCTCCCAAATAGGTGTGGTTGCAGCTGGAAGGCAGTGGCTCTGTGTTATGAATGTAAGAGGGAGGAGATGGGAGAGGAGGTTCTTGTTAGCAGCTCCTGCAGATGAGACATTGTGTCCAGCCACATACCTGGGATGTGTACAATAAATCAGATCTGTGCACAGAGGCACATTCACTCAAGTGTAGGATATGATATAATTACAGCCAATTAAATCATTTTCCCTAAGATGCTTTTCAGAAATCAAGTTGTTACTTATTCATCAGGCTGTCAGTAAACACAACTCTCTCACATACAACATGTTTAACTTCTGCTCAGGTTACATTACTTGAACACAATCCTCACAGTAATTAATGACACCTCTATCAGTTCCCAGATTTTCCAGACCTCTCCAAACAAACAAAAATAATAATTGAGGGAGTTTTCCTTTACCCATTTGAGAACAGGAAGGCTTGGTTTGTTTGTTTGCTTTTTACTTACTATTTTTATATTCAATACAACTTCTACAGGTGGGGATGGAGTCACTCTGAGCCAAGCCCTGGGAATGTTCCATCATGCCAGCACCTTCAGGTTAGGGAATAGACCACATTCAACAATTGAAAAGTTCAGGTTTACAGAGCTCAAGGTTTGCTTTGCTAGGTGTGCATTCAAAACTGATTCCTGTTCACATATATATATATATATATATATATATATATATGCTAATTTGGGTTCACAAACATACTTTTTTTTGCCAGTAAATACATATATATATATATATGTATATATATATATGTATATATATACTTATGTGTCCCGCAAACACGTACAAGTGAGCTCTGGGCCTGCAGCCCAACTGATTGCAGTTCTGGGGGTTATGTTAGTTCTGGCCCAGTTTTCTGAAGTTATGTCTGCACTTTTCCCTTGCATCAGGCAGTTCTTTCAGAGGCATTTTGTGTTGTAGTCACAGATGAATAATGATGTATTGCCTGGTCCGGAAATGTCAAGTGGACTGGTGAGAAGTGTATTTCATGATGTTCCTGGCAACAGCATCACTAAAATCCAGTGTGCAAAGCTGAAAGAGTGTCTTAGCCTCTCTACAACCTGAGCTCGTCCTCAGCATTTACCAGCTAGGCCCACTTTAATTCATCACAAACAGCTTCTGTCTTTATCCTAAAAAAAGTCATGGAGCTTAAACAATGTTATTTAACCTCCAGTGCCCTCTCTCCATATTTCTACCAGCGCCAAACACCCGTAAATTCATTCCAAAAAGCCACACGTTACCCAACCAATGCTGCCTAAGGAAAGCATTCAGGAGTGTTTATGGGGCAGCTGAAGTGTAATGATTTAGTAGATGTTTATAAATGTTTATACTGTACAGATTAACATTCCCCAGGGGGCCTGTAATGAAGAGAGTGCTCCAACTGGAATCAAACCAGCTAGCCTGGGCTGAATGAGCATGAATGAATCCTGCTGGCCTACCCTCACGAGCTGTTTACTCAGTTTGAACGGATTTCCTCCATCCACACTCCTTCGGCATTTTATTTTGGGAGATGCAGTGCAGGAATTTGGTCTCAGAAGGAGCACAGTTTGGAAATATGTTAGAAAATCCAGCCTGTCACTTGGTTCATAGGAATTACTCACAAATTGCTCTAGACAAAAGAACAAAGAGCCCAACCCTTGGGCTGTGGAAGTGGAGGCTGAAACTCCTGTTGACTTCAAAGGGAGCTGGGTCTTGGTCTCAGAACCTGGTTTTCAAACATCATTTCCAAGCATAAACACCTAAGAGCATATTGAAGAAGCCAAGCCCTGCTACTGGGCCCTGGCATTTCCAATTTAGAAGTTTCATGTTAGGCCTCTATGTTTAAAAATCATGATTTCAGAGAGTGAGATGTTGTGCTGGAGGCTCCCAGCAATGGCTGATGAGAGCAGCACTGAGCTGTCGTGGTGGGCAGCTTCACCAAGTGTCTCCCTGAAGGTGATGGACATCTTTGATTCAGAGTTAATGAAGGAACAACTTCAGTTTGTTCAGTGATCACTCAAAGAGTGAAAATATCTGCTCCTGGTTCTGGAGGCACACAGTGGGTTTCAAATTGCCACAGGTTTAACAACATGAACACCAAACTCAACAATTAAGGCTGGGAACTGGTGGATGAAGCTGGGCCTGGCTTGATGCCTCAGAAGCAATGAGCAAGCAGGTTTTAAAACATCCTAACAGCAGTGATGACCCTGAGAAGTAAGAGAAGAAGATTGTTTCTTTTGGGCTTGGTGCCAAGTGGAAAAAAATCAGCCTTTGAAATCACAAGTAAGGAAACAAACCCCTCTGGATTTCTGCTGTGGTCAGGAGAGTAAGATTTTTGTACATGACACATGTATATATTCAGAGAGTGAATCATCTCAGGGGGGCCTGGGAAGGGTGGGAAGAAAACAGAAAGGATCATGGCCTGGCCATAGTCAGCATTCACCAAAAAGGGTGGCCAGAAACACCAAGCAGAGTAAACTATATCTTCAAGAAATCTACATCTTCTAATGCCAGCAGAAGATTTCTGCAGACAGCCTTCTTCTAGCTGTGCTTTTTTTTTTTTTTTTTTCTGCTGTGATAAGATTTCTCACTTCTACAAAAATTATTCTACCTCTAGCTGTGATAGTGACATGCCTGCATAGAACAAACAGTGGCATCGTGCATAGAAGGTGCTCCCAAAATAAGACACCAAATATTCCTTGCAAACTCTTAAACCACAGCACTGGAGGCTGAAAATGTCTGCTGTGATTCTGGAGCCTCTCCAGTGGGTCAGAGAGATGGAGAGGTCTCAAGACATAAAAGCATTACTTTCAATGGCTCTCTGAGATGTTTTTAAAGGCTCAAAAATAGGTTTGCTTTGAATCTTGGATGGAGACACTGGACAAAGGTAATTTTGTTTGCAGTGGCTTATTTGCCCATCTCACGAAGCTGTCTGAGCTCATTGGCAAACACTCCTGGTACAAGTCCTGTGCTGTAACCCCACTTGGGTCTTTAGAGCAGTGGAAAAGACAGATATTTGAAATCTTCTAGAGTGCTGTAACAATCAGGTAATTAGCTGTAGCAGTCTTACAGAGTAGGAAAGGCTCACGAGAGCACTGAAATGAAAGCACAAAATGCCTCCTGGAACTAATTTTAGAGTGGCTTGAAGTATTTAATCCTGCAAATTATTGCCAGTGAGGAAACATCAAGGTACTGCTGGATCTTAATAGTGACAAAGCAGCAGGAATGGTTCACCCTAAGCTGCCTCCTGCTGATGGCTAAGCAATCAGACATGCTTTACACCCCTCACAAGGTGCAGGGGCAGCTGTGTTTTGCTCCCAGTGCCTTACAAAGTGGCCTGGAATTGTTCCTCTCTTCCTTGTGTCTGGATGGGATCCTCTATCAGAGCAGCCAATTCAGCCCTTCTTTGCAAACAGCAGAGAATAAGAAGAGGAGAGCAAACCCTGGGGGCACAGACAGCATCCACCACTGCATCATGCCAGAGCTCTCTTCCATCAGTGCTCTCCAACCTTCAGAGGGCAGGGAAGAGTTTCTTGAGGGGCACAAGGAGGCAGAACACTCTACTCTTTCATAACTAGGACCTGTCTCATTTGGAGATGTCTTTCTGGTTCCTTGCTCTGCTCATGGGTCCTCACTAATGAAGCTGAGGAGATTGGATTTATTCTTTCATCCCTCCAGGAGTCAGTTTCTCCTGTGTGAAGCAGAGAAAATAAATGTCAGCCTTGTGAGGACTAGTCTTAGGAATAAGAAATAGCAGATATGGGACTAGAAAGAGATTTCTTAGGGTCTTAAGCACTATTTGCCCTCATAGAGATCTTCAGGTCTGCAAATCCCTTCTTTATTTTCACGAGACATTGGGTGAGGAAAAAAAGAAACTTCCCAATGGAAAGATTCTCAAGAATCATGTTGCCGTGATGGTTAAAAACTCCTACATTTATTTTCCAGACAGAATTTATTCATAGCCAATTAAGACCCTTCTGTTCTTGTGCCAAAATATTCTTTTATCTTTAATAAGTACTCTGTCGAGCCCTGTGAAAGCTCTACACTTGATTGTTACAAAACTTAGGAGTTCCCTTTTCCACAAGCCATAGGAAGAAGTGTTAATAACAGAACATGCTGTAATACTCCATGCAAATTTTGCAGGAGCACATCCAGGTGTGCGCAAGAATCCAAGCACTAATGTCAAAACTATTTCCACTACCCACTTTCCCAGCTGTAAAGCTTTTCTCATCATTTAAAAACAAAGGAGAGGCAACAAGCTACACTTTATATTTCCTTGAAAACTGTTGCCCAAACAGGAGAGCTGCAGTGTCTCTTCCTTTCCAAAACCCATTGGCACCAAAAAGCATCTCCTCTGCAGAGAAAAGAATGAAGATCCTGCATATTTCATTGAAAATCAAGCATTTCTGAACTCAGATTTTGTTTCTTTTTAGGCACAGGTATCGTTTCACACATGCACCCCTTATAGCTGCAAAACCAAGTGATCAAAACATCAGAAATAAAGTTGACCGTAAACCCTTATTCATCCGCATTATGAGTCATTCTTTAAATATAGGATTATGTCTTGTTTTCCACCAGATTCTACCTCAGGATGGACAGTGTTCACTTAATAAGCAGATATTCAATATTTTGTGACAGTGTCATTATTCAGTGTGTGGCTTGAGGCCTCATTTACCACATACTACTCCAAACCTGCTTGGAAGACACAATTGCTAATTTTCTTGTGAGTTTTTCTAGGGCTCTTATCAGTATGGCATATGAGTGCTTCACAACACTCATTTCTCCTAACAACACCCTGTAAGACGAGAGGATATTATTATTCTTGTTTAACAGATGGGAAACTGAAACACAAAGAGATTCAGGTCAAAACATTCTGCTAGAGTTGGGTACCCAAACTGAGATGTCTGGGAATTGATTTCTCAGAATGTTTAACATTGTACAGCATCATATGTCAGGAGAAATAGCACTGACAGTGTACTCTGCAAATAGAAACACAGAAAACAGAATAAAATTAATAGCCAGTTGGGAAGAATTTAGTTCAAATTGACTTCTCTGAGACTGGATGAAAGTTCTGCAGGATTCAGATGCTTGAACCTTGAGATCCCCATTTTATTTTTCTATTCTCTGCCTTTTACTGCGCTCTCCCTGCTCCCACAGCAAATACAGGCAAAACCCATCAAACAGCCTCCTCCTCTCCCCAGCTGACTCACCTCCTGAGCTGCTCCACCTTCTGAACTGTGTGAGCCCAGGGTCCTTCACTAAATATAGCACATGGGCATGTAATTAAAGGCTAGACCAAGCACAGGTACCAAAGGAAGCCAAATAAACACTTTGCAGGAAACACTAATTTCATGATTTCCCGACACCCGTTTCTAAATAATAAGCTTTTCAAGGAGAACAGTCTCCCTTATACATATGTATATACATAATATAAATTTTATATACAAATGTAATTTTAAACTGAAATATCAATTTAGATTTTTATATATAGTAAATATAATATATAGGATAGAAACGTTATTATATATGTGTAATAATATAAACTTAAGTATACTTATACTCTTGTTCCTGAGTCATAATCAGTCAAAATTTTCCAAAGACTAGAAAACGTATATGACATGGTATATTATGTCCAAATGATTAAAGTTTTCAATTGAAAGGTGAACAAAATCTGCCCACTAGGTTTCAGTTCAGCCTTCTGACTGTGTCTTTCTGTTTCAGGAAATCAGGATACATGTGCCTGGGTAAATCAGAACCACTTGTATTTTATAACATTCCCTGCTGAAGAAATATATAGAAGCAGAGCTCCAAATTTCCAGTATTCAGGAAATTCAGTTATTTCATAATTCCATTTTATTCTGAATTGAGAGAACACCTATGTCTCCATTGCCTCAAACTTCCATATTCCTTTAAAATTTTATTTCTGTTGGGTTTAAATTGTTCTAAATAAATCAGCCAGAGCTGATACCAGCACTGGAAATTCTAATGTGAATATTTGGAGCTTGACAGAGTTACAAGGAAATAAAGAAGCCTGGAAAGTTTCAAGCAATCCTAGTTACAGGTACACCACCAGCTATTTCTAAAATACCCCTGCAGTAGCATCTAAATTTTGTAATAAAAAACTTATTAAATGTGCTATGTGTTATTTTCAATACAGTGATACTCAGGAATGTATCCTCATTTTCCAGATACTTTTACTGCCTCTCCTGCTTAGACACAGCAGAGCGAGGAGTGGAGCTCTGTTCTTTCCTTACTCACAGGTCTCTATCATTTCATACACTCATGAAAAAGAACCAAATTTGAACTTTTTTAACATAAAGGATCGACCACCAAGTTGCATAAGGAGGAGCAGCAGCTCTGAGTTTCCCATACAGATGCAGTGACTGCAGCAGGCAGAGCCAGCCCACCTCAGCTCCCAGCACAGGTCACCCACTCTTGTGGGCAGATCAAGGGGACTTTTAAGAGATGAAATCAGGGTTTGTGTTAATGAAATTCCATAGAAAGTTAGACAACCTGCCCGTTTCACTGATTAATATTTTGTTCATTGTTTTCTTATCAAGGGGACAGGCAATTTGACTCAGTCACCTCTGAAGGACACGCCGGGGCTTGTGTGAACCTGGGCTTCTCCCAGTTCTCAAAGAACAGTCATGAGAACTGTTTAATCAGAAAAACCCCTCTGTCAGGATCTTCTATTTTGAAGGGAGGTGAGAAATCAGCATTCAGCACTCAGCTGAGAAGGGCTCTTTCCGTAAGGCTGGGGCAGTGGCAAGCGCTCAGCGCAGCAGCTGCCAGCAGCCAGCGAGGAATTCCCCTGTCATGAGGCCATGACTCACACGTGCCCCTGCTGCTTCTCTCCCTCACATCTGGGGCCATGCTTGTGGTCTGGGATGTGTCAGGAGAAAGGACCTGGCAGAGCTCTCCTCTATTACACAACCTCCCCGTCCGTGCCCAGAGGCACGGTCCACCCAGGGCAGGGTGCAGGTGGCACAGGCTACAAGATCCTTCTGCTGCTGAAATTTCCTTTCTGCCTTCATTTTCCTTAATCCTCTGCTCCTCTGGAACCAGCAGAGTAACCCAGTCAGTGCCTGAGCAATCTCGACACTGTTATAAAAGTCATCCCATAAAAAGGGATTTTTAGCATGGGTTTCACTGCTGTAAAATGAGGCTCCACACAGAGCAGAGCTCACACAGGTATGGAGGTCCCTCATCAGTTTTGCTCAATAAATTAGCAGCAGAGCTGCTGCCACAGCAGCATGAGCAGTTTGCAACATTTGTATTTGTGCTCTGGCTATTTATCATGGTGTTTTTCACAAGCCCTTTTAATGCCTCCAGGAGTAATTTATTGGGACAGAACAGCACGAAAAGAGCAGATCCCACTTATTCAAATATCTGGATGATGAAAATAACATGAGAAGAACAGGTTTCACATTGCTTCCTTTCCATAAATGGCTTTCTGAGGCAGTAAAAGCCATGTAAAAGCAAACATAAACACTGTAGAAACACCAAGATATTCAGGTTTGTTCGGACTTACCCGAACACTGCCCAGAGATTTTCAGGTTTTTTCAGGTTTGGACTCTGCCTTGTTAACTCAGTCCATAAAACATCACAGGTTTTAGTTATTGTTAATATAACCAACTAGATACATGTACTAAAGTTTAACTAATTTTACTGCACAAGAAGATTACTTTAATAAAAACAATTCTCAGTATAAATCTTGTTACTTTTCAGATTGATGAGTAATGTGTGCGACTGTGACGATTATTTTTTCTTTTTTTTTTTTTTTTTTTCCTTTATTTGGCAGTTCTCACAGCTTCTGCTCCAGCACACAAAGCAGACTGATCTGGACACCCAGGACAATCCAAGTTTCCAGCAACTGACATGATGGTTATTAATTTTATAAAATAAGCAAATTAGTGAAGCATGACTAACAAACTTTTTGATCCAGTGAACACTCATTTGTGCAGCCACATAAAGAATAGTAACCTTTTAGTGCTAAGAATAATAGCAGGGACATGGAGAGGTCACCACAAGCTGGGGATATAATTTTGGAGGTAATCTGTCACACACAAAAGTTTGAAGTGATATGAAATTTTTAAAATAGGTAGCATTTGTCTGTAAAAGGCAAATTAAAGAGGTTTATTTTCCCTGTCTCTCTTCATTAATTAATACTCTGACTCCCTATCTTCCAGATAAAGTCACAGAATGGTTTGGGGTGGAAGGGACCTTAAAGATCACCTCATTTCAATTCCCTGCCATGGGCAGGGACACCTCCCACGGTCCCAGGCTGCTCCAAGCCCTGTCCAGCCTGGCCTGGGACACTGCCAGGGATCCAGGGGCAGCCACAGCTTCTCTGGGCACCTGTGCCAGGAGAATCTTTTTCCTAATATCCAATCTAAACCTACTCTCTTTCAGTGTAAAGCTATTCCCTCTTGTCATAGGACACAATGTTTTCTACTTAAGCTCTACTATATTTCATGTTTTGCCTCATGAGACCAAATTTATTACAGTGAGGGATGTAATTTAATAGCATATTTTAAACAACCACGAGTGTACCTGCTTGGCTGCTCATTTTTCACGAAGTCATTCCAGGAAGCATTTAAAAGTCAGAAAACTGCCCCAAAATTTGTTTGAGTAATCCAGGCTTCATGATTCTGCAAGAGAGAATAGAAAGTTAACTTGAGATGTTTCATCTGCTGCTTGTCACACCAAAATACCATAAAGGCAGGCAGATCCTTTACCACACTGTTATCCTACAGGTTTGTGAAGAGAAATCTCAACCTAGACTTTCATCCAGCAAAAAATCCTGCACTCATGCTCAGCTTCCTTCACTGTTACCTCTGTATAATCAGAGGAAATTATCCACAGTGCACAAAGCAGCCATCATGTTCAAGTCTTTGCAATATCTCAGCCCCTCCAGACCTGAGCTGTGCAAAGCCTCAGGATTATTCATAATTTCACCAGCCTGATTCAGCAGTAAGAACGTGGAACCATTTCGAGTCACATTTAAAGCTGTTTATGGTATAGGGAAAAGGTGTGTCCCCTGAACAAAATGTTGCTTTCTTTCTGTTTCATTCCTGCATTTAAAGGAGAATTAAACTGTTCTGGAACTTGCTGGGAAGAGGGGGAGCAGGGGGATAGAGAAGGACAATTTATCTCTAAATTGCATTGCTCTTCAGAGTAAACCACAGAGAGCTGTAATGGGACAAGTAATTTTTTTACATAGTATAATTAATTAGAACCCATAAACCCCAATTAAACAGCACTTTTGAGACTATCAAGTGGTGCATGTTTGAAACTGCAAATATGACAGTATAAGTACGTTTTTATAGCTGGGCACACTCCTCAGGATTATTTTCAGTGCTCTACTAAAATGGGAAATGGCACCAGTTAGGCCCCTGCTAATAAATTGCTTGGAAACAGGCGATATTAATAATCTTTATGGGGGTAGGATGGAAGCCAGATGGGGCAGGGAGGGGAGTGTGAAAGTGGCATAATATATTGGCCTGGAAAACATAATCCAGGCCAAAGCAGAAATGCAATCTTGGTGTGTATCACAGTAGGTTGGGAATATAAAAGGAGAGGTGATGGCTGAAAGGGGACTCGCCCTGGGAGATCAGGAGGATGATTTCTGAGGTAAGGAAGACAACATCCTACGAGGTGAGGACAGGCAATCTGTATGGGTGAGGAAGAAAAGGAGAGATGCTCCAGAGATCTAACATCCCTAGCAAGGAGGGGCTTTGTCCCTTGGCCTGTAAAAGGGACACAGTGCTGGGAGCTGCCCTGGTGTCCTGCCCTGGTGCGTGCAAGCCACGGGACACATGTGCATGGGCTCCACACACAACCGGCGTGAGGAAAAGCTCCCTCTGCCCTTGTTTATTTACATGAGGCCCCGTTTGTGTTTAACTTGGCAGCCAGGAGCTCCGTGCCGGGTGCCAAGCGCTAATTCCCGGCCGCCCTGCAGGCCTTGGCGCGCACCTGACAGTCATTAGCGCCCGGGCCCATTTTGTTCTCACATTTCGGGTGCTGACCCGCGGCCACGCACAGCTCCGGCAGACACTCCATCACCTCCCCTGTCAGCGGCTCTGGCTCAGCAGCCCCTGCCCTGCCAGCGAGCACGGAGCTAATGAGGGCTCCGGAGAAGCCGCCACCTTCGGGAGAGGAATCCACCTTTGGGAGAGGCCTCCACCTTTGGTAAGGCCTCCATTTTGTTAAGGCCTCCACCTTCAGGAAATGCCTCCACCTTCGGGAGAGGAGTCCACCTTTGGGAGAGGCCTTCACCTTTGGTAAGGCCTCCATTTTGTCAAGGCCTCCACCTTCAGGAAAGGCCTCCACCTTCGGGAGAGGAGTCCACCTTTGGTAAGGCCTTCACTTTGGTAAGGCCTCCACCTTTGGGAGAAGCCTCCACCTTTGGTAAGGCCTCCACCTTCAGAGAGACTCCCCTCTTCACAGAGAGAGCAGCGGACACTCCATGAAGGCCTTCTTTCCCACTAAATTATGACTTTTTTGGTTTTGGAATATTTCAGCCTTCAGAAAATAGCAATGCAGCGTGATAAGTAAACAACCGGTGACAGCTGAGCCTCAGTGACAGAACCAGGCATTAAATTCTAGCATTTCTGTTCGGTCGTACAATGCTCCTCGTGCAAGCTACTCCCAAAAGGTGTATCTTTATCTAATCAGTCACTCAGAAAATTCCTCCAGTCACCTAACAACATAAGAAGAACACTTAATCTAGAAATGCAGAAAAATATACTTTCAGATGAAAAAGAAACAGAGGGAACAGCTCATCTGGATTGAAAGTGCTGCAGCGAAGACTCGCAATATCCATGGGAAGATACGAGGAGGACTTAGGAGCATCAAGGAAATAAGAGCTTTCTGCAGAAATGCTTTGCACTCTGTGTTATGCTCTGTGGAGGTCTGCAGAGTGCTGTCACATTCTTTATATACATGGGGAGGTTATTCAGCTCTTAGTTTTTAAGAATCCATTCACTAAATTAGAGAATCTTATAAATATTTGCATTTCTTAAGTCTTATGCCAATTTACGTGCACTGAGACCCTTAAGGTTTCTCACCAACATAAATTATGATCTGACGCCTTAGAAACTCTAAATTCTGTAATTTTAATTTGATTTCAACCTTTGTTTTCTTTCTGTTTTCTTGTGCATAATTTTCTCAATTTAATATCAACAGAGACAGAGACTATCACAAGTCAGCAGTCAGATTTAGGCCACAGACATCTTTTGGACTAAGTTCTTATGAACTTGAAGGAATGGGAAACTTAAATCACTAAAGAGCTCCAGATTTCCATGAGAGAGAAGAGCATTATAATTTTTTCTATGTCAGTCTCAAGGCAATGGACTTTTCAGTGATCCCTTACTAAAATTTATTTTTAAAAAAGCAAAAACTCCAAACAAACAAAGACTCATTTTGGATTTGCCTTGGAGGCTTTTTTCCAAGGCTCTTTGGACCCTGCATTGTTGAATGTGTGGTAATTTAGCACAAGAGCTTATAGTCAGATCTACAATTGTAGATCTAATAAAATGCTTATAACATGTTTTCAGACATTGCAAAAGCAGTATTTTATCTGAAATATATTAAGTAGATGCTGATATTGACTTTTTTTTCCTAAGTTTGTATAGTTCACATGTAATTTCTCTACGAGTCTTGTACTTCAGGTCTCACTTCTTTACTCCTTCAACTGCTGGGGTTTTTTGGGGGTATTTTCCCATTTGAAAACTGAGACACTGGTATGCAGGATATTAATGGATAGAAATTAAAATGTACCTGAGGCATGTAAAAGCTGGGGTTTAATGTAAAATACATGAGGTTCTTGCTTCAACAGCCCAAAATTCAGGGTTTTTCCTAAAGGTTTTCTTAATCCAAAAAATACAAAGGTGCTCTGCACTATACAAGGCATACTGAGATGAAGAACCCTCTCCTCAATTTAAGCAACAGACACATTAAAAAAAATCTGTCTGGACACTGCAGAACTGGACATTTAGTAGAGATTTGTGCAGACAAAAACAGGGTCACCACATAGTGAACAAAGGACAGAAGAACTACCTTAATCTTAAATCCTGGTTTAGATATTTCAAAAAAAAACCCCACATTTTAAGGAAATTGGAAAGCTGTGACTGCAGCAGACTCATGGTCTAGTTAGTTAGGGGGTAGAGGCATGAAGAATATCAGCAACCATCAACGGGATGGCAAATGCCATTTGAATAGACATGTGTCATTCCTGTACCGCAGCCAAGTGAAACTACAAACACTATTAAAAGTATAAAGAGGCTTTAATTTACATTCCTGCTAAGGCATCTTTCTGTTGCCAGAATATTGCAAGTGGGCTTAGTATAAATGAGAATCTGGCCTTAATATTCTCAAACAGAAAAGTGAAATACACAGACATATTGACTTGGATTCATATGCTCTGTTCTGTTAACCCAAGGTATCTGCATGGACCAAAACTGGCAGGAAGAATATGAATCTGTATCTCCAGTGCATAGCAAATTCAGTGAGCACAAATGATCTAAAGAGTCACTTCATACAACAGCAAAATCAGCCCTGCAGTATCATAAAGGTAAGAAAAGACCTCCAAGATCATGGAATGCCACCACTAACCCAGCACTGTCAGGTCCACTACTAAATCATGTCCTCGAGTATGCATCTCAACATTTTCTGAACACTTTAATATTGCACATTTCCGTTATTTTTAGCATCACATCCCCCAACACCAAACAACACACAATTCAAAACACTGTCTATTTAATTTCCCCCTTGCCATGGCAGCAATCTTGGTGCTAAGGTCAGAACTCCAACATCCGCCTAAACACAAGCCACACGGGAAGATCCAATGCCTTATAACAAACTTCAGACTTTTAACACAAAGACAAAAAGCCTTGAATACCAGCAGTGCCTTGGGAAGAAGCTGTGTCCTCTGCTGGAGAGTGGCATAGCAATAAAGCAAATGGCAGCAATCCCTGCCAATGTTACCAGGGGCAATACACACCAGCCAGGAGCTGGAGGAACTTCATTCTATCACCAGAAGCATCTCTGCACCCTTCCCATTAGCCCGTTTTTAGCTGTGGCCCATTCCAGATGCTCCAGAGGAAGAGGCAAGAGTAAACAAACGTAGAGGTAAAGTTAGGCATGAAAACGAGGAGGAAAAAACAAAACAATATACCATCTCATGCCTGTGAGGAAGCCCTCGAGCAAAGGGATGAGATGTGTTTCAGATCCTAAAAAGAGCTTTCCACCAAAAAGAAAAAATCATCATATGAAAAACAGGAGAGAAAAGGTAACTCCAAACACATAAGCAAAATGGCAGGGGATTTGGAACTAAATGATCTTTATGGGCCATTCCAACCAAAGGCTATCTATAATTCTATGAAAATGGGCAAAATTCTGAGGTGTTTGAAATCAATGATAAATCCCTCAAAGTTTGTGCCAAGATTTTGAGCTGAACACATTTAAGTAGATTCCTACATTTATTTCTAAATAAGAGATCTGTAGCTCTTGAAATGTCTTTTTGGGATGTGTTAATTTTGATAGGAAAATGAAAGGTGCTAATTTGTCCCTGTCGCCGTATAATATTAAACAGTTAAATGTGGGCTGATTTTGGAAACAGTACATGGCAGACACACTTAAAAAAATAATTCAAAAGGTACTGAAAGAATAATCTTTTCCAAATCTGTCAACAAGATTCTATCCACTGTTCCTGGCAAGCAATTTAGCTTAATTTGGTAAAACAATCACTTTTGCTCTCCCAAACATTGTAAAACAAGTGGGGTCATGGAAAGAAAAGTGGGAACATTAAAACGACCCTTGATAAATACTCAGGACTGTGCTGCTGTTATCGTGGGGTGTTTCCAAGGACCTGCACAGGTTTTAAAAGTACAAGTAAATGAGGAGGGCAGGAGGGAGCTCAGACTGCAAGGGCTGAGGCACTGCAAATTCAATTCACCGCGTGGTTTTCCTGTGAATGCTTTTCCAGCTCTCACACCATTACATAGGATGTAGCATCATAATGATGTCAACTCTTGGACCAAAGAACAAGCTGATTTAAGTTTTATGAGGGGAAGGATGAATACTTTCAAAGGAATGGTGAATCGAATAATACAGAACTGGTAGGATCACAGTTCAGGGAACTCACGGTTATTCTTTGAACTATTTTTAGCAAGGCACTGCAAGTTCAGGGATAGTTAGAGAGAAAAGGCCTGCACAGCTCGAGTGAAACACAACCTCTCAAAGCACTGACAATTTGTTACCAATTTTGCAGAGAGAGTATCAAAACCTCTCTTTCCTTTCACTGAAGGTGACTTTTGTAGCGAGGCTGCTCTGTGTGTGAGTGTGCGTGTGTGTGAATGAGCATCAGAGCTGTGCAAAGCTGTCCCTCCCTGTGCCCCACCCTGGGACAAAGGACAAACTCACCTTGCATTTGAATCAGAACACGCCCCTCTCTGCTTTCTTCAGGACTCTCTGGGGTACAGGGTAGCAGGGGTGCAGGAGCTGGATCCAGGCTCCCTCCATCCCTGCGCTTACAGCAGGAGCAGTCAGTCCCTTGTTGTCACACTCATCTCTCTCCCAGGGATGCTGTGACTTTGTCCTGCCCACCCAAGGAGGTACATGATTGACACGATTTTAGCCCCAGCATTTTCAATCTGTAGGGAAGCACAACCCCCCTGAAACTAAGACACAAAAGAAAGCACAGGTAGGGATGTTTTCAATCAAAGCTGCTGCTGTTCCTGCAGTAAGAGCAGGTCAATAAAGACCTTCCCCCAACTCCCTTTGGAAAGTCACTGCAGATGACTTCTGCCAGCTCTTGCTATGTTTTTCCCTTCTTTAAGTGCATACTTGAGAATATCCAGTTATTGCAGATCACCAGGAACACACAAGGAATGGGTTGCTTTATAAGCTTTGCTACAATTATGGATAATGTTGGAAATATATACTGTATATTTCCTGTATGGTGGGACTGCTACAAGCACAGAAAATCCACATTGAAGGGGATTTCTATGCAAGCTATGCAGCAGATGAAGATTGTATTGCAAGCTTGAATTACTGATTCAAGCTGCTTCTTTGCCTCTCCCCACCCACTTCTCTAATAGCTTTTAAACTTAAATAGCCATATAAGTTAAAATGTTCTTTTATAGGGTGAAATAAACAGATTTTATGGTTCAGAAACTGCAAGTTTAGAGATCAACACTTTACCACTAATTCACGCAGGTTCGAGCTAAGGAAATGGCTCATTTTCCTCTCTACAGTCTCTGAGACTTTTTTTCCTTCAAAAAATTCAAGATGCAATTTAAATTAGATGTTGTGAAAACTCTGGGAGCAGACAATGCTTTCTCTTGACAAAGTACATCTAAGTTGCTGCATTCCAGGTCTCAGATCCCATGAAATCAGAGGAAAATTATTGCTGAAAACCTCAGATTGGCTGGAAACTGGTACAGAACTTTAGAATTTACTGTACATATTATTGATATGGTCTTAAAGCAAACAAACAGAAAACACCTAACGAAATAATAAGAAAAACCCACAAGAATACTTTCATATGCCACTCTGGAAATCTAAAAATATCTTATGAGTGCAAATGTAATTTATACTTAAACTTCTCTTTAACTCTTCAAGCACTGCAAAGAGCATGTAGCCCCACTCCATTCAGAACAATTCTTTCTAGTGGAATAGTAGGAAATAGCAGTTCCAGCTGTCCCAGGAAAGCTGAGAGAAGTAGGACTGACAAGCTCCATACCTTCTACAACACATTTCCATTACTAGAATTATCCACTGGACTTCATGGGTAACCCTGGCATTTTAGTGAGCCGGGGGAATAACCATGACCCAGAGATGTGAATTCCAGATGCATACAGAAATAATTGGAGGGTACAAAACCCCAGGAAGATACAGCTTGGAAAGCTTGGTATGATCTGAATGTACAGAAAGTTATTTTCAAACCAAAGAAGAGCGAGAACTGATTCTACTGAGCAGTGGGAGACTCTGCCCTGTATAGTCTAAAGAAAAATTGTGGTGCCCTGATCATTTTATCAGAAAAATTACAGTGATTGTGTTTCATTTGTCCATCTGTCTGTTTATTCAACCCTCATCACTGTGATTTTTGAGTGTCTCATGTATCCAGTAACAGCAGGGGTGTATTTTTCTTCCCATTTATCAGCAACATTAACCAGCATTTAAGTGGTTAAAATGGAGGTTTTGTTTCCAAGCAAAGATAATCCTGTTCCTGAGGACACCAGTAATGGTGGTATATGACAACATAATCAGCAGCACAAGGATATAAACAACTCCCAATTATCCCAAACCAAAATTTTTTAACATCTTGTTACATTTTTTCCTTAGGCCTTAAAATTACTGAGCTGTTATGGCTGGATGCTTTGTGGTGAATAAATCTAGAATAATTCCCTGGAAAGAGTGAATTGCACCGAAATTCTGTTAGTGCAAAAGACCACAGTACCAAGCTTGCCCTGGCTTTCCCATCCATGGGGAAAAAACCAGACCATGTTCTCATCGTGTGGGGACAGGAGATAAAGGGGGAGGAGCAGTGGTGATGTGATTTCTAGGAAGTGGGAAGCAGCTGCATGGAAAACAAGCAAGAGGGAGAGCGCAGTGAGAACACCGTGCAACAGTGGGATTTCTTGCACTTTTGCTTCTGTCGAAGGGCCAAATTCCCTGTGCCTCCAGGTGAATAACAAAACAACAACTATTAAAAAACCCCACTGCACACAAACACAACCTGAATGGAATTTGAGAGGATCCCTCGGCGCCGTTTCCCACACGAGGTGCACGGAGGCACCCATCGTGTCTCAGAGCTCTCACACAGATAGGAACACGAGATTCTGTGCTAGAAACAAAGATGTCACAGGACACAGCATTCAGATGTGAAGACAGATCAAAGCAACCACACTGAGTGCCAAATCCAAGCTTGGGCTTTGAATATACCTCCAAAACATGGATGTTTTTGGAGCTAGAGTTTGGGTTCTGTCATCCATCTAATCTTGAAATGGGTGGATCAAAGATGTTCAGTCTGAGGCTTAGCAAAGTGCTAACAGATACTTTTGAATAGAAATGGTTGAGTGAAATGCTCCAAGCAAAAAATAAATTTGTTGGTGGGCAAGTTGGGAAGTGAAGGAGAAGTGAAACCGGCTCAGGAAATTGCTGTGTACCTATTGACTGCTTTGGTATGTTACCTTGTGAGGCTGGATTTATGCACAACAGGAGCAAAAAAGAGGCACAACGAGGTTGAGGAATTGGATGAGAAAGTTGGTGGCAATGCCAGAAAAGACTGGAAATTAAGAAGGATGCCCAGTGGTTTGAGTGCTGGCTTGGAAACCAGCAGCAATCATATGTTTGGTTCTCCATCCCAAATTTCCTGTACGACCTTGGCCAAGTCATCTAGTGTCTCAGCTTCCAACAACTCAAATGGAGCTCATAACCTTTTTGAAAAAATAAAAAAAACCCTGTGGGGATGAAGGACCATCTCCCACCCATTGCAGCCTCACAGCTTAGAGGTGGTCTGATACAATCATTGAACAAAGGAGACTCGAAGGTTTCCTGAACTATTCAAAATAGAAATACAGATATAAAATTACAGAAAAGAACTGACTGCAGAACACTTCAAGCTGTAGGGACAAGCCTGGTTATAGATCTTCTGACATTTCCATGCTTGAAGGAAGCCACACTCCTGCTCAAGCTATAGGAAAAACACACAAAATACTGCACAACTCCGGCTGGCACTGGCATTTGCTCTGTAGATGGCACAAATGTTAACCTTATTTTCTACAATGTTTATGCCAATGTAAAGTGGAAATTACTGTAGGAATTAATCCTGACATACATATGTGTGAGATCTGGCCCCATGAACAGTATCATTTATTCCAGAGCATGCATTTTCCTGGCCACCATTTTTCAGCCTACCCTAGTCAACTGCAATAACATTTTTGGCCAGTACAAATTTTTGACCTGATGTCTGCATAGATCTGAAAGGAATTTCCCCTTCAACACACATGATCTTCCATTAAGCAAAGCCAGTTCCATAATTCCTGGAAGAATTAAGAGGTACAAATACTCTGTAGCTCTGGATCCTTGCAGTTAATGCTGTGGTCTCCTTTTAACGGACAAGAAGTTAATTCCTCCACACCTTGTGCTGGTGGGTCATTTAGGGACAGTCTTATCACTCCGTGAGTAAAGGTACATTCTTAAATAATTCAAAATCTCAGATGCTGTTTATTCTTCTGCTCTAAAGGACCAAGTGTTATGCAAATTTTGGAGTGAAAAAATATTCACTCAGCCTTGAAAATGGATTTACACCCTAGATGTGTTGCTGTGTCCTGGAGAAAACAAAGGATAAGAGTTTACTAATCACGGAGAATTTTCTCCTGCTGCTATACACATTCACTCCATCAATAGTGACAATTAGAGAGGTCCAAGCATTTCCAACACTGTGTCATCCCAGCTTGGCCCATAGCACTTGCTGATGAAGGATTTTAATGGAGCAACACTCTTGGGCAACTGTATGAGCATACAAAGGAAGCAACCTTGTAAATATCTGCACAATTAGAAGCTGAACTTCTAGAGAAGACCAAGATATTGTTTGCATTAAAGGTCAATCTTGATTAAGATATTCAGACAATGAAAACCATCAAATCAATCAGTAAAATCAGAACAATGACAATAATCAGCAGCAGAGACATAAAAAAATTAAAACTGAGCTTACAACAAAGTATGGATTTGAAAATAATTAGAAGTTGAAACTTTTCCTCTTCCTAAGTATTCCTTCAAGCTGTGATTTTCAAACTTCATTCAGCTGCTACTTAAGCCTGATAGCTCTGAAAATTCATGGCTGCCTGGTACCCCTATGTTAAAATTCCCCAGACCCCTACATAGTCCTCCACTTAGAGCGCACAACTGCTCTGCTTGGAGGGAGTAAAGCTGCTGCCTTCCTGCTGGAAATGTTAAGGTAAATTCTGGAAAACAATTTACCAAAAACAATTTAGGAAAACAATCTGGGTGTCCAAAACCTTGCTCACTCATTGTTTTACACTTTTCCATCTTGGGAATGCAGCTCCCATTGATATATGTATATATTTCAGAGAAAATGCTCAGGTCTGAGACTTGCCCTTTCCCACCTCCTGCAGGAAGGTCACTCACAAGGATACCCTGGTCCATGCATCTATCACATGTGTGGACATGGTATTTTCCTTTCCCAAGCAGTGTCCAGCTGGAAACCACAGAAACCTCTCTAGCCACAGAGACATAAAGATGCATCAGAGAACGTTCTCATAAATTACATGCATCTTTGTGCAGAAGCAAAACCAAAGCTGGCTGCTTCCCCCTGTAGTGTAAAAATTCCTGTACAGATTATACACCTTATTAATTCTAGACCAGTGAACTTTCCTCCTAGTTTATAACAAAGTGTTACATTATTAGTCAGGTTTCCCAGCAACTTTTGATAAAAATGGTGTTTTTATTGCTGTATAAAAAATACAAGGCAAGTTAAATGTTCAGTATTTTCTTATAAAATATTTAAGTTTATAAACTGTTGCAAACAAGCTGGTGTTTATATAATATTCACAGACATCTGTAATGCCTCTCATGAAAGCTAATGTATAAGCTCTTAGCTACTGCAAAAGGGTTTTAAAGATGCTCTGCCCATCTTAAAGTGTAATTCTACATAGTCTGAAGAGCTACTTTGATAACAGTTTGTTTTGAGCTTAATGTTTATTCCTCCCACTGCTGTCTAGGCTGAAATTTGCTTACTTTATGAGTGAGGGCCCCAGTGCATTTAAAATTTAAATACCTGACTAGGACAGACTTACTCAGCAGAAAGCACACACATGCCTAATTTCAGGTACATGCTTACATCCTTTATGTCTCAGGACTCAAATCATGTGCCCACATTATTTAACAGACAGAAAAGCTGTTGGGAATACAGGCATTTCTGAGGCAGAAGAATGTAGTTCCCAAAGGTAAGAAGAAGTCTAATGACTTCTTTTCCAGGTATTGCCCAAGTATCTGCCACTATGAAGAAACAACTCATGTTTCAGTTTCTGAGTTGCTGTAATCCTTGTTCATTTCTGTAGATATTTTACTTTTGCTGCTAAAATAAAACAAATAATAAAGCTACTGAGACTACAAGTACACAATGGCTCCTACATCCAACAAAATGCCAAGCAGAAGTGGGATTCTTCTCCCCCCATCAATAGACTGCAAGGTGTCATATTTGCACCTTGTGACATTTTGGTATCAAACAGCAGGAAGAGTAAAAAATATTTAGAATTTTGAGTGCTTTGTTTAAAACAGAGCAATGTCAGAGAGGCTCTCCTTGGATTTCTCCTTCAGCTCATTTAGAAGCAGCAGAGCTGATGCAAGAAGACTGTAAGTCTCAACCACACAACCTGATGCCAACAGTTGACCAGCACAGTCTGAAGAGAGCCATGGCATTCCCCTCAAACCTATTTCCACTGCACATCAAGTGTAAACTTGGATCAAATGTGGTTCTGAATCCAAAGGCTCACAGTGAGGATCTCGGGTTACCCTCGTCTGGCTCCTCTCAATGTCTTCAGAGCAGTCCTGCCCAGCAATCACTTTATGGCTTCTGCAGATGGAGCATTTGCAGTATTTCATATTTGGAAAGGCCAAGTGGTTGGTGATCAGTACCAAACCAGCAGCTCTGCTGAATGACAGGCTTTCTGCTCCCTCACACAAGTTACAGCAATGGAAGATGCCACAGCAATGTTTACTATTAAAGAGAAATCTCCATATGTACCTCTTTCTTCACACAATGGCATTTTATAAGTTCCAGTGTAGCTGATTGCCAGGTGATGGTCAGAGCCGTGATCTCACCAGGGACAAGCACTTCTCACACATGCTTTGGGCCAGGTGAAGATAACCACCTGCTGGATGGCAACTCCAGATCTGAGGAGCAAGAACAAGCTGCAGGAATGGAGCAGAGAAGCTGTAAGCTGGTACAAGAACCTGAAATGGGGACCACGAGTGCTACACAAGTAGACTTCATGAAAGAAACAGCTCTGAAATTCTGTGAGATCTCTGAGTTCCAGGCTTTTTCTGATAGAGAAATACTGCCAGTAGCTCACTGTGTACTGGATAAACAAGGTGCACACTGACCATCTCCCCTGCTTCTTTCCTTATCCTTACCCTGGCTGTGCTGGGACTTTGACCGTCTAAATGTAATCACAGATGAATATGGTGGGAGTCAATCAAATGCCACAAGAAAGTTTTTAAACTCACCTTTCCCAGTCAAAAGACTGCTTAAAGGAACACAAACTATGTCACCACACTATTCCTGTAGGCAGCCATACTTATAAATGAATACAGGTTGTGAAAGTAAAGGAGCAAGGGCAGCTTAGGATACATTGGGAGAATATCTTTCCCCTCTACAGCACACAGATGATTCCAGTCTCAGAGCTTTTTCTATTTATTTATGATGACTGATACATAGTTTGTACTTGATTTTAAGGAAAGTTACAATGAGGAGTAACTGAATGGGCTGTTTTCCAGGAAACGTGGCAGAGCTGGTATTCATCAGAGTGGAGCACACGTGACAGGCTGTCTGATGGGAGAGAAAAACCTGCACTAGACACAAAGTGCATTCAGAGAAGACTTAAAAGAGAAACTAGATGCTCTTATATCCCACTCTATTACTCAAACAGAGCACAAAATTAACTCTAGGCTGCCTTTTCTTCTTCATATCACCTTTCTTTCAAGGGTGTGAGGAAGCATTCGGCACCTTCTGTTGTCTGCATCCCATGCTTACAGATAATCTTGGAATTTTCTGTTTTAACAACATTACATATAGTAGCCAAAAATGTTGGGGACTGGAGCTGTCCTCAGTGTATTCCCCCACAGCTTTTCTCCTGTGAAGAACACCAGGTTTTCACATTGTCCCCCTGCACAATTTACAGGATCTGTGGTCATGGAGGGGAAGTTCCGTAGCACTAAAGACCTGCAGCAACCCCAGGACCAGAGCTCTTATCCTGTGAGAAACCTTTCAGAGTCCTTCAGGGACTTTTTGCATAGCTTCTACTCCTGTGTTATGTGTAAGCAAACTATTTTTCCCCATCATTGGACAGATTTGCCACCTTATGGGTCTGTGTCCTCGAGAAAACTCCTCCTCTACAGTAAATGCAGAAACACCAAATTCCTCCCTAAGCTCTTGCAGAATGACAGGCAAAGCCAATGCAGCAGGTCATATTTCTGCTAAACTCACCCAGGCAATATTTCCTTCACAGATCCAACTCTTCTGGAGCTCCTTCTCCACCCACATCCAAAAGGCCTCCTTTAGAGATTTGCAAGCCAGGACTGGGCAAAGTGACAGGTCCGTCCTGCTATATTTGTGTTTTGATATTCAGTAACTTCATCTCTGGTATCTACACAGTGGCCAGAACAGTGCCCACTCTTTTGGTAGGTAAATGGCCCCTGGTGGTTCACAGAGCAACACAGAACAACAGAAATACCTGCCCAGACAAACAGCTATTCTCAAACATCCTCTGCACAATGTAATGGCACTGAACATGACCTAGAAAAATTCTTTGCGTAGTAATTTAACTTGCCTCAAAGCATGAATTTGTAGAGCAAGGGGGAAAAGAAAACCCAAAAAACATCAAGACTGAAGAGCTTTCCTTTTCAGGACAAGAACATTCTGGTAAATTTAAAAAAATTATCTTTTAAAGTAAATTTAAATAATTATAAGAGGGGAGCAGCCTGAAAATATTCCCTTCCCTGCCCCTTTTATTTTAATTAAGTGAGGGGCATTAGTTAACAATGCCAATAATAGATGGCATTGTTAACAGTTAACTGTTGTGGTAACTCATCACAACCCCTACAACCCAGCTGCAATCAGACAGAAAGATATCAAGGTTTGGCCAGTGCAATCATTATCAGATTGAGATTATTCAAATAATAAAAAAAAGAGCAAGAATTTTTTTTTAAGGAACCTTTGTTTTTTTGATTAACTCCTTGCCATCTATTTTAATTCTTCCCTCTTCTTCATGTAGTCATTTTCCACTCATCTCTCCCAGCTCCCCTGCTTACTTTGCTTAGCAATGCACTTCTTGCAAGCACATGAAAACTATTCCAATGGTACCAATCATGCACATTCTCAAAAGGCAGGCTTACCCTAAAAAGCACTCGGAGTCAGAACAAGATGCAAGACAAGTGGATCCAGCAAATGAATAGGAGGCATCACAGTGAGACAATTATGATGAATATAAATAAGCTGGCGAAAAGAAATATCATTTCACTGAAACATGCAATTTTGCTGAACCCAAAATCATTCTTGGAGACAAATCTGTCTTCAGAGAGCTTTCAGGATGAGGATTTTTAAGGTTGCGTCAGCTGTGATCAAAGACAGCAACATCCCAGATATTTAGACTGAGTCTGTCCTCATCCTGCAATGGCAAATCCTGAATGTGAGAATTGCCATTATCTGACCATCTCATAGTGCAAAGTTCACAAGAGCCATTCTGGGGAAGGGGAATGTTTTTAAAGCCAGTTAGTCCACACCCTCTCTTGCTTTTATTTAGAAGTCACTGTGCAGCACTAGGTAGAAATACCTGAGCTAATCCAGCACGGAGCAGCTCGAGTACAGAGAGCAGCACAGACACGCTCAGCTACCCAAAGCCATCGGGTGGAGACCCCCATCACCACACACTGCAGTGGGGCACCCGCTCAGGACCCTGCATGCAGGACTGCACAGCCCTCTGGACATCCACAGCCTCCTCTGGACACTGCACACACCTCTCTGCTTTAACCTGAACAGTCAAAGCTGTAACAGCTTGTGGAGCACTGCACATTTCTGACATGGTGCAATAATTCAGACAAATCCAATCACCCAAACACTGCCAGGAACTCTGGTCAGCAATGATCTACAGGATGAAAAACATCCAGCAGACTACAGCAGTTTTGAGGGGTTTGTTGTGGGTTATTTCTTTTCCTTTTTTCTTACTTTTTTGCCCACTAGGGAATTACTAATCGTTCCAAACTGATATTAATTGGCTCACAGCTCCACATACATTGTCAAACTGCTGGTCAGCTGGCGGGCACACCGTGCTTTCCCAGCAGATTTCTTTCACAGCTGGATTTGCCATCTGAAAGGTCCTTCCCATTTCCAACTCTGCAATCCTTCCAGGCAGAAGGGAGAAGAGGAACAGACAGATGCCTTTCCACAGAGATGTAACAACCCTAGCAGGTTCTCAGCATGTCAATAACAATCTAATCAGGCTGCATTATACTGAGGGGAAAATGAGGTCTCTGACTTTGCCAGAACACTTCACACATCCGCTTGCTCTTACAAACACATACAACACACTCCAGTTTCCAGATGCAGATAAGGATAACCACAGCGTGGAAAACAATCCAAGAACTAGTCTAGCCAACTCTGAGCTGGACCTCAGCCTCTTTCCACCTCCTCTCCTTGCTCTGGAATAACAATCCCTGCCTGTAAATTTAATGAAATTTCACAGACAACTGCTTTGTGTTGATGTCACAGACAGTGCCCTGCTGCTCCGAGGATACACAGGAAAGCTGTCCCACCTTGCTTCTCCCGCTGTCCTGGTGTAGTCACAGAGAAACCTGTGACAGCTATGCCCAGGGAGCAGGAATTTATCCTGGAAGAGTCCTCATGGCACCTTGCTGCAAGGACCTCTTCTCCCTACATGGGCAACTGACTGTGCAGAAATGTCCTGCAGCTCACCTAGAAAGAGTGCACCAGGATTTTCCTCTCAGTCCAACTCCTGCCAGAGCTCCCTCCCTGGGCAGGGCTGATTAAAGCTGACCTAACCCTGACTGTAAAACTGAGAGTCTGATCTTCAGATGGCCATAGTTAACCTGAATTAGTCACTGACTTGTGAATCAGAGAGCAATGAACCACCCCAGACAGCAGAGCTGCAAGCTGGCTGCTTCTCCAGTGTGCTCCAAGGCAAGGACTCATACCCAGTAGCAATCTGCTTTTGAAAAAAAGAAAAAAAAATTATAAAACAGCAAAATAGGATTCTGAGTCCAGACTCACTGCCTGCAGGAAGGAGGAGGATTTTTTTTTTTTCCTGGCTGATTATCTAAAGAAAAAAAAATAGAGAGAAAAGAATTACTAGCTCCAGTGAATGAAAAAGAACCTTTTAGTCCAAACTCCTCAGTCAGGCCATCCAAATTCCCGGTTGCCTTGATCTCTTTTCCAGCCAATGAGCTTCTCTTAAGCTCTGACTGATGGTGTTGTATATTTAAAAATGTGTTTATTCTGACAATTTGCTTCTCTTTTATGTAAGAGGACAGGCAAGCAACTCATCCCCAAAACCTCAAGGAAAGAGCACAAGCCTTGGCTGCAAGACTATTTGGCTCCCTGAAGGCTGTTGATTCTTGGACAAACTGTTATTCCATCCCTAAAAGATGTACTTACCCTGAAAAATAAAATGCACACACAAACATACAACTGGGTATTAAGAGCTTTGGTTGATCTGTGACTCTAGCCTTGTGACTAAAGTGTCAGCTGCTTCTGCAGAAATGGACATGGTAGTGGAAAAAAAAAATCCCAAACCAAAAAACAAAGGAAGGGCGAACACTGAACTGCCCACAGCTGGACTGAGCTGAACTTCCACGGCTAAGCCACTAACGCTGGGTTCTCCTCAGTGCCTCAGTGTCAGTGAGGTTATGGAAACCAGAGAGGCAAACAAATGGGAATTTCTAAACAGATCAAGGACTAAAGGAAGGGGGGAAAAGGGTGTGGGGGAGAAAAGTCAGAGAACATCCGTTCTGTGGAGGGCTGTGTGTTTCTCAGGGTACCCAAGAGAAGGGGAGATATGCCTATACAACAGAGGTCAGCGGGTATCAGATCACATCACCCCTTTCCTCTTTCCCTTGGCTGCCTCTTAACACTCCCTTTTGAGCACATTTCCCTTTGCTTGTGGGAAAAGCAGAATCCACCAGCCCTCTTAAACAGCATGTTGCAGTGGTGCTGCCTGAAATAGAAACCAGATTTTTGCCTTTGAGACCCCAGCCTCAGCCTCTAGTGCTAAGGCCTGGCCTTAATCTGAGCTGAAAAGACAGGATTGGTAAAGTGTGCACAACCCCACTGTACACTCAGAGAGTACATTAATTACTCCAAACAGAGCTGGTGGGGCTTTTCAGTCCCTTTCACTCCCTTTTCCTAATGAGTTCTCCCTTGGTTTTAACAGGAATGCCTGCACAGACATGGTGGAAATCCATCTCCAGCTCTGCATAAGCATCTGCATTCACAGGGGCCAGCAGCCCTTAACATGATGACCAGACAGCCACGTGATTAATGGAGCACAGGGACTAGATTAAAACAAGCTTTGAAATCAAATCCAATTTCAATAAATCCCCCTATTTTTGTTACCATTGGCTAGCTTAAACTGCATTTAGTGTCTACCATTTGTCTTCTTTTTGCACAACCTATTTGTAGTTAGCAGACCTAACAAAACCAAAAAGAAGCACATGAGCTCATCATCTCCCAGGCTATACCCTCACACTCCATGGCCTCATTCCCAAGGGTTTCCCCAGTGAAGGTCACTGCTGGTATCCATGAGCTCCTGGGATGTCCACCCACCACCCTGCACTGCACACTGATACCCATCTTGCATCCTTTCACATACACCTCACCCCACAGCCCAGCATCCTGGGACACAGCCCTGCACTGGGATCCTCTTCCCACAGCTGTGCCAACATCCCAGCACAGCCTGGCAGCCATGTGCTGTCCTGGGCAGAGATGGGACTGTCACTGAGAGCTGGCCAGAGAGCGGACACAACCTCCATGGAGGCAGCAGCCAGCCAGCCAGCCATGAGAGCCCTGGGAAGCACCAGCCAGGCTGAAGGAGCCCTGCTCAGTCCCAGCTGAGCTGCTGGAAGAGCCCTGGGCCAAGCTTACAGCAAGGATGCTGCCCGCAGCTCATAGCCCCCACTGGCAGCACCCAAGTGCTCTCCTCCATGCCTGGGTCCAGGCTGCTGATAAGAATGGAATAGGATAACAAATTCATGGCTGGTTATCTTCAGATGGCATCTGAAGATATGCAGCAGCATCTGAAGATATGAAGCAGCCAGACACCCACCCCAGACCAGCTTCCTTCCCAAAAAATTCCTGCAAAACCTCTTACCTGAGGCAGCCCTGCATTTCCCACCCACATGGTTTTCCCTGAATCTTTCCAGATGGGACATGTGGCACTTAGGGACATGGTTTAACAGTGTAATTGGCAGTGCTAGATTAACAGTTGGGCTCTATGATTTTAGAGCTCTTTTCCAACCTAACCAGCTCCGTGATTCAGCCAGCGCTGGCAGGGCTCAGCAGCCTGGATGCGGGAACGTGACCTCCGGGGCACTGTGTCAGGGCTGCACAGATCCCATTGATCTCCTCCCTTTTAACTTGGCGGAAAGCTCAAGTTCTCAAAAACGATTCTCTTTAACCTCTGTGAGGAAGGAGAGATCTCAGGGATTTGAGTGCTCATCGTCTTAACACTGCATTAGCGGGTGAAGGAGCTTGTTTGGGATTCTGCTCAGGGAAGGGCAGCTTGGAGGAGTGGGTCAGGGAATGTCAAAGGCAGATCAGCACCGAAGAAGATGGTTGTGTTTTTCAACAAGCTCTGCTGCTAAACATGCCAGAGTGCAGGAGCTAGGAGGGAGGAAAGGGTGTATGGTGACATGGAGGAAGGGAGAGAAAGCCTTAGCCAGCAAGACAAGCATCCTGAGTCACGCTGCTGGGGAGGTGAGGCTGCTTTGCCAAGGAAAGGCTGACAGAGTAAGTCAGATGCCTGGAGTAATTCCACAATGTTGTAAAAAAAATGAAAAAAAAAAAAATTACAAAGGGTTGGTGCAATTCTAGCCACAACCAGAATGCAAAATCCCACTGGTGTGAACACCAGCCACCCACAGTGCTGACTGCCAGAGCTGCCCCGTTTGTGTGTGTGAGCACGGGGGTGAGCGAGGGGTGAGCACAGTCCGTGCCAGGGCTCTGAATGAGCTGCAACCCTGGGCTCATGCAGAGCAGCTCCTGATGAATTGCCCAGGCACGTGAGGCACAGGGCTCCATCCCCAGCTCCCTGGGCTGGCCACGAGCAGCATTGCTCCACGCAAGCGTCGAGAGGAGCCGTGTGCTCGGTCCCAGCCCCACCACCGCCGACACTGGGAGGGAGCTGAGCCCTGTGCCCGCCTCAGCCCCGCCTTGCTCGGGCTTGGAAGCACCACAGCTGTGAACATGGCCAAGATGAACATTTCTGGATGAGAGAGGAGCTTGTTTTGCTGACTCATAGACGTGATTTTCATAAAGATGCAGGGAATTTGTTGAACTCTGGTTTCACTTTGCTTAGGTCTCCACGGCTTCTTGCTATGGCTGTAATCCTTTCCTTATTTACTTTTATTGTCTGCTGCAAAACCTCCTACATTTCACTGAGCTTTTAATTAGAAATGCAACAATGAAAATCTGATTTTTTTGTAATATATACCAAAAGCATTAGGCTACACACCAAGGTCTTTGAAAACACACCAGAGTTTCCCTACCAGCCAACCTCAGCCTTTTTTTTGTAACTGACAAGGTGTAAAGTGACTACAAAAACCTGAAAAAGAAAATAATGTTTTTTCCATTGTTACTCAGGCATTAATAAAGCACAACATTTCATAGTCCTCTGAGAACTGGGGTAAAGTTGGGGCCGACAACAGGAGGAAACCATATTTCCATTTTGTCTTGTAAATATTTTTCTTGCAGTGCTTTGCTTCAACACTGAGGGTCTAAGGACCGAGGCACAACAGTGTGTGTAGGCAGAAATAAGATCTTTCATTAGATGAACCGGAATAGCTGGGAAAATTAGATAAGTTTCCAGGTGCTTCCTAACCAGTCTCTCTTACACAGTCACTAAGACAAATCTGTCGAAATCCCCTGAGCTGGAGGACTCTGAGCTCTGCTTAGGTTTATTTTCAGTCCTTGTTTCCAGAAGCACAAGTGCTTTCTACAACTTACCTGACTGAAAAACAAGGATTGGATCTCTTCAGATTCAGAGAAGTGTCTGCCCACTCCTTCAAACCAGCCAGAATCACTCCAATTCTTTAGCAGCTTTGCTTGCTCCCAGGCTCCTTTGTTTTCAATGGCCAAAAGAGTGATTTAGAATATAAACACACAAACCCCATTAAAAATACACAGATAAAAACAATTCCCTATTATGAAATAGCATATCTACTCTTCTGAGTCCCTTCACAAGTTCAGTTTTCACCAAAACCCACTCTAGATAATGTTTGGTTGCTCCCAGAACAGTGACCTAGTGATGTAGCTGCTGGAGAGCAGAGCGGATGCCACCCTATTTCACAGCCCTGTGACCAAGCCACCAGCTCCATCCCAACTCCATAAACTTCACAGAGAGAGAGGGAGGAGGAGGAGGCTCAGATGTCCAGCAGCTTGTCACTCCCAGGTGCCACAGACCTGCCCCTCTGAGAACTCAGCAGAAATGATGGAAATCACTGATGAAAATCACTCTTGGTGATCTGAGTCTCAGCTTAGCAGTGTGAGGAGTTTCCATACATATGCATTGAAGGAAAATAGCCCTTAGTGCTGCTACAAGTGATCTTATTTAACCTTTGCAAATAAAAGCAATGATTGTGAAAGAGGTGACAAGGTTGTTCTGGATACTCTAATTGAAAAGTGTTGCCATTTTCCTGCCTGCACTGGATATGGCACTGCAGTTAATCAGAATTCAATGATAAGTAGTGCTGGGAAGGAGAATGGGTTTTACTTGCTCTAAGCAGAGGACAGTCAGCTAAAACTCTCTGAGGGGTTGTGAGGCAGAGATCAGCCTAACCTGGCACACGGACACATCACAGGACTTCAGCATCATCAGGAGCAGCAGCACCATGCTCAGGGCTGCTGAAGCCCTGCTCACAGCTCAGCAGCCTGCAGAGCTCAGCAATGGGGCTGCACTTTATGCTTTAGCAACAGGCAGTGCAGAAAGCCCAAAGGATGACTGAATCTGAAGTCGTTCTTTGGAAGGACAATGGAAAAATCATCCAGCCGGGATCTGAATGAGTAACTGGTCCTGACACCTGAGCTACCAGCAATCCCAAGGGCTGCTTTAAAAAGAGTAACAAAATCACAAGATTTGTCAGCAGATTTTCATTACGAGGAAGCTGAGGTCAACCATATTTCTAAATTAATTTTCTAGTACATCTTGGTTAGACTTTAGGTAATAGTCCCTCCTCCACCCTACCCCCTTTTCTAATAAGTACAATTTACTAGAGTTGCATAAAAATGAGTAATACATTCGTTTCACTTAGATCCAATATGAAATGAGTCATTTCTTTCCAGCACATGACCAGGCTGTTATGTCTCTCCTCAGCACACCACAGAAAGATAAAGATGTTACTTTTTGCCCATAAACAGACACTGTAAATCATCTGATTCTTTGAAGTGACAATGAGTTCACCTCCTGAAAAGGTCCATTTGAAGTGCACCTTTCCCTGTCATACCCACATCCCCACAGCTGTGTCAGGCCCTGGGAAAGGGGCACATGCTTTGTTCCCAGACAAACCATGTCTATCTCCTCCGGCTGACAGGGGGGAAAGAAGTCTCTTTGACAATGGGGCCCCAAAGGGAGTAAACATGGTACCTTTATTTATAGATCCAAGGCTTGATAATCCGATCACGACGTGCTCCATCCCCTTCAGGCTTTGAATAACCAGAATTTTTTCTTGCCCTGTGTTGGGCTTTTCTGCCCCTCTCAGCCTTCCAGCTCTCTGCCTGTCAGACACACTCTCTGTGGGAAGGTGGTGGCTTCTGACAGGGACTATGAAGTGCAATGTTTGTGGTGATAACATAATGACATTGAAACTGCTTTTCTGTCTTCCCCAAGCTCAGCTTTGCCTTTTGGCTTCATCCCTCATGTTTGAGCTAGAGGGAACTGCATAGGCCAGGGATTCCTTATCTTCTCATAAATTAGGCTCAATATAAGAAAACCTGGCCAACTAAATCAAGACAGTTGTTATCTCTTAAAAGAGAGGAATTTATATTTAAAACTGCAGCAAAAAGAACCCCCCCAGTGCAGGGTGGAGCCCTTTGGCCTTTGGAGGCCTTTGTGCCTCTCATCCCAAAGCAAAAGAGGATATTTGGCATCCATGAGGCAGGACATGCTCTGCAGAGCTCCCAGGAATTCAGCAGCATTTGGGAGCTGGTCCCATCACAGGAGCACCACTCTTGGCTGCTTCCATGCCCCAAATCATTGTCTCACACACCAGCAGGATCAGCAACACCTTGGCTATGCAGTGGTGACAACATTCCTGCAAAATCTGTCAGGTTACACTGAAATTAGGTGGATTCACTGAATGATTATTTTTCTTTGCTAAATTCCCCTCTGACCAGTGCTTTGGTCACTGTATGGCAAACAAAAGTGCTAATCAAAGGCAGGATTAATGGTAAAGACCAAAACAGTTATTAACCTATTTACTTTAATACAGCCTGACAGAAACAGGTCATTGCATCCAAAAATCTCACCTTAGGGAGGAGCTCCCATGTCCCTTCCACATCTTTGACATCTTCTCTGGCCTCCTTCACATCTGAATTCACAGAGCATGTTTTAAACATACAAGTGGAAGCTCCCCAGTGTCATTCTCATTGACAGCTCCAATCACTGTCAGCAAATGTACCCTGGCAAATATTCCTGCCAGAGTCTAACCCAACCTTGCCCTTCCTGCCCTCCAGAAACCAGCCCATAACTTACTGACTACAGAATACGTCTTTTTCCTTCCCAAAGAAATGTCTTTACTGGCCACACTGACATAGCAGGAAGAGACAAAACACCTTTCCTGCTCCCAAACCTGTTCTCAAGGTCAGGAATGGGAGTAGGAAGGAGATTTTTCATTCCCAGTGGAGTATTATTTTGTTCATTGGCTTTGTAGGGCTTACTACAGCATTTGCTGTATTTCCAAAGCCATGTGCAACTTTCAGCTCTCTTACAGTAGTGACTGATGTATCAATTAATGCTTTTTATGTGGTGATGTTCACCTGCACACAAATATCCAACAGCATTGATAATATCAAGCAAGGTATTCCCTACATTTATGCAAACTTTGGTGCCAGCAAGGACAATTCAGTGTCCCACTAGACACGGATACTTAAAGGTTTTCTCCACCTTAATTAAAAAAAAAAAAAAGGAAAACAAAAAAAAAAAGGAGAAAAAAAAAAAAAAAGAAAAAAAAGGATCTCAATGTCCCTTTAAGTAAGAAGCGGACGTGAGAAGATCTCTTTTCACATTTTTTGATTTGGTGATAATAAGAAATCATTGGTTTACACAAGACAACTGTATTCCTCTGGATTTACACAAATGTGGCCGAGACCACAGTGCTGGTAAAAATTCACAAAAGCTGCTCTCCTGCCTTCACATCTGCCATGCAGATCCCATGACACTTCTGCAAACTCAACTCCCACCCACTTAGCACAATCCACGGAGCTACAAATGGGTGACTTGAAGATCTTTTTCAGATCCCAAATCCAGGAACTTCTCTTGTATTGCTCAAAGTTTGACCCAGAGATACTGAAACACCTTTTTAATATTTTTAAAATCTTTTTATATGAACTGTACATCACCATCTCCTCACTTCACAGTCTGAGCCAGCTTTTAATCCATTGCCTTCCACCACCTCAGTCCTGAGAGTGCACTGAGGTCATGTTCCCTATATTTTCTTTGAAATCATGAAACCTACAGGGGAAGGCGGGGTGGTGGTGAGTAGAATATATTTTAAGACCTTCTGTAACTCAAGACCTGGAGCTATAGGAAAGGACCATGCATTGTAGCACTGATGATCAAATCATGAGTTGGCAAGACTGGGCTTTCGTTCAACTGAACCACAAATGCACTTGAAACTATGACTTGCTTTTCTCCTTTTGTTTCAAATCTGCTCAGCATCTTTGCTGACATAAAACGGCCAAGGTCATTCCTGCTCTGAGTCAACATCAAAAAAGGGAAAGGAAGAAAAGTGAAAATATCACTCTCCAAATCTTCATCTCACAGCATATTCCAGAGGGCACAACTTGATCATAACTTCTCTCAATCTCCCATGACCTCTTGCAAAATAATCCCTCCTCACATGCAAGTTATAAAGCAAAGCAGATCCTTTCACACTGAAAGTGCACACAGGCTGTGATGGCAAGATAAAAGCCATCCAACAACACACACAATTTCAGCTTATCTTGAGGAAAGTGATAGCTCAGTCACAAATGGTGAGGGCTGTGCAGTGAATGCAACTTGCCCAAGGTTATGGGGGATCCACATTAGGGAGAGCTCGGACTCTCCATCCCCAGGCTAATTCAGCAAACAGGTGAGGGAGGCAAAAGGTCTGCCGTCCTCAAATTGTGGATACTGAATATCCACACAACCAATGCACAACAGCACTCCTCCAAAGGAGCTTTCCTCCCCTTCCCAAACCTCAGGAAGCACTTGTAGGACATGGCTGCACTGTGCAACTGCCCCAGACCAGCAAGCAGATGGTGCCTCACACCATCACCAGCACGTGTCCTAAAGCAGGGTGACTATTTCATTAGTGCAGCTTTGAGGGTACTTACTGCAGCCTGTGCAGGAGGGCAGCCATCCCGTTTGGGACCGTGCTTCCTTGTGACATGGACACAGCACAGGGTGATGCCGTCAAGTATTTCTAGTTTTTTCTCTTCATGTATTTGTAACTTGCTGCAGTTTTGTGCTTCTTACAAAGTGCTAAAATCCTCTGTTCCCAGCACCTTTGGCCAAACAAGGCTCTCTGAACACAGATTCAAGGACATAGTCATTGCCTTAGGCCCGAAAATATGTAAACAACTGTGAGCTGGGGGAGCAGGCCTGGGGTGGTGAACATTATCACCTGAGGGTGCGATTGGAGAATTAAGGGCTAATCTGCTAATGGGACAGAACTTGTAAAAGGTGAAGGGCTCGTGACCCAGGGTCCATTTTGGGTGTAGTCCCTGGGGGGGACTATCATTTGCCCGAATGTACCTTGAAGGCCTCGAATAAATTTGTCCGCATTTTATACTCCTAATTTGTTTTGGCCTCTCTTTCAGGCATCAAGGGATGTAGGAGCCACAGCATCCAGGGCCATAGCTGCGCTGGGAAGGGTGGGAACGCCCAGCACAAGTGCAGGTGCAGCATCATCTCCAGCCCAGGCTCTGCTCCTGAGGAAGCAGCCCCTTCATCCCCCACCCTTCCCTCAATGCCATCCCACCTATTTCACTGCACAGCAGAGAAGAAAACGCCAAGCTCCAGATCACTAATGGCATTTCACGTTCCTTTTTGTGTCAACAGCAAAACCTGAGCCAAGCCTGGAGACAGCTTTAGGCTGTAGTGTGTATCCAGGGGAGAAAACATTTCTTGATCCTCTACCAAGGACCTCTGCTTGCTCTCAGACTCTCACTGATCACAGCTAAGGAGTGAGGGAGGAAGAGCATGTTATATTTCTTTCCTTTAGACAACGCTCCAAAAATTCCTGTGTTTGACTATGGAAAACGCAAATGATGTGGGTGTTTAAACTGATCACCCTGGCAGTGATTTAAAAAGAAACAACACAGAGCCAGGAAACCCCAGATTTATAGAGCTGCAGCCTTGTTTCCTCGTAGCATGAGGGAAAAACCCTGCCTGTACGCACATGTTTTTCCAGCCCCCAAATTTGTTATCTGTCCTGGTCTTACATCAGAAAATATTTCTCAAAGATACCTCCAGGTAAGCAGGAATAAAACCACAACCACTTTTTGTGTAACCCAGATGTCATGAAGGCAGATAAAGCTATGGGCCTGGCTTTTTGTCTGCTCTTAGATACAAACGTTTAGGTCACTGAGTAGGAGAAGCAGTGGGCCAGTCTCTGCTCAGGACCCCCAAAGTACATTTCCAAACAGCAAATTACACCTGAACAAAGACTTGGCAAATGGGATAGGCCTGCTCTACTGCCATAAGATCATCCTCCACATGGTCTTCATCCCTTCATTTCCATCATTAGCTGTTTTACTGAATAATCATGCTTTTTTACAAAAGTGCAATGCCTTCTGCTGATAACATCACCCTTGGGAAGCCAAAGCAGTGCAAATGCAAGGGCTAGCATTAAACAAGGAGAGTTATTGTTACGCTTTTTACCCCTACTTAAGCTCGATTTGGGCATAGATTAGAGGTGCAGAACAGACAGACAACTGCTGAAAGCACAGAAAATACTGAAGTTTCTTGTCCAAGGCAGAAGAGGGGGAGGGAAAGAGGCTGGAGGTGGCTGTTCCTTAGCCAGGCTCTGCTAATCGAAGCGAGCCATCCTCATCAATATCACTTTGCTTTGGCAGCTTTTCAGGAGGGGAAAAAAAAAAAAGGAAAAAAACCCCTCACTCCCCCTGTGCAACTTGCCTTAATTGCTATGTGTATCACACACCAAAGAGGAAATCCAGGGGGGCAGCAGCAACATGATGAGCCTCACCACCTTTATTGCTTTCAAGAGAAAATTCTTGCAGTTGGGGAGCAGGAAGGGGGAAGGCGCATCCCCCTCTGACCCACAGGGCACATTCTTTGCCACTCCATCTGCCACCCCCAGCTGCTAAATCCTCCGTCACCAGCACAAGGTGATCTCGGGGCGCAGGCACTGCTAGCACATGAAAGGAAACAACTTTGGCTGGTTGCCTCCTTACAAGCCCCGCTCTCCCCACCCCCTTCCTGCGCTTCCTCCTGACATGTTTAAAGCATCTGAGCGTCGAGGTACTGAGATATCACAGAGTGAGTTTCCCTTTCCTATCCCGCTCGGATGGCTCTTGTCAGCAGCTCCCTTCAGCCCTACTCTCAGCCCCCTGTTTTCCATGAGGATTTCCTTTCCTCCTGCTCTGGAGCCACTGCTCTGGAGCTCACATTATTTGATTTCTTGGAGCCTACAGTCTGGAGCCAGGAAGGTTTGTCTGCTTCCCTGGGTTCAGCTAATAAATTGGGATCAGGGGGTCACACAGCAGGGGACTTGGAAGCCTGAGAGCCTCTGACACCATTTTTATTAGTTTTTACTATACATACCATTTCAGGAGCCGGGATGCCATCCCAGTGGGGCCCTACCCATTGCTTAGTAACTAAGATTTTGTAATCTAAGTTTTGACAAGGTCATTTTTTACCTTGGGAGAGTGTGGGGGAGGGAGAACCCCCACGTACATTAATTACACAAACACTGTGGGGACAATGCAAATAGGAACCCATTTCCCTTTTGCATCAGGGCCAAGAAGGAAAAATCTTTTTACTACAAGGCTATTACAAGCCAAACAGGCCAGGATATTTTAAAAGACACACTAATACAGTCCCATCCTTTCCTTGAAGATTGGATGAGTGCATTTCAGCCTTTCTGCTGTCTATCCCTAAAAAAACCTCCATGCCATCAGCAAAAGTGAACGAGCCTGGAGGTAGCCAAACAAGCCTGGAGGGAGCCACAGAGCCCTGATGCCCAAGTCATATTAAATGCCTCCATGCCTCTGCTGGCAGCATTGGGATGACACTGATCAAGCTAAAATTAAGCAGCAAACTTCCACCAGCATCAGCATTGCCATGCTGGTGATCACCCGGTGTTTAGCTAATCAGCACTTTGGGTATAAATGACTTTTTGGCAAGCGCTTGTCCAAAAACAGAGGTTTGAAGAGCCCAATGGTCCTTCTGGTCAACCCAAGAGTTTTTTCCTGATAATACATTTTTAGGCTAACAAGCAGGATGGTTAGAAAGCATGAGAAACAAGGAAATACAGTCACTGACAACCATGTCAGTGCTGGGACAATTGCATGAGAGCAGGTACAGGCCAAAGCCAAGGCAGTGGGAGCTCTGTGGTGACACTACCATCGCCACAGGGAAATGGTGCTGGAGTGGGGAATGAGCTGCCAACCATCCTGACCTGCTGAAATAAGGCAAAACAGGCATTTGGGCCCAAAGACATGCAAGATGGTTCAGATGAGGAGCCATCTACCTTCCCTTGTGCTCCTCTCTTCCACGGCAGCTTTGCTGAGTTCGATAACCCTGAGCATATTTTTCTTTTTCTGGTTTTTTTCACATCTGCTGTGATAAATTCATTGTGGAAAAAGGAAAACAGTCCTTTGGTCCCTCCTGCCTTTTCCTCACACCTTCCCCCTGGATCCAGAGCTGCACGAGGTGTATGCCTCTGATGTTAAAGATGCACATGTTAAAGGTTAAAGTAGGACTGAGGCTGGTAAGGCTTTGAGGTCCCTCAGTATGAATCTTGCTGGCTGTCACCTCCTTGGGCTCCAGCACAAGCTTTGAGGTTAAGTCCCAGTGTTTGTGTTTTGGGCCTTTGTTGTGGTTCCTTGATATGTTCATGATGGCCTTGGCTCTGCCACCCCACAAGCAAATGCAAAATTCACAAAGTGGTGACTCAGTTGTTTTACCCGCTGGCAGCAAGAGCAGCAGCTGGCAGAGGCTCAGAACAGATCAGACAACAGGGCAACAAGTGTCTCCAAGATGGATTTCAGAAAAACAGGGAAAAATGAAAAACCTGAGAAAGCATGGGGAGAAAAAGCCTGCTATTAAATGAAGAGACAGAAAAACAGCTGGAACATCAACTATAGGCAGAAGAGATCAAAAGTAAATCAGCTCTGTGACAGACAAGGAGATGTGCTGTGCCTCGGAACAGCAACACTCAAAATACAGCGACTCCCTGGCCCATACAGAGTGTTCCACTGCTTCAGCTCAGCCTGCACGTCAAAAGAACTTGCTTTTTGCTGCCAGCACTGGAAGCTCAAAGCAGAGCCTACAGATCAAGCTGTTTTCTTCCTGCTTGAGGCAACAGCCCTAAAAATAAAATGACCCTGGAGGACTCAAAGCTGGCTTGCTCGTTTGGCTGATAGTGTATGAGGTAGGATAGCAAGGCTTGTGCTTGTTCTTCTGCAGTTATATGGGCTCTGTGGGTTTTCAAATGACAAAATACATCCCCAGATGTGAAGGGGAACTTCACCATGGCCTGGTTTTACATCATGGTAACACCTTCATGCCTGCAAGAGAAAAGAACGATGCTCATAGCACATCCTGTGCTGTGTGAGCACACAGTTCCACAGGCACTTGCTCAGTGCACACAGAGAGCTGTGAGTAACACCAGTGAGCAATCCCTGCACCAGGCCACACGTCTGAGCTGAAGCTGTGAACTTGCCAGTAAAAGCAAGGCATCATGAGCCATGGTGCACATAAAAAGGATGTTTCTATATTAACCATGGGAAAGTATGGTTAATATAGAAATTATAGAAATATACTTAGAGAAATTATAAAAATATGGGCTTGTATAATAATGGACTCTAAAATCAAGTATCAAATTTTTAGAAGGAGAAAAGATGGTCTTGTGCTTAAACACAGCACTAGAGTCACAACATCTGGATCGTGTCCTTGGTATGACCCATGGTCATCCTGTGAGACCTCAGGCAAGTCTTGTCTTAGCTGTGTTGCAGTTATGAAATCATTACAGCATGCAGTGATTTTTTAATTTTTTTTTTTAAACAGTGCACAACCATTTACATTCAGGAAGCTTTACAACTCATTTCTGCCTGTTTGATCTCCAGCCCCAACTTTTCTGGCAAAATAGCAGTTCGAGCACTGAGTGCTGAGCCGGCTCTTTGTTGCTGCCCGTGCCCTACCAGACTCCAAAAATGATTGTGACTCAGTCACCTAAGCTGCATTCTGTTTATTCATGTGTAAACTGGGAATCATTATAATTGCTTTCTAAGCATTAATTGATTATTCTTCATAGCACTACTATAGAAGTCCTAGAACAGAGAGGAAGAAAACCAACAAGAGGAACAGACAGCAGCAAAATTGCAAACTGCCAATAGTTTTTTTGTTTACTTCTCTTCTTCTGAGCGTGGCACTGTGGGAAATTCATTCCAGTCATGTCCTGATTCAACATGGTGTGTTGTGCTTTGCTCTGTGACTTCAGTCCATCCATCTCAGCTTTTCTCTGTTCAAACCAAACTTCGTATTGGAAGTGAAGTTTCGTGATTCCCATGAAGACAATGAGGATGTGTCCATTTATATAACTGCCTGTGATTATCTTTCCCTATTATTAGGGGCAAGATGTTCAGATGGATATCAGATGACTCAAGAATTTCTAGGAGCAGTTACCTCCTTCTACAACTCCCTGCCTGTTAAAGCAGGAGGCTGAAAAGAAATTGTGATCAACACTCTGATCTGCATTTAGAGAAATTAATTACTTCCTTCCTGGGCCTTGAGTGCACTATGGATGGAGCAGCAACTAAATTTCCAGAACAGGTAAAGAGCTGAGTCAGAGTGGCAGTAGGTGTGCTGTTTGGGCAGATTAACTCAACAAAACAACTGAAATAAAACACAAATCAAACTACAAAACTCAGGTCTAGCTCTCCCTCAGAAAAAAAAAAAAAAAAAGCAAAACAAGAGTAAAAATACAAGCCTAAACCAGCTGTCTTTGGGATTTACTTACATGGAAAGAAGCAGGTATATAGTGTAGCTGGGTAATGCAAACAATCTCGTTTTCCCCAATGGAGTACATGCTCAGCTTGTAAAAAAATACTACTTTACAGATTCATAGTTTTAGTTTTGTTTTTTATGGTGTTAGGCTAAAATTATTTTACTATTATAGTTATTTAGTCACAGGTTAGTTAGTCACACAACAGCAACTGCTGTCACAGAAGATTAACTGGAAATATGGTCTGCACATTTTACTCCTAAAAAATTAGTTTCTTCTCAGGTAACAACATGGAAATATATTGAAAGCAAAAAGGAACATTCAGACACACTAGGAAATATTCAGGCAGATATTCTCAGCTGTCTGTGAGACACTCAGAGAATTGTCCCACCTGAAGTCCAGAAGTTTCTCAAAGGGGAGGAGAAAGTTATTCAGGAAAAATACACAAGTGAAAAATCAGACATTTCTGTTAGTGGGCAGCTAGCTGAACACTCATTTTTCTCCTTGGAGAATGTTTTAATGGAAAAAGTGACTGATTTGGCAGAGACTGTTCCAAGACAGTGATACTGAGTCATAAAGCAAAGCTGTAGCTACCATGCAGCCTGATCCAATGGCCCTGAAGTCAAGAGGAAGGCTCTGGAGCAGGCCCATACAAATTAAATAAAGTTTGCAGCATGGCTCTTATTAGCTCAGACCCACTGGAAGGGCTGGCAATGAAAAGCTGCTGCTGCTGCTTTCAGAGCAACTCTTCCCTCACTATTAGCAGTGTCGTTTCTGTCCGAGGATGTTCTGCAAATTGTGACAGGCATCAAACCGAGGAGTGTTCTTTGGACTTTGTTGTTCAAAGAGAAGGGGGAAAAACAGTTTCACAGCTGTAGGCTGAGCATGAAAAATGTGGCAGGTGACAGAAAGAGGGTCACCACGCTGTGGGAGTGTCTCTGTTTGACAGTGCATGGGCTTGGTTTTCTGTTATATTGTGTGAATTTAGGGCTGGAAAACAGGGGAAAAATGCTAGTTATTTAAATCCTGCGATGAGGAGCAGCAGCAGCCACCACTTAATAGGAAAAAACATTCTCCTTCAGATGAAGAAGGGAACAAAATCTATATAAAGGACAAGCAGTAACAGAAATCAGACCTTCTAGCATAAAAGGGGATATTTTAAAAAAAAAAAAGCTCCAGAAGGGACACTGAACAAGCCTAATTGATCTCCTGACACAAAGCACATCCCTTGAAGTCAGACATACATTTCAATCAGGGGTAAGGACCAAAAAATGACAAAGCACAATAATCTGTCAATTCCAGAGAACAGAGGAGAGAGAGAGACAGGATTGTGTGTTACAGAACAAAAAGGGAGCCCTTGACCTCCATCCCTGAGCTCTCAGTTTAGGTGCAGGAGGGGAATAACAGAGGTGGCAACAGCTCCTGGTGCTGCAAGGCTCAGGTCTCACTCAGAAGGACCCAGGGAGGTGAGGAGAGCACCTGACCACCATCTGCAAACTGCTGCTTCAGTAAACCCTGCCCTGGGTGGATTTCCATGGGAGGCCGTGGCCAGGAAGGCACTGAATGCAAAGAGAGGATGAGATGAAGGAATTATTTAATTAACTATACAACAATGCCAAAAGACTGGGTAATAAACAAGAGGAAATAGAATTAGTCATTTATGAGCACTAATTTCACCTAGCTGCTATTACTGAACCTCATAGAATGATTTGCATGACTGAATGTTTAAATCAATGTTTATAATCTACTTAGATAGGGCCTAGATCTTAGAAGAAAATGAGGAGGGGAAAAGATATATTTATCTATAACCAAGTCACTGACAATTAAAAAAAAAAAAAAAAAGCTGTCCTGACTGTTTCCTACTCGATGACCTGGATAAAGCAGCAAGATGGCTTATTAACTGTCGTCCCCTCCCACCCTGCTGGAAACCAGGGTGACTAACACAAAAACTGCTTGTTTGTGAGGTGTAGAAAGAAAAGACAATCTAACTTCAAGGTGTCCCTCATGAGAGGTCATTTCTAACCCCTCTCAGCACTGCTAAATATCCCTGCTGGAAAAGTGTCAAGGTGGCACAGAAGTCACCAGGATGCAGAAAACCTCTACCAGCTTACTCTCGACAACAATGCAACAACCAAAAGTACAATTAATTATGAGTTAATCACTCTTGTTACAGGCAGCAATACCAAAATGTCTGAACTAGTGATGATATAAACTTGGTGCCCTGAAAATCTCTCAGCTTTCTGAAACTGTTAGGGGCAATTCAGCTGAGGGAGAACATCTCACTGACCAAATGTGCGTGGGAGTTGTTTATGAACATCTGAGCAAAAGCTCCAGGTGCCACAACCCAATAGGCAAGAAGAGAGATGGTACTGGTCAAATAACTGATCTTTACTAACAAATTGCAGCAATCTAATCAACCTTCCAAAGGCAGTATAATTTTCTGAGACCAGCCAATAACGATGCTGCCTTTTGGTAGATCCCAGCGGTGTCCCAAATCTCCTTTTGTTGATATAAACAGACAGGTTTTTCATTTGGCTTAGGTCATACCCATTATTTGCTACCACATCTTGCTCATCTCCAAAGCACACTCTGGATGTAAGGATCTAACAAGCAAAGGTGATGATATCATTGGTGTTAAAACATCCTCCAGAATGCGAAACCCAAGTCCTGGTGTAATGCTGCACACAGTGCTCTCTGCTGGAAATCGTGGAGGGCAAGAATTGGGAATCATCATCCACTGACCTTCTACCATGCCTTGACCTTGGCCTCATTTTTAACCTCTTCCGTGCCATGCTTTGATGCCAGCCCTGCAGGGTTATGCCAGTTGAAGCTTCAGTGATTATTTTAAAGTGACAGATGTCAAAGCAAACAGCATCTGTCCAAAGGGCCCCAGTAGGTGATGCTTCACAGAGTATCTCCTGAACATCTGCAGTAATTAAATGCTTAAGCTGAACAAGATTTAATTTTGCAGGCTGTGTTGAATCAGATATAGTTCACTGCACAGGGGCCCTTGATCTGCTCTGTGCTCTTAGAAAATAGTTTTGCGTCTCCCTAAGCCCTCTTCACCTTGAACTTCAGAACTGGGGCAGCTTGTTTGTTCAAAAAATAGGCATTTAGTGACTAAATACACAATTTGGCATCCCACAAAGTTGTTTCCCATGTCTAAAATGAGACCATGATCAGAAAAACATGAAGAAAAAGAGAAGAGGAGAGGCCAGAAACATATCCAAGTGGGAAACATTTGAGTTTGATATCCCAAATCAAGAATGAAGTGCATTCCCTTCCCTCCCATCAAGGGGAGGCAAAGCTTCGCAAGCAATTATCAAAGACACAGCAGAGACCATTCCATTTGCTCTCATTTACACATACCTGAGGTATCCACCATTCACTCCTTCCTACCTCTGGCATTCCCAGCCTTGTAGTTTGACTTTCTCATTTTAAAAGTACAAGGAATATCTCATTTGGGAGAATGTGATGAAGCTGTTAATTTAAAGGAGAGCTTGTGCCCAGTAAAGCCAAAAAAAGCAGTCAAGTCAAGCAGTCAGGAGAGGCAGACAGGTCTGTAGAGAAGAGATACCACTTCCTAAAACAGATGATGGCTGTCAGACTGATATATCAAGCCTAGCTGTAATATCATGGGTCTTACTGTAGCCACAGTTCCCTGGCTACAGAAAAAACACATTGATATGTCCTTTCCAAGACAGAAAGGGGCAAGGAAACAAACCCCTTTGTACCTCATGACAGGGATATGTTATTACAGAGGGACAATTTTCCCAGAGTCCCAAATATCTGGCAACCCTGATTGTTCTAAACAGGGAACGAGTCATAAGATAAATGTTCAGCCTTCAGCACTTATTCCTCAGAGTGCAAGGCTCTCATATGGAGGTTAGCATATAATACTGGATTAGGGTAAGATATTACCTTGCATTGCTGATAGGATTTTTACATAGGTGTCCACATTCGTTGCTAAACTCTCCATAGTTATATTATTTTCTTCCATCTGTCTAATCTAGGATGTTTCTCAGGCACACATCACTTTGGGATCATTTTTCTGTGAGCAGTAATATATTCCTTGCCCCCTGGACAGATGCACCAGTTACCTGCCAGCACTGCTTTGTTCCCTGTCATTCTGCTGGGGAACCCTAAAAAGATGCACTGATTTCATCCTTTGCCAAAAGCTGAGGCTGTTGGCCTGGGAATGTCACATATCAAGAAATCCAGTTTTGCTCCCTTTTCTTACTAAAGGCATTTTCTTCCCCAGCAAGAGAGCAAATGTCTGCAGGTCACACCAGAAGAAGGAAATAAATTATTTTTTATTTGTCAAATTTGAGAGTGAGTAGGAAATCAACTGAAACGACAGAAATGCTGATCTCATTCTAAATAATGAATTACATTTAATTCTCTTTTGGTGTTTGTTCTTTTCTCACTAAGCCTAAACTGTTCACACATTTGATGGTGCAACTTCAGAGCCATAAATCACGGAATCATAGAATGGCTTGGGTTGGAAGGGACCTTAAAGATCACCCAGTTCCAGCCCTCCTGCCTTGGGCAGGGACACTTTTCACTAGACCAAGCTGCTCTGAGCTGGTTGGAGTCCAGGCTGGTGTGTGCCAACCAGTCCCACTGGGATATAATCATCCAGGACTTTACTCGTGATGCAAAAATGGGATGATGCTTCAGAACACCCAGTGAATGTTCTCTCCTAGATCTGACTCACTGGGACACACAGTGTCATGGCCAGCTCAGGTTTGTCTTAACTGTGAAATTAAAAGCTTCTGATTTTAGGCATAGATTGCATAATTCTGTACTTTAAAAGATTGTCAAGAGAGACTTCTCCATGTGACAAACCCCAGACCCACTTTCAGGAAGGCCTGAACCCTCTCATCAAATCCTGCACCAAATACCACTTTGGACAGTTAGAAAAAGTCAGGAAGAAAGGAAACAGATAAAAAGGCTGTGAGAAGGAAGGGAAACTCACAACAGGCCTAATATGTGACTGGGGGATAGGGAAAGAGAAGACAAAATAAAGGCCATGTCAAATGACTCTGCTTTCCCCTCTATTTCATTTGGAGAGAAGATTAGGTTACTACAGTTCAACAGGACTCCGTTTGCTTATTGCTTTGGGCATTAAGAACTTAATGCAAAAGTAATGAAGTTAAACCTGTGGCATAGATAATGGTCATTAGCAGCCTTCTTTCCCTGTCGTAAACCTGACCCTTGTTAACTCCCGTTTTATCTTTCTATGCAGATGATTCTGAATGGGGCAGGAAGTATTCTCTATTCTGGCCAATTTGGGAAAAGCATCAGCTAGTGGGCATGCACTGCTGTTTCCAAAACTGGAGCCCCTCTCCCCCACATTACAGCCCAGGTTGCATTACAAACGAAAGGGAAACACTGGAAAAAAGGAGATTTGGAGCCCTTGACAGAAAAAGCACTTGTAGTAGGGCTGAGAGTTTCCAGAAGTCAGTTGGGATCAAAATCTCCTAAGAGAAGGATGTTAGAGAAAAGACAAAGGTTAAAAAGTTTTAGCAAGAAACAAAGCCCATTTACTGCTTAACCCCTTTAATTTCTGTCCTCCACTTCCCAGATAATGGAGCTCGTTGCCTGCTCATTAATTAAGCTCTTTTAAAGTTTATTGACTGAGGGCAAGATTGCCCCTTCAAACAGATTCTTGAGAGCTGCTGAAAGTTTCTGTGCCGCTGTTCTGACAGAGGGAGTCCTGTTACCCAGCTCTGTCAAGGAACATCTTCCCTGGGTGAGACTCAAATATTCTTTCACCTGGGACCCAAAAGGAGCATAATTTTAGCCCAAACGAGCCCACTGTTCATGACTGCATGGGGAAAATTCTCTCTCATTATCACCCAGGTCTGAAAAGATGCTCTAGTTCGTCTGCTTTTAAAAGCAAAATAATGATTACTAAATTTTTTATATGTTTGCCTAATAATAGTTAGGCTTTTTTTCCCTGGGAATTATGGGGTGCATAAAGAAACTGAATTTACAAATGGAAGTCACCATGCCATTGTCTAACTACAAATAAAGAAGGGCTGTATAGCAGCATTGACCTTAATGATAAATTAATCAATATTGAGGTCTCATTGCCAACTGAATCCAAATGTACCCAAAAGGCAGCAACAGAGCCCTCAAGCAAACTGCAAAATTGCATTACCTTCAAAGGAAGGATCATCTGGCCCTCGAAGTGAAAATGCTTCATAATAATATCAGTCATCACAAGAGTTACACCTATATTTGAGTAACAGGGAGTGGATTAGTCATCACTTGGTGAGCAAACAAAAAATTAAATTCTGAGTTATAGTCCCAGAGAATTATCTGTTTTCCTGTAAATTCACTAGGAGAGAGGAAAACCACAGACAGAGTTACCCCAAGCTGAGATTTTAGTATTTCATGCTGAAATGGGGTCTGTACAGGACATTGCTGAATAGACAGATAAAACAGTCAAATTTTAAGGTGTAGAAGCCAATATGACTGCTTGAATCATCTCCCAATCTCCTGTTCAGCTTCTCATCCACTGTATTTACACAGACATATGCGATTTTGTTGCCAGCTGGTGATTTGGCAATAAAATGAAATCCGAGCCTAATGTGCCTAGAAGATTTGTTTGGAAAAAAATAAACCCAAGATAAAAAAAACCAAACTAAGTAGTACTTGTTTATAGAAACATTACGGTACCTTTGATCCTTTCTTCTGTTCTGCTTCAATATGCTTAAGTAAAAAGAAAATACGCTGTAAATTTCAGAGAGCAGCATGGGGGCTCCTATGTTTGTGTTGCAAAGACAGACTGAAGCCTTTAATCAAGACAAACTCCTGTAGGGCATATTTCCCAACCCGGCATTAGTGTGGTGGTGTTGCTAGGTGGATCCCCATCCAACCACTCTGCAGCCCTTGGAGCTGGGCTGAGCCTCTTCTGTGGCAGGGCAGCCCTGCAGAATCACTTGGGGATGGGAGAGGTTGGGCAGGCAGAAGGTGACACACAAGGAGTAAAGACACAAGCTAATAAACACAGAAATACATGGAATAATAATGCAGGACGCTTAGTGGACGCTGAACTAGAAATAGCAAAGCAGAGGTGTAAATATTATAGAAATACGGCATCCATCAGAGGAATGTTTCCCATGCACACAACCCTGGAAAAAACTACTGAGTCCCTTGACCCTTTCTATACTTTCATGTGTTGGACAATTATGTACACGCTGCTCTTAAAATCTGACCTTTATATTAATCTCACATCAAAGCACATGGACAGATTCTCATGGAATATGAGTGTGCAATAAGTGCAGGGGGAGGAACATGCCTTATAGAAGTTTGGATACTCTTGTATATGAAATTTTTGTAATAATTACACTTAAAAATTAGATGTGCACATGTACCCTTCAAGGTCTATTCGGACACCCGCTTCATAATCTAGATTTTTTTCACTGGTTTACTGTTTTCAAAAGAAAACCAAGGGACTTCCAAATGGCTGTCTGAAGTGCATGAAGTCTATAGTACTGTGCTGTGCTACAAACTGAAGTGAACTGAGAATTACAAAACAGCATTCAACTAAAAAATGTATTAAAAATACAAGAGCATCTCCTTTAAAAGTCCTGTTTTCAAGCAGTGTAATATATTCCTTTCTGACCAAAATCTTGTCCCTTTTCTCAGAACAGCTGTGACTATACCCAGTGGACTCTGAATTCTCTGTGATCAGATAAATAGCTACAGTTAGAATCTCCCAGCAAAAACAAATCAGAAAGAACTTCAAAATGACCAAGGGAAAGCATCATTTGCCTCTGCAAGGATCCTGTGCATCACTGACAAAAGCAAATTAATTTTTAAATAGAGGTTAAAAATCATTACCCAAGCCTGAATTATGGAAAGCAAGCAGCTCAGTAACTCAGCACCCCTGCACCCAGGGGCCACGGGAGGACTCGTGGGGAAGTGTGCCCTATTGGGGTTACTACAGCAGGAAAGGGATTCATTTAGCTGCCTCCTCCCAGCAGCGTGCTGGAGATGGTGCCAGGAGATCCCACAGAGGCACCTGATGTGTCTGTGTGAGTAATTCCAAAGCCTTCTCCACCATTCCATGTTTGTGCTAAGCCAAGCCTTTGAGCACAGATCCGTGGAGGGCTGGGCTGATTTATGTCCTCTCAGCTCAGGGGCTGCAGTGCAGGAGAGGCTGATTGCCATCAGGTTAGAGGCACCAGGAGTCTCTGCCTTCTCATCTTTGTAAAGACAAGTAAAGGCTGTGTGCAGCTCCCTCCAGCCATCCAAAGAGAGCAGGAGCTGCAAGGTAACTTCCCCAAACTCCACGTGGAGTTTAATGCCTGCTGAGAGCTCCCCTCAGCCAAATGTCCGGGCTCCCTGAGCTGCAGTGATTTGTGCAGCCTTGTCTATCTCTGAAACACGAGCGAGTTATTGTTGGCATACAAAGCAGCTGGCAAAGTGTCATCCCATGATTCAGCATATCAAGAAGAAAGATAGAATCATGAATCATTGTGCAAAAAGGTTGTGCAACAGGGACTGAAACAGGCCATATAAAAGCACTGTTGCATTGGAATGGAAATGGCTTTTTCATGGAAGATACCCATCTGCCAAAAAAAACGTTGTATAACTAATGTTTTATGAGCAAAAGATCCAGAGGCAGATAGAGGCACCAGGACCTACTGTGACACAGACTCATGAGGAGATACTTTGGTTTGCCAGGATGATTTGCTTACAGTTGTAACATCTGGTACAGAAGGTTTTGAAAGAGATTCATGAGTTGGAAAGAGGAGAAAAGATGTCCTGCCTCTGATTTAAACTGCACTGTGAATTGGAGATAATCCACTGGAGTCAATGGAGATAACCTGGCACAAACCCATCCTCAATGCAGGAGAACCAGAGCCAGAGTGTCAGTGTGCAGAGTTTTACTGTGTTTCTTTATCCAGCCCATGGGAAAGCTGGCAATACCTCAGGCTGATTCTGCTATTTCCACACATAAATGTCTTTTCACTCTGATGGCACTGTCCAGAAGCCCCCGTCCCCGTTAATTCCTCCCTGAGTGTTCTGGTAGGGTCAGACACTGGCACAAGAGAGATTCCAACACTGCACCCCATAAGGGACAGTGCCTTCTGTCAGTTCCTGCCTCTCCATCTCCCTTGGGAATGGATCTCCAGCTTGCTAACTCGTTATGTTGAGCTGATCTCCAGCAGCAGAACAACCTCACACCTTCCTTTCTTTCCTCCCTGTTGGCAAAAATCAAGTGTCATTCCTAGATGAAAGGCTCCAAAAGAGTCTTTTCTTCTATGATTTAAAAAAACCCACCCAGTCTTTAAAAACCCAACTCAGTGGGGTCTTTTTGTTGAAAGAGCTCATATCCTTAGAAAAGAAAGTTTCTTATCTCAGAATTTTTTCAGCTTGCCTTCGATTCATAGACTACTACTAAGAAATTGGACAAACATGTCTATAAAAAGCAAATTCACACATCCCATATAGTCATTCTTCTGAGTGTTATTTCTAAAGAGGGGCAGTGCTGCCTCTGGGTAAAAATTTGGAAAAACTGAAAGGTGCTGAGCTTTCGTTGTAATGACTGTTTGTGAGCTGATGCTGTTCAGCAGAATGCTCTGTCCTGATCCAGATTATGAGCCCTTCCCACACTGGCAGCTGGGTCAGTCTGAACTGGGACCAGTAATTCTTTCCTGAGCAACCACTGGGCTGCCTCAGAGTGACCCTGGCCAGACTGCCCATGATCAGCCAAAGAAAAAAAGCTCTTCAGATCATTAACAGCATCCCTCTGCATCCTTCAGGCTCCCAGTCCCCATCCTCTCCTTCTTCCAATTTAGCTAATTGGTTTCAATGCCCTGTTTAACTGCTATTTTCCCTTCCTCCCTGCTCCCTTGCCCTAAGACCTGTTTTGTCACCACTTTTCGTACTCTGTTTTCCTTTTAGATCTGTTGACTGCCTCAGATGTTATTAATTCTGTTAATAAAGATGGGAGATGCAGGCAGCAAGGGAGATAATAATAGAAATAATATAAATAGATCAAACTTTCACCCTACACACTTCAAATTATGGGAACCTAAAAGCAAGGCAGTAGTTAAGGGCCTTAGCCACTTGTATTGGCAAACCCGTCTTTCATAAGCATGCAATTTAGATTTAATAATATGCTTAATGAATGGTAATTAAAAACAAATTGCAATTAAAACACTATTTAATGAGGTTTAACAGTGATGTGATAGATATGTATCTATCACCAAGTTCAACTTCAATAAATATTTTCTTAATAACAAACTGGCATTTAATTAGTATGGGAAAAATGTTGCTGTTAAATCTAAATTAAATTAAAATATACTTAGGGCACTTACCCACTTAATAGTATGTGTTAATGAAAAATATTTAAAAGGCTTTTTCTTTCTTTTTTTTCTTTCTTTTTTTTTAAGGGTAATGGTTACAAGAATTAAATCAAAGGAATTTAGCTGATTGCAGCATGTGAAGGCATGATCCAGCCCTACACAAAAACACTTTGTTGATTTAAGGGTTTCCTAATGCACAATAACTATACTATGACACATGGAAATGAACAAACACCCTGGCTACGATTTGAGTCTTAGGCTAAGATTTAACAAATGCGACATTTTACAAAGTCACACTCAAAATTCCCACCACACCTTCCCACTAGCCTTTCCACGTCATTTTATGATCCCATTATCATAAATATCTGAGCACCTGCCAAAAATTTTTAAATAGAAATAAAGTGTTTTCTTTCTTCCTGCAGATATGAAGTTTAAATATTTCATGGTTCTTTATTTGTTTAGTGGGAGAGGGCAGGAGAAGAAGTTTAGTACTTTGAGCTTAGCATATGTCAACTATTTTGTTTGAAACTGAGGTTTTTGCAATCTTTATTTCTCATAAAAGGTATTTAAGTAGCTTAAACCCTGATCCTATCTGTCTCCTGTGCTCCCAAGACTCCTTATAGTGGCTGATACTTTAATTGCTCCAGCACTCATTATGACTTGGACTAAATTCAAATACAACATTTTATAGGGAAAAAGAGCTTTTAGGAGAACACAACAATTTTTTTCCAGAAAACATGGATCCTTAATACATTCAGTATTTTTGATCAACTGATTGGAACCAGGAATGACTGCGGAAACTCAAAATAAAATCTGAAGTAGTATTTTATAATTCTTTTTTAAAACTTTTTTACTGAGTATTTCAGGACAGAAATAGGGAAAAACCCCAAAGCAAAATGTTTTCCCCACAGATATGACCAGACTCCTTCTGTGTCTTCACAGAACTACCACAAGGGGTCTGGCTCACGAGAAGGACTCAACAGTACAGCAGAGTTAAAATATAAATACAAACGATTCCTTAAGGCAAAAAAAAAGACTTTTTAATCTTCCACTTTGCAGATATTTTGTACTTAATGGCACTGCTGTATAGCAGCGGATGGTGCATGTACAGGTGTGTTTCCTATTACCACTGACACTGTAACATAGCTATTTGCAGACAGAAACAAGCTTATAAAAAAAAAAGGCACAACATTAAATGTAATTTAAATAAAAGAAGGAAAATGCATTTGGACAATATCTGCCATGAGTTCACTATAACTTCCTTCTCTTCTTTTCAAGTGGAAAAGACTTACAGGAACTAGATATTAGAGATACAATTTTAGCCCTTAGCTCTGTTCCTCTTGAAGACAACATCAGGAACAGGAGATGATAATCATAAACCTGGTCTCCCTGGACAGCTTCCCACTTAATCCCACCAGCAGCTGCTTGGCTCAAGCCTCTTCTTTTTCCTTACATATCACAAACAGACTAGAATGAGGAGCACCAGTTTTAAATTTCAATTATTTTCTGTTGGACTGAGAGTGTCAATCTTGGTTTCAAGTGATTTGTCCAATGCTGCACAGTATTATTTAAAAAAGCAGAAGAACCAGCCAAAGAAAATAAGGAACAGATAAGCAATATGAGAACGAGTTACTAAATATAGAATATAATAGTATGCCACACATAAACAGAGAGAAATAATGTACATACCCAGCCAAGCCATGATTGGTCCTGAAAGCTTGGAAATATTAGTTGCAGAACGTGAAGGAGATTTTCCTGGCATGTTCCAGCTTCAGATATGATGCAGATACCACTTAGCATTAAATAGTGCTCCTGTGATTCCAGTTTTCAAGCATTTGACAATTCCCTGCTAAATGTGACATCCTGGATGAAACAAATGACTTGATTAAAGACTTATTAACATTGAAACGGAGCTGAGTTCATGAATGATGACAGGGCCTATGGTACATGTCACACTGCATCAGAGCTGAAGGCAAAGATACTGTCCTTCCTTCAGAAAAATGCAACTATTTATTTAGGGAAATGCCCATTCCACAGCAGGAGGCATGGAGGGAGCCTGGTTCCAGCAGGAAGGACAAATTCACATCCAGTTTTCAGTCCAGTGTCCCTTAGTGCACAGCGGTGGCTGTTGCACACCTTGTCACGCTCCTACTTGGGTGGAACAGAAAACATTTAAATTGAATAAAAATCTGGGCACCCTATGAAATTAATAGTTCACAAAATGACAAAATCGTTAGGGTTGGAAGGGATCTTTGGAGATCAGCCTGTCCAACCCCTCTGCTGAGGCAGGCTCACCTGGAGCAACGCGTCCGGGTGGGTTACACTGCTGTGCTTGGGAGAAGAAAATCTCCCTCCACTTTCTCCATTTCAACTCCTTTCTCAGAAGGCAGAAAGACCCAACAGAGACCTTGGAAAAATGATTCATGATATGGACTATTCTATAATGGTGGAAATACCTTGGCATTACACCCAGTTTTGATGGCCAAGTGTCCTGCTACAGCAGAACCCACAGCTCAGTGTCACCTGTCCCCAGACATTCCAGGACAGCTCCCGGTCAGACAAACTGAGGGATTGCCCTCTGAAAAGTCTGAGGGAAATCCATGAGCTTTTGGTATGTTGCAGTAACTATGGGGGCTCAGAGGAAACTGGAAGTCAACCAGATTTGTCTTCCTAATCAGTTGAAGGCTTTCAAACATTCTTGAGACAAAAGGAAAGAAAAAGAAGCACAGACTCAGAAGCTCTGAGGACTGATTTGTTTAGGGTTGGCAGGGCTGTGACAAACGTGCCAGGAGAGCTGCTGTTCCTCCCAAGGGGAGAGCCAGCCACCATTGCTGGTGCCACCAAATATCTAAACAGTCAGGAACTGCCCCTCCTCCCTCAGTCACTTCCCACCAATAATGGCAGCGAGGTGCTGATAAAGACAGTGCTTTGACACCCTCAGCCTGTGGCCAGCAGTCTGATATCTCTGGTGATGCTCAGCTCAGGCTCAGGCAAACAGGAGGCCCATGCCAAGATGCTCTGCAGTCAGTGGCCTGCTGCCAGAGTGTCATTTTTCACTGAAGGGACACAATACCAGGCAATCTGGCTGAGAATGAATAAAAATGTCATCTGTGTTAGCTCCACTTCAAGGGCTCACATGGTATTGTTCTCCTCATGTGCAATAAAATTCCAATTGATCCAGGAGACAGATCAAAAGATGCTTCTCGGGGACCTATTGGTCAGCCTTCCAACCTTGACAAGGAATTCACATCAAACCATTACATTTTATAGCAGTGATTAAAAAGGGTTCATTTTTTTTCATGAGCTGGGGCTGGTTTATTTTTTGCCTACTGGAAATTTGTCTCTTCTTTCACCCAGCAGAAAAGCACAGGACTGAGACAATGAGACAGCATGGAAAAGAAATAACGCTTAGCAGAAATAGCAAACCACCAGCTTTGCACATTGCTGGAGATACAAAAGGAAAGATGATTGAGAAAAGGCTGCAAAGCCAAAAAAGCACTGACAAGATTTATCTGCCATCTGCGAAAAAGAAAGGAGCAAACAGAAATAAACACACGCGTGAGAAGGCAAGGGGAATGAACAGGGGTTTATTATCGTGGGGGACCTTTCAGTGACTGAACTTGAAAGACTTTGCTGAAACAGAGACATGGGTTTTGAAACAGAGTTTATGTAATTTCTGTCCTCAGTGGCTTTGAGACAGCCTCGGCTTGGGCCCTACCCCAGTAAAAGCACACAAGAGGTACCCAAGGAGCACAAGGATCGTGGCTGTGTTTGATGTGTTTCCCTAGAGAGGTCTCCATGTTTTTCTGGCCCTTTGCACATCGTCTGCATGTGCTGCAAGGACATAAAGTTGGGATAGTCAATTGTGCAAGGTAAAGAGGATCCTTTTTTTGACCTGGTTAGACTGAATTCACCACTTCTTGGGAGTTGCTCAGCCTCCTCATCTCGTAAAGACAGCCATGGATATTGGAGGTATTGAGTAACACGCAGAAAATCCCTGACAAATGGGCTGTGCCAGCTGGTGCTAATGGGAAACAGTAGCAGGGAGCTGGGAAAAGGGTAAAGCTCCCTTTGCCATCTCAGTGCATTCCTGCCAACAGCTCCTGATACGATCTGTCTCTAAACACACCCCTCAAGACTAGATTTTCATGCTTGGAGAGAGATGAGGAACAGCTGAAAAGTGTCTGTGAGCCATCATAATGAAGAAACTGTAAAATAACAGATAGAGCAAAACAGAAGCTGGCAGCAGAGGAGAGCATGCACGCCTCACCTATTCCCGAGCAGGGAACAGAAGTGATGGATATTTAAAATAAGGAACTTTTTCTCATTTCCCATGAAGGGGTTCTTCATCCTCACTAAACATGAGCAATAAAAATTTGTAACTCAGAAAATAATAAAAAATAATAATAATTTCAGAGAATCACAAAGAAGACCTCAGTGTTTTCAAGTCTGAAGAATGACCCAAAGTATCTCTGCTCCATAAGCCAACTCTAAACATGACTTGGTAACCCCTGCCTTCAAAAAACCACTAGTAGAGATCATCCTACTTACTACCGCCATTAGGATTCTCATCCTAACCCATGTGAATGGAGCTGCAGAGAAGATATCCCAGCCAGAGCTGTGTTCAGTACCAGCTTGCTGTGTGACCTGAGGATTTCCCTGGCTCCAGCCTGGGAGAGGAACAGCAGAGCTGGACTCACAATCCAAGGTGCACTGCACTGTACATGTGATACATCACTTAAACAGGGGCTGCAGAAAGAAGTTGCCATAAAGTTTCCATTCCAAAGCACTAAAATCTTACATTTGCTTATTAAATTTCAGTTGGGGCCCCAGGCAATTGAACAGAACACCAGCCTAGCTACTGCATTTTGCTTTACTTACTGCTACTGACATGCAGCCATAACTCACAGGGAGAAATCACAAAGCCTAGACTCTGATCTTGGCCAACCATCCCTTCCACCTCTGGCTGTCAGGGTAAAGCTGACGGCACATTTCAGGTTTGGTTTTTACTTGTTTTGGGGTTTTTTTTTGCCTTTCTTTCCTTTTAAGAGCATTCTGGGAGTGTGGAACAAAAGAAGAATGGCATATCCTCTGTTTAAGAGCCCCGATTCAAAGAGCAGTTGTGACAATGGCAGGATTCTCATGTATTTTGTAGGTCTTTAAGAATAACCCAAGGAGTCCAGTTGGAAAGCCAGTCCTCTCAGGGGCCTGCTGGGAGTCTCTGCACACACAGAGGGGTGGGAGGACCAAGCCTGGAGAAATCCCCCAGCAGCCTGGAGAAATCCCCCAGCAGCCTGGAGAAATCCCCCAGCAGCCTGGAGATCAGCGTGGCAGCATCACTGAGTTGTGCATACATGGAGTTGGGTGCTGCTTTAGGGCTCTGCTCCCATGTGGATGCTGCAAAGTGGGGTCTGAGGTGATAAAACCTGTTGCAGTTGTTGTTCCTACCCTTTGACAATCATTTTAATGGGACAGAGTTTAAACCCCTGACCGTTTCTCATGTGGTGTTTCTATAATGCTCAGCACAACAAGGACGGATGAGTTTTCTACTAAGTTCTATAAAAATCTGATTCCCTGTAAACTAGGATTCAGGAGCTCAAGAAATTGCCAGCACAAAGTGCTTGAAACCTGTCAGGTCTCAGAAAGGCTTGAAATTGGCTTGAAAATCCTGAAAAAAATATTAAGAAATATAGATTTTTATGTGCTTTTAGATTTTGGAGCCTAGTTCATAATAACCACATTGCGTTTTAAGCTCTCCTCCACCACTCCATGAAGACCAGAAACATGTGGGTTTACACCTCTCCAGAGAAGCAATGTGCTGGGGTGTGTTTTTGGTATAATAAAAAACAAGAATTCAAGGAAATAGCACAATTACAACTGCTCAGACTTTAGGAAGGCATTTCTGGAAAGGCTCACAGTAATGCCACCAGGATTGGTACCTCCACACTCTTCCTCCAAGACCAAGTCTCTTGGGTCTGGGCTCCCTTCCCTCAGGCAGCACGAGAGAAAAGGGCTTAAACAGAGGCAAGGAGAGACCAACAGCCTTGTGAAATGTGTAGCAAACAATCAGGATAGTAATAACCCCTAAATCACACTGGATAATTAATACATTAGAAATTATTTGGTATTTGCTAATCCCAAAGGTTGATTCTCCAGAAACAGCCTGACTCAAAGGAACAACAGGAGCGGCACATGCTGGAATTAAGCAGCAATAGAGCAAAGAGATTCACACACACTTAAAAAGTTAAGCATGGGGTTAAATATTTCACTGGATTGAGACCAGATGAATTCTGTAGTTAGTTTATTGTTATCATTACTACGATCATCATTACTACTGAGCAGGGAAGAGTCCATCTCAGAGCTGGCTAATCTTTTTCAAAATAATCTTTTCAAGCAATTTATCCAGAATATAGTGGTGTTTACACTTCTCAGGCTAATGATTCAAAAGGGCAAGATCGGTGACTATCTGATTTGTTATGACAAAGCTGAGCAGGTCTAACGACTCCTCTGGTTTTGATAATCTACAGCACCTTAAAAACACCAAATGATGGAGCAGAATGTGCAACAAGTAAACACTGGCAGGAATATTTGGATACACAGAGCAGAAGAAGGAGGGGAGTTTAGACATTCCTATCTTGTTTGTTTTCAAACACAGTGTTCCTGCTGTAAAGACATGGTTAAGAGCAGATGTTGACATTCAAAACCCTTCTTCTTATTTAAAGAACTAATAGTGAATAATATTACAACAGATGAGAGGATAGTGCTCCTCTAGAGAGATTTATTCTTTACTTTTTTCAAATCGACGGGCATTTCAGATGTTCAGGAACTGTGACTGTAACACATCTGTATTTTTATTTAATTACCCTTTTCCTAAATGAGATTACAGCATGGCATGTGGTGTCTTTCAAACCAGACACCTGTAGTCAGAATTAGAAACTTCACAACTACCTCCCCTTAAGTTCCCAGGGGTTGGGGAGGTGGTGGGGAATTGTTCAGCTCAGACACAGGCAAAGCTGGCAACCTCATCAGCAGCGTTATCAAGGCTTCTGCAGACCTGAATAGCTTTCCTGTCTGCATATTTTTATATGTATGTATATGTATTTATTTATTCATTTTATTTTAAGGCTAGTTCCAACAGGAAAAAGGTAATAGAACAGTGAGAATTTCCTGTGACAGTATAACCAGTAAAAAAAAAAAAAAAAAAAAAAAAAAAAAAAAAAAAGACGCCCATTAAATAAAATAAACCTAGACAAAGCCTTATGTGAAGCTGAAATAAGGCTGAGGTGCCCCAGGTGCAACGTGGGTCAACTGTCCTTGCTACGGCTCAGCGCTGGAAGAATGCCCAGCTTTTGTAAAAGGTCCCAAAGCCACAGAGAAGGCTCAAGATGTTGACTGGCCTTGGGCTAAGCACTTGGCTGCTGCAGAGGCAGCGACCTTTGTTCCCGACACAGGGCTGGATTTTTTTATTCTTTTTTTTTTGGTTTTCACCAGAGTTCTTCTCACAGGAAGAAGAACTGCTCAGCAGTCGGAGTTTGCAGCCTGACATTTTGGCATCTCATTCTTTTCCCCCTCCAGAGGCAAAACTCGTATGTAGAAAATGGATTTAAGGCCATTGTTAGCACTGGTTTCAGGAGACCCTGAGCTGGAATGCAGCTGCAGAGGGTGCTGCAAAGCCCCACCAGAGTGCCTTTGCTCCTGTCCTACACCAGGCACTGGGCACTCCATGTACAATCTCAAGCTTCTCCAAGGAACAAGAAAAAAGGGTGGAATTGGACGTGGATCAATGACATTTCCCTGTCTCTTCTCACAAACAAGCTCCAGCACACTTTCTGAGAGTCCCCAGCAATGAAGTCTGAACAGAATGGACAGAAGACCCAAAAATGGAATTACATAATGCTGGTCCTGCCACTTGCCATCTTGCTTTTTAAGCCTTTCCCTTCATTTCAGCGATCGGTGGAGCAATGAAAAGGGCCTGTGATAGAGGTATGGAATAGGGATGGGAATTCTCTCCATCACATTTTTTCCAAAACAAGTAAAACCCACTAACATCCTCCAGGACCAGTGCTTGCTCAGTGCTGCAGGGGCAACAACAGACACAGAGTGCTATTAATGCTTGCTCTTTAAACTATTATTATTTTATATTGCCACAGCACCCATGGATTCCCTTCGTGGGGCAGTATCCCACAGTGACAGACACCACACAAAGCCTGCACAAACAGATGGTTCTGAGCCTTCACACCAAGCCAAAAGCTGATGTTACAGACCAGGGGAGTGCATGGAAACCAACCCTGCTCATACAGCCAGGAGGGAACCCAGCACACCAACAGCCCCACAGCTCTGAAGGGTTTACAGCCTTCTGAGAAACAGGTTTTGAAGGGAAACTGGGGAGAGAGTGAAGCAGTTGATGCAGCTGCCTTAAGAGCACAGGGAAATGTGTGAGGGTGCTTTCACATCTTAACAGCTGGGTGACACAGAGTGGCACAATGGGTTGATCAGAGGCCAGAGAAGATAAATAATATAATAAATAAAGAAAAATATTGTGTTGGGTGGAGAAAGGTCATGAAAGATTTTGGGAACAAAGACAAATAGATTGTGCTTGATTTGACCAAGAGCAGAGCCTTGCAAGAGATGCAGCGAGAGGGGTGATGGGCAGGTGGGGTGAGTGATTTTCCTGAAGCATAAAGAACATGTGTGAACAGGGTGAGACTGGATTTGCCAGGGCCAGAAACAGCCATGGTGCAACAGTGATTGAGGAGCATGGTAATGACAGCCTGGGCCAGCCAGGAGCAGGGACAGAAACGACAATATTTTAGAGAGGCTCCACAGAAACAATAGCCAGAGGCATGAACCTAGAGAGACAGGAGTCAAAGATAACGTCCAAAGGTCTGAGTGACAGGCAGGAACTCAATATTGTCCGTGTTGCTTAGGAGATCTGTGGGGGAAAGCCTTGTTTGAGGCATGTTGATGGCTGGACATCTTCAAGGGGACATTGTGGGGGGACAGGAACACACAGAAATGGGACTCACGTGGTGTAAGCAGGTGGTCTCTGGCAGCAGCACAGGGGCAGAAACTGAATTAGGGTTTGCAAAGAAAATTACCAAGAAATACAGAGTAGAAAATAAAGGGACAATGACCAAAATCCTTTAAGCCCCAAGGAAACCTTAGGAGCTGTTCCGAACTCTGTTCTCCTTACACAGAGCTAACCTGATCCCTCCTGGGAAGGCCTATCTCTAGTGCTTGGAAAAGTACTTCCAAGAAAGTAGCTGTGTTCTCCCCAGCCTCCATGCCCTCTCCCTTTCCAGATGAAATTAAGCAATAGAAAACAGGAAAATTGCAGCAAACACGGTTTTACAGCACAAGCTTCATCACTCATCCTCCTGCACTTATTCTAATGAGAGTATTTTTGTTGTTTTAAATGGGGAAAACAAACAAAGGAATCCATTCCGCAGTACATGCCCCTCTCCCTCACCCACAGAAACACTCCTAAAACACAAGGTTTGGAGTTTGTGGCTTGAGAGCTCCCTTTCATGTCAGTGCCCACAGTGCAGCCTTGGCAGGGCAAGGCCCCTGAACCAGTGCCCGCTCTCTGCCATCACCCCAAATTTCCTCCTCCCGCCCTCTTCCTAAACATTGCCTCACCCTCCAAAAGTCCCCCATGGAGAAACCAAAATTCAACTTTGGCTTTCCATAAATGAAAAAGGAGGGTGTTTGCATGATCCCTCAGCCACCATCAATCAGCTCTTTCTGAGGCTGCAGGAGTCTCAGTGACGTACAAGGAGTGATTCTGAGGTTGGTGCTGGGGGCGGATGCTGCAGGTGCCAAAACAGACGTGGTGTGGTACCTACAATTACCAACTACCTGGTGCTCCAACTCTTGCAGCGTTTTGGCAACAGACACTGTGTCCAGTTCCACTTCAAAGCTGCCTCTGTGCTTTCAGAATCACGGTTAAGTGCTCTCTTTAATTACTATGTGTTTCCAGTATGTTTTTAATCATCGTCATTAAAGGATTGAACACAACCCACTGAGATGCAGGAGTGTAAACATGAGCAATAATTATTCCAGCCTCTTTGCTGGTTTCAGGTAATGATCACATTATATATTTAAAGCTGCTCCTTCATTTATAAGGTCTGTTTTAGGATTATGCTATCCTGGGCATTTCTAGTTAAGGCCAACTAAAGGTTAAGGTCTGTAGGGGAGGGGGAAGCCTGTTTTAAAATTATTCTAAAGACTTTTAGCTATTTAAAGTCAATATCTGTGACCTGTTAAGAATCAGCAAAGATGAAGACATCTGCCTTATGCTATTCCAGAGTAAACAGATCTGCTGCAGGACTAGAGGACAACTTAAAGTTGGAATTTCAGTTTAATTTATGGTAGACACGCCACTGGAATTTCTCAGCGTAGAAACGGTGATGTTAGTTTTAATCAAGATAGCACAGGTTAGAAGCACTCCAGCACGGCAGCCCCACACTCACAGTTGTGCTAATATTTGCCCTAGTTTTCAGAAAACGAGTGGGAGAGGAAGGGAAGAGCTTGTCATTAAGGCATGGCTTTGAAAGGGCCTCTGAGGCCATGGGTCAGTCCTCGCTGACCACACCTCCCACGCAATAACAGAGTCCTCCTTTGCTGTCCTCCTCAACCCCATCGGCAAACTGTAGGAGGTGCAGCTTTTCCCATAGAATTCTGTAGCTCCCGATCACTTTTTTGGCCACTCAGCTGACAAGGCCTGGCTGTGCAAAGATAAATAATCCAAGTTCAGAGCTCACCTTCAGCTTGCCTGCTGTCACAGGCGTGTGGAGTCACCCCACACATCCACCTTTTCTTGTTCTGGGATTGTCCCAAATTTAACTGCTTCAAATCTGACCCATCTGTCCCTTTGCAGCCTCCCAAATCCTTAAAAAAGGCTTGAGGCCTTAAACACGTGGAAAGGCTGACCAGGTTCTTTTTGATGGATGTTAAATATCCATATATATCACTTAAAGCACGGCAAGGATGAATTTGAGAGAGGTTAGATGCTTTTCCTTTAAAAGTCACTTAAAAGACCTCACATTTGCCATGGATGCAAGCAAGAATGTCTCGCTCTGTGTCTAACTCTAAGCTACAATCTTCCCTGAGCAAAACTGTTTGAATTGTTTTCAACAGGAGGCATGTTTTGTTTGGGGTTTTGTTGTTTGACTGCTATCGTGTTTGTGTTTTAAAAAAATATTTTTCCTTGATTTCCAGTGAAATACCAAACATGGAAAATAATTGTTGACATGGTTTTAAAACCTTGTGATTTTTTCTTTGATTTATTTTTCTTGGTAAAATATAAAGGAACTGTGTGGCCACTGGAAAGTTTGAAATAAATATAATATTTGCAAAATACCTTCTGAAAAAAAATTTGATGACCTTCCACCAGACCCATTCCAGTTTATCCTTAGCTCTGATATGGAGCTCCTGGGTGACCTCGTGACACAATTTTCTGTGCCACCATTCCCTATTTGTCGAGATAATAGGAATTCTAGTCTCCAAATAAGTGATTCTTCATCAGAAAAGTGACAGTTCATCAGATTGAAGGTTACTGCAGAAATACATCAGCTTTGAATAATTATAGCATTTGTGGGAAATATTTCTCCAGTTCAAGATGGAGATTCCAGCGGAAAAAAAACCAAACAAAAAACACTCCATCAACTTTATCACAACAGTGATAACAAACCCCCCCAAACAGGCTATTTCAGACTATAGCAAGGCTTTGTTTTTTCCATGAGATCTCTGGCACAAATATCAGGTCAAGCTTTGACCAGGGTTGCAAAGGTGGATATTCATGGAAAGCACACCAACACCGCCCACCAGCCGTGCCCAAAGAATCCAACGTGTAAATAAAAATCACCATGGGCTGCAGCAGGCTGAGTGCCACTGCCGTGGGTGACGTCCAAGGCATGTCCCAGGCTGCTGCACAAAGCTGGCAACGGCACAGAGCTCCATCCACCCCACTGCCCATCGGCCATCTGTGCCCACAGGTGGGGATGGGAAGAAAGGCAGGCTCCACCCTGTTCCCAAAGGATGCCTCCAACCTTTTCCCCCAAGTGAAAAGAGCTCAGCCAGGCTCGCAGTCCTCAATTCATAAGTGTTCATCTATGAAATCGGATTCCCACCCCTCTCCACTAAGAATCTGCTATTTCAACGGAGCACAAGATGTCAGGATTTTTGCCAACATGAGCACAGCTGTCAAAATCTCATCCTTGGAAAGAATCCCAGATAGACACATGTTTTACCCCAGCCAAAATGGTCAAACTTTGCAGAGAAACATTCAGAGAGGAAAAAGGTTCCATATTGTCACTGCGATAGCTTGGGATTGCTCACAGCCAGACAACTGGGATGTGGTGTTTTAATAGCTGAACCATTAAAAGCAACAGGCATCTTGCTATTGACAGCAATAAGAACAGATTCAGTGCCTTTGGCACAAGATTATCAAAAGCAGCATTGCAGGAAAGGAAACAAGCTTGTTTGAATTTGGGAGACAACAAATAAAGGGGAAAATATGCTTGCAATTTTCTGTTTCTCTAGTGTGTTTTTCTAAATAACTTCAGCACTTTTGCCTGGTGTTTCCAAAAGAAGTCTCAGGAGTGTTGGGTTTATGTTGTCCTTGGATTCGTGTCCTTTCAAGCCCACCTGGAAATCCAAGCCTGAGAGACTTGGCTGGAACATTTTCTCCCCACCCTGAACAGAGCCAGATTCCCAACGTCCTGAGCAGGGGAACATCAACCTATTCCTTCTGATCTGAGATGTGAGGAGCACAAATGACTTTGCTCAGGTCACACAAAGGGGCAGTGGCCAAGCTGGCAAAGACCCAGAAACACCGTGATCCTTCCACAAATGGGACCTGCATGTGTTGCCTTTCCCAGCCTGGCCCACAGGCAAGAGGTGAATTCCTGCAGCTGAAGGGGTGGGGAGGGGAGGTGGCATCAGGAACAGCAACCATTATCCTCTTTACTGGAAAACGTGTATCTGAATGGCCAAATTTACTAGCTGTTCAAGATCTTTATGAGATTTATGAGGCTTAAGAAAAAAAATTTACTAGAAAGACATAAAACTTCAGTGGTTTGAAATGGAAATGTTTGCAAAGGACTTGGGATCAGCTGGTTTCAATTGCAGCCCTGTCTGAAGCAGGGAGGGCTTCACTTGAGGGCTGAGGACCCCAAATCTCTCCTGACCTGACCCTCCCAAGACAGCTAGAGATTAAAGCTGAGTGGAGAGCTCCATCATTGGGAGGAGCTGTGGTACCCCAGATAAAGGGAAGACACAGGTAATGGAAATGATGAGGAGCACATGGCAGAAACACTCAAGTCCTCCTGTCCAAACCAGCCCAGTCCTGCAGGGTCAGTCCTGAGCTCGAGTTGATGGCACCTGGTGATCCAAACTGCTTCCTGACCCTGCTGCACCCCACCTCAGTGCTCCTCATCCTGCAGGGGTTATTGAATCCCATGGGAAGCCAAACTTGAGCCATCTTTCTCCATTTCCACCCTGCTGGGAGCAGCAGAGCCTAACCTCCTGCCGTTTAGGGCTGCAGGGAGCACGGCCAGGGACACCTGCAGGGCTTGGCATTTTGTCCCCAGTGCTCTCAGCACAGCACTGGCTCTCAGCAGAGCTGTGTGAGCTTCTCTGCACCCTGCTCCTTCTTTCCCTCCCTTCACAGGGAAGCCCCTCCTGGTTCTGACAGAGCACATTGCCCCAGACAGCCTCTGCCATCACAGAGGCAATCCCAAACTCTAAACTCCGTGAAGAAATCTTATCTCCACACCAAATGTGACCCAGTGCAAAACAGAAACCCAATTCTCCTCCAAGCATAGCAGGCAGAACAAAAAACATTTGGAAAATGTTGGTTTTACCATATCAGAAGCCTGAAACCACATTACACACATCTCTTAATGAGAGTAATAAGCTTTAACTTGACATCCTCTGAACTGAGCTCATCATCCACTTAGAGCAATCCTCCCTCCAGTGCCTGGTAGGGCACGCTGGGATCGGTTGGCCAACATTTCACACCTTTGCATTTACCAGCATTTGTTTCTGGCTCTGAAACAAGCACAAAACACGCTGAAGATTTCCAAAGGGTATCCGGGGGGGGCAGAGAGTCGGTGCAGAAGCTGCTGCTGAGCTTATTGCAGTGCTCACCCCCCTCCTCACCTTACAGGATGCTTAATTACAACAGGCTTCTGTGGGATTCGTACCTCACAGCTCTCAGCTGTTCTGCTGAAAGGTGTATGGGGTTCCCTCTGCCTCTCTCCTCCCCCTGAATTACCAGAGAATATTTCCCTTCCTACTTCCACTTGCTTTATCTGACGTCCCCCAGGCCAGGCTTGCAGCTGCCTGGCTCCCCTGGCTGTCAGACACTCACTGGAAATAGCCAGGAAATTCCCAGTTCATAATCCTCTTCACTGGGACTGCCTTTAATCCTGTGTAATTGAGCATCCCAAATTCTAATACGTAGGAAAGTTCTTTTCTGCAAAGCCTGGAGACCACAAGGAGAGTTCTGCTGTTGGTAAAGGATTTCCCCAGCAGATCAGCTCACCTCCAAACAGGCTCGTGCTCAACAGTGCCACATCACAAAATGCACTCATCCATACTCAGTGTTGCTGTCAGAAGAGTTTCACATCATTCTGATCAGCCTCCTTTATGTCTTGAAAAGCGATTTTTGTCTCACTTTCCCTAGCTTGCAAATTACTTACAGTGCTTACTTGTGTACTGATGTTTAGAAAATCTTCTTGATCTGTTTCAGGCGTCCAACTTCACAGCTTGTCCTGATAGCATTTTCCAGGAGGAAATTCCACAAATTCACCTTGCTCTGTATAAAGACAAATTTACCTTTTAGAAGGAGCATCAGCTTTATCTTTATATGATCTCTTACCATATAAGCATGGTTATGAGCCTTTTCTAGCCCTGAAACCAATTTACTCAGGTAGTTTCACTGAGCAATTAGGTTTTGAAATACAGAAACAAACTTCACAGTCTACTTATAGCAGCAGTTAGGAGCATCTCACAGGCTGAGCCAATGCTTTTTTGATCAAGGTTTCTATAGAATTGGGCAAACATATCTCCTTAAAAACACATTGCCTCAAAATCTGTAAGTTTTGACAAAGAAATGCAGATTTGTGCCTAGCTTGGCATACACTGTTTTCTCCCATGAGCAGCACCGACGCAAGTGATGGTCTGGAAGGAAAGACAACTCTGGCTCTCACCTCCAGCTCAGTGCAGGACACGAAGCATTTGCTGCTCACTCTCCAGAGCTGCAGCTCAGTGCACCTCAGGCTGTAGCTGTGGTCCTGCTGTCGTTTCTCCAAAAAGGTAAATAACGTAGGGGTTCTTGCCAAGGGATTCTCTCCCTCCAGGACTCCCATTCCCTTTCCCCTGTCTGTGATATCAAAAGGAAAGTTTGCTGTTACTGACACAGTGTTACAGTTAGCTAAGTTATCTGCAATGCACTGCATGTGATCTGCTTCTCACCACACAAATCCCCAAATCAAGCAAGGTTCACTGCCCTATGTCCATAAGTGGCCATCCTGTGGTCTAAGAAACTTATCACCAATTTTTTTTTTATTATTTCCTCAGCAATATGGAAATAGGGTGGATTTTTTTTCCCTCCACATTTCACTATATTCAGATTTCTTAAATAAATGCTTTACATGAACATATTTCAGCTTTCAAACTCTCCACATTGATTGTTGAATGAAGCACCAGATGTGACCCATGACAAGTCCTGCACAGCTGCTCACCTGGGACAGGCAGAGCTGCTCCTGTTCCTGCCTTATGAGAGCAATAGCCTGCATTTGAAAGGAGGGTTTTGATAATGCACAGCTAACTACTGGCTACAGCAAATTAATTTATCCTCTTTTCCGTAAATTTACATAAAAAGAAAACTAATGCCGATCTGAATAAAGTGGAAAAGGGATGTGACTGTAGAAGCTTTTATCCTTAATCTCATTAATATTTCTCGATGAAAACACTCACACTATTTTCAGTGTAGTACTATCCAGACTACCAGAAGAGTTCAATGTGAATTTCTGTATTTTACTCAAATATGCTTTTATTTACATTGTTTCAACGCCAAAAAAAAAAAAAAGCATATTTATGGTTACCTGACTATAAACTACCTACAACTTCTTTAGTTTTCAAACACTGTATTCATGAACAATGATGTATTCAACTGTATGAAAGATCTTGCACTTTACACTTTTTAAAAGTTAATGCACTTCTAGAATCAAACTTAGCTTTTTTTAACTGTTCTGTATTTACCTGTGTATTTTTCAGACCATTGAATAAATGCCCATACTTGAACCAATTAACGAGCAATGTTATTAGGAAGGAATTGCAATTTTTCACAACCCTGAGAAATTATGAACACTGAAAGAAGAAATAAAAACAAATCAACCAACTTCAAGCCCTTTTTTAGTATCTGGTAATGCACAGGATTGTTAACATTTTCTCCAGTATTATTCTTTCTCCCTTTATCTCCATCTCAGCAGGATTTGCAGCTCAGGTCACTGTAATATATTGCACTCTAACGTGTTGTGCCTGAAATTTCCAGTAAGGCACACAGCTCTTCTTGGCTTTCTGCAGGCATCAACTACTAAGTCTTTCAGGCCTGTCTTTAAATCTCAGCCTTTAATACCGCTGGACATCACAGCACAAATATAGATTTACTACTATAGGTCCCTTTAACCAACCAAAAATAAAGCATGACAATATGGCATTGCCACTTTGGGGGACAGGCTGCTACACAGGAGATGTGTGAGGCCTTGAAATTGATTGTTTGGAGAGCACCAGGACATACATAGAGGGAGAAAAAATAAGAGGGGAAGAAAAAGAGGGACTGATTTGTAGATGTAGACAGATGCTTCTTCAGATATCATTCAGGGGATAGCTGGTTTTACTGATCAGATATAGTTTGTCTAATCTGACTTCAAAATCATTGTTCACCCCTTAAAATATCTTGGTTGTATGAGACAAGATAGGAGTCTTTAAGAGGCTGGCAGGGTGAGGAGAGGAAGAGAAGGAGGGAGACAGAAAGTCAACAGATCAATAAAAGCACTTTAGGATAATGGCTCTACCTTGAGCAGACTGGGTCTGGATTCCAGGCCAGCCCCAGCACTGCCAGGAAATGTAGGTTTGCTTGAGTGAAATGTTGAATTCACAGCACTGTGGCAGGAGGTGAGGTTTGGTTCTGCCCCATCCTGTTCCAGGGTGCGTTTCCCTTCCTGCTCCTCCTCGAGCTCACGCAGTGTCCTGAGTGTGGTCAGCAAGAACAGAATCAGGGAGCCTGGGGGTTTGCAGCTTTTTGGAAAGAAAGACAGTGAAAGGAAGCATTAGGACAGAGTGGAGTGAAAAGTTGGGGCACAGAGGTGTAAGAACACTGTTTCCCCTTTCCCACCCTTTTGAGGGCAGGTGGGGTTTTTTTGTGCCCTTTCATGAGCAGTTACATGGAAACAAAAAAAGAGCCTGAGTCAGTTCAGAGATGATGTTCCAGGAGTCAGCTCCAATCTACTGCATCTGGGCACCACCTCCAAGAGACTTCCCAACTCCATGGAATTTTATTACAGTAAGGGCCCCATCTACTGCCAAAAATTTGCAGTGAATCAAACCACATATTAAAATATCTTTTCTTTCATTGAAAGACTTTGATTAAATAACTCCCAACCATCTCTCACTGTCATCCCCTCAAATGAAAGATCATCCATGAGCAGCAGCCAGTTTCGCCAGGTTGCAACTGAGCACACCCACAATGCACAAGTCAGAAAAGGCTCCCCATGGACTAGCAAAAACAAAAAGTCCTGCAAATCTTAACTTCTTACTATACAACCTGAACTTAAAAGCCTTCCATGTAGCACAAAGATTTGGGTTGCTCAGGAGTTTTTAACAACATATGTGAAACCCATAATCTTGTGACTGTGGCACAAAATCAAGTGTTGGAAGCAGAATTGAGTTCAGTAGAAGACAAAACACTTAATTCAAACGGAACAGAATATTTATGCTAACATAGAGGTGGTGAACTATGGGGGGCATGTAATGCTCAAGGTTTAATTTACACAGTTTAAACTACTGTTGGGCTGGTGGAGTATTTTAGAACCTCTCAGTGTTTTTCAGGGGACCATTTCCCCCCATTAGCACGATAAAAACAGCCACACAAGTGGATGGCCCTATAGGCTGACACCTAGAATTTCTGCTAGGTGCCAGCCCTTCTGTAGGAAGGACCTTAATTCACTGCAAGGTGCAAGAGCCTGGCAGGAAGCGAGAGGTGAATTCCTGCTGCAGAACTGCCCCTGCAGCCACCCACACATCGCCCTCCCTGAAAGAAAGCAGCAGCTCTGTTTCTCAAGACCAAGTAAGGGGAGCACAACAAAATGAGGAGAAACTGTAATAAGACAAACATCAAAGATTGTTTCTCTTTAATTACCCTTTCTCAGTATCTTTGCTCATCAGCTGGAACTCCCTGTTGCTTTTTTAAAAGTAAACAAAACAGTGAGGGTTTTAATACTGACCCACTTCACTTCTTTGGTCTGACTAATTGCTGAAACTGGCCATAAATTGTCCATTTTGTGACACTCTGAATAGCCTCATTTATTCTGGACAGCACACATCTGTTTTTGTGTGCACACACACACACACACGTGCACACTTACACAAACACACCCCTCTCTCCTGCGGCAGGGCCGCCCGGGGCTGGGGACAGCCAGTGTACAATTTCAGCCCCATATTGAGTTTTGGCTGGTGTTGAGGTCCCTGAGGCTGCACAGAAATAAAGCTAAAGGGAAATGGCATGTAAACACGGCTCGTACATTGGGCTGCATGGAAAATGCTCCCTTCGGACAAGGCTGGCGAAGAAATCACACGGGGAAGGTTGGGAGTGAGCCACTTGCAACCAGGTGGAGGGAAATGCTACAAAATGCATCTGTGCTTTCTCCTCTCGGAGCAAACAGAGCCAAAATCCCACCAGCCTGAGCAACCAGCAAGAGGAGAGCGCAGCCAGCCGGGGGAATGGATGGTGCTGAGCCAGGCAATGGCTGTTCAGACCCTTGGTTTGCGTTTCTGATGTGAAAAAAATCTCACTTTGTGCACATATCAACATACCATAAGACTTAATGAAGAAAAGATCTAAGCAGCCAATCTAGCTTCTTTTTTTCTCTCATAACACTGTGTAACATGTAAGTAATACTTTCATCATGCTTACTCCAGCTGCTTTAGCTCTAACCGTCAATAAATAGGCTATTTAATTTTAACCAGTGCTTTCTCTCATATGCACAGGTCCCCACTTGTTACTCACTTAACACCTAAGCTATTTTTTTAAAATCAAACTCCACTATTTTTCATCAGCACATCGATGACAGACATGGAGGAGGGGGAGGAATTCCTCTCTGTGTGTAGCACACACATTTCTGATGAACGGCAGGGTGATGGCCTTGGCTCCTGGGCTCAGTGGTGGTGTGAGCAGCCTAAACTCCTTCCCGGGGCAGTGGTGTCTGCCCAGGGCAATCCAGAGCCTTTTCCCCACCTACACCTTCTCTCACCTTCACTGCTCCTGCAGGAGGCAGAGCAAATGGCTGGGAAAACAAGAAGGGCTCTACGTGTAAGTGCAAAAATTCATTGGGAAGATGTTCAGACGCCTTCACACAATTCACACAACCATCCATTAACACAAAAAGGAGAATTTCTCAAGAACTCTGACAGCAGAAAATATTTGAGGGGTTTTACAGGGTTTTGTCTTTAGTTTTCAAGAGGATTTTTTTTCTTTATTCCTGGTGGGAAAGCTTACACCTATAATTCTATAACTATAAACTAAATAATATATCAGGTTTTTTTTTTCCCTGTCAGGCATGGCAATGGTACTGAACGTATGCAAAGTTTCCACTAAAGGTTTTTGTAACTTAATTTTCCTCCAGAGATTAGAGGAAGCCAGATATTCTGTTTCTTGCTGGAACTTGGCTGGTAGCCACGCTGCGCTCCCTTTCCTTGTCATCCATCCCCAGCCCCCGGCACTGTTAATCAGATGGCTGTATCTTCCCTATATTTCTCCTGTCAAGCTATTAAGGGGATACGGAAGAGAGAAAGAGGAGAATCAGCTGAGATATAAACCAGCCCAGGTCCCAGAGTGCCTCTCCCCCTTCTCAGGGTTGAGCTCGCTGTGTTACTGCACACCCTCCTGTCAGAGCCAAGGAGAAGCTTGCTTTCCTGCCCCTGGAGTAAATGGCTGGGGTTTGTTTCCCAAATGGACAGGGAATGCAGAAATTCTTCTGCAGAGAAGCCCTGTAAAAGCATGAAACTGCAGCACGGGGAGGGAGAAAAATAACAGAGCCTTGGCTGCAGCCTGGAGATGTTCCTCTTTGGCCACGCTGCACTCCTGCCCACTCGAGGGGAGAGCAGCCCTGACTGGGGCTTTGTGGAGGTGATAGCAGAGAGTTATCACAGCTCCCCGAGTTTTGGCAGCTTCCTTTGCTAGGGAATTCCTGGCACATGCTCAGCTGTGAGTGGAGGTGGTTGGCTCCAGAAAAAGCTTTGTAAGGTTCACAAAGAACCCCCAGATCCAAGTCAGATTTAGGGCTGAAAGCTCTGATTTTATTGCGTCGCTCCCTCCTCCTGTGCCTTTGAAGCAGAGCAGAAATGCTCAGTCCAGCACACCCCATGTCTATGGAGAGCTTTGCCTCCCATGGAAAGGCTCCATGGGGACCCTCTATCTTCACTAGGAGACAAAATGAATGCTCTGCTCTGGATATCTTAGGACTTTGAAAATAGTTGGATCCCAGCATTTTTGGCTGGGTCTACCTGCCATCCTCATACATATCAATAAATGAGAAAAAGACCTGGCCAATGTGGCTCCCACACATCAGAAATAACAACTGCTGCATTAGCTTGGCCTAGGCTCTCTTTGTAACCAACCAGGTAACAAATAATCAGGAACACCATGAAAATACTCTATTTTTCTAGTGATTTGAGAGGCTGTGGCTACACCAGAGACCAGGCCCTGCACTCCAGCAACATACAGCACAGAGATTGAATTTATTTCACACAAGTCCGCTTTGCTGACCAGTTCTCTGATTTTAAAAAGTACTGGGGTTTTTAAGAGACACTCAGTGAGATGGGGGCTCACCTGAGCTGTTTTGGAAAATGCAATTTAGATGTAAAATAAGATTTACTTGGGTAATCCCTAAGTTCCTTTGAAAACAAAATGTTCACATACTAGATAAACATCTCTGGATAAGCATGATGGCACAATGGGTCACTGGAGAGATTTTTTTCTAAAGCTATGTTTAACAGAGAGGAAAATCACTTTGAGTTACCAATACCCAAGTTCCTTATTCAGGCAAAACATTTACTCATTTCATAAGGACCCTCAAATTAAGGAATGAGATGACAACTTCTGAGTGCACCTTAATGATGTGTTTGTTGTAGATGTCCACTCTCTGGCTAAGTTTAAGGTAATTTCTTGGTTTGAGACATTCGAATGAAATCAGTCCCTTCCCTTTGGATTTTTGTTTCCTCTGGTACCTAGAAAGAGAAAATAAAGACATTTCTATAAGGAATGGAGCTGGAGAATATTTAACAGATATGAAGCCTGTATTTCCAGAAAAATGTTTGCAAAAAGTCCATATAAAAGGAGGTGAGAAAGAGCACAGGAACACTTGTGAGTGTGCACACCCCCACACCAGACATGTGAGGAGGAAAGGTGCCACTGAGTTCTTCTCACAGCCTTCTATACTCCAGAGCAGCTCAGCTTTGCTGCTCAAACTCACCTACCTGAGCATCCTCCCCAGCCAGGCTGCCCTTGCTGCAACCTTTTGTCTTTCACTCGCCTTTCCTTCCTTTATCTCTGTTCTATAACCATTATCTCCATCAGCATAACTCCTTAAGATACACCTAGACATCATTTGGCCAATGAATGCATTTCACACAACATTAGTCATATTGTACTGTGGATAATTTTTATGATATTGCTGTGCCTCTCCTTGGTACGTTGTTGCAGTTTAATTTCTACATATTCTGCTGCTGATGTAGTGTCACTCAGCTGTAACCAGAGAGAGCACAATGGGTTTGTATTATTGCAACTAATTTTCCCTTTAAACAAAGAAAGAAAGGAAAAAAAGAGAAAGAGAAAGAAAGAGAACAAAAAAAGAAAAGAAAAAAAGGAATGGGGAAGGAAAAAAGGAAGGCTTTTTCTTAAGTCTGTCTGCTTTCTAGGATTAGTGAACTGCAGACAGGCTGTCCTGCAGGATCTGTGGAGAGCCAGATCCCAACTCTGCCCAGCAAAAAAGGATTTAGATTCAGGGTTACATCTCAGGCCCATTACATAAATAAGTACCTGCTGCAAATTTGTGTTTTGAACCAATTTTCCACAAAGTTCAGGGTAAGGGTTTCATATCTGCAAGAATTCTTCAGACCCTGTCCAGCTACTCATCGTTACCAGATGAGCTAATACAAGTTATCTGCTTCCCTTCCAAATGGTGATGCCCATTCTGTGGTTGGAGTTTAATGTTACAGATCAATTTTCAGCCCCAGGCATCAGTTTCACATTTAGATGTGCAGGGCAGCACTGCTGAAGCCTCTCAACTGTTCTGGGTATTCAACAGCCCAAATCAGCATCTCCACGGAGCACTGACCACACTGTGTTCAGTGCATCTGCTCAGTGATAGAGTTTCCCATATGGAAATGTTTTGTAAAAATAAGGGATTATTTGGAAAGACACTGGGCTAACCCTGCTGAGTATCTGCTTTTCTTCTTCTGAGTTCTCCAGTGCGGAACGTCACTGCTGGTATTTTGGACAGTGCCCATAAGGTCATAAGACCAAGTGATTGAGACTCCCTCAGCTCTTTGTTTACCTCTGGAAGACAAAACAATTGATAATTTCACCCAATAAACAAGAGTTTTGTTTAATTCTTTAAAAATGCTAGTTTATTTTTGAAGCAGCTAAGTGTGTCCCACATATTTGAAGCTGGCCTGGCAGATTATGTTCCCTTGAGTAATGATATCTCACTCTTGCTACAGCCAATCATAGCACAAACTTTTATTTTCCCCCTACTGATTTTAGTCCAAGATTTATAAAAATATTTCTTGCCCTACAGGTTTACTCCTCCAAGCTGGGTGCATTAAACAGACATGACTAACTTTTTATACTGCACCATAAGTAGAGTTATTTGACTCTGAAGATAAAATAATCTGAGTTACTAAAGAACTAATCTCCTGGGCTGATATCCTAAAAGTATTTTGGTACCTTGAAGGTCTTGGGTGTTCACCTCCCTGAGTTGTTATGAAATAGTTGTGCTCTTGGGGGCTGAGAGGATGCCACTGCAAAGAGTGTCCTCTCTGATATTTCAGGTTCCTGTTCTGAAAAAGGAGTTCAGCATCTTAAACCTCCACCATTCCCTTTAAGGAAAAGGGAGTTTTGCATCTTTTCTGAGGACCAGACACAATAAAAGACCTTGGCAGAGTTAATATGCTTTGCTTTTCATATCCTGGAAAATGGGCAGATTCAAGGAGGAGCTACAACCTTCTACTTTTATTCCTCCTCAGGTCCTGTAAACAAATTCAAACACCTGCCCAGAGAGAAGGGGAACCATGGCTGTTTTCTAAGTCTTCCCTTAACCTCTCACAGCACCTGCTCTATTGAACAGATATTTTGAAGGGTATTTCATTGCATCACAGGGACACCTTCCACTATCCCAGGCTGCTCCAAGCCCTGTCCATCCTGGCCTTGGACATTCTTCCACACAAGAACAAGCCCAGGCCATGCAAAAATGAGGGTGTTAAAATGCCCATAAGCACTTGGCCCATAGAGAAGTTCTTACTATGCTTTGCCCCTGTGAATCAATCCTTTCAATTAAGGCAGCTGGGGGATATAATGATGTTTTTATTTGCAATTACAGCTTTGAATTAGGATCAATAGAGGCAGCTATAGCCCTACCATGCTGACAGTCCTGAATGGTTCATAGGTTTTCAGAGAACACATTTCTAAAACAAACTCATCCATTTTCTATTAAAAATATAATAAAGTAACATAGGAAAAAGACTTAGACCTTAGTACAAGAGAAAGGCTCGAGGAATCTTACTTGGTTTTTGTTTTGTTTTTAGGCATCAAGCCAGCAAAACCTTCTTCCCTAGGGTTGCTTTCCCTGCGGACTTTCCATGGTCACATCTGGAATAATGGGGCCAGGTCAACGCTGACTCTGTCAGAAGAGGAAAGGAAAATACACATCCATTCTGCTATCATCCTGTATTTCTGACTTCTTCAGTGTAAAATTCTCCTTGATAAGAATGTTCTGCCATAGGAAACTTTTGCTTGAGTCTTTTCGGGAGACTCTTGCAAGTAAGGATTCTGCGTAGCAAAATGTGCAATGCTTTCAGCTTGCACAAACTGTGACTATAAAAAATAAAAAATACTTTACTAAATTGAAATCTTAACACAGTTTTCTAGGGAATTGAGGCTGGTTACCTTATTTTTAAGAAATCAGTCCAAAAAAAGGCATACACAATCAAATGAGAGCTTTTCTGAGAATGAAATTGCAACAAAAGAACCTATTTTTCATGAGTTTCAAATTTCACAGCATATTTCATAGTTGTTGTACAAGTTGGGGTAATATCTGCTGTGATTTATAGAGGAATGGTGCTGTAAGAAGCCTCCCTTCTAATTATAACTGGTTATGAGGTACATCACTCATATCAGCCTGAAATTTACTTCCATCTCGAACATGAGCTTCTTTTTTTGCCTGTTTATTGTCGCAAACTGGCCACAGAAATGCTGATAAAGACATTACAGAAAATGTTATTAACTTAATTCCTTCCCAGCTGAGGTTCCTACTTTTAATACAAACTGATTTCGAGCCTTTGTTTACACATTGCAATGTGTCAGACAGCAAACATTATCTCTCTTATGGAAAGTTGTGCAATGAAAGCTTTTCCTGCTCCATGGGCTCCATTAGGCAGGACAGCTGACTTTGACAAAATGTGCAAAAGAACCTATAAATCCAGTGGTTCCCTCCACTTTTACAGGCAGTGTGTGCAAGGGCTTCACACGTGGAGTAGATGTTTCATCTGAATGCAAAACATGCTAAAATTTGTACTGAAAAGCACTTAGGCTTTAAAAACGTGCCATAATTCTAAGAAGAAAAATGCCTGACATATCTTTTGGCTGATTTCAAATTCATATATATTTTAAATGATCTACAGAGCCTAAGCTGCGCATTTTATACAACAGGACGATAACCATTCCCATTCCCCTCCATCTAATCCACGGATGGTCTTGATTTATTGGCCAGTCGTGCATCGTGCACTGCCCCTCCCGAAATGCGTGCTGTAATTTTAATTTCTGTTGTTGCTGCTGCTATCTGGATGCAGGGCTTGCCGTGAAGACACCGTGGGCTTACCCTGTAAACATAATTGATGCTATCGAAGATAATGATTTAGGATATCATCCATCTCCAGTACAGCTTGCCATTACGTGACTTGTTCTTGCAGGTATCTGATTTGTATCATGGACGAGCTGGCTTGATTGCTGTTTTGCCATAGAGTAATAGTTCCCTGGTTTTCACTGACATACTGAGTCTCCCTTGATCACTCGGGTGATCAGTCAATGCACGAGTTAATTATGGGTGAAGGGGTGTCTGAAGCCCAAAGATCAAAAGATACGCACAAGGTCTTCTCCAAGTCGTTATTCACCTTCTTAAGCATCAGGCAGTCAGTTCAGATTCCTGTCTCCTGCACTGTCCTTAAATAAAGGGATATAACTGTAGGAAACCTGAATTAGAGCCTCTAAAAGACACGGAAGGAAACATCCACTTTCTCCAGAAGAAGAGAAAAAAATCCATACATGCAAGACTGCCTTCATGGGGGAAGTCAGGGGTACTCTCATTTACTTATCATTTAAAAAGAAAAGTCATTTAAGTAATCAATGGTAGGTGTTTAGAGGTGGAAAACCCAACAGTTTGCCAAAAGGTTCTCACCAGCTTCCCCAGTAAAATTTCTCAGGTTTTAACTGGCGTTCCAAGTGGTGACCTCAGATATTGTCATCCTCTTTACTTCCACGCACAAAGAATAGAATTTATTGGCAGAAGTTAGGAGCTAGTGGACAAAATCATTAGAAACCCTCCTAAAATGTAAAGGAAAAGCAGTTCTTTCCAAAACTTCTTTTCTCTATTTTCAACCACCCTCAAAACTCAAAAGCATGCATTAATATTCCCAGAAGTTATTTATAATTCCTGTCCTGGATCGCCTCTGTGAGATTCACTCCTTTGGGCCATGTCCTGCATCGCTATGGGGAATGAGCACCACAGTGTCCCTCCTGCCCGAAGACCCCGAGAGCCAAATACAACTTGTTGGACAAGTCTGTGGAGCAGATGAGACCTCCAGCAGCAAAGAGCTCACGGTGTTCATGCTGCAGCCACAGGGTTATTTGTGTTGGTAGAAAGAACAATCTCCCCAGCAGTAATTACCTGAACTCACTGGGGTATCAGCTCAACACCTGCACCTGCAGCTACACCTGTACTTGTCCACCAAGACAAGTTTCTCCACCTCTGTGGTTTTCATTTTGCCATATTAAAGGGAAGGCAAATGAGGAATACACCTCAAAGGTTTATTTCCTAAAATAATATTGTTATTCCTCCACCCAAAATCACCCTGCCTTTATTTTTGAGGCAAAAGGAACCGAATCACTGAGCTGCAGATTTGAAGAGATACTTCGTAGGGTCAAACACTCAAAGGACTTCAGTGCAAGTGTAACTCAGTGCACACAATTCCACATATGCTTTCTTCCATATGCAAATAAATCTATGGCTCCACAGCCCACTTGCATGTATCTGCACATGCCAAAGGGATTTACACATGTTAATACTTGGAAAGCAAAGTGAGAATGTATAGAAAATGGCATGCACAAAGTGCATTCATCCATGTGCATATCCCTCTGGAGGCAGCACTACTTGGATGTGTTTCTAAGCGGAAAAACAGTTAAAAATTGATATGTCACCCTCTCTCCAAAACCTAATGATTACAGTCTGTTAATTGCACCACATCTGCTGGAACTTTCGGCAAATAAATTGTGGACCTGATCTATTATTTATAATACTAACAGAAATTGCAAATAATGTTTTAAAGTCCCACATATGCAAAGTGGTAGCAGAAGGAAACCATGCCATGTTCTCCCTGTCCTGTCACTTCCCCATGTAGGTACTATATATCGTGACAAAGCAGCTATAGTAACCTGTCCTAAATTTTACTTTCTGCAGATGGAGAGAAAGCAGGGAGAGAATATAAAGACTCACATAAAGGAAAAGAACACTTACAAAATGTTCAAAATATCATGTACAAGTAGTCCCAGAGTAGATCTGCAATACTGTAGGCCATGTCTTGCCATTGCTTGGAGTCAAGATTCCCACAGCAGGGAATCAGGAGTGGCTTTTGAATGCCCAACAAATAGGTGTATGGCAGGGTCTGCTGGGGAGACAGTCATCTCAGCCTTGAATTTAGGCTTTAATTGTGACATCTCTATTCCTGGTGTGAAATCCACATGGATTTGCCCAATCCCATGCTTTTTAAGGCGCTTGAACACTGGTACAAATACAGAGAATGACTGATGTTCTCGTGTGGGAAGCAGCTCTGTCCTGCCTTGCACAGAGCTCTGAACCACAGCCCTGCTCCCACCCCTCCTGCTCTCTGCAAGCACTGCCTGGTGCTAGCACTGCTGTGGTTTCTGCAATAGAGCAATTCAGCCTTGAAGCAAATCATTGATTGCTTTTTCCCCCAACAGCTGGCCCAGCAAACAATGTAAGATTTGAAAGTCAGGTGGGATCCCCTCTTCCTTGGCTTCCTCAAAGCAGCAACAACAGTTCCCCAGAGCAAATGGCAATTGTCTGGTGTAAACTGGGGCAGAATTGCCACCTTCTGCTGTGCAACAGAAACAAGAGCCTCTGCACTCATTATTACTATGAGACCTGAGCATTAGTTAGCTGGCCCTGTTAGAGAACTCCAGCCAGCCCACTTATCCACCAGAAAGCAAATAACCACTCAGTCTGAAGTTTATGAAACTTCTGGGATTCACAAATGTGTTTCGTGGATTTCTGGCAGTTGTCTGAACGTTCACAAATAACGTGATGCCAGTAATCACAGCAAGTCAAAGCTTGACACTTCTATTCATAAATCAGGAGATGTTTTATTTTTACTGCTCGAACATTTCTGTTCCCAAGCACGATTGGATTTGAACCATCAAGCTGGAGGTGAAAGGACCTTTATTTAATGTATTTGTTTAGGTTTATATGAAATATAAAAAAGTGTCTATGCAGGAATCTAGCCACCTTCACCATATATTAAAAAAGCAGGCCAGCTCACACAGACAAAAATAAACTTAGTAACTTTCGAAAAGGAAAAGAAGGCACGAAAAAGCCTCTTAGGCAGAGACCTCAAATCTTTCTATGCTAACAAAACATTTTGCAGACACTATTTCTCATCTCCAGAGCCTGGGACATGAAGAGATGTGTCCCTCAGGTCAGCAGATTTGGGACTCTCCCAGGCCAGGGTGGAAAGAGAGCACTCAGTCCTGCTGCTGCCGAACAGATCTCAGCAGCATTCTCTCCTGTAAACCAAGAGGCCTTCAGCCAAAATGCCTCTGTGGCTTGCAGCTGCAGCAGTATCACTAGGGAGACAGAGCAATCTATTAAGCAAAGAGGATCCAAGACCCAAGAGTTGATGCCAAGAATCTATTTTAGCCTCCCCCGCACGCCTGCAGACACGGCGTAGGCCCTGCAGCACCAGCAGTGACTGCTGGGGGTGGAAACTCCCACTCATCATCCCTGGATGGACATGGGCAGCATCCACACCCACCCTGCCCAGAGCTCTCCTCGCGTGGCACCTGCCCCCAGCCATCCCTGGCACGGGGATTTCTCCCACTCTCCTGCCTTACAAAGTCATTTCATTCAGCCAGCTCCTCCTTCCATGGTCAGAAAATAGTGAAGTTATTACTCAAAAAGTAGAATGTGGAAGAGACTTTTTAATTTAGACTTTGAAGGCGAAATTAAAACAAATCCATTAGGGTTTTCTACCACAAGGCAGATAGTCTGTGCAGACCAGGTTGTGTCCTGCTGCTGGCATCAGCCAAGAGCCTCATCCGCTGTCCCAGTTAGCATCCTCTCCCCTTCAGTCTCCCTTTGGGGACAGGTACATGGGGGGAGGCAGGGGCAGAGCATTGAGACACATCTTTATAAAATTGGCTTTTCTCCTCATTTAGTCAGAATGCACAAGTCTTTTAGTGACAGCTTGGTCTCTCCCGAGACAATCCCAATTCTCCTAGAGAAGAATCTCTTCCAATGCAAACACAACAGTACCAAAGGATCAGCTCTTTACTCTTCTGAATGTTGTAGAAAGGAAGTGCCCATATGGAAGGTTGTAAGCAGTTGTCTGATACGCTGTAGGTGATATTTTCAAACCCTCTATGCAAAAGCAAAACATCACATCCATGTTTTTTCACTAGCAGCTGGCAATGTTTGGAAAGGTTTCCATTCAAAACATTGAGCTTTCTCTTGGACAAGAAGCACCACAGTAGAAAGGTTGGAGGGAGATCCCTTCCATCCATTCTGCCTCTCAGCGAGGGATGCATCCCATCAGCAGCTGCCTGGGGTGAGGGGAGTCTGCAGGCAGGAAAAAGAACTCTCTCCCTGAGGTTCTGCTCTAGCCAGAGTAGATTTGGATAAGGATTATGACCAGGATCCACTGCAACAAGGCAAGTAGAGCACAGTCCAACTTCCTCCCCTCCAAGCATCTAAAAAGCAACCTGACTGGATTTTCTCCTGGACACCTCAGCATTCAAATGGGCCAGTAAATCAAAAGCACCTCCCAACTGCAGTGACATCCTGCTGCTTTCTGACACTTGCCACTTCCAGAACACCATTTACAGCTCCATTGTTGGAACTGGAAGCCCTAAGGAGGAACTGGCTCCTACAACATGCTGCCATCACATTTTAGCCAAGGCTGAATGTAGCTGCAAATCTCTCTACAAAATACAGCAGAGGTCTATTAAATGCATAATTTCCCTGGCACCAAAATGTTATTCTTTTAGCAGGTCTGCTTCTTCCCTGGGATTCTGATGAAGTGTGTTCTGCTGTGTTATAAAATACACCATGGTTGGGTGTGATACACAGAAAACATCTTTGTTTAACGCAGCTTATCTTTTATCATGTCACTTTTCGATTGGATTTCTTTTCCGTGTACTGGAAACACATTATTGTGACAGCTACACTCCTTTGGTGGGGGACTTTGCTATGTGACCTGCAGTGTCACAGGCAGGATCAGGTCCTCCCCAAAACACAGGCTGGGCAGCTTGATACAATATTAAGGAATATGGAACAAATAAAGAACCAGGAAAAGCAATGCAACACTCCTATCTAAGTGGGCTACAGATGCATTTTTCAGCCTGAAAGACAGATCTGAAGAAAAAAAAAAAACAAACCAACAACAACCAACCAAACAAAAAAACCCAAAAAACCAAAAACAAACCAAAAGTAAACAAACAAAAAACCCCACAAACCCACAAACAAACAAAACAAAAACAAACAAACAAAACCCCCAAGCAACAATAAAACGCCCACTCACACCAAACTGTTATTTGCTGTATGATGTTCATTCTTCCCTTTCTACACACTTACCAGAGCTAGCACGAGAGCTCAAGAAATCTGGGAATACCACCAGCATATCCATTTTGCTAGGAAGAGCCAATGGGGTAACAAGACACAAACCAACCCTGCCAATCTGGAGTACATCCCTCTCACAACTGTCACTCTTGTAATTTCTTCCAGACCCTTCAGAAACTGCAAACAGGAACACATGGTAAATAAAACTGCTTGGCAGAGAAGGATTCATTTCTCTACCTCGCTGTGACCTTCTGGAAACACCTGGCAGGATGAAGCCCCGTGAGACACTTGCTCTGATAGCTCACCACTGCTGCACTCAGTGTGGTGAACTGGTCCAGCACAGCTCTGCCAAGAGCTGGGTGGTTTAGAGAGACTCTAAACCACTCTTCTGGCAGGAGTGAACTGTCAGAGCAGCTCAGCCACTTGGCACAACCTGCCCTGTGTCCACCTTCACTGGAACAGGCGATGTTCCCAATCCCCAGCCCTTTATCCACCTTTATTTCCTGCAGCAGTGCCCTCTGCACAGCTCAGCATCTGAACATGTCCCCACCTGAGCTGGGCTGCACACCAAGCTCAGCCCAGCTCTGCTTGGACTCCACAGAACACACTTTCATCTCCCTCAAAGCCTTCAGGAGCTGCAGGTGAGCACCAAGCACTCCCAGGTGGGCTGTGCCCCTCCCAGAGCCCACTGCTGCCTCTCCTCTCAGGCCAAACCACACCACAGGAATGCCACTGCTGCTTCACTGAATCACTCAGCAGCTCCTGCACTCCTGCAGAAATTCTGCTCCTTGACCAGAGGGCTTCAGATGAACACTTCCCATAGCCCAGGATGATGCTGTAATTCCCTGGCTACCTGCTCTTCTCCTCTCCTCCTGTCAAAGCCTGGCTACTTCACAGGAAGGGGTCAAGTTTCACTGAGAGAATGGGCAGAGGAAACACCGTGATTTTCTTTCCTCTCACGATGATGATGCTCACTCAGGGATTCCTGCTACTGCCCTATTTTCTGTAAATAATGTAATGTGAAAGATAGGAGCCATTCTTAAGAAAGATGATGTCACAACTGATGTACCTTTCTGCTTTGAGCAGAGGCAGGTTACACAAACCTCCAAAAGGGAGGACAGACTGAAGGTCCTTTTAGGACAACCAAGAAAACTCAGAACATTTTTTTCCCTGGATTGTACCTCCAGGTCCCTTGCACTCAAATTGAGCAACCTGAGTAGCTGACTGAGGTCCTAACCCCTGGATGAATTTCGGGGTTGTAGTGCCAAAGTCATTGTTCTCCCTTGACTCTTTTGGTATCTGCTCATGTTTTCTGAGCTTAGTGGCTTAAACAAGTCCTGTGTTTTCCCCACAGGGATATCCAGGTGGGAACCAGCATCTGACGAGCACATTCACCCAGTCCAGAGGCCAAAACAACACTGTGACAGTACAAAGGTTGGGTTCAAATCCAAAGTCAGGGCCCAAATTGATTCAACAGTGGGGGAATTTTGGACTTCCCCCTGTACTCACTCACTCCTGAACAAAGTACACACTGGCTCGTACTTTCAGGATTGCTTTGTGGAAAAGTTATACTTCGGGCTTCTAGTAAAACCCTGCAAGCAGCTAAGGAAGGAGGCAGGTGTGTTACAAACTTCCTTCCCACACCCTCAGCACAAGGGACTTTCCATGTCTGCTGCTGGATTTCAGATTCATTAAAGCCAGGCAGGAAAAGATGGCTCATATGCACACAGTGCTTTTCCTGCTGATCAATAAGCTTCCTTCCTGCCTGATAACTAAACCACTTATAATATTAACAGTGTTATTTAAGACCTGTGGAAACTCTGTCTGATTCAAGCAAACCAGAAATATCTTGACCTAGATACTGGGAACAAAACAATATTGAGTAAACTTCAGGATTGCACGTTCATCTATCATTGCACTTGACATTTTATTGAGGAATTGGAATAAAACTATTTTACCCCAAAGGTTCTTACACCAGCATACTTATTCAGAGAGAATAATCTTTCTAACACTTTTCCCCTCTCAATTTAGATTAAAAGGGGTGCATTTTAGAGTCCATTAATAATGGACATGAACTGCCCCCCCTTCAACAACTGCAGATATTATATCAGACAGCATAAATGAGACTCACCTCTATGTCCAAGGATAAAAAGAGCATGAGGAAAGAAAGAAAAAGCACAAAGAGTGTTTCCACAAAGTGTGCAAGCTCAAGAAAGTGACCTGCACTGTAAGAGATTGTCACTGGTGCAGAACGGTTCAATAAATGCTTTCAGAAGCACCATCAGGCTGTGGTTTCTTTGGGCTTTAGCTAAGGCTGGGCGCATTTTGCACCACCTTTGCAAAGCAAGGCCTTGCTTTCCTCAGGGCCTGTACCAAAATTCACAGGTTTGTACAAAAAGGCACACCTGCACAGCTTGTCTAACACATCCACACATCCAAGTGCAAAGCTCAGGGATGACCTGAGTACCCAACCTTCTGTCCAGAGCTGGAGCCTCACTGGATTTCCCAGTCTAATCTAGCTCATTTCTGCTTATTCCTCTTATCCATGCAGATTTTGGTGCTTACCTGGACATGTTTCAGTAGATGGAGCATTTTAAGTATTTACCTACCTGGAAGACCATCTGCTTAACAAAAGGTAGCAAAGGAAAAGAAAGACTTTCAGAAAAGATCAAATACATCATAAGCTTGGCAGACACTGTAGCCCTGAAACAGCAGTTTGAAACTTGCACCATAACAAATCTTCTCCTATACATTATCTCACAGGAAACAACACATGATAAATTCTTAGCACAATGTGATTCCCCTCCTTCCTCCTCCTCCCCACTTCAGAAAGATTTAACATCTAATTCAGCTTTTGACGAGCTGCTTCATCACTGCGGGAATGCTGTTGATCTCTGTCGGAACCCTGCGGCCTTGGACAGAACAAACTGAAAGGGGAAAAAAAAAATTTTTGGCCGTCTGTAATGATAAATAAATACATTACAGGATACAACTCTGGGGAATGGAGGCTGACACTGACTGAGCACCATGACCTCCACACAACTGCCAAGTCTCAGCCGCTTAACAAAAGTCAACTTTTGTTTGCCTTCTCCCCCCTCAATGACAATTTCTTAAAGAGCAAATGCAGGATGGAAAAGGGAAAAAAATAAAACCAATAAAAGATAGAGAGCTCCAAACCCTCCTCATTTGCTGCCCAGAGGCATTTTGGTTTTGACAGAACAGTATTTTATTTCTTTGGTCTCCTGGAAATTGGGGGAAACCAGTCCATGCTGCATCAGCAGCAGCGGGACAAGGAAGCTGTGCCACAGGGAATGCTCAAATCCTTTTAAAAATTTTTTTGCATTAGGATGTGCCTGCCTTCAGGCTAGTTCTTGGCTCCAATTTGATTTTCTGTCTACTTAAGTCCCACTCACAAAATCAAATATGTATTTCAGCTGTTGGGTCTTCACATTGATGGCAACAATAATTAAGTAGAGAGGAAGCAATTGGTTACCCCATTCAGATAAGCAACCTCCTCATCGCTGGAAGCCTCACCCACTTGTGTCAGCCTGTTTCCTAGACTCTCCTTTCCCATATCTCTCCAATCTCTTTCCCATTTCTCTCCAAACGCACAGAAAGGTGACACCTGCTGCCGCCTCTCCTCATTTCACAGATGCACAAAGCGATAAATAAAGTGTCACGACAAAGTCACTCAAGTCAAAAGCCAGGTGTGGACTGCAAGCATTAACCCTCGTGTCTGCATTGTGCTTTCCATAATGGATTATTCCATTACCTGCATGTGCTTTATGGGACCCACAGAGGACTCCACCTGATCACACAAGTTCATGGCCAAGCCCTCAAGACTCATCAACCCCTCACAGCAAAGGACAGCACAAAAGCCCCTCACTAACTCTGACAAAGCTCACTGCAGCCCAGAAAGAGAAGAGCCTCCCCACCCCGGTGCTAGTCAGCCCTGCTGGCTCATCCCTGGCACAAAGCTGATGTAGCTACAGCACTCCTGGGCCACCCCAGCATTGCTTCCCAGAGCAACGCACCGGGCAGAGGCTCTGGCTCACTCCAAGCTGTCTCAGGGATACAGGGCACAGCTTGTTCTCAGAGTTTCTGCTGCTCCCCCACTCCCCTAAGGGATCCCTCCTGCCAGCACCAGGTCTATCTCCACAGCTCTGGGCTGGCAGATCGTTTAACTCAGCTGTCCACCAAAGCACCTATTTAATCCACTCTGCTCACAGTCCCTACTAGCAAAATACTCCATATTTTCAAATGTCCTGTGATTACTTATGCTTCATAGTGTCCTTCTTATTTCCCCCATCACCTATCCTTTGTATACACAGCAAAGTGGATAAGGGAGAGATGATTACACTCACCCAGACAGTGGAAAACTCATGATTCAATCCCCTTGTCTTTTGTCTCTGGTTGGCATTTTTAATTTCTCAATATATCTTGTTTCATTCTCTTTAGGTTTAGAGGATTTGAATGGTTCACTTTCAGTTAATGGTAGGATCTTTCTAACATGTCTTCTTACATTTGAATACTCACCTGAACATTTTCCATTGTTTTGAAATTCCCTCTGAGACTAACTGCAGGAAAGTAGTTTTCTTCAGCTTCGTCAATTCCCTAAGAATGTTCTGCCAGGGAATACTTATTTCATATTAATTATATCTTTGATTGTCCTTGTAGCTGTTTCCTGCAAGTGTAAACTGAGTGCATTACAGTGTCTGTTAGCAAAGGGCTGCTTGATGCACTGTGGGGGCTGCAGTCACAAACAGATTTCCATAAAACCAGGCAGGAGCTCTAAGTGGTGCACAAGCATTCCCCAAACCACCACTGAATTCGTGTCTTCACCTGCCCATCAGAACAAGATTGACACTTTCTAGGAGAGTGTGGATAAGGTGAAAAAAAAATCAGAAATAAATATTAAATCCATTTTCAAAGCTATACATCCCAAACCTTTCACTTGAGTCAAACACAGGAAAAACCAAAAAGCAGGCACAAAACAAAACCAACCCAGATGCAGAGAAGCTCTGCCTCTGATGCAGGCACAGCAGTAACAGGGGCCCCTCTACCCCAGTCAACACTTTTGAGTGTGAATTCGTCCTTTTCATAAACCAGAGGCCTTTGCTGTACTCCACAGCTCATCCACCGCAGGCAGCAGCAGAGGGGATCTGCTGTGACCTGTGTCTGTAGCTGAGAGGAAATGCAGAAGTCCTTCTCCAGAAGTCCAAGAGGGTGGAAATCAGCTGTGGCCATCTGGGGGGACATTATCTGCCAGTGCAGCCCTCTCTGCTGGCCCATTCCCCCTCTGCTGCAGATCTCCTACGTGTGCATGCTCTGCCTGTGTGTTTAAACAAAAAGGCTGATAAGGAGTACTTGTCTGTCAGCAGTATCTGAAGCCCACGGCTCTTTGAGAGCATTTGGGTTTACTTGGCGGGTCATGCTGACTCCTTGTGAGCCATTTATCATGACAAAAAACTCCAGAGATTGGCACTGTGCCAGTGTCTTCCCTTCTCTTCCCTCCCCCCACCCCTTTCTCCCCTCCTGGGTATTGATGCTACATCAAAACAAACCTCCAGTTCACATAGCAACAGAACATTTTTATATAACCCCTGCATGGGAACGCTGCACAAACCATTGGACAATCACTTGCAAGCACGTTAGGTAATTCCAGGATATTTTGCTGGTTTTTGTCAAAAACACCCCTGACTAAAAGAACTATAAAAAGGGAAGAGGATCTTTTGCACATGGGCCAGATTTGAAACACAACTTGGCACTAAGGACATTAGAAGATTAGGGCACCTATTGGTTCCATGTTCTAAATTTTGCCCTTTTCTATCTCTCTTGGAATCAAACTGGGGAGTCCAAAGTATTTAAGCCAGTTTGTGCATAAAGTAATTGAAAGCAAAACAAGGCTGAAGGGATCTGCTGAGTCAGGGCTTTAATTAGAGACTGAAATTTAGATTTTGGTGGACACTGCAAACTCCCACTGCTATCCAAAGCAGGGGTATCTGTGCAGACTGTGTACTTACACAGCTATAAACCAGCCAGGTCACTTTAACTTCACTTCCCTCATCCTGCCACAACAGGTTAATACTTTCAATAAGGACATAATAAATATGTTACTTTAAATCTTCCCACTGCATGCCCAGCTCATCTTTACATTGAGTTAATCCTATCTTTCAGGGCTTCCACTACTTTGCTGCAAAGATAACAAAGGGGAAAAACTGACTCAAGATTTTTACTGTTTCCCCCTGATCCCCACCTAGAAGGGTCAATCAGGACCTACAGTAACATTAGAGCCACAGTTTGCGCTTTGGTGTATCTAACTGTGTACACTGAGCTCAACTCATCACAAAATCTTGGATTAAGGACAGAGCTCTCCTCCAAGGCCTACTGATAGCGATCACTCAAGATTTTTTTGCCTGCACTACCAGCATCCCAGGATTTCCTGGGAATTTCAGCAAGTTACCTGCAGTTCCCAGGCTTTAGGGCACTGCTTGATGACTTTGATTTCTCCTGCTCTTTTCCTCTAGTGTAACACAGCCTTTTGATCATTTTCATTAGCTCTTAAGTAAGTCATTGGAAATATTTTGTGGCAAGTAGGTGGTGTGGGAAATATATTCTCTGGACCTTTCCAGACTAAACATCTACAGCCTGATTGCTTCAGTTGTGGTGTAATGCACCGGTCCAGCGCTCCTGCACCATTTGGAAAAGATAATAGTTAAGGTGTATCTATCTATCTTGGTTATTATACCCTGCACATCATTAAAGGATAATTCATGCAGCAGACAGAATACAAAAATTATAGACTAACTTTTGTAGTTCTAGAGAAACTCTTCTATTCACCATTTTCATGACTGCAATGATAGAAGTGGCAGGATGTCTTAATTAAGACATTCTTTCCCCCATTACCTCTCTAATTCCTTTGGATCATTCATCTTCACATTGACCCTTTAATTGCCTGCAACAAAATTATATGGACTAAAACCAAACCCTTTTACTAGGAGTTCCACTCAAATATGTTTCACAGTCCTTTGAAGAACCTCCTTTTAATGCTCTTGGAATTTCACTGCTGAGTGACACCCAAGGCAAGGTTTGTGCATCTTGCTAACCTATTCCCCCTTTCAGCAACAGCAAACAGACCAGATCAGTCTTTCTTCAGTAACTGCATTCTTAAGTCCAGGGCTCTAAATCTAAAGGAAATTCAGTGGAAAGGCAAATCAGGTCTACACCCATTGCAGGATCAAGACCTGCAGGGACAGCTGGATTCCACATTCTTCAGAAAAGTTAAAAGTTATTATAAAAATACTTAGGTGCAAATTCACTGTACCCCTTTCTCCTCTCTGCATCAGAGGAGAGGAGCAGATCATTCGTGCAGCAGCCCAGAGGTTCTCCCCTCACATAAAGCCCATATACAACCTGCTGGGCTTTCATGCAGAAAATTCTTTAGACATGTCTCCCAGTCTCCAACCGGCTCAAAAAAAGCCCCCAGTTTTGCTGTCCCAGGAGCACTCATGACTTCATGTGGGCTTCAGCTTTTCAGTGCTTACCCTAATGCCTTTCAGGTTCAGCAATGCAGAGCCACACAGGATTGTTAGGAGGTGTTAATGGGCTGCAGGGCTCTATAATCCAGCACTGGCTGGCAAATTATCACACCCCATTGTCACTTCATCGGTTGGCAGCCTGGGACAGCACAGGTGCCACAAGGTTGCTCACATTGGTGAAGAGCCCAGGAAAGCAGCCAGGGGAGCTGACCATCCTCAGGATCAATACTAGAGTCCTCATTATAATCTGTGTAATCTCGGGATTGAAAGAGAGGTCTGCGTTTTCTCCCCAGCAACTTGCTCAGTAGCAAACTCATCAAATACTTCATCAAATTTGCCTCCACACATATTTTGTCTCAGGCTTTCAAGAAATTCCTATGCTTTTGTTTCTGGGAACAAACTTGGAAGCCTTTGGAGAATGCTCAATTTCTTGCTTTGCAGAGATAAAGCAGAACACAAACAGCATATCTAAAAGGCTGACCACATCATCTATTTTAGGTACACAGCACAAGAGCAGTGCAGAGAGAAACACATCTAGGAGGAAATTCAAGGCCCTAAGACAGGTTCTGTGAATCAGCACGAACAGCTCTCTAAAATGCAAAAATAAGGGAAACCAAATGTATGCAGCCAACTTGGTGAAGCTCCATTGGCAACCAATTATGCCCCGAGCCTTATTTTCAGAAGTGTGTGCATGTAATGGTGTGTGCAAAAATGAACAATCAATAGTGCCCTTCATTTATGTGGCTTGCCATGATTGCATCCTGCAGCCATGGTAACTGTGCCCCCACCTGGGGGGCTGCAGGGACAGATTTGCAGATTGGCTGCTGAGTTCCCATCCCAGCTGCTGAGAGCTCCTCATTTTAAGGAACCTCAAACCCCAAAGTCTTGTTTGATAGAAGAGCCGTCATAGCAGCAAATGGGTCTGTGTGTGTCACATGGACAGAAATGCACACACGGGAAGGTATTCACAGGCAAACAGAACACAATTGACTTCTTCTACTGCATCAGGAGGGAAGAAGCATCAGCTAAAGGCTTTGCAGGTGCTGCTGCAGCACACGGGGTCAGCAAGGACAGCGCTGTGCCTCCGCTCCCCATGTGCAGATCCATGAGCAGATCCTCACAGGGACAAAGGGGTGACTCCAGAGATGCTCCAGACAAGGGGACAAGCAAGGCAGTGCCTGACTCTACTGGGGCACTCATGCAGTGCCGGCAAGGCCAAACAAGCTGGTGCACTTCACAAAGCACAGGCATCAGTCTCTGGTCCAGTTAAACAAGTCTGAAGGAGACTTTTAGAGAGTAAAGGAACCTCTTACTTCATCTTATGCTAAAACCAGTATAAAAACCATGCAGAAACCAGATGTTTGTCACTGTCTTTTTTTAGAAAAAGTCCTGCTCACATTCCCAAGAAGGAGGAAGGGTTGGCCAGTCCCAGCCAGTGCAGTTTTTGGAATCCAAAATCTCTATCGAGAGAAGCCCAAAGGTATGATGGGGAGGTGAAACTGCCAAGTGATGGAGACGCAGCTGACCTTTTCTTTTTCCTCTGGAACAGGCCAGGAAAAAAGCAAGAAGGGACAAGAAAAATATTTATTGAGTCTACAAATGCTCACTTTCTCCATGCAATGGAAACCCTTTATGTCATAGTCAGTGAAGAGGGAGAGAAAGATCTGCAGGGCCATTCCAAGCCACAGCATCACAGTTCTGGTCTCAGCTGTTTGGAGGAGGAATCTGCACACTGGAGGAGTCCAAAGAGAGAGGCAGGCACTGGGTGGGTTTCAGGAGCATCAAAAGTGGTGAAAATGGATTGAAAATCACTGCTGCCTCCCTCACAGCATAGATTTTGCAGTCTGTTCTGCCCCAGAGTTTCTGTCCTGTGCTCTGCAAACACACACACTTGGCTGGCCTTGACACTGCTCAAGTCACTCAGCTCCTCCTGGGTTTTATTTACTGCCTGGTATTTTTGAGAACAGCACATGCTATCGCCTGTGAAAGAAGTCCTAACAAGAAAAACAGAGCTTGTTTATCCAGTTTAACCACTGGATAAAGCCTAAACACATTGGATAAAGCATTCTACAGCCTCTACATTCATTACCAATTAATTATTGAAAGGGTATCTATTGAGTGTTTTTAATATGCATAAAAGTAAAGACAATTCCAGTTGCCATGCAACTGGCTGAGAATCATGTAAACATAAATGCAGTAGTTTCATTTTCATGAATAATCTTATGTATCTGGAGAGAAGGGCTCAGCAGAGCCACCACAGACCAGAGAGAGGAGCAGCATGAAGGGTGCAGGGGAGTTAACCACTTGGTAGCTGGGAGCCTCCCTTTTAGGAATTAATTTGATTATCAATGTAGCAAAAAAAAGGCCAGGATCTTGTATCCATGGACTAAGGCACAATGGTTTGGCCCTGGAATCGCATCCTGCAAGATTGACGTGGAATATTTATATACAATGCAATCAAGAGAGGTCTTATTGACAATCAGCCATAGCTCAGCATGCAGCCTGATAAGACTTGTAATTATACAGATGAAAAAAGAAATGACAAAAGATGTATGTGATGATTCCAGCTGATCTCTACTGCTTCACACAGACACCATCAATCTCTGCTTACTTTGGTTTAAAGTACAGATGGTTCCACTAAGCATCAGAGATTCCAGTGCATATCCAGGATAAGATTGCATACTTTCTCTCTCAAGAAATTTGCTAAAGAGATGAACTTGAGGAAAACAAAAATATTTGTGAATTTGGGAAAAATGTGGGTATTATTGTTGTAAATATGAAAATGGTTTAAAAGTTGTTTTATAAAATAGATTTTAAAAATACATTTTTATTTCAGAAAAACTACATTTAAAGCTGACAAAAAAATTCTTTTTTTCCTTTCTCTTTACATTATTCTTTCAGTTTCCCCTGGAACAAACTTTACTTTTTGACATGGTTACAATGAAAAAAAAAAAAAAAGAAAAGAGAAAAATAATTATTTGCCAAGTGCAGAGGCTGAGCAACAAAAACCAGCAGAAATATCTCCCACATTTAGAAGCAGCAAGTAAACACATAGTTCCAATTCTATTCCATCTCTTTCTCCAAAACTCTTTCTCCTGTAGTCTAAACAATCTGATTTAGTTGTTAGCGAGCGCAAGCCCTGCTTTTAAAGCTAATTTCCGAAGTCCTGAGGTTGTTTATTTTCCCTTCTCTACTCTTGCAGAGGCTGCAGGGTGCCTTACTCCCACTCAAGAACTGCATCCTCCAGGTGATGCAAATGTTATTCTCTTTACCTGTTTCACAAATTTTTTTCTCCCACCTCCCTTTTCTCTTTGCTGCTGACAGACCTTCCAGGGAGCAGACTCTTAGGTTGTAATTTAAGTCACAGGAGTAAGAACTTGAACCACATTTGTGTAAGTGATTGATAGGTTTATCTGATATATTTTTTTTCTTCTTAGGTTTTTGTTTGTTGCTGGTTTTTTATACCTGCATACAATTTATAAGAGTAGGCAGTATGGTTTTAAACACCGCTAATATTACTCCTTAATACACTCAAAAGAAATGTTTGGCATTTAACTTAATAATAAAAGGTATCAATTAGGAACTGTTAATGTTTTCAGTAGTGATATCTAATTACTGTAACTTGCTATAGGCTATCTTGTTAAATTCTAGTTGAATGACTAAGTATTCCTGACAAGTTTAATGCATTATTAAAGGTGTAATTACTTGGTTATTGCTCATGTAATTCTGAGTTAATTACATGACATCTAAATTCATCATTTTTATGTTTATTGAACTTTGGTAAATTCACTTTTAGCTATTGCTTGGTATTTACACCATGACTCTCTTCCACTCATTTTGAACTTAAAGGAGATTGGAGTTGCATTATCCCAGAGCAGCAGGAGAAAGCAGGAAGGGGAAGGATCTACAGTCACAACAAGTCTGATTTTCCTCTCAGCTTTCCATTTTACTATGCTTTCCTTGCCTGCTGGCATTTAACCACATTGTGATTTGCTGTTTTCAACAGAAGAAAATTAGACTACAAGTTCTCAGATGAAGTGAAATGCTGATCCTACTGAAATCAGTGGCAAAGCTCTCACCCTGAGCAGTGACAGGAGTTTACCTTTGTGAACCTTTGTTCTGGGAGCAGAGAATTAACTCCCCCAAGGGCACTGGGGTACAGGATTTTCTGTGATTTGGCATCAGCAGTCAGATGCCAAAGGGGTGTCTCCAAGAGTCAGCCATTGTAATTTCCACTCTCAGCATTCAGAAGAAACGTATAAATAAACAATGCATCTGAAATTCCCTTCTACTGCTATGTTTCCTCCCTGTGCAATGCCTTATTTTGCACTCTTGATTTGCAAACTTGGCTCCTTGTGCTCCCGCAGGTTCTCACCACAGCCCTTTGCTCCCCAGGGTCCTCACAGTGCTGACACACAGCAGGTGGAAAAGCAAGTGCTGTCCATGCCACAGCGACCAAACCAAAACCTTGACAAGCTCAAGTGCCATCATTGTACAGTCAGTGAATCCGAGGTTATAAATCCTGCTTCATTCCCATTTGGAAGAAAGATCTTCAATTAAGCAGAAATTGATTTTCTAATGATTTTTTTCCCTGCTCATGATTGGTAGATTGTTTGAAACTGTTCCAGCCCAACAACATACAGACAGAACAATTAAACATGAATCGTAGCTGACAGCAGGACTGATTTTAAGTCAGTGAATTCAATTTAGCCCTTTGATTTTTGGCAAGAAGTGCACCTCGCAACATTTATGAAGAAGGAAAATATTATCCTAGCTAACCTTTGCAACTCTCAAGCCAGTCAGAAAGCAAGAAGGAAATGCAAAGGGCCTTGGGAAGTTGTTTCTGATCTTATGGAATCCCTCACTACTCTGCAGTGTGTGTAGCACTGAAGTTAGAGCACTTTCCAATTAAATAAATTACTTAAGCAGTTTGTGATGACTGAAACATTAGTGGAGGTTTGAATAAGTTATTTGGCAGATCAGATGCCACATTATCATTGTTGATAATGATACTTATGAAATTAGAGACCCAAAATCACAGTTTTCAAAGCATATCTAAATTTTAGTGTTGATGGAAAAGACTCAAAATGGATCAATTCAAAACCCACTAAGCTTACTTGGACTTTTTCCATTAATTTCAAAGCCCTCTAGACCAAAATTTAAGGCATAGTCCTTCTATAAAATAATACTTTCTGTGCACAGAGAACAATCAGAATAGGATTAAAATCCTATTAGATGTGAATTAAGCTAATAATTTAAACCTTACTCTATAATGATACGTTGACAGGCACTGGTTTACCTTCTAAACTCTCTAGATGTAGTTCTGATCCTACTAATTTTGTTAATAAGGTATAATTAAAATTGAGATCCTTACATGTACAGGACAATACTGAACGCAGTTATCCAGGTTGGGTTAACAATTAGTGGAGCTCACCTTGACTCACCAGCCCTGCAGGGATTTAAAAATCGTGTGGTACCTGGGGCCATGGTTTAGTGGTGGGCTTGGTAATGCTGGGCTGGATTTGATGTCTTAAAGGTCTTTTCCAGCCTAAAGGATTCTGTGGTTTCATGACACAGCTGTGACAGGGATGAAACAAGCACAGGACAAAAAGACAAACTGCTCCCTGAGAAGTTAAAATGTCACTGTCAAAGCAACAGACACTAGACTCAGAGAAACTGAGAATGCAAAGAAGCTCAGAGACAATACTATTCGTCAAGAAAGACAAGAGATAGTAGCTCACTCGCAATTTAATCCTTGTTGTAACTTTGTGGGCATCCTGGAATTGAACAAAAGCACTGGAGCACAGGCCAGTGCTGAGCCACCCTGAAACAAAAGTCACAGTCATTCCAAAACTGGACCATGGTGTGTCTCCAGTTTAATCTTTTTCATCTGCAGGTGACATTGGCCAGGAGAATCAAAACCTTGCTAGAAGGAGTCAATAAAAGTAGGTGCAATGTTTTCTTGAAGCAATCAAAGTAAATCCCATTTTCTATCAGTCTAATAAAGAAAGTTTGGAGATTTTCAGCTTGCATTTCCTAGTATGTTAATTTCATCTTTGCCCACATATTATTCTGCTTGATCTGACCTGAATCTGACTTATTGCATTTCCCAAACTACTTTTCACTCAGCGGTTAATTAAAAGATTTGGTCCCTGACACACTGCTTACAGCCCTTATTGGCACCCATTAGCCCAGCTAGACTAATTCTCCTGAAAAGCAAACCTCCTTATATTCCCAGGGTCAAAAGTTCACAGACAATTCCCTAAATCTTTAACATTCACTATTAGTTCATTATTTGAACCTACTCTGCTGTAAGAGGCTGTATTCAAATGTAGGCATAAAAAGTCATTCAAAAAAGACAGTTTCTCACACAAATCCATCACTTGCCAGTTCACTCCATCACTGTGTGTACAACGTTAGGACTGTGCAGTGCAAGAAATACAAAATTAATTTTTTTCAACTTTCCTTTGACTGTTTTTTTGTTTCTAATATACAACCTACAAAGAAAGTGCATGTTCAAATTTACACTAAGCAATTAGCATGTGTATTGTGCCTCAAAACTACCCCAGCAGTTCATTTTCCTGTGCACACACCCAGAGCATGGCATTGCCTGTCAGACACACACAGGACTAAAATCCATACATGGACACCAAGATATGTGTATGGGTTGGATTTTATGATCTTAAAGGTCTTTTCCAACCTAAAGGATTATGTGGTTTCACAACAGCTGAAAGCAGCAGCACCTCTATTCTGACAGTCCCACTTAAATGAAAGGAGTCAAAATTCAAGAGCAGATCTCAGCTGAGGCTGTAAATAAATACACGTGTTCACACACACACAACCACATTCTCTCACACACACATATGTGCACGCTTATAAACACATTGAAATTCATCCCTTTTCAGAAATAAAAAATAAACCAGATTTGGATAAAGGGAGTGGAGCCCCCCCAAAGCCCTGAATCTGTGAGAAATCTGTCTCCTCCTGGGCTTTGGTCCCAACCCATCCTTGCTGCACCGATGTAAAGCTAGAAACAAAGTCACTTGGGCAGGTGTGTGGGAAGGGAAAAAGGCAAAGTTTAATTATTAAAACTATGTGGCTGTGCAAGCATCCCACTTAAGTTAAGGGGAGTTGTCATTAAACTCAACCTTTCCCCCTTGAACCTGGTGTCTGGAATAGCTCAGACACCAATGATGACCTTATGTATTTCTTTTAATTATTCTGAAGTAACCTCCTCCAACTCACTACAAGCCCTCAGCTACTTCAAGCAAAGACATTCTAATGATTTCGATTAAATCTTGGCCTCTCCCCAACAGAGCACAAATTAAAATCATTACTAGGAGGATACAAGCTTCAGCGCTTGGAAGTGTTATATAAAGAATGGGGAAAGCTGCCAAGAGCTTGTTGTCATTTCACAGAGAGTGGGGGATGATTAACCCCTTGGTGCCTTTCATACCCTGGCAAGATCACGTGTCTCCCCCCCAGGGGGATTTCTCCTAATGATTGTTCCCTGCATGACACTTTACATCCTTTCAATGTGATGTTTAGATAATATGTTCTTCCAATGAAGCACTGTCATATTTAGGTTCCAAAATCTGCTGTTATACTGGCAGGATTTGGAGAAAAGAGCCCTAACTGGGCTGTACAAATCGCAGTCCAGAGGTCCTCTAACCTGTCCTATCCGTGGCTGCACTTCTACACAGAATTATCATTTTCCCGTAGATATTGCCTCAGTAGGAATCAGAATGTAGAGCTCAAGCACAGCTTAGCTCACCCATCACTTCAGCTGAAGGATCAGCTCCATCACTGGTGGCACCAGAAAATTGTCACCCTCTGGTGGCCCAGCCTGCCAGGGGTGACAATACACAACTTGCTATTGTAATGCCCATCACACTTATGTCTCCTGCCACCAGCATGAGAAAAGTCTGTCCAGTGAACAAGCACCGAGATTTTTTTTTTTATTTTTTTTAACATAAAATCATGGAGATCAAAGGAAAAATATTTCTTTTCAAAAGCAGCTCTCTATACATTATTTTTTTAGCAGCCCATTCAGCTCATAGTGATTTTTTAAAAAAACACAAACTGGGGTAAACCATGAGGCATGCCTGAAATAAATGGACAAAAATCTTAAGTAAAACAATTGTTTCAAAGTAACTATGAAGAGTGGGGACTAGGCAAATTTGGTTTAGATCCTGGTGTCATTATAAGCAACAGACTTGTATATTTAGCCTCTCTCCACTTTCTTTCCCATTTTCTATCTTGTGAAAATGCAAATAATGAATCTAAATGATTCAAAAGTACTTTCAGGTATTTGAATAAAAAAATTAAAAGCAAGACCAAACTGCTCCTAGAAAGGAGTAAGTCTCACATCACTCATCAAAAGCTGCTTTACCCAGGCTCCTGTGTGCAAAAACAAGCCTACAAATTCCGAATCTTCTCCCTCACATGTGGTCACTTACACTCAGGCAAATAAAAAAAGCTCTGAAATAGTAACCATCCATCCAATAGTAACTACCCATCCACCCCACCCACTTGGCACAGCATTATTTGAGTACCTGGATGGCAGGCAGCAGCTGCTTCGCCCTCTGGGAGGCTAAACCCCCAATATACTGACATGCCACAGGCTCTCGTGTGCGACGCAAATCAGAGGGTCAAAATTAATTAGCTTCTAGCAAAAATGTAAAATCAGGGGGAGAAAAGATTGCTGTGTTCAAACTTTTCATCCAGTACTAAAAAATCAGAGAGCTAAAGCATCCCAGCAAAACCTTATAGGATCAGTTTAGAGAATGCATTTTGAAAGGTGGGTGAGGTGAGCTCTGGAGGTGTTGTGGGGGAGCTGACACAGCCCTGTGATGCCTCATCCTCCACATTTATACAAACAAAATCAAGGAAGCACAAAACCAGCAGGGGATTATTATCTCTAGAGATAACTACAGACAGTTTCATTTTAAAAACAATCAGCATCATCATCACTGTATTTTCCATTTATTGAAGCACGGGAATGTGTTGGAGTATCCAGCTCCATCCAGAAGTCAGAGCAACTTCCTCCCTAATAGAAAAATTTCCATAAAAAGAATCAACTCACTTCATTTGTTCTTTTTTTAAGATGCTGTGCTGAGCCTGTGCTTGCCCCCTGCCTGCATCTTGCCAGCCCTAGGGCTCACTGATATTCTTATTTCCACCCATCAGTAGAATACATTGGCTGCACCTTGGTGTGGTCCAAAAGAGACCATGGAGATGCTCCAGGGGCTGGAATACCATGCCTGTGGAGACAGAGAGTTAGGGATGTTCGTCCTGGAGCAGAGAAGGCTCTGGGGAGACCTTAGAGCACCTTCCAGTGCCTAAAAGTGCTCCAAGAGAGCTGGAGAGGGACTTGGAAGGAGGGGCTGGAGTGACAGGTCAAGAGGAAATGTTTTTAAACATACAGTCTCAATTTAGATTAGCTATTAGAAAGAAATTGTTCCCTGTGAGGGTGGGCAGGCCCTGGCACAGGTGCCCAGAGAAGCTGTGGCTGCCCCTGGATCCCTGGCAGTGTCCCAGGCCAGGCTGGACAGGGCTTGGAGCAGCCTGGGACAGTGGGAGGTGTCCCTGCCATGGCAGGATTTTGGAAGTAGATAATCCTTAGGGTCACTTCCAAAGCAAAGCTCTCTATGATTGTGATCTTAATTTCAAGGTTAAGGACACAATTGCCCAGATCATGTAGAAAAGAGTTTAAACCTATAGTAATCCCATGAAACCAGATTTTGCTCTGCTGAGTGCTGTAAATTTTTCTTCGCACAGGATCTTTCCTTTGCTACCCAAGAGCTTCTCCAGTGGCCTTCCTCTCTCTTCCTTTACCAGCCATTTGTTATTTGGCATTGAAAAGAGAGGGGAAAATCCAAAATTCAAAACATTACTTCAGTTTTGTAATGAAAACATGCAGATAGTCAACTTTTTACATGAACAGGCTTCATATTTTTCAACTGGCACTACTTTAAAATTCTTTTTAAAAGTTCCACTATCTCTCAATAGAAGATCTGAAGCCACTTCAATAAACAGAAGCAGAGGGTTGAAGGTAACAAGAGGAGAGGGTAAAAGGATTGTTAACTATGTGTAATAATCAGAGCACAGAAAAATATGCTTAAATATGTCTCCTTTTTTTGTCTGATCCCTCATTTTATCCTCCTGTTGCAATGCACCAATGCTGTTTTGCTGAGCAACTCAGGATGAAAATTCCTTAATATAATAAGAAATCCCCAGTCAATTAGCATGTCAAATCAGGAAATAATTCCCCACACTACATCAAAAAGACCCACTCCTACCTTTTGTCAGTCACTGGATTGAAATAAAGAGGTAGCTGCACACAAAGCAAGCTGTCATGTCAAACAATACATCCTTCACTCATTGCAGATATAAACACATTACAATGTGGCAGGAGAAAGAGTCAGCCGAACCTGTTTAATGGAATTGGCTAATTGGATAAATTACACTTTGATAATGATGATAATCATTGAGGAGACATCCTGTCCCAGAGTTCTGCTGTTCAGTACTTTGCTTCCCCTTCTCACTCGATTCCCTGTGCTAGAAAATGCAGTGTACAACACCTAAAGGACAGAGCTCTGCTTGACTGAAGGTTTCATCCACAACCCTTTATGTAACCCAGGATTTCGGGGGTGTAATAAACTCAGTAAACTGGGATTGCAGTCATAGTAAGCAAACAAAGTCCTCAAAGCCAGGTTCCAACAGATGAGGGGAAACTGAAAAATGACTTGCTCTGAATGCACATCACTTTTCATGCACACAGAATTCCTTCTATGAATTCTTATTGCTGGAAAAGATGTAGGCTGGAATAAATAATATTAACCAGCCTGCCATTAGCATATGGCAGGCGCACACTTTGAGAAAACTTTGACACTAAGCAAACATTTAATAATTAGTGTAACGATCCATTAATAGATTTGATACATACATTTAATAATCAGTGTAATTATCCATTTATAGAATTGAAACATTTAAGTTCTAAAACATTAATTTTTTTAAGAAAGTATTTTTACTAAATAATCTCTCTTCCTGATACAAACCAAGTAGAAATTAAAAAAATACATGATAAAAACTGCATATCTTTCACCATTGTGCTAATTCACACTCATTAACACTGCACAGAATCAATGCAGCATGAATGGGGTTGACTTCCAACTCAAGCAAGTTTCCTGAGCCCAAAGAATGAAGAGCAGGAATGTCTGGAGGCACAAAACCCTCCCTTTGCCTCTCCTTTCCCCAGGGGTGCACCCAGCGTGGGCAGCACCCACCTTCCCCAGAAGCAGCCTGCAGTGCTGAACTGCCAGGCCAAGTTTAAAATAACAAAATTCCATGTATTTATTTGCTTTTTACAACAACAATCCAAGCAGAACAGCCACCAAGGGAAACCTAAAATCAAATTGCATCTTAGGGCCCAGATGCAAGGGAAAATGCTGACCTGGTTGGAAAGGAAGAGACACCATCGAATTTTTGCTCATATTCTTCATGCCCCAACCATCCTAAATGGCTCTCAATCACAGCCCCGTTCAGAAGCAGACATCTCCAAATTGTACACAGAGTAAAACATTCCAAGGGACAATGTGAATCCTGTTATGGGTCATTGGATTTTTTGTGATTATTAAGATAAACTTCGAGAGACAAAAGCTTAACAGTCTGCAGGAAAAAGGCCCTGTGATAATTGATTTAAGATGAAAATTGATCAAGTAGTTTTTGCAAGGCATAAAAAGATGGTATTTTCAAAGAGTAATAAAAATTACAAATATTCATTTCTTATATCCCCTTAAGACACATGAGGAGTAGTCAGCCAAGATCTCCTTATCAGATGGTTGGCACCATCCAACAGAAGCAGGCTTCATTTGCAATTTGATTTGTACAGCACAGGGTTGAAATGAGGGGCAGTGAATTTCTGAGCTACTGCATTATATGCATCCAGCCTGGAACTCCATTTATCAGAATATATTTTGTGGTCTAAAGCATCTTTTAGTCACACAATATTTGACTGAAAAGTGAATGGTTTTAATGATGTTTACTGCTATTACTTGAAGGTGTAGGGAAGGGGAAGCTGGTTCACTGGTAAATTCAGCCAATTTTATTTTTTCTGTCATTTTGGAAAAGTGTAGAAGCTTATGCTTGGCAAGGTTCATGGTCTGGCAATTCTGCAAGATGCAATCTTTTAGAATCAGGACTTGGGAGCACAGAAGTTAATGTTTGGAGGGAGCTGTGCTATTTGGCTCCTGAGGATTTGTCAAGATGCAATGAGCAGCTTGTCTTTCCTCTCCCGGCATCAAAACCATCTTACACCACTGTGTAAGAGCAGCTGACCAAGATGAGTAACTTACACATAACACCATGGTGTAAGGAGATCAACATCCACGAAAAAGCATTGAATAAACAAAGCCCACATTTAAAAACTTGATGGTGTTCTAGAGTGAAGTGATTTGTCTTCCTTTCCCATATTATTCACAGGTGGTTTGCTATAGCAGTGGCCAAGCAATGCCACTTACAATAAACTGTCAGAGCAAATCTGTTCTTCCTTCCTTCCTTCAGCTAGAGGAGACTTCGCTCCTCTTCAGCCACACATCACCTGCAGGCTGAAGTTAAGCCTACTACTGTTTTCTCAATTATTCCCCAAACCAGCATCTCTCAAATGACTCCTTTTTTGCTCCTGGACATTTTTTTTTCCGTCTTCAAACAGGTGGAACAAAATAGTGATTGGGCAAGTCATACTTGGAAATGCCTAGAGGTGGAAGGAGGAAACAGGCAAGGAAGGAATGGGAAAAGAGAAGGATTCAACTCCACAAAATAAACCCTTCCAGGTGGTTTGGGATTTCACTTCCATTGAAAGGGTTGTGCACATGAAGGAAAGTCTTCCCAAGAGTTCCTTACAGGTTCTCAGTGGACAATATTTCAAGGAAAGCCAGGGTGCCTCACTGATATCCTCAGCCTCTCTCCCATCCCCTCCTGACAGACAGGGTGCTTCAGAGAAACACAAACACTAATCCAAAAAACAGCTGGGGAGTGGGAGGGGAAAATTCCTAAATTCTTAACCGTGCAACATGCAGTGCATCAACAGCTTTTGAAAACATCAACAAGGCATGCAGCTCCCAGCACTTTGCAAAACAAATGTACTCAGATATTAAGGCCGCAGAGGTGACTTTGTCAACCAGCAGAAAACATGACAACAGCAAAGCAGGGAATGTGGGGGAAGCTGCTTGGAATTTTTATTATTGTCAGCTAGGGAGATGAAAACACAGACAGAACTCAGCATCTACTCCCACAGGAAAATTGCATTCAGCCTGGAAGTCTACATGAAAAGAAAAACAACAAATAACAGAAATGAGCAGGAAAAAACAAAGGCTTTTGAGCCAATTTCTCCATTCCCGATTTGGTGCAAGGCTGTGAGGAGGAAAGGAAAAGTTGAGTTTTAAGCATCTTTTCACCTTCTATGCTGACCACCAGAACAGCTAAGATCAGTCTAGCAGCTTGAACTCTTCCTACCCATGTGTGGTTTAATCCAGACCCCAAAAGGGGACATCCCACTTCCCTGTAAGTTGTGAGGTGCCCTGAATGAACCACAGAACCCCTTCAATAAGCCCTTCAGGCAGCAAAACCAATATGAAAACAAGCTTAAGAAAGCACTTTCCTGTCTGAATTACCTCCACTCAGGATTCCAGTGGAGGGAGTGGGAGCTTCCCAAAGTAAAGGCAGGAGAGGGGATGGGGGAGGGCTGTTCCTGTGGGTGCCAACAAGCTGCGATGCCATGGGTGTCCTATTCCCTGTGACAAGGACAATTCCTGGGGATCCCGTGCCCCTCTCATGCCCTACCCCCGGACACACTCATCAATACACCCTGTTCAAACACCAGCCTGGATAACAGCTGATTTACGACCCAAAAACAGCACAGAGAACAAAATTGTAACCAAAAGCTGCAGACGTAGTTTGAGGGTTTGTTTCTGGCACCAGCACCACCACTGCCTACACTTACCTGCCCTCCCACCCACTGTTAGTGCAAATATTTCTAACAATGCCACATATAGAGAAACTTCCTAAAGTGAAGTGGAATGCAGATATTAGACATGATCATCTCAAAAGTGTAACTCAAGGAGCAGATCTGCAAATGGCTGTCGGCCCAACCAGGGCGAGGAAAGAGAAACATCAAAACGTCACTGAGAATGAGGCCCACGGGGGACACAACCTCCTTAAACCATCTTCTCTACAAGCACAGGACAGCCACAGTGGAACCACCCTGGAGCAGTTTGACATGGGCTTTTTACACCTCCCCAAACCCTTCAGTGCCCATGCCATTAAGGGGACTTGTAAACCAATCTCCTCCTAAAACATGTTCTCCTCAGTGCAAAACCAAGTGGAAACTCTTTGCACACATATTGTTATAAAGTGGGTGGGGAGAAACCTAAAAAGAATTTCAGTTCTTTGGGGCTAATAATGCTTAAAGACAGGAGCAGCTTTTGGTCTCAGGCTTCCATCTGGGCTGTACCCAGGATTCCCATCTCAAAGTCAACGAACCTTGCAATGTTTTATCTTATAGCCCTCAAAGGCAGTAGCACGTTGAGTATGATCCATGTCTTTAACGCAGAAAACAAAGGAATATATTTTCCATATGTTTGTCACATGTTTAGTACAAGTCCCTCTGCCAAGTCTTAGCACAGCTGATGTGCAGTGGATTTGTAGGACTTGACCCTGAAAGAGTTTAGTCTTACCTATGAATTTCTGTTTAATTTGTGCACTGCCACTGCATGAAATTTAATTTGTGCACAACCATGCCTGAAAATATCTATTTCTCAAATATGTAACAGAAATCCCATCATATAGGATATGCTGTATGACATAGCCATGAAGGTTTGTTAATTTTTTTTCATTCTTTTTAAAGCACATAAGTACATTGAGTAAGGACTACAGAAACTGCCTATGTGATGAAACAATAAAACATTACAAATACACACACTACTGGTGTACTCACCAATGTGAGTTTTATCACTAGTGTTCGTTCGAACTTTCTCCTACTAAACTGTTTCTTCCTTCCTCCTCCAGGTATAAAACAAATAAATTTTATTCGTTTGCATGGATTTATATAGTTTATGGAAATGAATTCTTGTTTTCACTTTTAGATTACTGAGTTTTGTTAAACTGTGTTCTGACTACAAGTATCTTTTCTAGAATGGGAGCTTGGATTTTTTAACATAAATTATTTAACTGATGAATTATAGCATATTCATACAAAAAGTAGCATGCTGTTCAAAACAATTTTTTTTCATTTTTCTCTAGCAAAACTCAACAAAATTATTTTCTTTCTTCAGTCTAAGAAGAAAAAGTTAAATTCATCTTAGGTAAAAGGGAGAGCAGGGACACTTTCCGCTTGGTTTTCAGTTACCTTCCCAATAAAAACAGCCTTGGTGTGAATGCCATTTCTAAGGTGTCTGTACTGCACAAACAAAACAAAACAACTCCCCAGCCACCAGGAACCCATGCACACAATTCCTTATCCTCAATCTGTAAAAACAGAGCACAGCTAGTGGAGAAATTCACTCAAAATTACACTCTTTTGAGTAAGGACTGGAGTAGATTAATCCATCGCAGTCTCCCCTGCACCAGGGATCACAGCTCAGTTCTGGTTCTGCCACCAACGCTGCTGCAAGGTCTCAAGCAAGTCACATCAGCTGCCATTTTCCCAAACCTATTCCAGTTTGGGTTTTGATTTTCCATTTAGATGGGAGGCTTTCTAAGTCAGGAACTGGATGTCATGACTGCACAAGTGTGCCACTACCAAGGCTCAGCTCTCCACTCTGGCCCCAGTTCTTGGGAGAAGGATGACACAACACAAGCCTCCCACTGCCTCTCTATCTGTTACAGAGAGACCAGACCTCTTCTACCTAATCAAATAATTAACACGTGATGAGAGGGCACAGCCCAAATCATTTAATGATCCTGAAGATGGTCAAATGATCCTAAAAGGCCCACAGAGACCTGAGAGTGCAAAATCATCTTGAGCAACCAAAGAAACAAGTCACTGGGCTTTCCTGCCTCCATGGGTGAGGAGGAGCAGGGAATAAGTTTCTGATCATACACATTCACATATCTTCAGAACCAGAGACATTTCAGTTTGGGTTGCTTTGGGGAAAAATAACCTCCATACAGCAAAAAATTAACCCCAAGCCCCTCCACGTTCAGCCCAAGCTGCTCACTCACACAGAGCTGAGCTGGTTCCTCAGGTCTGTCTTGTCAGCCAGAGGAAAAGGCAATCAAGCAGCAAAATCCTGCCTGGAGTAGGCATTTTCAAGCCTGGGTCCCTTCAGTACAGCCAAGAACAAATGTCCTCCCCAATTCTCTGAAGGCTCCTTCCATTAACATCACTTTTCCCGTTACTGACTCTGCGTTCTCACATTGGATTTTATTTCCCTATATGATAGAACAGTTTACAGTTCTTACCCTCACTAAAATTCTCTTATTGATGAAAATGGATTTGTTCTGCCCCAATCAAAACATAACACTCCAAGAACTAGGGAGGGATGAGTTGTTTCAGGCCCTGCTCCAAAGGGTTAAGAACTTTAAAGGCCCCACAGGCAACTGCTGCTGAAGCACATTGTGTCTCTACTGCTGCACTTCGGGTAAAGTACCTGACTCTAACACAGATCCCTTGTTAATCAAGCATTTTCTCCTTCATTTGCATGTGCTTCAAGCTGCTGTGGGTGCCAGTGTCAGCACTAGAAGTGCATACACAATCCTCCTCTACACCTCTGCACAGCAATCCTTGCAACAAATCCTCATTATCCAGCACGAAGGTGGACACTCCACCTTGTACTACAAGGTCCCTGTGCAAGTTATTAATGATTAAAAGCAATTTCCTACCTTTATGTTCACATCTCCATTGCCCATGCACTCTGGAAAACAGAATCTAATACAAATGACATGGCTTTCAAAAGTTTCTGCTTTACCCCTGGGCAAAAAACAATAAACACCTTGATGGAGCTTTTATCAATCAATTTTCATTTAGTTTCTTTCTATTAAAAAGTCTTAAGATGCTATGCTGAACACAGGGAGCAACAGCAATGTACTTCAAGGTAAAACAACAGTATTACTCAAAACAATGTGAATGGTATGTTCTGCAATTTGTGGAGGTAGATCCCATTGATCAACTTTATTGCAAATCACAGCCTATCATGGGATTAATTTGTTTTTTCAAATATAAAGCAGAGGACATTACTTTGGCTTGAAAGGATTTTATTTTCTATTAAATCGGTGAAGTAGCAAATACTGTTTGATATACATTTACCAAATAAGAGCAGCTAGACATATTGGGCAGCACACAATGTCACAAAATTATGGCTTAATTTCCTGAGGGAGTAGCTATGAAGGTGCAGATATTCTATTCCTAATAAAATTCTAATTATTATATAAATAGTCAATGAAAATCAAAATTTAGATCCTGAATTAATTTAACAGCTTGACCTAGTCTGAGCCAGCAGTGTAAATCCAGAGAAGTTCCTATGAAGTTCCTCTAGTCTTATATCAATCTGTTTGAAATCAGAAACTTGGCCCAAAATGCTAAAAAGCGCAGAACAGCTGCCTATTGATGTCTGCATAGATTTGAAAGCTTGATGCAACAGCGTTAGCATATTGATTTTTTCCCCCTGAGGAATTTGCAAGAAAAGAAATAAAAATTCAGTGTTTGATCCCAAATCTGAACAAACTTCAGGGCTTGCTTACAGTTTGGTACAGAAAAACAAAGCAAGGGAGATAAGAATGTACAGATTTGAGCTCGTACCAGGCAGTTACAAATGGGCTGCACTGACCACAAAGAAGACAAGAGGCTCTTTTAAGTTAAAAGAAGAAAAGAAACACGGGTTGGAAATTATTTTCTTAGAGTGAAACATCTTGCAATGAAACGACTGAATACTGAGGAATCTAAATACTATTGTTGTGGGGAAAGAAGCCTTTACAAATGGGCTGTTTAAACACAAAAACAATCTTGTTAAAGATTTCTTTATCAAACCTAAGGTCCCATTGGAATTACAGATCACCAGTGTGACAGGCATCTAATACCTGGCTGACCCAGCTTCTACTCAAGTAAACTGAAAAAAGTCCCACCCTTCTCAAAAAACATTAGATCAGGCCCAAGACAAAAAAAAAATCAGGTAAAAAAGAAGTTTGGATTTGCAGTTAATCCAGCTGCTGATGTTGGAATCAATTGACTGTAACTGAGGATGAATTCGAAACGGGAACAATTCAAGGGACTGCATTGCGTACCTCCCTTTATTTGAGTAAAAGCAGGTTCTTTTTTATCCACACTCCAGGGATCTTTCAAAACTAATTAGCATGTTCTAAAGTTCACCTGGTCACTCAAAATCTTGACCATACTTTTGGCTAATCATCCAGAACCGAGGGGGCGGAATTCCCATATCCCAGAACTGGCAGTGGGGTCATTCTAAGATTCTGCACTGAAAATTGTGCTATGATGAAGAACAACTTGGAATCCCTATATTTTTCCTTCACAGCACTTCAAGGACCAGAATATTAGACTTCACCCTAAGTTTGAAATTTACATAGACAAAAATTCAGGGGCTGAAAACTGCTCTTGAATTTTATTTTATTTTTTTAGAGATTCACACAAGATTTCAATTTTTTTTTGCTTTAGCCATTTACTCCTCCATCCCTCCTTTATCACCCCAGTAAATTGCTGCTAATTATTTACTTGAACAGAAATTAAAACACATAAAAATACTTCACATCATGTCCTTAAAACCAAACCAGTCTGCCCTGCACCAGAATAAGCATGAAATTGGTACATAACCACGAAATTTCAAAGCTTTCTCTCACCACACACCCTGACTCCGTGTTGGGAAGAGCACTCAAACTCCATCACTGCCCATGGGAAGCGAACCAGGAGCTATTTACTGTCATGAACAGAGTGATCAAAATATTTTCCTGCTCAGTGTTTAAATCTTGGCTACTTCTTAAGTCTACCCAACACGATGTGGAGTGCCAGCTCTGAGCATGACCCACTATTTCCAGGCATGGCTCTGCAGTATTCCCTGAGATCTGCAGCTCAAACAGCTCATTATGGGAGCCCTTGGGTGCGGATCCAGGCTGTGGTGAGGGATTCTGGGAGCTTCAAGAGCAGGTTAAGATGTGTATGTAGCCAGAGCAGAGTGAAATCCTCATCTTCAACTGGGAAGTTAAGCATTTCCTCAATAAATATAATAAATAACAGTGACAGAAATCATGTGCCAGATCCTTACGGTGGTACAGACACAGGTGTGGAACTGTGCTTGCACCTGAGTTTTCTGTGAACTAGTTAACATTTCCACTGGACTTTTCATAAAAATAAAATAAAATCATCAGACAACTCTTCTAGCATAACTGCACTTTCCAGCACAGCTTCCAAAGCTGGAAACATGGGTCAACACTGGAAATATTTCACATGGCACCTAACCAGTGTGGAAACAAATGCCAAGCATGATCTAGTGTCATCCAGATTAGCTCCTGCTGGTGCTTGGATTCAAATTAATGGGTTACCCTCCCAGCAAATGTCACAGCAAAACCTTGCCAGGAAACAGCTTAAAAAAAAAAAAATCCTATTTCATCTTGAATGAGGGATTCCATTTCACTGAAGGTTCCTTCCCATAGCCTCTGTCTGAGCACAGCTTGGGAAACACTTTTGGGAAATGAGATCAAACAGCACAAACACCAACTTACACAAGGAGCCAACAAGGCAACTGAGAACCCAAGAGCATCGAGAAAACTGCCCCCTGAAATTATTCCAACTCTTTAATATTTCTGATTACTTTCAAAATATTAAAAGCTATTATACACCTTTCAGAAAGGACAAAGTTAACACCTTCAAAAGACTTGGTTCCTGTTCTAGAGGAGGTTTAAACTCTGACAAACATAGAAGATGGGCAGATACTTCACACAGTGTCTAAACATTGAGAAAATTTCCTGAAAACCTTACTGACCAGAGGAAAAAGACTGACAGCTTTTATCACTGTACCTTATCAACAAGGTTTCCACCTTCAAAGAGACAAAATTCCCATTTTAGTTCATTTTGATGATCTTAAGGTAAATAAGTTTCCTCTTTTGGATCCAAAGGGCTAAACTGTTAGGGAATTGATCTTTTCCCAGTGGTCTTACTCAGACAGTTTAACTCCTTGGCCTGACTTCTCTCTCTCACAGATGCCAATGTATACCAAAAATGGGGCAAGAATGGAAGGACTGACTCGTTTGATGGGAGCTGGGGATTGGAATCTCACACTCATAAGTGGCACCCTGAGCTAACCCACCTCGTTCTCCCACAGCCCAACCTCACCTGCTGGATTTGGAGTAATTCTGAAGAAGTGATAACCTCAGCACAGCCATTTGTAGACTACACCTTGCCAAAGGCGCCAGAGAGAAGTAAGACTTGTCTGGTACATTTTCATGCACATGGTGGAGCTCCTTCCCACCACCCCCCCCCCCCCCAAATATGAGAACTGAAGTTCATTAAGTTAATTTCTTTTATTGGGAAGCCTGTATGATGATGTGTTCTGGGTTTCCTCTATAGACAGGAAAACTAGAAACTCCCTTTCTTTTTCGAGTGAGATTTCTTGCAAAATGAGATTACAGCAAAAGGAAAGTCATTAAATAATGCAGTACTCAATTAAATGGTATGAGCTGTAACAGTAGACCTTGACTACACACATTTGGATTACTTTAATAGAGCTGCTATTCTATGAAATCAAATGTACTGTTAATCAACCATAATAGAAATTTTTCAAAGACTTTTTGATGAAATGCAGAACCTTTCTAGCTACTCTGAGATACTGTTCTCTGAATCAACGCTGGGAATTCAAGCAAGTGGATGCTGTAACCTTTCTGCCAGACTCTCCTCAGTGAAACCAGGAAAGAAACAAGTTTGGGTCGATGCAATTTCCCTCACTGTAGTAAATTTCTGTGCTCAGTGTCGTGAAACAATACCTGTGTAATGCTGCAGACAGGTGAGGCTATGGTGACAAAAGGAAATTCTCCAGGAGAATGATTATAACTTCTCCAGGGGGCACCAAAAGTTGTGCTCAGAGCTGCCTGCACTGGTGCTGGGTATTTAGGGCTACCCAGCTGCATCAGCATCAGAGCAGAGACCTGACATTAACCTTGGGAAGAGCTGAGCTCTTTTCTCACCACAGCTGGAGCTGGGGGAAAACATGTGCACAGCCTTCTGAACAAAAGAAATAGGAGACTCCTTCCTGCAAGGTGGAAGTGTCACATTTACTATTTCACTTAATGTTAAATGTAACCTAAAATTAACCTGTTTCAGAAATCCAAATTCCTCGGCTCCTATAGTATTTAGACTGGGGAAAAAATAGTTAAAAAACAGTTTACTTATTATCTTTTCTGCTGTTTGTTTACTTCTGTATGCCAGATGGCTTGGACCGTGAAAACAGATCCATGAGATGACACATAATCCTGCAAATATTTGGTGCCTGGACCTCCGATGGAGCTCACTAGAAGTCCCATGCACATGGTGCCTGAATGATTATTTCATTTCTGTTTGTAATCAGCTTCACTTTCTCATTCTTGCAAATTAACAAAGTATTGCCACATTCAGGCTGCAGATAAAGAATGTACATCCCACATGTAGCTGTTCTATAAATTGTGTTAAAGAGGATCAGAAAATGCTGTTTATGTTATGGCTCCCCACAGCCCACTTTGCCTATCAAACCACTAGACTTTTTCCTTTTTAATACTTATCAAATTGTTTCTAGAGGTGACTTCCCCTTCCTGGTTCATCTGATCTTCTGCTGTGAATTAACAATGATGTTGAACCTTTGGCATCCCACTGATTTCCAGTGCATAGAATCATTTGGGTAGGAAAAGACCTGCTGTCAAATGGCACAGGAAAAAGGAGAGAACACATCTCTTTTCCACCTTCTCCAGGGATCACCTCACCAGGGCTGTCCTGCAGCTCTCAGAGAAGCCACATACAGTTTCTGCCTCAGTCTGAGCCCCTGCCCTGCTCCTGCCTTCCCTCTCACCTCACCCTTCCCGGAGCAGCACCTGGGCAGGTCCCTGGGCATGTCCTCCTTAGGGTCTGAGGACCCTTCCTGCCGCAGAGCAGCTGAGCTGGAGCAGCATCTCTGACCAAACCCAGCTGTGTGAGGTGCTAAGGACCCCAAATGCTATGACATCCTTGTGCAATATTCACCGGCTTCCCCTCCAGACGGGTGAGCGCATCTGGGTGAGACCTCCCAGACAAGCCCTGCAGCGCTTCTGCACACCCCTGCTCGCCTGGGTCTGCCTGAGGAAAGCTTTGAGAGTCCTAAGTAACTTCACAAATGACCTAAAGAGTTCATAAACAAATTCATGCTCTCTCAAAATGCTAAAGGAAAAGGGGATTCTCAAAGGGGCGCTCAGTTAAACACCCAGGGCTCAGTGGTCTTTAATGCCACAGTGGTATTGAATTAATCCTGTCTGTGGCCAATTAACAAACATGAAAGTGTTCCTTGAAGGTGTTTGCCAGGATTTCTCTGTGGAGGAAACCCTCTCCTTGTCTGCCCACCTGTCATTGATACTAAATTGATTCCGAAAACATGAACCAGTGTCAGGACTAGCACATGTTCAGTGTTGTAGAGGCAGAGGCTGGCATCACCTCTCTGCCCATGGGAGTATTGCCTTCTATATTTCCTGAAAAGCACTGAATTATCAGCTGAGGATGCTTGGTAAAAAGAGTGCATATGTATTATCATGGTACAAGGATACAGTCAGATTTCCTTGCATCTCAAAAGCAACAGAGGACGGGACAATAACAGGACAGAGAAAAAAAAAACAAAAATAAAATCCAACTAGAAGGCAAGAAGAAGATGCTGAGAGTATTTCTATGATATTTTGTAGGTGTAAATCTGTAAATCACACTTAATAATATATTAGTTTTTAAAAGATATGCCAGCTGCATCTATCCAAATGTATCAATGCCTAATGAAGTCAAGACAACTAGAGTAAAACAACACCATTTTGTAAGGTAAAACTTTTCCTTTCCATTACTTTATCTGCATTTAACCTCCTAGAGGCTTCAACCCAGCACAAGCCCACAGAATTAAATTCATTATTATTCATTATTCAAACACCATCCCTTTGTTTTCTGGAATAGCTTTGTAGCCTGGAGTCAAATGAGCTAAAGTAAAATTATGTGACTTGGCATTGAAAATATATTACCTCAGCTGCCAGAACGGATTTAGCAGAATATGTGCGCAGTTCGTCACTTCTTCCACAACTGCCTTCATGCACACAAAGGGGTATGACAGCCCCTGAGTTATGAGAGGCCATTCTAGGGGCTGTGATGGATTAGATTGTTTCATGCACTGACTTAAGATCTCATTTCCTGCAACATTCACAAGTGCTTTCTCCACGGCTGAATAGAAACCTGTTCTTTCCTATGTATATTGCCTTCCCTTGTTAGCCAGGGAAGCTATGGATGTGGGGAATTCACACCAGAGGAGCTCCCACTTGCTCAGGGATTCAGGCAAAGTCTCCAAACAGGCTGAGACACTTAAGAAGTGACAAGCAGGTTCTGCCCGAGCTTTTTATTGAGTCCTAATCGATTTACTCTAGAATGAGGGGAACAGGGAGTTGCTTACAGTGAGAACAGAGCGGGAGGAACATTCTAATCACAGCTCTGACAGGTCTCACTTTGCAAATCTTAAACTGCAGAACTCCAGCTATTAACAGGGGGACAAGGGGATGAACTCTTCATCTGGGGCTTTCTGCACATTGCTAAATCCTCTCTTACCAGATGCCACAGTCTGAGAAGGTGTAAATGCAGCTTCAGGTGCAGTGCTACCAAACCAGGAGTGCCCACACACAATACTGAGTGAACTGGGCATCTGTACGGCGTAGGATCGTGGAATGGTTTGGGTTGAAAAGGACCTTGAAGACAACCCAGTTCCAGACCAAACTGGGCAGGGCAGAGCTGAGCCACCCTCTAGAGAGCCACGTGTGAAACGTGACCAACAACTGCCCTCATCCTGCCATTGAGGAGATTAATTTCACCCATTAAAGCACTAACAATTTCAACTGTACTAACCTGACAAATATTGCCACTAATATTTTTTTCACGTCCTAGAAACTCACCAACTACATCAAAATTAATATAGATGGGAAAGTGTAACCACTCAGAAGTTCTTGCATCATGCAGTGACAACCAACCAAAGACCACAAGCACAGACTAACACATAATCACAGGCTAATCAGATGGATTTTCCCCCTGCTCCCTTTGCTTGAGCTATATCATAATAGAATCTATGAACTGCAAGGTACATGGTAATTAATCTTTGAACTACTTGTTAACTTAGAGCATGAGTTGAATATTAAGTCAAATGTGTTTGCAATCACTGCCTTTAATAAAGGTGTGTGGAAAAATTACCAACAGAATGCAGAAAGAAAAAAAAGAATAAAAGGCCCAAACCAAAACACAGAGCATCATCCTCTCCCAGCCTAAACGGGGGGTAAAGGAGGCTCAATAAAGTCAGTAGTAAAAATAGTCTCTTGAGAAGTTCTAGGCCTAATTTAACCCAGTGCATTGTTAGCCAGAGGTGCCCTCCAGTAATACAATTACAAGAAGGCCACCACAATAGGCTTTCCCTCTGGAGAATTCACTGCCTGTTCACCGCAAACCTGGCACGTGAAGGAAGGAATTTTTTTAAAGTATCTTCTTCCCCTAGCCTCCCAGTTAGATGAGGAAAGGGGGAAGGGAGAGCACAAACACACACACTTCTCTCTCCTTCATGCATTTTTTAGTGCAAAGATGGCAACAACAATATTAACAAAAATTAACGCAGGCAGGCGTGGGGAAAATATAATACACTGGGAAAGAGCTGCTCAGGGAAACCAGGCTGGTTTTCAGAGGAATCTGGAAGGCTGAGCAAAAAGAGACCTTGATAACTATTTTTATGGAACATGAAAAGTTTGAAGACTTTTTTTTTCCCCCCAATTCTGAGCAATGCTGGAGACCAGAATGCCAAGCTAATGTTTACTATCATCAATATGTCTTTCATATGTTGCTAGTCCATCACTGCACTGTACATGTGCCACAAGACAGATTCTGAAACATGTTTGTAATTTGCATTAACAAGAGCTCCATTCTATACATATTCAATAGCCCAAAAGATACCACATAATCCAGGCTAATTTTAACCCACCTGTTTCCCACCCTCTCTCCCTGCCTTTCCACCACATTTTTCAACTGTTTAGCTCAGGGCTCATTGGATTCAATGGAAAGTTTTCTGTGCAGTTCAATGAATGGTAGGTCCAACCATAAGACAAAAGTTAATCAGCTTATTTCTAGTTAGCATGCACTTAATACTGAACACATGTGCAACAGATTTGCTGAAAAGATATATTTAAGCATGGGCTTAAAGGCCTCCTCAAACTAGGGCCTAAAAAAAATAAAATCCTAAAATACTGCACAACTACCAAAATATTCAACTGTTTCAGCAGGCTATTTGACACATACTTGCTAATTCTGAACAGAACATTATGAAGAGATTTGGTTTTATACTTAAATGTCCATCAGTATACAGTTATGGTACAGAAGCATGACAAAGGGATATTATCCAAATCATTCATGCACATCTTGATAGCAGAATACAAAGGTCTGGGGTTGGAACTGTCAGATCAAATTTGTGAAATGATAGGTATTCTGTGTGATCTGTTAATGAGATGGCATATTTATTGGTCACGACCAAAAATCAGAGACTTGGGTGCACCAATGCAGAAATATTGTATTTACACACAACTAGATTTACACACAACTAGAAGCATAGCTCCAATAAGGATTGACAGGGTTGGCTTGCTCTTTTTCCAACAAGTGTTTCCACATCTATCTCTGTTCTAATTGTTCCCTTTATTTTTCTTAGTCCTCTTTCTTTCTATTGAGTCTGGCAAAAGTATTCCACCATTCACCAGATATATAACCTTGATCTGGAGGCTTTGCTCTGTGACACCACTGCTTTGGACTTTACTGGAGCTGAGTGACTACTCAGGGTGATGACCTGGGGACACAGGGCTATTGCAGGACACACGGTGAAAAGTGCCAATACAAATTGTTTCCTCTGTAAGAGGATAACATTTGGGGGTTTGGTTGGCTTTTGGGTTTTTTTTTGTTCTCTCCCTTCAGGGAAATGATGAGCTGAGCTAAAGCCTCCTCACTTTTCAGAGATTTTTTATATATATATAGTATGTATTATACAAACATTGGTATATTGCCATGAATATGTTATTTATAATATCCTATATTACTATAATTATATTACTATAGTATCTTATTAAATGCAAAGAGATATGCCTAGTTGCAATGTAGTTATTAGATGTTCAATTTCAATTGATTGTCAAGAACATAGTCATTAAGATTAAACATCTGTTTAATAGGTATATCTTATTACATAGTTGTACTTAAGTCCACAGGCAAAATCTGATTTAACATGAGACATAGTTTAAATAAACTAATTATGCAAGCATGATCTAAAACCAAGCTAAACATGGACCTTTGAAAATGACACATGAATTTAATCAAAGCCAGGGCCTCAAAGTGAGCAGAACTTAACCACTGGCCTGACTCATGCATGTGTTTTGATTTCACAGCTGAAACCAGTAAAGCCAGCACCCTCTGGGGGCTTCCTGACTCAACGGTGCCTCCCCCACCCACAGATTACAAAGCAGCAAGTTGTCTCTTTGGTTCCAATTACAGGAAACATCGCTGTGCTTTGTTTGGGAAAGCACAAGCCATCACCTCTCCAACAGTAGTGGAGTCCCCGGAGGTTTGGGCTGAAGGCTCAAGGTTGGCTCAGTCACAGGGCTCACCCCAAACATGGACAGGTGCTCCCACAAAACTGTCAGGAGACACCAGACCCATCACAATCCTGTGCTGTTTTATTATTGTCCAAAAGATCAATTTAATGCTCCCACCTGAGAGGGAAAAAATTCAGGTGTAAGAGGGTGGGAAAAGCTGGATTTAAGCAGAGGCATGGCAAGGAAGATGCAGTCAGGCTGGTCAACAAACCAATCCCCATCCCTACAGCTCAAACCCAAGGTCTAACATAACATACAGAAATTCCTTACCCAAGTGAGGAAAGCCCGATCTGGTTTATTTTCTGCTAAATTTAGGACTTAAGGGGAATAAATCACGTATATGGATCTAAGAAGACTAAAAAGTGTTTCCACAAACTCAAAGCAGGTCTCGGACAAACCTCACTAATATTTTTTCCTGTTTTATTAACGGCCACACCGTCAGCACGCTCGGCTCTGAGTCTCCAGGGAAATAATCCTACGTGCCTTATTGACAGTGGGAGACTGGCTGAGCCTTTTGATACACCCATTCCTCAGTTCTCTCAGTACTTGACGATTTTCTCAAGAATTCTAGCTTATTGCCACAGGAGAAATAGAGCTGGTCAGGAAACCAGATATCAATTATTTAAGTTTCGGAATTTTTTCCATCTGGATTCAGAAATCAGCTTCATGTCATGGAAGTGAAATTCAACTTTAATATTGAAATATGTCATTTCCAGGATGAATTACGATCTCTCAGATGTCCAAATACCTTCCTAGAGGACTACAGCAAATCAAACAGCCTTGATCGCTACAGCCCAAGCCTGACAAAATTTTTGTTGGCTGCAGCATCCCCCATCCCTGCCAAGCAAGGGTGAAACAGCATCTCAGTAATTTTGCCATTAGCACTCCATGTTGAAAAGTGTCACATTCATTTTCAAATCTGTCGCGGCCATTTGGCAATTAAGGACCTCCGAGATCCAAAGGCCTGTGAAAACCACAGGTCGCTGGCAAAAGGTGAAAATTGCGGAATCATGGAATGGTTTGGGTTGGAAGAGGCCTCAAAGATCAGCTAATTCCAGCCCCCTGCCATGGGCAGGGGCACCTTCCACCAGACCAGGCTGCTCTGAAACCCATCCAACCTGTCCTTGAGCACTTTAGGGATGGAGAATGCACAACATGTGCCTGTTCCTTTCTGCCCTCATAGTGAAGACTTTCTTCCTAATATCTAATAATCTAAACCTTCCCTCTCTCCTCTTTCAGGCCTTTTTTTCCCCTTTTCCTATCACTACACACCTTTGTGAAAATTCCCTCTCCCCAGAGGGAGACAGGTGAGGAGCTGGGAGCCCAGAGCCACCATCCCGTGAGCCCCAGGGTCTACACCAGTGGGACATTCCCAAATTCACCTGTTCCTCTTCAGCCCACCAGAACGGGCCAGGCTTGGGGCTGAAGTGACTATGAGCAACTGTGACTATTGGACTGGACCAAATCTTTGCTTCAGGTTCACAAACAATTGAAACAAAATCTGATGGAACCTCAGAAAAACAAACTTTCTACCAAAACTTGTTTGTTTCCTGTGGGAAGTCCTCAAAATTTAATAGTTTCTATAAAATCTTAATGTGTACCAAGTCAGTGAGTTCTAATGGATGAAACAATGAGTTTCCGTAAAATTTTTTTTGTTTGACTTCAATTTTTTCCCAAAACAGCTTCATCTTTTTCAAGAACATACATCTAGTGCTATAGCAATGCCGAAAACCTCAAAAACAAATGCGGGTGCACCCTCTTGATACAGAGGCCAGAAAAATGTCAAATTTTTGTTCTCATGGTTTTTAATTGCTTAGAGATGGCAGCACTGGCAATTGATGCTATGGAATGCTACTTCTTTTCCCACATCGCAGTAATTGTTCTAATGACCTCCTTGCAACATATTGGTGGAAATGTCAGGAGATTTCATGACAGATATAAAATTCATGTGATTACCAGTAAAGCAGTGTAAAGACTCCAAAAAATAGCCCACAAATATTTCCCCACATTTTTCAATACAGCCATGTCAGGACTACTCGCAAGCTTTTGTATTTGTTGCATGAATTGGGTGCCCACATCCCATCAGAAGACAGAGGTTTCCAAGGGCTTCCAAAAGTCAATGGATAGTTTTGTATATCTTTATGAAACAAATATTAAATACACATTTGCCAAAACGGTGCCTTTTGGAGTGCAACATATAATAAACACTGAAAGAAAACACATTATCTGAATTAATAATGTAAACGATACCTGTGTCTACAAAAAAGGTTTTCCAGTGTTATCTACCCAAACCATTAAATTAATTAAAAATATCTCTTCTTACTGCATTCTGAGCTGCCACACCAACAGGGTGAGTAGAAATAATGTAATAAAATATCCAAACTCCACCCCATGATGTTGCCTCAGCTATGCAAGAAGGATATCTATGTATTTCTTAGCTGGAAGTGAAATAAGCTATTCATAACAGGTACATTGCAGAGATCAATTCCTAAATTAATGCTTATATGGTTACATGTAGTATAAAACTACGTCAGGCTCAAGCTTCACATTGTGGATGAAATCACATATTTTCTAGCTGGTTTAGGGTTTTGTTCTATTTTGATTCTCCTAATTAACTACACTGCCCTGAAATAAAGAGCCAATAATTCTCGTCAAACTGGTTCAGAATTCTTTTTAGCCAAGACTTCATTTCCCTACTACTTTGCTTTTCCCAGGCATCTCCTCTTTAAAATAAATTTTTTTAAAATACAAATTAAATCCCCCTCGACATCACAAATCCACTGTTCCCTGCAGTAGAAAAGCCTGTGTTCCCTGCGTCATTCCAATTCAATGCCATGGGTGTCAAGAAGTATCTTTTGCCTTTCTCTGTAGCAGCTCCAGCTCCAAAGAGCTTTAGGCACAGCTGTACAAAACACTTCAGCTCAGTCAGTGCATCTTCTGACTGATTCCAGGAGCAACAAGTGAGTTTTGGCAACACCTCAGATAAATAAAGATGTTACATCCAAGGGCTGAAGTCTAATAATTAATTTCAGTTGGTGCTTTTTTCATCACACTCTTTGGAACCTTTCAGAGATGATAGAACCAGGGAAACTCCCCGCAGGAATAAATGAACATCACACTAAAAACAAGTGCCATGTCCAAGCAGACATTCAAGAACAGGTTTAACCCAAATCCCTCAAATGGTTCCACTCAGACAGTCACTGCCTCTGTGCAGCTGTGCCAAAGCCAATTGAATTTGTACAAATTTACAAGAATTCTAATCTAATATGAGGAAAAATCCAAACCAACAAACCCCAAAAGCCCCAAACCAGTATGGTTTTTACAACTTTTTTAAATAAAAACATTATTTTACCTTCTTCCCAGTACAAGTGGAATTAGCAGCAAAGTCCAAATCTGGAAGTGCCTGGAAGCCCATCCCAGTCCTGGGCCATTTCATATCTGCTTCTTTCATGCTCTGAGCCCATAGCTATAACATGCCAGCACTATTTTCCCAAATTTGAAGATCCTCTGACCTTCATGAGAGCTTTCCATACCTGCATCTGGATCTGATTGCTGAGAACCTGGCTCACCTCTGTTAAAGATGTACTCGGGTCCTGGATTTACATCCTGCATTCCTCTGCAGCCCAGAGAGTCTGCAGTGATTAATGTGCTCCGAACGAAAACCATAAGAACCGAAAATGATTTGCAACTGATTCATTAAAATAGCATTCATCATGATAATTGATTGGTTAATTAATTATGGCCTTAATGCAGATGTCATCTGTATTTCCATAGGAATTCTTTGGTAGTTTCCGAATTCATTCATTAAAGCCTGGCTAGTTCACAGTTCTACACCTTCTCGTGGGGAGGACTTGCAGAGAAGGAGAATCCAAAGAGCTCTGCTCTCCAAGAAAGGCAGAATCTTCTCGTGCTGTGATAGAATTCCTTCAGCACCACCACCTCAGCCTCCTCTCATGACTAATACTGGATCAGGGTGATCCAGACCTGGGCAGAACAGGAGCCACAGACTCCTCTCATCCAACACCTACACTGTCCACACAAACAACACTTGCAGAGGATCTTTTGAGGTACAGCTGTGGCAACACCCACAGTCCTGCAATACACAGGAAGAATTATTACAGAACAGGAAATGTAAAGAAATATTGTGAAAAATGCCAAGAGATTTTTCCAGCAATTTACATCGAACGTGAGCAGGTTTGGGGGCTCTCATCTGAAAGAGGTGTGCACAGGGAAAATGCAGAGCCAATTGACACAGACTTTTCGAGTTTCCAAGTGCTCATTGTCCAGATGTCCATTAGCCTGGCAGACAGAGCTGTCTGTCAGCTACTTGGGATCTCTGCCTTTAGCCTGGTTATTCTTTAGCATAGATTTAGAAAGCTGGACTCAGCACATCGCAGCCTTGATGCCTGAACTCACCTGAAAGTGTTACAGCTCAGACAGGCCAAAGGCAAGGATTTTCTTCCAGCAATGATCTGATATAGCAGATTTTGAGTTATGGGGATTCATTTCTTTACTCTGCCACAGGCTTTTCTGCATGGCCATGAGCAAAACCTCCTTTCCTCTGTTGCTCCAGTTTTCATTTCTAAGACAGAAATGATAGCAACTCTCCAAGACTATGGAGAAGATGCACTCACCATATTAATAACTAGGAAGTGTTTAGATATTACAGCTTCAGGGGACACAGACATACCCCGAGAAGTAATCCACAAAGAGCAGCACAGAATGAAGAACTTGCTGAGGCTATGTTCTCCTTAGTTCTTCCTGCTAACCTCTTTTTAATTTTTTTTTACTCCCCCAGTGCCACAAGCACTACTGGAGCATTTGCACACTGCTGCCAGACAGGTGATCCCTCAGGCTGAACCTTTAGCTACGGAAAAGCAATGTCAGCCCATTGACTTCAAACACACCCACATCTATTTTCACCCCTGAAGTTCTGGCCCACCACATTCTCCTCCTGCTCAGGACTGATGGACATCTCCTCCAGCTCTGAAAAGAGGTGTTCCTGCACAGGAGAAACTTGCAAGTGCAGGGTGGGGAAGGGGCACTGTATGGAGCCTCACTGGGGACCCTCCTGGAGAGCATTACCTGCTCTCAGCCAAGCAAGGCACAGGCAGGTGTTTGTGAAGAACCATGGCCAAAAACCCATTAAAGGTCTACACACAACCCGCTGCAATTTGATGGAACTGCTGCTGTTTGAATTCAGTTTTAAAAGGGGAGAAATCAGTCGAAACACATGCATGCTTTCCCCTTTCCTTTCCCTCCCCCTGAATCTCTGATCTTGGTGGGATAAAAACCAAGTCAGGAGCAAGAAAAGCCTTTTCTGTACCAGTAGTCTAAAAGCACGGGAGGCCTGTTCGAGCTTTCCAGTGCCAGATGAGAGATGGGGGGGGTCTCTGTGATTTACCATTCCCCATCTCTTCCTTTGTTCTATCTCCACCTCGACTGTCAGCTGTTTTGCAAAGGGGCTGGCAGTCAGGGGAGAGGAGAGAGGCTGGTGAGTGTGTGTGTGTGTATCCAGTTCAGGCTGGTTCCTGGCTCAGGGAAGCATTTTATTGGATTTGTTACTCTTTGATGCTGATTAAGCCCATGGGGTAGAAAAAAGCAAAAGAGAGGGGGAGTTTGGGGGGAGGGGAGAGATGCAGTTTCCCTGTGGCTGCGATGTTTTTAATTTATTATTAACCATCTCTCATGTGTTATCTGACAGCTCTGTTGAATTCTGGATGCAAAGGAAAGCAGTGCCTGCATTTACAGTTTTCTGGGGTGTACGTCCCCAAGTCTCCCCAAATCAAAGTCCGGGCTGCTCACAGAGTTATCCTTGTAGATGCTAATTTTAAACAAATAGATTAGTAGGAAATTAGTTTCCTAGGAGTTGGAAGGCTGAACCATTTCAAGGCCAGGATTGCACAATGGAGAGCTCAGAGACAGCCCAGGAGTGCAGGGTGAGACTCAGAGGAGCAGAGGATGCAAAAGAAATTCTGCAAGGCGACCCCGGAACAGCCCAGACTGGGCTTCCAGCTTCTTCCTCAGGTCTTTTGAACATGCCCCCCAAAAAAGGCTGAATATCCCCGGTTTCTGGCCTCTCATGTCACAGGCATTTCAGTGTCTGGACACAACACTACTACAGGCACCATTCTGATTTAGTTTTTAGTTAGGTAGTGATAGGTTTACCCTTTCAGATGCCCTTCCAAGAGGATGTTTCCTCCAGGCACACAAAGGCTGGTGCGCTGGTCCTACCTCGAAACCCACAACAGTTGTGCATCTCCCCAGCTCTGACACAGGAATGCCAGAAGTCAGAACTAGCTCAGTCTTTCACATAAAAAGCGAGACTGGAGATTGGAAGCCTTGCTCTCCGTTGCCTTACACAGTCCTGTGCAGAGCAAAGTTGCACAGCTCTAAGCACACCAGCAGGGCACCATTAGGAGCCTCTTGCATAATTACAGATAGCTGTGCTCCCTGTGATGCTGGACAGCCCAGAACATAGCTTCAATTCTCAAAGCCACCAGCTGGTGACCACAGCAGGTAGGGATCACTCCTGACCAGTGTTTCTGCACTGAGAACTGGCAATTTTTCCTGACATCTCTTTGAAAAGGCTTGGGAAGAGAAGGCCAGAACCTCATCCTGTGGTTACAGGATAACCAAATCTTGTCCTTGATGCTGATTGTATTTTATGCTGTGCTGGTTACCAGCACCCCAAGGCAAGGCTCCTGTAGAAACAGGCCTTTTAGTTTTGTGAAAGATCATGGCTGATATGGAATAATATTTAGTACAAGAGAAAGGCAGTGAGATGGGTTTTCCTATTGCAGCACACACAGCTGCAGGCTGGGATGTGAGCACAAGGTCAACATCTTCGATCATCTTGCTACACACAAACCCAAAACAGTAATTCGGATCAAAGACCACCAGAGATGACATAAAGAGGTTCTGCTGCAACACAGCCCTCTCTCCATCCTTGGGTCAACCCATGTTTCTTCTCCCATTAGGCTACCACCAGGAATTCCTGGGTGATGAGGACCAGGGTTGGTCCAAGGACAGGAGGTTCCTGACACGCAGGATGCTCTGCTCCTGCTCTTAAACACTGCCATCTCCTGGGGCAGGGGAGGCAGCACAGCCCCTCCTCCTCATCAGCGAGTCGTTAATTATAAACTAGAGTTTGCATCACCTCTGTAGGCATCAGCACCTCCACCTCCCACAGGGCCTCAAGCCAGACATAGCCAGCACCCAAAGCAGACAGCATTTGGAAAGGACACTCTTATTGTGTCTATCAACAAGATCTATCTGCCAGTGTGTTTGCTGAAAGGATATTTTTCAAGGCCAGCGAAGACATGGTGCTGTACAATTCCACCCACTTTTAGGAAAGTGTGTGTATTTAGTGCACTGTGCAAACGAGTGCAAGAGGAGACTCCTTAAAGTTCACACCTCAGGGAAAAATGCAAAAATAATTTTCACTTGACCCCAGGCTCCTCCACAAGTATTACTCCCAAACCGTCTATATCTCTGTTGGCAAAACCCTTCACACCATGTTTTATCTTATTGCTAAAAATAAATCACTTGTAAATTGTTTTATAAATTATGTATAAGAAGAGACCTCATAGTCTAAGATGTGCTACCAGTGTATCCTACATGATAAAAAAAAAATCTAAAAGGATCTCCAAGGGTGGGAGGGGGAAGGGAAGGGAGCACTTTTATAAATAATATATTCAGTGGTCAAAGAAAGTTATCACCTTTTATGAAGTGTTTGGGATTCATTATGCATAAAAAGTGCAGCACTGCTTCTAGTGTGCATGATATCAGGATGTGATTATTAAGCATTACAGCCACCAACTAAGTGATTATTGGTGTCATCATTTGTTTATCTAACCAAAACCTAGACTGCCACCTCTCATCAGTGGAAACAAACAGCTGATGCGTTTGACTAGTGCCAAAGGAACGCTGTCGATTATTCCCAGAGAGATGATGTCCCCATCATTGTGGGTTTCATTTGGTATTCATTGTAATAGCGCTGATCCTAATGAATTCATTTGGTATTCATGTGGATGTCACATGTATTTCCAGAGATGTTCTGCTGTAATTTAGCATGGGTTAATGGACACCTCTGTTAAAGTGTTATTGAAAGTTTGACATTCAAATAACCCAGTTTAAAATCAGACAAACCTAGATATTAAAGCTGAAGGGAGGATGGGGGGAGGGGACTGGAGTAAGAGGCAAGACTGAAATGCCACACTGAGATAGTGACTCTTATCTGCCTGCTGGCAAGGGAGCACTGTCCTGTCCCTCCCTCTTTCCTTCCTCTCCTGCCTGACCAAAAGCAGAGCTTTGGTTATTTTCAGACTTTGTGACAGGGCCTCTTTTCACACTGCACCACATCAGCCTGGCTGTGCCTCGCCTGCCCAACACTGTGCCAGGGGAGGGGAAAGCCTTTGGGAGCACACAAAACCGCAGGCAGGGCACTTCTGCTTGCCTTGACAGACTGGGCACGGGGGCTTGGACCCTGCAGCTCCAAATGCATCACTAGGATGCAGGGATGAGTTCAAACAAGGAGAAGGGCTTTGTTTCCCACATTTTGAAATACTGAAACTGATTTTTCTGTGTTGAAAATTCGGAGAACAGATGGTAAGTAGGGCTGGATTAGCAGAGAAATTGGTAGCAAGGACAGTGTCTTGTGAACTAAACGTGCTACGGAACAGGGCAGTTCCCTGGGCATTTTCAAGGAGCTCAAACCACTTATCCCTGCTTTGCCAAAAATCTTGAGATGCCACAGAGAATCACATTATAAAGAAATAACATCCACAGACTTACCAAAAAAACCAAAGCCCCCTATGATTTCCTCTTTTTCTCACAGTTTATTCCATGTGATTTTGATGATAAAGAAGCCAATCCTTCCAGGTAGAGTCCCTCAAGTGCTTTTAAGGACTCATCAAACACTGAATTTATAATATTCCTATTCAGCAATGGAACATATGATGGGAGACCAGCAGTCTAAAAGCTTTGCTCACATTCATTTGGGATGACCTGCACAGATACCAAGAATTTGACCAAAGGGAAAGTTTGGATTGGTGAGTAATGTGACAAACCCAGACCTGATAAAATCTCAGTACCACACCACACCACCACATTATAACCACACATGCAACCCATATACAGTAATTGTTTATATTAGACACAGAGCCAGTGTACCACATGCTTGGGGAACATAATCATCACTTAAACTGATATTTCCCCAACCATGAAATAAATTGTAAGCCACAGAATAAATTGATTTTTTTTCCTGCATTGTAGTAACACCACTCAGCTCCACCCCTGCTAATGCAGCCCCGTTGTTTCCACGACAAATAAAGCATTTGAAATACTAGAAACCTAAGTAAAATATCCATCCTGCAAAATACGTGAGCCTGTGGTAAACCCAGAGGTTTGAAATGCCACTTGTTGCTCAGCCTTCTGGCTTTTGTTGAGTACTTCCATTATGCAGCACTCCCAGCAACTCAAACGTCATCCTATCATGGATTTTATATGTTCCTGCCTGCAGATTAAATTGCCAGCTATAACACAGCATGTGCTGTTTGTGGCCATTCTCCTAAATGCTACTTTGGGAACAAAATACACAGATGCCTAATGTAAACTAACCTCCTCCCATTTGCCTTGCAAAGGTTGAAATTCAACCCTGTGCAGAGGTTCTCCACAAGCCTATTTGTTAAATCCCACTGAAATGCCCCAAACTGGAGTTAATTAGGATTTAAGTGGTACATAACTTTATGAAGGTCCATTAAACAGCTTTGACCTTTATTATCTCTGTGGTTTTATTTGCACATTTGTGCTTGTTTTTGTGATAAACTACCTTGTTGTGTTTTCCACCATGCAGAATCAATACCTCTTCGAGAACATCAGGGCTGAAATCTTGACTCTAACAAGTCAGTGGCAAAGTTCCCATCGACCACAGGAAAGGGAAGGCTTTTGCCTGATCAGGTCAGGCACCTCCCAGTACCTGCTGAAGCTCTCAGACATTGAGGGGACAAGGTCTGTTTGGCTGAGAATTGCACAGACAACAAACTCTCTCACAGAGACATCTGCAAAAATCCCTTCTATCTCAAAAAGAAAAGAAAAGCAAGGTTAATAGGTATGGCCTGAGAAAAGAATGAAGCTTTTCTAACAAAGCTGCGGTTTGCATGAATTGGAGATGTGGCCAGCCCCAGACTGCCAAAGTTTCCCTGGGAAAAAAATAAGGACTGTCAGAAACTTCATTAACTTCTACTCTTAATTGCAAAGGATACATAGCACATTAGGTAAGACCTTAGTATTTGGGAACTTAATGCTAAATGCTTGGCCTTTACCCCATTTCTGCTATATCTTGCTTTGTAAGAAGGAACTGTACAGCTTGATGTAGCAATAAATAATTTTCATAAGTTTTATTGCAATGCTATGTGCCACTAATGGACAATTTGGTACTATTCTCAAGCAAGGGCAGCAGGCTGAATCACAAAGCAGCTGTTACTGTTTCATTAGAAGCAAAAGTCCCTTCCCTACTCCATTTCAAACACCAGTCAGTTTTCTTTGATCATTTCTCATCTCCCACCAAACGATGGGGAGATCCAGCTCTTCCTATCCAATAGTAATGGGGTCTGGCAATCTCCAGCCCTTACAAGAGGCTGTGTAATTGGGCATTGCTCTGTTGAGGTGTTTTAATTCAGCCACGGCTCCTGACCTCCAGCCAGCAGGAGGAAAGAAAAGACCTTGCCCAGATTCATCTGCAGTGGCTGCACAGCAGCTGAACCTCTCTCATCTGCATTTTTCCTTGAGATTAATGAGCTACAGGGAAGGTCCCTAAACTTAAATGAGCTGGAATAAAACTCTGAAATAAGCCTTGCCTATTAGATGGGGTTGGAAAGAGGTTTTCAGGGACAGTCTTTCTCTGGGAGCAATCATTAGGAGGGAGGCAGCTGTTTAGCTCTGTGGTTCAGGAGCACAGTTGAGATCTGGTGGATGCACGTTCCACATCCATCCCTGTTCCTGCTTTTCCTGCCTGGCACATGCCCTCTTTATCCCTGCAGCTCTGTGCTGGGAGTCTCATAGATATTGACTGTGCTGTAACACTTCAAAATGCCAAGATTGGCATCCTATCTTTTTGCTGCAAAGACCTCTAGATGATAAAACCAAACCCAACAAAATCATAAAGCCTATTTTATATTGCCTTTAGATGATGAAAACTCGAAGGTACAATCAAATCAACTTTTTCAGTATAAATCTGAAGTGAAAAAAAACTTCTGTAGCTGTAAATTTCAACGCATGAAATCTAATTTCTAACTCCAAAAGGACAGGTTGGGGAAAACCCACAAACAAATAGTTTAAAAATTCTCCATAAAACATTTCCAATTCACCCACAAATGCAGAAACATCCAATGAATGAAAAGATGACTGCAGGAAAAAGGAGTGAAGATGTGTGTTATGGATATATTTGGTTTAGATACAGCTAATAAGAATTTTGCTATTCAAACTAAACATCTCCAGTTCCAAAGTAAGGAAATTAAGTTCCCCTGTTGTTTTGGAAGATGCAGAATTTTATGGGTCTTTGTTGAAGTCTAGGTTGTAACTTTGCAGGAAAACTAGAAGCCATGCTCAAAATGCAATTGCAAAAGCACAAAGAACAGAAAGTGCACAATCAATGTTCTATCAAATTATTTATCACTCATGTAAGCATTTTTAACTGTTTTAGAGCTAAATCTACACTCCTGTTACAGGATTTACTTTTTTAAATGCAAATAGCCAAAATCAATCAAAGGAATACTGGTGGATTCTCTAAATTAACAGTTTGTAATGCACTGTGTCATCATTCCGTACTGCACTGCACCAAGGTACCTTGCGCAAGGCATCCCCAGGATGCACTGAGAGGGAGAGGAGATGTATTGATACAAACACAGCCCTAATCAGTGTCCCCTGTCTGTGCTATATTTAGCACAAATGCCAAACCAGCAGAGATGGAGAGCAGATGCAAACTGAGATCAATGGAAGCACAGTGACCTAGCACACGACAGGCTGCACTGAAATGCAGAGAGCCACACTGAGCTGTGCCATCTTCCTGGGGGACTGGATGTGTTTCCATCCATACTGAGGATATTGGTTGAAAGGCCAGGTTTAAAGGATGGCACAAGCTCATACAGATCAGCTCAGCTGGGCAGCCCTCATCACACACTCACCAGAAAGTGAAGTGTTCTCTGTAGCAAGAAGAGAGATCTGCCATGGTCAAACTTCATTCTCTCTCAGGCACTACAGGGGCAGAGCAGCCCCTTCTTTCCCTCCTCATCTGGAGAGGAGAGCCTCAGCACCACCCTCATTTTTGCTTCATTTCTGCTTATCAGGGGTTTCACATCAGCTGGAGGCTTTTCTTATTGGGCACAGTTTAAAACCCAGCAATGAACTACACTGACCAACACCCCCCCCCTCCCCCAACACCCTGTTCCAAGTCAAGAACATAATTTAAGCTCTTTAAAATCCATATGCCCAGCTTTGCTATGAAATAGCCCAGTGACAGAACTGGGAACATGATGCAGTGACTGAAAAAGGCACTTGCTTTGCAGAAATTGGATTTACAAGATGCTCTGTCAGATAAGCCACCTGCACTTGCTGCTCTGGTGGCCTGCAGGGGTGTGTCCCACCCAGAGCATCCCACCTGAGCTGCTCCTGCAGGAGCACAGGTCTACAGAGGCTGTGGCACAGCTGATTTAGGTTTGGAAACAGAAGGGAGCTGATCTGTGCCTACTTAGAAACAGATTATTGAGCTATAGTCCACAAAGCATAAAGAGACTTGGAACAAGTCAACTGCCACACTTCTCCCAGTGCAGCTTATCCAGCCATGAGATACAAGAAACAGGCCATCTGAATTCACGTTCACAGATCTAGAAAGTTTGGAACAGTTTGGCCCCCAGCTTGTTTGACGCATGTTTTTGGCAGCAGCTCTCTTCCATCCCATTCATTTTAAATTTAGACCATGCATGTTAACTTTGTTTGATACTTTTGAAATAATTATATATATATAAGGAAGCCTGTCTTTCTATGTCTCACATGCAAAAAACATTCATTATTTTTGGTTCCCTCTGGGCCGGATCCAAAGGTCTTCAAATCAACAGGAACTTTTCATTTATGTCCATGGGCTTTGGATCAAGCCTTTAATTATAATTGCATTGCCCCTTTAAGATGCAGGACCCTCTTATTTCCCCTGCAGGTTTCTGCTAGCAACTCTAGGATCCAACACAAGGCTCTCTTAACACCTGATTAAATATTAATCCAGAGGTGGGGGCCTCACTCTTTTATGATCCTTCCCCTAGAAGCTCCTATTAGTAAATCACAGTCCAGCACAAGAGGAAATGTGGCCATTCCATTATCCTCTGCTCATGAAGGGGCATTAATTCTTAATAAACTGGGCTGATTATAATAATACTCGAAGGATGCAAAATAAGGAATAGACAGGTTTACATCCATGTCTAAGATTAAACACATGTATGGTGCCGGGAGAAGAGGTGGGGAGGGAAGGGCAGAGAGAGGAGGGAGGGAGGGATGTAAACTGTAGCTCAAATCCTCAGCACAAGAGACTACAGTGACAGGAGGCTGGTAAGTTTTTCTGTGTTGCATTCACAGTGTTGGCTTCTAAAAGAGAGGAAAAATAAAGTTTTTTTCCTTTTTAATTTGGAGCAGGGCTGCCCTGCTCCCAAGAAGTGGCTGCTATCAGATACAACATTTCAGACTCTGAGGTAAGCAGTTTTCAAAGATTTGAGATAAAGCCCTGTATTATCCTCTCAAGTGCTGGGTAATGTACACAACTGTGTTGAAATATAAGGACCAAGTTCAAACAGGGAGAGAGACAACTTCAATATTCCTCCAGCAGCACTGCAGCCCTTTTGCTGGTTCCCAGGCAGTGATCCTGAGCAAGGAACACGCTGCAGGTCACACGCTGCTTTATTCTTGCTGCCAGCCTGGGCTGCTGCAATATCAGCTCCTTTTCAGTGCCATTTCCCATGGCTGCAAGCAATGCTGGAAAGTCTCTGGGGCAGGACACTGCAACAAGTTATGGCACAGGAATCGCTGCATCCTCTTCTGAGGTCTTGCAAAATCCTATCTAAATACTACTAAGCAACAGGGATTTGCTCGAAGTGTGCCACGTCCCACAAGTCCTTCCACATCCCTGCCAAACTTGTAAGACTCCACAAACACCTTTGTGAGATGCTGCTGAAGTACAGGAGTCACATCAACACCGATCAGCTGGTCCACATGAACCACGAGAGCTTAAAGCACTCGTGGAAGAGCAGCCCAGAGCTCACTGGGGGCTGCCACTGCTGGTCAGAGGTTAATGCAGCTCCAGCCTCCAGCACCCCTGCTGCCTTCCTTCCCTTTCTTTTGAGGAAGGGAGCTGGCTAACCATCCTGCTCTGGCACTGTGACACTATTCATGGCATTATGCAGCTGGTGAAAGAGATGGCTGGGTAAAGAAAACGTTTTTATAACCGTGCCTGTAATGCAGGCGTGCTTGAAGGCGTGGAAAGAGGGAATGTGGATCCAAGCTTTCCCCATCCAGCGCCAGATCCCAGCCAGTCCTCCTCTCATGGTGGCCTTCCCTCCAAATTATTTCAATATGCAATGAGTTTGGGCTCGAACGTGGTCTCATGCTTGGAAAATGATATATAGGCAGGGCATTCAATGAGAACAGCCCTGAGATGTTATCACAGAAGAGAGCCATTCCTCTGACATGAGTGGTAGTGATGGTCCTGGCTGATTAGAGCAGTTAAAACTTTATAGCACACCGTAGAGAGAGGCTGTTACAGCCTCCAAGGATGGACACGCAGCTTCTCACATGCAATTTCCACATTCAGCTGCTCCCAAGAGCATTATTATCCTTTTACTGTAGTGACCAAACCATGCAATTCCTCAAATCCTTTCCAAATGTTAATGAAATCAAATAAACCATCATGCACTTCAGGGAATTGTACAGAAATAGCAAGCATTTAAGAGGAACCAAACACTGGCAAACCTCTCTGGAATCAACTCTTTAAATATGGGAAAGGCAGGATTCACTTTTTATATGAGGAAAGCCTGAGGCTGTTTTAAATTTTGAAAGAAATTTTGATAGGTATGTAAGAGAGATCAATTATAACGCAAAGGTATCTGAACCCTTTGATGCCTAGTCATTATCTAGTTGTACCAGACCTAAATTCAGAGTTTAAGCCAGAGGTTTTCAGTGTTTCCACTGAAGCTTAAGCAACTGCTGTGGTTACTGGGCAAGCAGCAAAACACCCCACAGCTGCTCACTGCCTCACTCCCAGTGGGATGGAGGAGAAAATCCAAAAAAATAAGGTGGGGTGACATAAAGACAGTTTAATAGGACAGAAAAGGAAGAAAAATAATAATGATAAAAGAATGTACAAAATAAGTTCTGCACCAATTGCTCACCACTCCCTGAACAATGCCCAGACAGTCTCTGAGCAGTGGCCACTGCCCCTGGCCACCTCACCCCAATTATAGATTGAGCATGAAGTCCTGTGGTCTAGGACAGCCCTTTGGTCAGTTGGGGTCACTTGTCCCAACCGTGTCCTCACCCAGCCTGTTGTGTCCCCCATCCCCTCGCTGGCAGGGCAGAGTGAGAAAAGTTCTTGACTTCGTATAAGCACAATGCAGCAAGAGCTAAACATCAACCCCCTTCTCATCCTGCATCCAAACCCCAGCACTGTACCAGCTACTAGGAAGAAAATTAACTATCCCAGCTGAAACCAAGACAGCAACATCACTGGCACGCAAATTAAAATATAAATAGAACCTCCTGGTCACCAGAGGCACTAAAGTGAGAAACCTAAAAAGCTCTAGGATAAATATCAAGTACAGTACTTGATTTCAAGGAACATGGAACACAGAAAAAATGCCTGACGTTTAAATAGTAACATTTTAAAATGACAGTTTTAAAAACTGTGGGTTTTTAAAAATTATTTGTATTTGCAGCTGGAATAACTAGCATGAGTAGGATCCTTTCCTGTTCTTGTTGGGTTACCTGTTGCCTTTCCTTAAAAAAAAATATACTCCCATTAAAGTCAAAGCTCGAGTGAAGGAACTAAAGAAGTAGCTGGAACAATATTATACTTGATATATAAATGCAGAACTTCATTTAACAGTGGTACTACCCCCAAGTGCACTGCTTGTTTTTCAGGATGTTCAGTTTACACTGGGGCTGAGCCATTTCAGGGCTTCATCTACAGCAGTGTGACCATCACAGATCTCTTTGAGCCCTCTGCAGATTGGTGCCAGAGGCATTGGCTCCCTGTGTTTTAGCTGAACTGGTTTGAATTGCCACACTGCAGTCATTTTCCAGTGCTGTGCAGACTTCTCCATCTGCTTTCCCGAGGGAAGATCCACAGCCAACACACACGAAACACAAAGACCAGAATAACCACGGGCCTTGAGCCATCACCAAGAAAAAAAGGCTGAATTTTTTTCTGTTTTTTAATTTCTTCCACAAACTGGGGCTAGTCACCATCTGTAACTCTTGCTGGCCAAAGCAATGGAGTTTCGAGGTACTAAGGGACCCATTGCTCAGCAGCACAGAAAAAGATGATGTGAGCTACCTAAGCAAGGCCCAAAACCCAGCAAAATTTGGCTCTGAAGTCATCTTCTCATTCATTTCAGTGGGCTCTGTGACAGAGCCTGTGAAAGCACCATGGGGGTCTCTGCAAGCCACCCCACTCCTGGTGCAGAAAAAGCAATTTAAAGTGGCTGTTGCCCTGTTCTGGGTAGTTTTGCGTAACTTAAGCAGTCCCTTTAAAAGGTCACATCTATTACACCACTAATAACAAGGCTATGCCACCCCCGGGTCTGAAGGATTAAAATAGAGGCTTCTGCTGTTCTGCAGTGAGCTTTCCTGTTCCTCATCTCACAGTCTATTCAAGATCTCATAAATAGCGTTGGAAGGATTCCACTGAAATTGCAAATATGAATAAATACAGATATCACTCCAGCCCAAAAAGATAACTGTTCTATCACCAGTGCTCCACACTTACAGAAAGAGAAACCTGGGAACACACCACACCTGGGTTCAGTGGAGGACTAGTGCCCTCTTTTGATGTCAGTTTTACCCAAAGACTAATTAGGATTTCATTTTATTGCTGTACCTGCAAGACATTTTTCATTTCCCCATATGCTACACTTGGAATAACAATAATTAACACCTGAGTTTGTTTTACCTGACAGGACCAGGAAAATTGCTAAACATTTGAGGTAAAACAACACTAAAGTATTTGTAAATCAGCTTCAAAGCCATTAAGGAACGGCAACTCTGACAGGTGCCGAGCTTCCACTGCTGCTAATGGCTTTGTTTGAAACATTGCGGAATCCATGGGGAGTTTTGCCTTCACTTCCAAGGGGCCAGGTCAGGCCACCAGGGATGGATGGCAATTGTTTGGTGTCATCTATGGACAGCACCTGACCTCTGGGAGGAAGGAACGGAGAAAATGTAGCCAAAATATTCATGTTCTGCACATGCCTGAGAAGTCACACAAACTCTCCAGCTAAGCCTTGAACAGCTTCCAAGAGAGTTCACATAAACCCCAAGTACCTGAATTATTTCCTACTGCTCACATGTATTGGGAACTCAATGCAACTTCCAGTTGAAGTATCTTTCTAATACTGATCTTTCTAATCAGCATTGTGCTTGTGAAATATTTAGACACACAGACTGATGAGCTAAAAGACTATAATGTATTAGAAATTTATGGTTTTCCATTGTCTGGAGGACGATCTCAACAGACTTTTCAATAAATGACTTCAGAAAAAGACAATAATTTTATTTTAAAAGTTAGTAAAAAACTACACAATTAAACAAACAAAAAACACTTAAGAGGAAGCCATGTTTAAACCACAACAACCCCACATCTCTGTTCTCTGACAGTGAACTGAGCTGGACAGATTCTACTAAGATTTCCTCTGCCAACACAGTTTCATACCAGTTTTACTGGTCTCAAAATCTTATGGATAATGCATTGGTAGAGCTGAAGGTACCAGGAGCTGCCATTTCATTATAGTTATTTCTGCTCAAATTGAACATTAACTCAGGTCAATCCTGAAAATCTTAAAAGACAATGGCAAGTAACACAACAGAAGTCAAAATGAAATAAAAACTGTAGATGTGAAAATTCAAGCTTTAGCTATAGAAATACAATTTATGTAAATATAATAGGCCTTCTGTTGGCCTTCTGAATGGCAGGGTACAGTCTATCACACTCAGTAGCCTGCAGACTATTTAGTAAATATATCAAACAAATTGCACATGACCATAAATCTGCCTGATTCCAGCCATATTTATACATCTTCATGGACTTGCTTTGTTCATCAACCTTTCTCAACTGAGAACAAGAAGAAATGCCTTTAACAGGGAATGAGAAGAGTTAATCAAAGCCATAGCATTCTCTGTTTCTTTCCTGATCACGTAGGCAGTGACCAAAAATAGAGCGAGCGCATTAGCATCACTCGTGTCTTCTTGCTAATTGGCGTGTTTTAGATGCAGATGTTCTTCACTTCCAGAAGCTGATTTTTTTAATTTTTCTTTTTTTTAAAAATTTTTTTGAGGAGTATAAAATGTGCTGGTTTGGCACTTCTGAACCCAGTGAAACTTTGAATTGCTATACTAAATAAGTAACAAACACCAGTAAGGAGCAGTGGGTTTGTTTTCCATCATCTCTTGTGGGGATCTCAGCTCTCCTAAATTCTAAACACCAGTGTGCATGGTACCAGACACTGAGAAAAGCACGTTGGAAACCTGTCTGCTGATAACACAGTAAGCAAATCAAGATTCCTCTTCCACTCTGTGAAAAGCAGTGCTTTAAAAACTCATAATCAACAGTGCATTGGACCCAACAGCCACAAAATGCTCACACCACATGACATGGGACAGCTGGGGCAGATTTTGAAAGACTGGGTTTGTGTTCACAAGGCACCCACACGATCAGACACTTATCTCACCTCTCTGAAATTCTAATCTGTGCAGTTGCAATGTTCCAGTATTGCCAGCCAGAGCTGGCAGAGTTTAAGTCAGGTGTTTTAGAATACTATATACAAACACCAACGAATGCAGTGGAAACCTGTGAACATTTTGTTCTAGCCAGAGATGAACTGAGAGCCAAACAAGCCACACTTTCATTTAATTCAGTTTTCACATCAGCCTGAAATTTACAGACATCTCTGCAATATAATAATGTTGTAATAGAGAATAAATCCCTTTCTTTTCTGCTAGACGTTTTATGAACTAACACTTAGGCTCACACTTCTGCCTGTCAGTAGCATACTCAAAGTGACTTAAACCAGACCTTTAAAGTGTGGACAGAGCTACTTAAATATGTAAATGAATGGGCTTTGCACATCTAGACAAAATTTGGGCTTGTAGGTCAGTTATTCAGTGCCAGCAGGTACAAGGCAGACAAATGGCCATTTGCAGGGGAAATTATCACTGATCACTTCTGAAGTCTGACTCAAATAAAAGACTGAGAAACCACTTTAGAAGTATTTCCTTCTGAAAAGAGAAATAGACTGAGAAGCCACCCTGCAAAGCTAAACTAGTGTTATACAATGCAAAGGGTAATGTTATTTGAAAGTGTGGGCCCTTCTACTAAGGAAAAATAGGAGAGGGCTTTTACAATTAAAATAGAACATCAGAAGTCTTTCGGATTTGTTCTAAAATGAAAGAAAAAGAGTGGAAGAGCAATAAATAAGTTAATATTTCATTAAAAAGCTGATACCAAGTTGTATACATTGTGAAGTTAATAAGAAACATTAATTACAATTGCTAGTGGCAACAGATCATTCAGAAAAACATACATATAGTTCATATGGAATCCAAATACAGCTTCTAGTCTTCAGATTGACATAGAGGGAAGACTTTAATCATATGACTTGAAAGTACAATCAGAACCTCCTGTTTTCTATGCTTTTAAACCTAAAGAGAGAGCTGGATGCTTAGGTAACCAACTGCCTGCAGAAAACACTCAATACATTTATGCACCCACCAAATTAGACATGGAAATTATATCCAAATTGCACAAAAAGCTGTAATCCAGATTCAGATCTCCTCTTTGGAAATGCCAGCGAGGATTTCACTTTCCAAAGCATCTCACAGCTTCCATTCAGTTCAATTGTAATCAGTTATGCTCAGGACTTTGCAAAACAACGTGATCGCCACTGAAAATGCTTTCAAAACTCTGTCCTTTGTACTGCATTTATTCTATATGTTGAATTATATGCCATAAAGTGGCTCTGTCAGGCATTCAGAGCACAGCTGTGATGAGCAAGAGCCCATGATTAATTCTGTCCTTGCTCTTCATAAACTATTTGCCTTGTCTAATTAGAAAAAAACACAATAGAAGTTACAAACATTTTCACCATTTCCAATTGGCCGTCAAAAACACAAGAGAAGCCAAGTCGCCTTTCACGAGCCATGATGAATAATGTATAGAAAGACAAAGTCTCAAAGTTTACCCCATTTTGTGTTACATTGTTCCCATTGCCTTCCTCCACACCATTTTTATTTTTCAAAAACTGTTCCGAAAGCCATTGCAGCACTGCTACATGGACCTTTAACAAACTTACAGGAACCATTTTTCAAGCTTTTTTTTCCCTGTCACAAGCACCACCTCAGCCTCCAAAGTCCAGTTTTGCAGAATTCATTAAAAACCCAATAATAAGCAAATTGTCTCAAAACCTGTGCTCACCTTAAAACCTTAAATGCAAAACAAACACAACATGCAAATGTAGCAGTGCCTTCAGAAGTTCAAGCAATCACCAGAATTCAGCACAGGGGGAACTTTGCCACTTTTGGAATAGCCAGGAACAGCTCGGCAGCATAAGGACACAGCAAACTTTGGCTGGAAGCAAACCTGGCCACTTCATATTCCTGAGGAGCGTTAGACCACCCTCAGCATGCCCAGGCTCTCTGAGGAATCCCAGTAACTTCCTGCAGAGACAATATCCATATCTTGCATTGTCCACATCTTTATCACCAGCCATAGTGACAAAATTGGAATAAAACAAACATATTTTCAATTATATGCAGTTTGCCAGATACTACCTAAAGAAACCACAGGGAAAAACATTAAATCTGTAAGCCCTGAGATGTATTCAGCTTTGTATAAGTATTTTGTAATGCAGTTAGAAACCTGTGATGTGATTCTGTGTTATTAGGCTGCCTGAACGTGGAAATCTTTGCCTGCTGTACAGAGGAGCCCAAAACGTTCCCAGAGTTTCAGTGGATTGGTTGGACCTGGGGCATTTGTTCAGCTCCTTAAGGAAGTGAGGACAGCTGCCAAGTCTGGATCCTGACCTGCACTTCCAAACCAAACAAACCAAAGCGTTCAGGATGTTCCAAATAACGTGCATCCTTTGTTAAAGGAGAGAATAGATTTGAGAAAAGTCTGATTTCACTTTCTCAGCTCGGGCAGCACTTGGACCGCAAAGGCTCAGCATCCCGCTCACAGCAGTGGCACAGGTTTCTACTCCGAGCCTCGCAGAGCTGTCCCAGCGGATGGTGACAGTCCCTGGGGTCGCAGGCTGGCGGATCGCACGCTCGGAGGCAGAGCTGTCACGGATTAGAGAGCAGAGCTTTGCGGGGACTGTGCGGAGCGGCGCCGGAGCCGTCGCTTCCATCAGAGAGCGGCAGCCATCTGCTGGCAGGCAGCCGGCAGGAGGGCAGCCACGGGGCTGTCCCAAAACCCCAGCCTTCCCAAAAACGCCCCAGAGCCACCTCCGTGCTCCCAGCAGCAGCACACTCCGCTTTGTTTATATAGAATCATTGAAACAGACGCCGGAGATAAACCTAACCGGGAAAATGCACGCTTTAAAAAAAAGTAGGAAAGTATCATAAACACCATCAAACAGCCCTGGAGAACGGGATCTAAAGTCACAAGTCATTTTTTGGAATCCTCAATCTTATCTAAAGAAAGAAAGATTGCAGTGTCTTTAATCTACAGACGAAAAGGAGCCAGCTGTACATCTGAAAATCAGCTGCGTATTGATCCCGCTGCTGTTAATATTCATGAAGGTGTATCGTAAGACTGGAGATTTTAACACAGTGCCCCCGGACTCTAAATCAATTCCCATTGATTTCAATTGGCTTCTCCCATCCATGCATCGACCTTCCCCCTCCCTTGGAAACATGCTCTCAAGGTCCTTTGAAGCACACTTGCTGTATAATGAACTCTGAAGGATTGCATGTGCTTATTGGTATGTTCTTCCCTTCTCCACCCGTGGAGCTTTTGAGGGGGTGGATACCATTATCTGATTTTATGTGAACATTTAAAAATTTGAACCTACGCCCCACAGGGCTCCCATCAGTTTCTAGGAGCCAGAATAAACTCCTCCTCTTCATTTAGGTTTGTCTGAAAAGTTCAAGGCTAATGCGGTCAAAATTGTATTTCTTGACAATGCCTGCTTCCAGGAGAAATACACACTGAAGTGTTTCTGGTTTCTGTTTGTCAGACTTTTGGGTCCTACAGCTAAAACAGGTTTACAGGAGTGGCAGATTCTCAGAGGAGAGGGTTGAAGGGTGAACTTAATCTGCTCCTCTCTCTGAAAATGCTGGAGCCTTGAGTCTGACCTTGCTCTCTGCTGAACTTTCTAGCACCTGACATTCAAGTCTGCTCAGGGTGAGTTATGAGCAGTTAAGGGAACTCAGCAAATAAGTAGTTACACACCAAAACTGATGCCTCCATTAGGAGTTTGTGTCTAATGTGATCATTATTTCACTTCAACACAAAAAGCAGGGGTTGGCTATCCATGCTTCCAGTTGTACCTCAGATGAAAAATGAAAATATGCATATTTAAAAATCATACATTTTTCTATCGAAACAGGGTTTTTTTCTGAGCTCTTGCTTCCTCAGCTGATAGAAAAAAAAAAGTACAAATACTAACAGTACTCAACCACATGTACCAATTGGAAGGCTTAGCTGATATTTGAACAGTCCCTGTGTGAGCACAGGGCTGTCCCCTCAGCTTCCTTTCCCAGACTGATTTTCTATTACAACACTGGGCAACACCACAGCCAAGAGGACAACCCTGTATATCCAACTGGTTAAAAACTCACTCAGAAACATGCAAGAATTTCTTCCTGCATTCAGCCGTCCTCCCTTCCCTCATATCACTTAGCTGTGTCTTCATCTTGTTTGTTGCATGTACAGAGTTTGAAAATTATGCATTTAGCAGCTATTCAAAAGAAACATTCAAAATTTTTTTGGTTGAGAATGCTATGATGACCAAATAGCTTTTAAGAATTTAAATATATGGAATTTGCCATATATGTTGAAGCCTAAATATATGAACTTAATATAATATTGGTTTCTAGCTGTTCTCAAAAGTCTTTCATATGAAACTGATTGAGTTACACTTTGTCAGTTCCAATCAAACAGCAGGATTTTACTTGCATCTTTGAAACAAAATGAACCAATACTATGCAGGTTTGCAGTGGAAGAAAGACATCTGAGATTCTCCAAATTTTACAGCTCCAGACAGGGCTGCCATCCAACCCAAACCAGCAAAATATGTCACCATCATTCCAACATCATATCTACAATGAAGCTGAATAGCGTGGAAATTTAGAATAGCCAACACTAATCAGGGTTGTAAAAATAAACACACAAAGGGAAAACTTGTGTTTCTTCTACAATTAATTTTCCTTCCCAGTCTCGATACTCTACACTAAGGCACTGCAGATGCTGACCCTTCCACAAAGGTTTGCTGTCAACCTCACTTCCTTTCTGTAGCGATATTCCATTTATCTCTATGCAAAAATCCCATGTCCCTTGAGAAAAGGCACCTCAGCCCAAGCCCTGCTCTCTCTGTGTGAGAGTACAGAGTCCCACAAACAAGGATGCTCTGCCAGGGTAAGGGAAAAGGAGGTTCCAAATCAGCGAGAGTCATGACTGAAGAGGACAAACTACAAACTCAGTCAGTGCTGTGTGGTGAAAAGCAGCAACATGAGGGGTTTGGCTTGATTTTTTCAACTCCATTAAGCTTCAGGGAGTGGCTGTAAATTTGGAGAAAATATTTGGATCTGTCCTTAGCACGTCAGTCAGCCCTCCCAGTATGGACTGGGGAATATGACACAAACCCCAGTAGTGATTTTTGGTGAGAACTTCTCGGGCCAAACCTGTTGGTGCTACAGCCATGGTAAATCTGACACGGAGAGATTTCAGCTCTGTAACCCCAAATGTCCCTCCCACAGCTTCCCCAGACCACAGTGCAAGATGCTGCCTGGGCTCCTGCTCCATTTGGCTTTTCCTCAGCGCAGGGCATTGTCCCACTGCCTCCTCCTTCCCTCCTCCTCTCCCAGCATTTTCCCTATTTTCTGCGAGCTCCTTCCTGTCTCCCCGAGGCTTTTCCTATCGCCTTGGCCATCAGAGGAGGCCGGACATCGCTGTGCTGAATGGGAGGAAGGCTCTGCAATTAACGGGACCCTTGGCTGTTTACACAAACACTCAGGATACACAGACAGCCCAAAGGTCAGCTCCAGCCACGGAGGGTAAATTAAATGGAATACGAGGTGATTATAACAGAGAGCCTTTTAACTAATGAGGTGCTGCTCCTACAGAAAAATAGTTGAGTTTTTCCTTGTGTATTATTGTTATTCTGAATTTTGAAAAGAGCTTTAAATGTGTTTAAGAAACCCACCTACAAGCAACACACAAACCAACAGAGCACAGCTGGCTTCTGAGCGGGATTCAGCTTGGATAGGAGAGGACAAGCCAAAGGATTATTTACAAACTTTGAGTGAATTTTCATCAGTTATGAATTGTTTTTCTGTTATCTCCAAACATTTACAAAATTTGTTTTTATTAACAGGTTCATTTTATGAAAAAAGTTATGCTTAGGGCTATTATGAAAATTACTTATAATCTTTATTTATAGGTTAGTTGAAATAGAAAATCGTTGGAAAATTATATATAGACAACCAAGAACCAGGAGAAGGGTACCTGGTGTGCTTTGTTGTCAAATTACCATGAGGCTTATCTCAAAATACCCCAAACATTCATGACAGTATCTCAAAAAGCATTGTTTCAGAATATTTACAGAACCAGAAATTTAACAGAGATTTATTCTGTATAAAATAACAAATTAGAGTTTAATTGCCATTAACTAGAATCTGGAAAAACCATCTGTTCTTATTTATACATCAACCACAGCGAGCCACATTCATGTCATCCATCTTCAGAACACTGAAGCATACACTCCAGCTTTAAGGAGTTATTTAAGCACCTCTCAAGACTACAGGGTATAAGCACATACAACAACTTGCTTCAAGTCAGGCCCTCATCAAATGATTGCTGACATTTATGACTCAAAGAGCTCCAACAACATTAACAGCTCACAGCCTGCACTCGTGGCTACAGCAGAGTCCAGACATGATCAGCCTTAAGCTCAGTGTGTTGCTGAAATTCCCTGAGTCAGTCTTAACGGAAGAGGAGGATTGAAAAGCAAATTAGAAACAATAAAAAGCATTAATTGGAATATGGTTCAACATTAGTAAAGGAAACCATTTGAGCACCTTGAGCCTCTCCTGTGTGGTTCTGTTAAGCAGCAAAACTCACCAATGGAATAGCTCACAGAATATAAATTACTAAGCTTATTCAGATGAATGTAATGTAAAGTTTTAAAAGTTGTTTTGAAAATACTTCTTTTAAAAGGAAAGGCATCAGAAAACCTATGTTCCACTGTGTTTTATACAAAGACACAAAGTAGAACAGAATCTTGCCTACCTACCCACTTAATATGTTATAATTAGAGATGAGGAGGCAGTGTGAACATCTAAGCTCGGTGGGATGGAGGATATTAGTTAGAGCTCTGGGCAGAGAGAGAACTGGGATTTAGAAGTCTGAAACTGCCAAAGGAAAAATATTGACTTGCTGATTTCCCTCAAATCAGGTGTTCCCATGCCCCTCTTCAGGTGGCTTTAAAAAAAAATCAACCACTCTTGCAAAGTCAAGCTATACCCAAGCATTACATTACTTCATAGCTTTTATTTTTCTCTTCAGTGGGTCAATCTGGGTATAAGGACAGAGGTGGCAATGCCCCCCCTGCCCCCACCTCATTTTCCCCTGACATAAAACAGAAAAAAACCTTCCTGTTGGAGAGCCTTCCCTGCTGCTTTGTCTGATCCAGGTGGGACATGCAGAAGGAAGATTCCTGCCTCTGACAGATGCTCCTGGGCTTTGCAGCTCTGCCACTGTGCCATGACGGATTTTAAATTTTGATAATCCCTTTTTAGCCCTTTCAGACTAAGGCCGTAACATGCCACAGCTCAAACAAAACCGGGCCCTGTCGGCCCATGTTCATACAAATAGCCCAAACCAAGATGATTTATTTACAACAGTTAATACAATTGGTAGTAACGACTTTATAGGCAACCTCTAAGTGCAGGCGAGATGAAAAATTTACTAAATTGGAGTATAAAAATTCATAAGAAAATGTACAGAATCAATATTTCATGGGACTTGCTTTACCTTGCCTTACACAAATCTACTCCAGAGCTCACATTAAAATTTAAACCAGCTTCGTGCGACAAGTTCAAATGCTGGGGCTGTTTCATATTAGTTTAACTTCGGAGGGTATTTTTTTTGTTTTGTTTGTTTCATAAATTGGAAAAAAGCACTTAGGGAGCTGCACTGTTTGAGTGCTTGTGTGCTGTTTTTTCTATTTTCCTCCTTTTAAGAATAAACTAATTGCTGACATAAATAGGGAGGACAATGCTCAAAGAAAAGAGACTGGAAATACCTTTGTATTCTCTTTAATACAGCACAGGAGATGAAATGCCTTTGCATTCTCTTTAATACAATGCACAGAGACACTGCTTAGGACAAATACCTGCAGAATACTCCTAAGAGCCCCCAATGTGGGAACAAAGCACAAAAACCACAAGCCAGTTTTGGTAACAGCTCTCCTGTAGGAACAGAAAGCTGCAGGCATTGCTGTAAGGCACAGCTCCCACAGCCCCAGCAGCTCCCCACAGCCCTGGAGACTCAGCCACTCCTCAAAAACCCAGCTATGGTACTTCATCCTGCTGGAAACTGAGGCTGCTCTGGGATGGCAGCTCTGGCGTGCTCAGTCATTCCAGGAGGAACATCCCTTCTGTCTCTATAAATCCCTTCTGCATTGCAGAGTTAATTTATTCACATTCACTTCATCAGAAGGACCGAGGCCTCTGAAGAATGGAAGATCTTTCACTGCAATAGGTCCAGAACCCAAGAGCATCATTACTGTGGAATCTGTGCAGCCCAGAGTTCATTCCATGGGTTATGGGGTGGGGAATCCTTTGCACCGCCCCACCTGATCCTGTGTGCATGATCCTGCCCTTTGTGCACCTCTTACCTTGACAAAACCCCAAAGAATGAGTAAGATTTCTTTCTCTTCGAGGATAAGAGAAAGGATTGATTAAAAATCACCTCTGATGTTTGCATACGGTTCTCAAATAATAGAAAGAAAGGAGGGAGCCCAAATAGAAATGGGGGAGAAATCACCTACAAGTATTGTGTTTCTACCTGCATACTCATATATATTCTGTGGTGGTTTATGCAAATAATAAAAAAATTTAAAAGTCACAGATGTTTTTGGAGGACACCAAATACTCCTGGAAAAATACACCTGTGCTACTGCACTCTGAAATTCCACAATAATATTTTCATCAGCTTGAAAATGTGGGGCCAGATTTTCAGTTTAGCTGTGCAATCGCTTGTGAAAATGGGGTTAATTACATCAGCAACTAATTGGAAGAAACAGAAGTATTTGCAAAATTTAGGAGAAAAAATAAGTTTAAAAACTTATACCAACATATGACCTTTAAAGGGCAATCTCAACTTTTTCTTGTTGACATTATCCTCCCAGACCAAAAAAAAAAAAGAAGAAAAAAAAAAAAGAAAAAAAAGAAAAAGACTGTTCTCTAGCAGTTATGTTACTTAAACCTTACAGTGTTATTAAAAATAATTCTTTCACTGGCACAAACAACTGTCCTAAGAAAATTTAATGTAATTTAATGTTCACTTTCTCAAGTTAACAGCAGACTTCAGCATGTTAGCAAAAACTAGTGATCATTTATTACTTATTATATTGTAATTCATTAAGGTTGTAAGAAATATTTAGATACTTAATTGGCATTTAACAAGATAACTGTAGAGAGTAAATGAGACATTAAATCCTCTTCTATAATGCCCATTAGGTTTGTGTTGGAAATTAATTGATCTAATTCACTTGCTGTAAACCACTGTGGTCTGTGCCAGTTCAGAACTTTGAGATATTAACAAACCAGAGCTGGTGGATGTCCTCACACGGGGCCAGAGCAGAGGACAACCCTCTGCTCACATGTATTTATGATCCCAGGGAACAGAGCAATAGGGAGCATTTATCTCCAAAGGCTGCTGCTCATGTCCTGGCTCTCAGGGATTCTCCTGAGCACCATCCCTGCTGTCAGGAGGGCTCTGCAAAGGCTGAAGAGCTGCCTGTGTCAGCCCAATTTACAGCTTCCAGGGCTGTTTACACCTGATCTCATCCTGCAAGCCCAAAAGAAACTTGGAAACTCAGGGCATTTCTGCTCTGAGAAGCTCCCACTTGGCCTTCGTGCCTCCTCAAATTTTTCTGAATGCATTTTTTCCATAAAACTCCATATTTTCAGAGTACATTTCCTCTTCAATAAACCTGTTGTCCCTTAAATGAATATATACAGCGGGCAAGAAAACCTGCAACAGCCTTTACAACTCACTGTTAACTTCTGCTTCTCCCCAGTCTGAAAAGCAATGTGATAAATCCCCAGGAGAGCCCTAACTCTTCTCCTGAAGCCTCCATTAGTATTTCACATCTGTACGTGGAGACACTCATATCAATCACAACACTACATGGGAGACGTGTTCCTTGTTAATAAAGTGCCTTGAGGTCCATCAGCTTCTGCCTAATAGGTATTAAATAATTTTTACATTCTCTGCGACTATTTCTAGGCAATTTATTGCTCATTTTTAGGAATAAAACAATCTCAGTATTTATCCACTATTAAATATCTATTTTGATCCTCAGAAAATGTCAAGCACACTTTGATTAATTCCCAAGGAAACAGGGAAAGCACAGGGGGCTCTACTGCTGTCATAACACTACAAGCAACATAAGACTTGCACACAATTTACATTTGGTTTCCAAAGACTATTTTCAAACTGAGGCCAGTGAGAGAAAACCCCAAATCATGAGAGAAAACCCCAAATTTTTGCCTTCCTCTATATTTTTATAAGACCTAAAAATTAGGTTTAAAAGGCACATGCTCATCTCTTTATGACCAGAATGTGTGGGTTTTTTTCACAGCTCTAGAAACACTGGCAAACCTTGAGAAAAAAGCTAAATTCATCGAGACAGTCAACCACTTCCAGTGGTGGAGTTACTATAGACATCAAGTCATACCTACAAGGCACAATTTCCCTAAGAATCCAGACACCGAGAAATACAGGGACACACAATTTCTGAGCAGCACAGCTATGCCATGGATGCAATCACAGCAGCAGAACTCACTCTGGTCAGATGACCCTGTGGCTTTCTTACTGCAGTGGGAGGTGCTGGGACACGAGGCCAGGAAGGACAGGATTTTTGCTGGCTCTGCTGGGGGAAGTTTGCCAGGACATTTACCAGCAGACCAACACCGACAAAACCTTTGAGAGCTGACAAGGCCACGGGTACATATTTCTGTCAAGGACTATTTACAATTTATAAAGGTCAGCTCTTCCTCTGGTGTAAATAACGCTTGGTCCAATGACAGCAGCAGAGAGCCACCAGTACACACCAGTGGAGGAACTGGCTCTTTCCATCCCACACTGCTGACACCACACTAGCACAGGAATTCAAACTCAGGAGAATTCAAACACAGGGAGCTGCTCTCCCTGTACTATCAGGGCAATTGTTGGTCTTTTGCGTTCTTTATTTTCCTCCAGGGACACATTAAGGAGCTGCTGTTGAATTTTTAAGGTGGCTCATTAGTATCTGGTGGCACCAGAGAAGCACCAAGGGTCAGCTGTGATGGATTTCTCCAGTTTGGAGAAAAGCAGGCGAATGTACTGGTGCTGCCTCACCTCGAGTCCTGGGTGCAGTTTTGGACACCACAGTATAAGAAATATATAAATTTCTTGAAGAGTGCCCAAAGGAGGAGCACTGAGGTGTGAAGGGTCTAGAGGGGAAGCCATACAAGGAGTAATGAGGCCAGGGCAGATGGGGTCAGACCTCACCAGGGTCTGCAGCTCCTCCCAAGGGACAGCTTCGGTCTCTGTGACAGGGACAGGACCCCAGGCAAGGGCTGGAGCTGTGCCAGGGGAGGGTTAGGTTGGATATCAGGAAAGGTTCTTCCCCCAGAGGGTGCTGGGCACTGCCCAGGCTCCCCAGAGCAGTGCTTACATCTCCAAGGCATCCAGAGCCCCAGGAGTGTCTGGACAATGCCTTCGGGGACAGGGTGAGATTTTTGGTGTTGTCCTGTGGAGAGCCAGGACCTGGACTTGATGATCCTTGTGGGTCCCTTCCAGCTCAGCATATTCTGAGATTCTATGCTTGGGACCTTCCAACATATTGCCTGAAAAGCATTCATGTAATAACTTGCACAAAACACTCCACAGTGGCTATTTCCATAGAAAATACATCCCAAAAACCTGTACCACCCCAGGAAAACCAGAGAGAGCATTACCTACATGCCCTCCCCCAGCTCCAAAGTTAGCATTTCTGAAGAAGACTTGCATTTAGCTGAGTCTTGCAGGTTTTTCCACCTGCCAGGTCCTGCGTGTGGCCCTCTTTTCAAATGCCGTGCCCTTTGCCTCCCAGGGCATTTGAGGGTTAATCTTGCCATCTCAAGATCTTTCTAAGATGCCAGTCAAGCTCATCATCAATTTGACACAGATGTCTTTTGGGGAATCTGGGCTGTTTTTTCTGGGAGCACTGTCCATTTGACAGACAGGAGGCTGTGCTGCAGCAGCCCCATCAGAACCCTTAGCTATGTCTGCTGCTGAAATCTCTGAATTAAACATTTAGAGCTGCAATTAAATCTAAAAAAAAAAAAAAAAAAGCAGCAAACATGTTTACAGAACTTCATAGCTAATTTATAAACTTTTCTATTCAAGTTTCCATTTTGCTTAACTACTTTAATTTGTAGAAGAAACACATCTCCGATTGTGCAGGGCGGTGGATCAGAATTTGCCCAGGGACAGGTAGTGAAAAATGCAAAAGGCTGAGCTGACATCACTAAGGTAATTTTTGACATGTATCTAGTTTTAAACAGCTGCTCAGAAAATTAGGGACATGTATTTTTTAAAAGTTTGTCACTGTGTGTGTCTGTCATGAGTGTGCTCTTTCACAAGTATTTATCCTTTCTTGCAACTAGAAACTCAGATGGAAAAGAAATGTTTGCAGTTTTTGAAGATGTATTTCCTACTTCACACAGATAAGATCATAAAAACATATCCCTCTCCACACTCATGTTTTAATTTCTTTCTTGTGCTGGATACACAGAACATATTTTGCAGCTCAGGTGGCAAATAAATCCTCCGAACACACCTATGCTCATGGCTGGGTTTTCAGGATGCCAAAAATAAACATCCCCAATTGTTTCACAGCAAATGCTCACTCTCTGCTGGAGTCAAAGCAGTTCAGGGCTGAACACCACTCAGTGTGAGTTTTGCTGAAAATAATGGCTTCAGTTCACTGTGGTTCATGGAAAGTCTGTTTGCTTTTATCTGAGCTTGCAACCCTTGAATTTCAGAGTCTGAAAGAACTTCAGTCAAAAACCAGCCATAAAGTCCTCCCTAACCCATGCACAGGCTGTGGTTTGCAACACAGGTTGACATCAAATTTTAGTGCAGGTTTTCCACCAAAAACTGGACCAATGTTTAACCTCATGCACACAAAAAGAGCTCAAGAATTACCCAAGCTTTGGATTTTCAGAACAGAAGCCTCTGTGTTTGCTGGCACACACTCACACACTTGCAAAACAACATTTTCTGCAATACAGACTGTGATTCCAAGAAGCATCAGTGGGATTATCAGAGGTCCTGGGATGCATGGGAACACCAACTATTACATGAGGAACAGATTTGCTGTGGGACTAGGCTACAATGAACATAAACCTCTTCAGACCAAAAAAACCCCCAAAAACCACCAAGCAAAAAAACCCATAACTCAAAAAAAGCACATTCCTGTACTGGTTTTACGTCCTTTTTCTTATCATCTTTAAACTACACAGCATCATTTGAGTCACCTTGGTCCTCCAAAGCTTCTCCAGGTGAACAGGTCTCTTGTTTGCAGTTTTTGGCTGCTGGAAATTTCAGTCAGGGCCAAAGAGCTCAGCCCCACCTGGAGGCACAGCTGGGAGCCAGCAATAGCAACCAGGAATCACAGAGGAAATTAAAATCTTCACCTTTCTTTGTCAGGCAGAACCAAAGAGATTTCCACATAGTTTTACACCTGTCCATACTTCAGAAAGTTGCCCCTGGTGTTCAGCCATTTCAGACATCACTGTTCCCCCCTCCACAGCGTGCCTTTTTAAATTTCTTTTTCAGGACCGCGTGGATTCAGAGTCTCTCCTGGCAGCTCAGCGAGCTCGGTCTGACAAGAAAACTGAAGTATTTTCCCAGCAGCTCTTATCAGGAAACAATGTGTCAAACAAGATGAAACTCGCTCTCCATTCTGGGAAGATTTACTCCAATTCCCCCAATGCTCACAGAGCAATGTTAACACAAAGCAGCTACACAGCCCCAGTGTAAATCCGAGCTGCTCTCCCAGGGAACAGCTCCTGAAAACACTGCCTGCCCAAAGCCTGGGCGGGCTTTCCACCCTGCACTGATAAACATCTCCTCAGGGGTGTCTATACACTGTGTTCTTCCAAATGTGCCCGGGGAAAAGGGACACAAATGGAGTTTTCCCCAGGGACATCCCTGTCTTGCCTCTCCCTTGCCCTGCTCTGAGCTGGCAGCACCACGGGTGGCTTGGATTCTTTTAAAAGCCACCTGAAAAGGGACATTTGAACACCTGATTTGAGGGAAATCAGCAAGTAAATAGTTTTCCTTTGGCAGTTTCAAACTTCTAAATCCCAGTTCTCTCTCTACCCAGAGCTTTAACTAATATCTTCCATCCAACCGAGCTTAGATATTCCCATGGAGCAGAGGTCAACAGGAGAGCTTGGGATATTCACTCAGGGAACAGCCCAGGTGGGCTGGATAAAGGGGTGGTCACTCCCTAAGTGACCACAGAAGCTGAAGGGAGGACAGGAAGAGAGTTAGTTTTCTGGGATCCTGGAGCATCACCAGCACAAAGGGAGGTAAATGGAAAAAATATGTAGATGCTCACCTGGCACCAAGTCTGTTACAGTATTTATGACTGGTGTTCTCCCTGCTTGGCAGCAGGGATGTGAGTGATTATTGACTCCTTTAAAAATACATGTCTGTTGCTAAATAAATAAAATAAATGCAAGTGTGTTCTGTTCTATGAGATGTCCCTAGATTTGGGTTTGCTTTTTTAATCCTATTTTCAACAGTAAAGCACAGGGGAAAACAAAAATTAGGGGTTAAATGAAGGCTGGTAAACAAAGCAGAAACACCTAATCTTGTATGCATCTTGGTTCTGAACCCTTCTTCTGAGATTTATTTTTTTGTTTGAACACTGGGGTCTTTCCAAATCCAAAATCCCTTGTTTACACCAGCCAGAAGAATGTTAAATCATGACCACCCTTATTATGCCATTTCATAGGGCCCAAAACACAGAACTGGGATAGTTTAGGATCCTGAGTCTCCAGGGAAAATTAACTAATGCTATAAATTAAGAACTCTGTTCATGCCAGTAACTTCAACTTCCAAAGCAAGCAGCAAAACACAGCCCCAAAATATTTTGCTAAGTGCTTGTCTGTACTAGACTGTAGGGCTGCAGGAATTACGGGTTGATAACACTGGAATTTATGAGGGACTGGATGGTTTCTGGATTTGTTAGAAAGCCAGGAAACATGGAAGTAGAGCACACATCTGGCTGAGGCTCTTGGCCAGAGCACGAGAGGCAGCAACATGGAGCCCACCAAACAACAATTCACAATTCCCATGGTAAAAACAATCTATTGCCACATTTGTATGTGCTGTCAGGGTCCTGTGGGACCCAGGCAGGGTAAAAGGACATCAAATCTTTGATAATATGGCCCAGATTGTTGAGCCTAAGAAAGCGAGGTGAGAATTGGGCCCACAATGCTGCTTCAGAATTCTTGTTCCATTCCCACTAAAACTATCACCTTCCCTCATACTGTCAGCCTTCTTCCAAACACAGCTGACAGCTTCTTCCACGGTTTGTAGAATGACACCTGCTGAAACTTAAGCTATTTGTGCAGATAATAGAACCATGGAGAGCATTCATGCTTTCCATGTTGTCAGAGTAATTTGTTTTGCTGTTTGGGATAGGTTCTACTAAGCATAAATATTTATGTCTGTGTGGATGTCAAATACTTTAATTAGGAAGTACACCTAGAACTGGGCTGGATTTAATTGAATCTTTGATCTAGCTAGACATTTTCAAGGCTTCAACTGCTTGTCATATGAATATATTGGATTAGACCTCTACTGGGATAAGTTTTCTTTAGGAAAAAGATCTGTCATTATCTGGGGTATTCTGCAAAATGCAATAGCCGCTCACACTGCAGGGAGAGGCACCTGCAGCTAAAAGAAGATGTAAGATGTATGGAGGAGAAGTAACAAACCAAAAAGATGGACAGTGAGATTCCCCAGGTCTCTCTCCTTGCATGCCTCACTTCTGAGCCAAGCTGTGCCACCCAAACTCAATGCAGCTCTACCCAGCTGGGTCGAGGAGACAGCTCAGTTACTGGAAACATCACAGGAGCTCATTTTATTGACAAAGAGCTAAATTAGTGCAGAGGTGCTGCACTGCAGAGCCTTCCAGGACTATATTAAAGTAAGCCTGGATGGCCAATGGCTCTCAATTTAGTTTGCTTGGGTTCTGCTGGGAGCAAGCGTGAAGAGCAATCTGAACACCAGCAGCATGCAGTTCCTGGGGTTCTGTGCTTTCTCCTAAATTCCCAGTAAAGAACTTAATGCTCTTCTCATCCCCTCCCCTCTGCTTCCATTTTATCTACCTCCCTAAATCAGCCTTTCATCCCATGTCCTTCCTCACAACATTTCTTCAAACTGAAGCCCTAAGCCTATCACCTACATCACCTACAAACCCTGGGCCCTACCTCTTTCTGCTGCACACAAAGCAGTCCTGTCAAGCCAAGCTTTCTTTGGGCACCCACACAGGGTTCCAAAGGAGAAACCGGAGGCAAGAGATGCTCCTTCACACAGGAACAAACTGCAGCCCCATAAGTTCCTGCAGAGAAGCCCTTACCTCGGAGAAGCTGTAAAAGCAGAGTCTCCTGATGCTAAGAGATGCTGCCGGAGCATAGAAGGGAAAGGTACGCGAGCATCACAACTTTTTGGAAATGTTTTTAAACCCAGAAGACACCCAAGAGGCAAGGAGGCAGCGTCCTCACTTCATGTGTGGTGGAGGCAGCCCCAAGCTCCTGCTCTGGAGCAGTCAGGGAGGGCTGTGAGCCCCAGCCCAGGGGAGGGCACTCATCCCCAGTGATGCCCAGCCTGCCCTTGGCCCAGCTGTGCCACACAGATACCCCAGCCCAGGCCCTGCCAATGGGCAATTCCAGGGAAACAGCCTGTGGTAACGTTCCTCAAGGAGAGCAGGTTTTTTACTCACCCGGATTTTAAGAGAAAATTCATCATGACCCTCCAGTCAGGTTCCTTAGGGGGAGCACTGGGTACTGCTCAGCTGTGGTTTCAAAACACAAAAAGCTGTCCCAGGAGTAGCCTCAGAGGAGCTTAATTGGATTTCCACCTTAGCCACAGATTTTTATGTGTTTGTGGGCAATTCTATTCCACCCCTTTGCCTCAATTTCTCATTCTTCCCTCAGGAGATACAGGGTAAATTCACCACTGCCAGCAAAATATGGATGGGATGCTATTCAGGTACTTGAGCAATAACATCCACTCAAGTCATGGTACTGATTTGACAGACTTGTTGATCTTAAAGGTCTTTTCCAACCTTAACCACTCTATGATTCTATAATCTTACTGCATTCGGGGGGGGGGGGGGGGAAGGTAAAATCTCTACCAAGCAGCAGAGTGTGAGCCCTGTGTACAATAAAAGAACAGTAACTCTCAAAATGGTTGCCCATTTCTCCCTAAAAATGACAAATTTTAGGATTTAAATGTGTCATATATCAAAAATAAGATTCCTCTTCTGAAGTCTAGCCCTGCAAGGCTGGGAGTGCACAGCTCTGCTGGCGATTTCGCAAGGGCCAAGAAGTTAGACAATTACTTCATTTTGAGATGGCTTTGTGTTTGGGACACATAATCTCTGAAAATTACATAAAACTGTATTAAACACGCTTCACACACTGTACTGAATATCCATCAAATGATAACAGTTGTCATCATATTGCCCTGGTCTGAATTTTAACCTCAAAGCTCTCAGTGAAAGAGTGTTTATCAAAGATATATCTCCAGAATACTCCAGACAGAGAAAGCTATCGCTGTGTAATCACGGTCTGTAAAACAGCTGATGACTTCAGTATGCTTTTGCTACTCCTTAAATAATCCACAATCCCTCTCAGGAGCATTCAAATCCATCCTTTGGAAAATAAAGTAAGATACAGTATTAATAAAAGGTCTGAGCACTGTGCTCAGCTCAGTTGTGCTTCTATTGGCCGTCACACATTCAAAAAACATTAGAGAGGCTTGGTCCTCCAGAGACAGCACCACAACAGCAAGAGAAAGCCTTGGCAATTATGTAAAGGCACCATGCTCCTGTTTTATTTAGCAGAGAGAGGGTTTGTGTTTTTTCTCTTCTTGCGGCCCTTTTGTGCTCCCAGATGTTTTAATTACTGAGGAAAGGGAGCGGATGATTCTGGCCATATGTCTCCATTCCGCATAAATAAATATTGTCGCCAGCCCAGCTAAGTTTCGCCGGGCTGCCGATGATCCCGCTGACACTAAAGCTGTCGGGCCCGATAAGCATCTTCAATCCTTCACTGAGCATGCTAATTCCAGGAACACTGAGACTGATATCCCATGAAAATATTCAATCTAGAAACAATTAGGCTCATATTGCTGCAAAATGGTACCTCTAGGAATTTGGGTGCTCGCTTGATTGGAGCCTGGAGCAGAAGCTTTAAGAGGAGATGCTGATGGGAACAAGTGAGGAAGAGAGAGCAGGTGAAATTGGCTCTTCAGAGCAACAATTGCTCTGTGAAGGCTCTGTGGGCCACATTTGTCTTTCTCTGGCCCATTCACAGAGTCCTGGGGCGCAACAACTTCATAAATAAAGCGATTTAGTTACAACTGCTTTATAACTTTTGTTGATGAATGCACGCAACATCAATTGTTTTTATTGCAGCGCGTTTTGAAACAAACAATGGTCAGGCTCCGGCGGTGCTAGACAGCATGAAAACACAGTTGCAAACCTTCCCTTAGCAGCTTTCAGCCTAAATAAACAGTCTAATATATCCCCCAGAAAAGAATACACAACCACAGTGACTGCGGGTGGTTGCAAACAAGTTGTGAAAGTTGTTAAGCAGAAGGGAGTAATTTAAGAGGAAAGGAATTAGCTAAATGAACTGACAAGGAAGAGGGAGGCAGGACAGGGCAGCCAGCAGCCATGCCAGGCTGTGAATATCCCTCATTTTTGCTACATGAACACAGCATCAAACCCTCTCAACAGTGCTGGAACCTCCCTCCAGAGCCAGGGGTGGATGGGCCTTGTGGAAGGCACTGGAGGACAGCAAGTGAAGCTGCTTTTTGGGTAAATGTGACTTTTTTTCAAAAACTGAAATCCCAAGACAACAAATTAAGGTATTAGCAATGCAAGTACAACCCTAATTTCCACAATCAAGCTAATTCATCACAATCAAGACCTTCTTTTGAAGTAACAATACTTTTTAAAAATTGTTTTCAAAAGAGCCTCGACCCATACCCATCAAGCTTTTAAGCCACAGCAATGATTGCCACGAAGCAAGAATCACTGTTTGTTGAGCTCTGCTGACATCACTTTTATCAGGAAACATGCAAAACCAAAGAAAGGTGCAGGAGGACTCACCACCTCACCAAAATATGATCCAGCTGCTGGGGATTTCTAGGGTTCTCCTGCTGATCCCTCAGGAATGGCAGAACAAGAGCACACACACTGCCCCACCTGCCCTCTGTGGGCAGAGAGGACAGACCCTCTCCAAGGCTGGGCTGACAGCCTCCTAATATGTCCCAGCCCCTCTCCCATTTTACAAAGTGCCCAGCTGTAGGCAATAGGTGTTTATTTTTGCCTCCTGGCTTAACTCTGTGCCTACTGATCCACAGGTGAATCCTGATTTTCACTGACAGCACAGAACCAAAAGTTCTGTTTGATGTCACACGCAAAAAAACCCCACCAGACTGAGACATGAATGGAGAAATTAAGAAATCCAGGGCAAAGAAGAAGGGAAAAACCTGCAGCTCATCCACTCAACAATTCTGTATTTGTTCTCTAGGTCATGACACCAGAGAGGAACCAGCTTTAAGGAGTACTTACATATGGTACACACCTCAGCAGAAGCTCTGTCCAAAAACAGCCTGTGCGGACAGAAGACAGGAAACATTAATTTGTTCTTTTCAGTGAAACTTTTTCCACCAACTCTCATTTTCAGAGCCAGCTCCCTGCGAGATAACGCTCCAAGTAAATCAAGCTGGGCTGGGAGCAGGAGCCAGGCTGTACACGGAGTTTTGAGGAGCACGCCAGGCTCTCCAGTGCTGTCTCCCATTAGCAGAACACACGTGGCTGCTCTCAGAGCCAGTTATGTGTCAGTGGAAACACCTGGGGATAAACCAAGATTCAGGAGGTCCTTGTTGAAAATGAAAAGACTCTGAAAGAGCCTAAAACATTAGGCTCACTTAAATCACCTTTGAAGTAGTGCATTCTCTCACCTCCCTTGGACTGAAATACAGCTATGAGACACAGAAAAAATCTCTTGCAACAAGAAAAGGAGGCATTCTTGAGAGATTAAAGGATATTTGGAGTCGTGATTAAGACCATAATAAAGGAGAAACTCATGGCTAGGCAAACAGTGAGTTCAATCTGTTTGAAAAAGGGATAGTTTTATCAACAAGGTAGAACCTGAAATGCATCTACAACTGAGCTTTACCTCCTTGAACCATCACTACCTCTGTGTGCACATAGAAATATGGAATCAGAAAGAAAAAATAGTTTTATGCATAACACCCTGACTGCCAAACGACTGAGTGTGAACTTAGGAGCTGTATTAGATATTACTGACTTAAATTCTACCTTGGTATTCTGTCTGAGGTAAACAGACAGAAAACAAAAATCATTTGTGAGCTTGTCTCCAGCTACATAACTCTATTTTAAAAACATGAATGCTTTCAGCCACCTCTAAATCAATCAAGGAGATTTTCCTTAGCCTCAAACACCAGAATGTAAATTTTGTTTTGTACTTCCCGATATTGTGAATGGGAGCAGAATGAGCAGCACTGAAACACTGCAAAGAAAGCTGCTCCCAAGACATTTCTGACACAGCCAGAATAGAAATCTCCAGCTGGGATTTCCAGTTCACTTTTGCCAAAAGAAGAGACTGAGATAAGCATTTGATTTTAAAGCTCATCCAAAAAATAGCATATGGAGAAAGAATTATTTTCTGCTGAGCTAAAGCACAGGATGAAAAGTCTGGAAATCTGAATTTTAATCTCAGTGACAGTAATTTTGCATCAAAAGTAAATCTACTGACATTAATAACTATAGAAGATTTAAGATTAGCTCAAGCAAGGTCAGAATCAGCATGTAGGTTTTGGGCCCAGCAGTATTAGAGACTCCCACTGTGATCTTGGGCAAAATCCATGTAGTGATGGAGTGATTCCATGGAGTGATTTTAGGAGCCTTGAATTTTAGATGACTACATTAAGCAACTCAAAGCAAGCAACCACAAAAATGATGTACTTAAAGTGCTCTGAAAAATCCTGAGCTTAGCTTTTCTATGATTTAGATGTCTCGCCTTTTAAAAAATTATCATTGTTACAATGATGGCCACTTTTATAACAGCGACATCCTTCTTGAATTCTTTACTAAAAGCAAATTACTTTAAGATTCTCAGAAGGCAATGAAGAAGCTTAAAATGATATTTAATTTACCAGTATTTCTTCAGATGTATCAATTATCAGTAATGTAGATGAGAAAGAGAGACAGGGAATGTATCATTTCTCTCAAAGAAAAAGAGAGCACACCATAAGGAAAAAAAGTCATTTTCCTTTCCTATTCATGTCTCTAGTTATGACAAACGTCCCTCAGTTCAGCAATGACTGCTCAGAGTGCATTTTTACACACTTATAAAGACTATATATTAATATACATATTTATGCATATGGTACCCATCTTGCTACAAATTGCTGGTATTTGCAGATTTGTCATAGTTGGAGATCGATTGCATCTACACAAAACTTAGAAATTTACATTTTAGAGTGACCAGCTCATTCTTATGACTTATTTCCAAAACATTTTTGCTTGGTTGTTGTTTTGTTAGGGGACTTCGTTTTCAAATTATGAATAGGGAAAAACAAGGTCTAAACCTCCACACCCCACTAAAAACTTTCTATGAGCTTGATAAAAATACATTTCAAACAGCTTCAGCCATCAGTACTTATGGTTGTATGATAAAACGTGAGGATGAATGATGTCTTCACCAGGAGCAGGACTCATTCCCATCCTGTAGAGTCTCCATTATGCCTCGTGCAACGTGCATTTCACCCAGCTCAGAACTTGTACATAGGACATTTTGAAATCTCAAAACCACCATCAAAGGTACATCAGTAACATCCTTTCCATGGGATGCAGGGAAAGAAGGAGCCAATGATTTTTGGCACAGGGGGATTTTTACTCCTACAGCAATGGCAGTCAGAGATCATCAAAGCACATCCACCACGTTACTAACACACCACAGTCCTGGCCAAACTTAAAATCTCAAGAGAATTCACATGTAATTTACCCCAAAAGACTTTGAAATATATTGGAGGCACGAGGAAGATTTTTCACATAGGCTACAGAAAAGTAAAATTAAAATCTGTTAAATGCTATGAAGAGAAACATCTGATGGACTCTGAGGACAATATTCCCACCTTCCCAGCAGTGTAAAGGGGGTTTTGTTTGGTTTGGGGGGGATTTTTCTTCCTAAACTGCCTGCTCTTGCCAAGATTTTATACCATAAATTGAACTCCATCTCACGGGAGTATCAAGCATAATACAAACAAAGAAACTGCTTTTGATGAGCAAACAACTTCAAAGAGCACTCTCATGTTTATCTTGAACACAGGGTTCCCACCAGAGCCCAGAAGAACGAAGTTCAGTTTCCAACAGGACATCTCCCTGCCAGAGCTCAGCCACGAGCATTTATGAGGGCTGGGGGGAAACTTTATCATTAAATCAATTTTAGAGTCATCACTTTTTCTGTGTTTCAGGATGCCACTGCAAGTGGAGTGGATGTGGCTCTCTCTTAGCCAAACAATAGCTGCCTTCAGGAGGAAATCCCTCAGGAAACAGCCCTTAAATCTTGCGCTAGGTTATGGCTTAACACCTGCCAGTCTTCATGGAACCCCACTTTGCCTCGAGCTACGTGAGGTGATTCAAATGTAGCTCTGCACTCACAACGTGAGGGGTTAGGTTTGAAACCAAAGCTCATTAACACTGACTCGGATGGTATTTTGTATTTCCATCAGCCTGAAATCTACTTATTACAACAACATTAAATGAAATCTCAACAAAGCACAGAAAAATAGCATTTACGTGTGCCCAGAAGAAAGGAAATGTGAATTGTGAAATAAGAAAATACCAGGTTTGGAGCAATCTGGTCTAGTGGAAGGTGTCTCTGCCCATGGCAGGGGATAGGGAGGAGGTGATTTTGGAAGGTGATCCTTCCAACCCAAACTATGCTATGATTCTATGAAGAAAACGCTATCCATCTACCAAACTACTCTCTTAGCCCCATACTGTGACCCATCCTTTCTGGGGTAACCACAGGTTTCAGAAAGTTAATATGAAAGAAGCCATTCCTGGAATTTTCTGGTACTGTAAATTCCCAGGCATGGGCTGCCCTACTCATATTATCAACTATTCCATTGCACTAAGGAGGGACAGAAGTGAGAGTGGGAACTGTTCTCATCCTGTGATTCCTGTGACTCTAGAACACAGACTGCAGATGTGCAGGGTTATTCCATTGGTCCCGTGGTGGGAAAGGCAGTGGTGTGTCAGTCTGTGGCACCTCGGACAGGCAAGCCACGTTCAAATGGATCTTCTCACAGAGTTTGCTGTGCTTCAGTCCCAAAACAGCTCTCCCTCTCTGAAGAGGCAGATGCAATCATCTTATGAATTCATGAGGAAGCTGAAATTTTGTAAGAAGCTGATGGCAAAGAGCTGTTTTAATTATTCTCCAACTCGCTGACTCCACCTTAATCAGAATATATTAAATAAAATGTATGGATGCTGGAGACTGGAATGCTGCAGTTCATAACTACAATTAACCACTATTAATTAATATCTGAAAGATAAATGAGCCATGGGATCCATTTATTCCTGGGCTGGGAGTATTTAAATTCACAGTAGGATGCCAGCCCATTTTTCACAGCAATGAATTAAGGGAAGTGTGAATCAAAGCTCACTGCTGTAAGATGCAGGAGACATTTTCAGATCTGTTTGGTTCTTATCCTTTAAATGGTGAAAGAGGAGACAGACACAGATGCACTGAAATTTCGCCAGGAGAACAAAGAGAAAATGATAGTGATTCCCATCCAGGGAGACGGCGCCTGGGTTTCAGAACTTCCCATGCTCTTACACAGTTCCAGCTGTGCAGGATGGACCAGGAGGATGGATTTCCTGAGCTGCCCAGCACAGACATTGCTCTGCTCTGCCCTTACCTGAGCCCAGGTGCCAAACCCTCCAGGCCAGCCCCAGAGTTTGCTCAGCGTGAGAGCAGCACATCCAAGCAAACATTCATGATGTTCCTTCTCCTTTGCATCAACGACGTGCCCTGCCTCACTCAGATCCTTAAAATTCAGTCAGGATTTGTTTTGCCCTCTATTATTTACTTATGCCTGGAAAATCCCACCCAAGGCTTGTCATAAAACACAGAGGTACTTTCCGTGTCTTCTCCAGGAGACCTAAAATGTGAAATTTCTCCGAATACGTTGCAAGATCATGATGTTCTTTCCAGAGCTGTAAGGAAAGCTGTCATTCAAGCCTCAGTAGGGCAATGGCTGCCATCATTATCAGCAATTGGTGTGGCAGCAGCCTGAGGCTTGCACAGGCCAGAGACCAATTTCCCATGTTGGAAAAGCTGAGGTTGTCACATCCCCCAGCTGCTTATGGCAGAAAGGCAAGACTGCCCAGAGAATCACCCTGTGATGATCTAAAGCTTTGGTTTCTATCCTACAACTCAAAAATGTGTAAAAAGGAGTAAGCGAGACCCTGTATTTATGTGATAATCTAAGTGTTAAAGTAGAGAAATTACTGAACCTTAGAAGGTCTGAAATTTGGATTCTTTCCTACACTTTCTGTTCAAAGGCTGTCTTTCCTAACCGGAGCTGTATAAACACTGGAATTCATGTGCTCTGGAAACTCTGGCATTTTTTCATTTGACTTTTCTTCCTGGTTGAGATGAAAATAAAAATATTTGTCAAGGGGAATGGGTAGAGCAGAAAGTTTCAATACAAATTTTACTGGAGAATGTAGAAATACTTTTTGCTGCTGTTAACACAAAGCATTTTAATATCACCATTAGAGTCCATTCAACACTGAAGTGCATCTTCTCCAGACATTGTGCTGTCTCACAAGAGGGGAAGTTCAACGGCCCTCAATCTCCTGGAAGGACTACGTTATACCTCCTTAGCAAAAAAAACTTTGAGTTTTAAATACTTGATTTTCTACCAAAAGGCCTTTCACCAAAATCTTCCAAAGTATTTTCTTTCTAAATCTTCACTCTGCAAAATTATCTCTGTATTCTCACAAAAGCAGGCTCTTCAGCAAGGTTTATAATATCTCCTGCTTCTTTTTGAGAGCAGAAACAACAAGCTTTCCTGCAGTATTTTGACACTTCCAGTTTTCCAGTAATAACAAATATGAAATCCAAAAGTATTTATAGATAAATACTTTCCAGAACAAGATTTAAATGAAAATTTCAGATGGTTCTTCTTGCAAGAAGGACTTGTTTGTCCTGAGTCCTCAACACCACAGCATCTTCTCAGCGTCTAAAAATTTTGTGGTAGAAAAGCACATCAATGATAAAACCTCTCAGAATCCAGGACATTGTTTTTGCTCTCACAAAACTGTCATTAATTCCAAATAATCTTAACATGAGTTACTACACAGTGATAAAGGACTTAAGTATTCCCCAATAATACACAGATGTTATCACTTCAGGCAGGAAATACCCAATTTGCTAATTTGTTCTTTGTACGCAACAAAAAGTGAGGAATACTCATTTAATTCCTGGTGAGGATCCTCAGAAGAGTCTGGTTTCATTAACACCAGACCCAGAGCACAGTGCATTCTTTCTCACAGGGAAAAAAAAAAAAACAGAATCAGTACCCTCTGCCCCAATGTCAAAGAGGAATTATTTTGTCAGGAGATTTTTTCCTAGAGTGTGGAAGGAGGAACAGGCACTCATGGTGAGGCTGAACCCTGCACTCACCCCAGGGGCAGAACATTCCCAAATCTGTGCTCAGGAGCTCTGGGGTTGGGACAGACTGGAGTCACCTCTGTGCTCAGGTGTGCAGGGCAGAGGTGGGATCTCACCAGCACCGTTCCTGCTTGGTTTGGGACCTGAGGAGCCATGCCTGTCCCCACCACAGAGCCTTTGTGATAGGAAGGGCTCAGCTAAAGAGACCAGGAAATGCTGCCCTGCTGGAGCCAAAATATCCCTGCAAGAGTAGGACAAAGAGAGTGGCTGATAGTGCTTCCTTGTGCCTATAAATCTTAACTATCTTAGGTCCAATTTCGCCACACTGGTTGGAGGCAGAGTCTAGAGCTGCTTTCTCAATTCCGCTGCTTTTTCCAGTGAAATAGGAATACACTGATTTATAGCCTTGAACCCCATAAGAAACAGTGAATATCAGTTAATGTTTGTACAGCTCTATTGTTGGAGCTTGTCTCTTCTCTGACCCTGAGTCAATGAAACTTCACTTCCGAGCTGCAACAAGAAGGAGAAATGTAAACTAACAGCATTACAGATCATTAACCCAGAATACAACTCTTGACACGAAATGCGCAGGACAAGATGATGTTAAAAGGACACAACTGAACACTCTGGTGCTCATTTTTAACCTCCTTGCCTTACCTCCAGTAGCACAACCAAATGTAATTACAGCCAGCAGCAAAAGGAAAATCAAGATCACAGACTCAATCCCGATTAAAATAAATAAATACGGAAAATATAGAAAGCATATGGGCACTGAAGAGCAGCATATGGATCACGTCCTGAAGTACAAGGCCTGCCATATGCTTCCAGAGCCTGGTTCAAAGGAAAACCTCGCTCCCTCCTCCCGATGTCTTTGGCTAGGTCACGAATCAGCTGCCTCCCAACATCTTGTGCCATTGGGCAAGTTTGCTTTTGAATAATGAAGCAAGTTTCAGCTCAGCATGGGGAGAATCCCAGGTAGGAAATGGACAGATGGCTGGTCCTAGTTAAGCAGGCAGAGACTGAGATGAAGCATTCCCCTTTGCCTTCTTTCAGACCAACCTTTGCACTGTGTCCTACACCAGCTGTACACATCTAAACCTCTTTACCTTCTGTTTCCTCAAGAAAACATTCCATAATTTTTTTGACCTCCCTTGCTGACCCGACAGCCCTGTAGGGAATGTTAATGAGCTGTTAACATTTCTTGGGATGTGGCACTCAACCAGTTTGTGGCGTTCTTCAGCCTTTTCCTACCCAGGCCCTGTTTTTTCGTGCTTCGCTGGCCCCAACCAACCCCATCTGCCTGTGGATGTCTAGCATATGTTCTGTGCCTGGCAGTGCCCGGCAGGAAATGATGCCTTGCAGCTCTCCCGGTGTCTGGCATGAGATAAGGACAATTTAGATCGCAATCAAGGAACAGCACTGCTCGAGAGCGTGGGGCTAGGAGAGGAGGAAGGAGACAGCAGTGACTGGTCCCCAAGAAGAGGATTTCCTGCCATGCTGCCACTGCACCGATGAAAGGGAGAGATAGACTCTCACGGATGGATGCAAAGCTGAGAAGCTAACTGCACCAGGAAGCACTGAGGTCTGCAGTGCTGCACAAATTCCTTGGATGTCATACATGAAATGAATTTGCAATTATCGCTGCTGTCACTGTGATCAAGGGGAGCAGAGACAAAAGCTCCTGCTCAGGGATACTCCCTGGATTCAGCAGGCTGGGCAGGGAACCCCACCGGGAGCAATGTGAGAGCACAGGAGCAGAGCACTGCGGGCTGGGGTGCTGCTGACAGCAGCACTGATGGGAGCCAGCCGCTCCTCGCCCCCAGCAGCAGCGCAGGGCTCACACACGAGCTGAACAGATGTCCAGGCAGGGCAGGCAAGAAGGGCTCCAGGCCCGGTGGCTGCACTGCTGGCCCAGTCTGTCTAGGGAATTGCTTTCTTCCTCCGGCTTTTGGTAATATGAAGTTTTGATTTTACACTTACAGAGCACACACCATGGCAGAATTGGGTGTTCAGGTCAGCCCTCCCTACCAGGAATGGCTTTCCAGTATTACTCTAGTGTTGTCAAATATAGGTATTTGAAATTCAGGACTTAAGGACACAAAACAATCAAAAAACCCCCCAAAAAACCCCAAAACTGCCAACCTTTTTAACCAATAACCATATCTTCTTTTCAAGTTTTAAATCACTATTTTTGCATACGATCCTAAATTTTCTCTTCTGTCTGGGAGGACCAGATATTCACCTGGTTCTGGAATACAAAGAACTGTGGCTTTAGGAAAAATACTGATAAAATCCAGGTAGGACTCTCATTGAGCCACATCGTTGTCTGGTTTTTATGACAATATTAATGTCAAGGTGAGAAAACTTGTGATTCCTGCCTTATGCTGTGTCTTCAAATAGTTTTAATCTTGCCCTCATGCAGGGACAGGTTATTCTTATTTCATTGCCTTGTTTATTTTAGAATTGCTCTTCTAAAAAAGACAAAAGGAGGGACAAATATGCAGAGAAATGGAAAAGATGGAAGCTTAAAGAAGAACATCCTTGTGTTACCAAAAAAACCCCAAAACCCAAAAAAACCAAAAACAACAAAAAAGAGCCCCACAACAAAAAAGGACACAACAAAAAAAAATCCTGCAATAGCTCAAAGCTTGAGGTCGCCATAGCTAAAAGCAGGAAGAAATTTCATACTGTGTAGACTTTTGAATCTTGAAGATGTATTCAAGATGTAATGATAGGACGAGGAGTAATGATATTAAACTAAAAGAGAGGAGGTTTAGATTAAGTGTTAGGAGGGAAATCTTTACTCAGCAGGTGCTGAGGCCCTGGCACAGGTGCCCAGAGCAGCTGTGGCTGCCCCTGGATCCCTGGCAGTGTCCAAGGCCAGGCAGGACAGGGCTTGGAGCAGCCTGGGACAGTGGGAGGTGTCCCTGCCCATGGCAAGGGGTGGAACAGGATTATCTGTAAGATCCCTTCCTCCCAAACCATCCTGTGGTGCCACTGGTCAATGGTTCAGAGAGGATTAGACTTACAAATACAGTTCTACATTCTCCAAAAACTCTGTGCTTAAGCTCCTTTCTGTTTCTGTGCTCAGTGCTGAATTCTGGCTGAGCAGAACCCTTTTCCTTAGCCATGACTAACTGTGCTGTGCAGGGCACTGCTGAATTCTGCAGAACAACAGCCCTTGCTCTTTACAGACAGACTCACCTCCCTCACGTCCTCAGGCACAGCAAACCAGATTGTCTTCACACACCCACCAGAGTTTTGCAAAGGAAAAAAGGAAAACCTCCAAGAGTGCCAACAAAAACAAAGCCTGGTAATGGAAGGTGACTTACAGCTACAGTGCCATGGAAATTAATCCCCTAGGAATGGGAATGCCAGAGCAGAGTTTAAAATTTTGACATAAAAAATTCACTGTGTTATCACATTCCCCTTTGGGTTAGGTTCTCCACAATATTTTGATTGTTTCACAAAATAAATTGTTCTCCTATTTGCGAAACAGGTACAAAACTGAACGATTTCTATTTAACAGAAATAGCTGTTAGGAGAATATGTTTTAATATATTGGTACATGAAATAGAACAACCTGATTGCCATTTCTTGCACAGATCAAGAATCTAAAGAAAATCCCCATTTCCAATAACACATCATAAACTGAAAAAGGGGCCTATCCAAATTCTATCCTTAACATCTAATTAAAATACACAGAAAGAATAGGAAATATTACTAGGTCAAATGACTGCTAGCTGTACAAAACATACACAGACTTTCAAAACTTTTCATATTAATTTTCCATCAGAATTTAAGATTTATACAGCAAAATAAAAGCATTATTTTGAACAATTAGGCTAAATGCATAAAATCTTAAGTGTGGCTGACGAGCTCACATTTTCTTTTTCCTTCTTTTTTTTATTTTTAACAGAGAGTATTTTGACACATTAGCTCGCCTAAATTTAGACAAGGAAAAAACAAACATGTCATTTACTTAAAGTTGCTTAGTTTGAACCTCATATGCATAAGTGATTGGATAAAGTTTGCTACTTGCTCCCATTGAAGACACTGTGACATTCAAAGGGAGGATGACTGAAGGAATGGTGACAGCACTGAACTTTGGATTTTGAGTTTAGGTTGTTATTTTCAGTTGTCTTGTAGACTTGACATATAACCTTGTAGGGAAAAAAACCCAAAACACCACATTAATCCTGTCTTAAAATCCAAATCCCAACTAATCTACTAAATAGAACACTTCAATAGCTAATTGAATTGGCTTTCAGCCCCTCAGAAAGAAGAGGGTGCAGGAGTGCACTAATATTTGCAAATTCTAGATTATGTTCTCATAGCCTGACTCCGTGTGTTCAGATCCCCCGACACCCCGGAGGTGTGAACACCTCCACACGTCTAAAGCAGCAAAGAATAGAGGTTCCCATTTCAGCTGGAATGCAAAACCATAAAAATTTCCTCCTGTCAAATAGAGGATTAGGAAAATAAGCATGTAATTGAGTGGAAGGCAGCCGAAGTTGGAAGGTGTCCACAGGATAACTTAGCTCAATTGGAGGATCAGCTCATGACCATACCTACCTATAAAACAGAGTGGTTTTGTCAGTGAAATTTCATTTTCTGGTTGTGTAGGGAAGTGGATCAAACAACAGCAGTCCTGGAGATCATGCTCGGATGTGAACTTCAAGTGTTTGAAGTTTGCATCGAGGAAAATAAATGTATATATGTGAGTGGATAATACCCAAGACCTTCCCAAACAAAGAAAATAACTCATTGATGAAAGTAAAAGATATCCATTGTTAAAAATGTTCTCTTGGAAGGTGGAATATTTGTAGAAGATGACAACTAATTCTCACTCAGGGCATTTAGTGGGCCAAGAGGGAGTGGAGAGTGCGCAGGGAGCTCCGCTTGTCTCACGTAATTCTGGTTAGGAGGAGTGACTGGGCAGGAGCCAGACCTGGATTATCTCAAACTGATAGAGGGAGCACACGTGTTTAGAAAGAAGAACGAGTGCCAAATATGCAGCTCCTCGCTCCCGTAAAACATAAGGTGTTTTATTTCTGCATCAGATGTTTCAAACACAATTGACTTCTATTAAGTTTCAATGTAAACCACTTTGCTTTCCTAATGTAGCATGAACTTTAACTGTGGCCATTTCAGAGACATTACATGGATCCCATATTACCAAACAAAAGATACACATTTGCTGTCTCTCAGAATATATTTTATTTTTTTTTTTACTCTTTCTCTCTCACCCTCTCTCTAACCTGAACTTTTTTCATCTTTTCAGCTCTTTGTCACATATATCCATACATATGTTATAGGAATTTTCCAAAACATTTATCATAAATATTATGTCCTTGTTAGTGCATAGTAAAAAAAAAAAAAAAAAAAAAAAAAAAGAGTTGTCATTGTTTTATTTTATAGGACTCAACTAGAAAGGCACTGAAATAATGTTCTGACTAGAAGGTATTTACTGATCAATGGTAAGCATTTTGTGGACACCAAGAAAGGCAATTTCCCTTCCATCCTAAAGGTTGGGCTAGTCAGGTGCTATTTGCAGGCAGCAGTGCAGTTGTGCTAAAATATTTCTGGCAGAAAACTCATTGTTCTGCATTCACAATTACTGGAATATGCATCATATTGCATTCCCGATCAAAAGGCAGGACAGTATGAAGGATTTCATTTAATCAGGCGATGAGAAAGGCTGCTGATTAGTTGGCTAATTCTGGCTCACAGGCTAAAACTTGATCACAGGTTTTCTAACAGCAAATTAAAGGTAAAGCCAAGGAAAAGTCAGAAGTTTCAGCTGGCAAGAGTTCACGGGACTCCCTTCTCCAGTTTTGATTCATAAGTAACTTTGTGCAGCCAGAGTTCCAATTTGCAACTCAACCCTCACAAGCAAAACCTGAATGCCTTGTTTCATGTCAGGAAAAAAGCACTGCACACTCCTTATGAGAGCTCCAGTGATAGCAACTTCAGGTCCAGGTCTGCAGTTCTTGCTGAACTCTTTGCCCCACATTTTGCAGGTTGCATTTTGCCTATTTTTGGCACAATTATCCCATTCATTTGTCAAGCAACCAGAGAGAAACAGATTTATGATAAACTTCTAAGAAGGCACCTTCTAAAGAAGAGTGAAGGGGAGGAGCCAAAAAAGCAGAAGCCTCATCCTGAAAAGTGTTATTCCATTTTTCAGGAACTTCCCATCAGCAGAAGCTGATCTTACTTCACAGCAGAGCTCTTGGGAAGTACCACCATCCAGCTGGAGAAGGGTGGCCACAGGACACTCAGGCTGGCTTGTGCTTACCTGGGCTGGTTTCTCCAGGCTGTGCCTCTGTGTCCTGCCTGCTTCCAACCTTGTTCTCCCAGAGGACATAAGCACATGTAGCCACACTTCATGCCAACAATCCTACAATTTAATTCTTTCTCAGCCTGAGTTGCCAGAGCCTTTTTAAGAACCTCCAAACTGGTCAAATGATCCAGAACCAACCAAAAAGAGAAGCTGTGGCTGCCTCATCCCTGGAAGTGTCCAAGGCCAGGTTAGTCAGGGCTTGGAGCAACCTGGGATAGTGGAAGGTGTCCCCACCTATGGCAGGGGGTTGAAACAAAATTATCTTTCAGGTCCCTTCCAACTCAAACCATTCTATGATTCTATGAAAAAGCAGTCTGAAGCTATTTAGGCACAAACAGAACCTCTGGAATAGTATTTACAGCCCCTCAAGAGAAAGCAGGAGCCGCAAATGGGTCACACATAACATGCTCTTGCCCCCTGAACCAGGCCCTTCCAGCATCCCTGTATCAGATCCAGAGAGGATAACGATGTCCTGTCTCAGGAGCTGCACCAGCTGCAAGAGCGAACAACAAGTGAACCCACTGCGCACAATGGATGAAGTGTGAAATTAGTTCTGTCATCTCCACACACTGCACAGTGAATCAGGCCTTCCTGAGGGCTTCAGCAGATCAAAATTTCCAGTTGTTTAATTTGAGACCAAGGCAAGAGCGCACAGGACCCTGCCCCACTCTGCTCTGTCAGGCTAAGCAGCCGAAAAAAAAAAAATGAGGCTAAACAAACCTACTGGGAGAAGGGCTGAAGACGTGGGGGGTGGGAAGAAATGACCACTTCACCTTTTGCTGCTTTTAGTGGATTCTAATTAGGAATCTGGCAGTGCCACCCACTCAGCGGGAAGCCCACATTATTAACGCTGGCATCAAAAGCAAGCCGACTGCAATCTGCAGGAGCGGCTGCCGAACTGGCACAGCCTCCCCTCCGCTCTTGGCCCAAGCACCACAACAGATGTCTGAAGGGTTGGTGTTTCTTTTCCGAGCCCTACCCCCGCTTTGCATGACCTTATGCCAGAGATTACGTGTGCAAGTGCCAAGGTAAAGGTCCTTAATGGGTCAAAGAAACATCCTTAAGAGGCTATTTCTTTTAAAGCTCTCTAATTTTAAACGGTACATCGAGGCTGTGAATGAGCATAGACTTGTGGGGGACACAGAGAAATGTATAACCATTCAGCTGTAATTATAGTAATCTAGTATAGTCAGTGCGAAAAAACAATGGCCTTTCCTCTCTTGTTATTCTGAATCATTTGTAGATGTTCATGTTTTAATCATATTTTCCACATGAATCGATAGGATGGAGAGAACGACAGAGAGATAATTATCTGCACTGAACAAATATTCTACCTAACTGAGGTTGTGCTGGGAAGGGCTGCTGGTAATTAATGAAGTACTGCCACACACTTGTCAAGTGCGAGCAGCTCTTTAAGGGCAAGCCATCATTTCAAATTGGGAGCTCACTGAAATTTAACAGAATTGGAAAGAAAATAATAAAGTTTGGTACCATCTCCTTCAGCTCCAGCTTCCAAGAGCGAGCAAAGGAGGTTTGCACATGGAATATAAAAGGTGCCTGGTGTCTGGTTGTGCTGTGAATGCAAAGCACAGCCCTGGCTCGTTTAAAGTGTGATCAAGGGGGACAATCTTCCCAGAGAGATGTGGAACTAAAGGAAAGTGTTACGACTGCATGGCTGAAACACTAAATGTTTATTTCAACTCATTTCTCTGTCTCAGAAAGTCTCTTTCTTCACACCAAGGTACTGAGTGGGATTTCTAAGGATCCATGATTGAGCAGAATCTTCACAAGACCTTTGTTGGTTTTAGACCTGAGTGGGGGAAAAAAAAAACAAGCCCACAAACAAAAACAGAAAAACAGTTCTTTTTCATATAGATCCTAGAGGAAAGCAGAGAAGCCACACCCTGAACGCCCAAGCAGCACCCCAAGTTCTGGGCTTTTCAATCCCTTCCCGTTAAATTCAACTTCCAGCATTCTAATGAGTGTTATAATCACTGCGGCGCAGCAGACATCGAGTTTGAATTATAATATACAACCAGCTCAGTGTGCCAAAAGCACTTCCCTCTCTCTCTCTCTCTTTCCACACCAGTTCTCCGATTTCTCAGCTTTTAAATACCCTCTTGTTCTTTCTACGCACTCATTGTGCAACACAATTTATTTCTGCAACACATCGTTACAGCAAGGCAAGTGCGAGAAGAGGTGGGGACAGTAGGCACGCAGAGGTGTGAATGGGTGGTAACAAACTAAGTGCTATAGTGAGCCACCAGTCAACACCTTGAGGTTTCAAAGGAAGGGGGAAAGGCGGGGAAAGAGGAGGAAATGTATCTTCATGTGCTTTATAACTTCCATGGATATTAGAGAGCCCGGTGCCAAGGCAGATGCTGCATTAGCGAGGCACAGTGCACTGTGTCAGCCACAAAGAGCACAGACCTGTACATGTGCCAATAGCGGCACTCCATCATCCATCCCTTGCAGCCCCTTTGTCTCCCTTTATCTCACTTCTCTGTGCAAGGCTTCTTTCTCCACAAGAAGGAAATAAATGGTTTGCAAGGGGAGGGAAAGCCCCTGCCATTTCACACATGTATCCAAACCAGCATTCCCGGGCACAAGATAAGATATTAAACAACCACAGGGAAAACCTCTTACATTTCTATATTCATAGTATTTTTGAAGCATTTTTTAGCATTATTTTTCCATCCAAAATGTTCAATAGCAACATTAATTTTACAGGGGGGGTGAGATTTGAAGGACCTCAAATCCTCTCTTACCAACCATTTTAAAACCTTTCAGGAGGAAAATGCAGCTCAATACAAAAGCTACAGATTCAGTGCAACGTTTGTACAGAAATAGTGCACCAGCAACCATCATTTGTGTGGGTGTGATGAAACTCTACTCTTAGTAACTTCACTGAAACTACAGCTTCATCCCTAAACCCCTCCAAAAACAGGAAAGGAAAGCCTGTAATGGATGAGGAAAGCAGACAAAGGAGAAAAAAGAAAAAAAACACCAACCAACCAACACAAAACCAACCCCCAGATTAATATTATTCACTATAGGAAATAAATATCACCCGAGCAGTCAATGCTAGACCTAATATTGTGCCACCTTCACCTCTCATTGCTTGTCAGACTGGGGAAACCCTGGCACTCTGAAAAGGCTGAATCCCAGTTTCGCTCTGTGCCCCCATGTTCCTCTGCACAAGGGGCAAAACAAAACCTGGGGAAGCCAGAAAAGAGGCTTTTAGCTGTGAATCAGGTCCTTAATGCCCACGAGACAAACTGACCTGCAGTCTGTGGGCTGGGACATGGGAACACCAACTGGGAGGAAAAAACCAAGAAAGTAACTCTGCAGTGATGAAGCATCACTGGCAAAAGAATGAGCCCTTAAAACACCCTGCATCTTCCAGCACAAGCACTTGTACCCCATATTCCCTGCCTGGAGCTGCTGCAGCAGGTGCAAGGAGGCCTTGGCAGTAAAAGGACAGCAAATGATAAAATCTATTGTGCAAGAGACACATTAAGGAATGGCACACAGGGACGAGAAGGGGAATTCATGGATTGGCAGCCTTTTCCTAAAGATTTACATCCCCACTCTCTGAGTGGCCCCATTCTTTCTAAGGGGAACTTGGTGAGCCTTAGGAGGTCACAACTCATCCCTAAGTATTTGAATTACAGTTAAACTCGGTCCTTCACTCAAGTTTCCAGCCTCAGGAGCAACTGTTTTCTGCACTTTGCATTTAGCACAGAAAATCACGTGCCTGTTTTGAAGTTAGGATGGTTCAAAGCAATTGGAGTTGATGGTTTCACATGGTCTCAGCAGTAACAGCCACTTTGGGAATCACTTGGTTTCCTAAGAAATAAACCCAGAGGATGTGTCAGGGACAATCCAAGCCTTGAGTTGGCAATGCTGCCCTTTTCTTTCTTGGGGCAGAATTTCACTTGAAGATCTTACCTGGATATCAGCCAAATTAATACTATATAAGCTGCAGATGATTCTGGACACAGATTGAGAACCATCCTGCAGGAAACTCTTTCACACTGGTTGATCAGCACATGAAAATTCAATATAAGGACAAATACTTATTTTCTTTTTTTATGTGAAAAAAATTATAAATATTTTTATATAATTTATCACGTAATTTAATGAAGAATGTCTGCTAACACCTAATGTTTACAAGGTCATGAAAACCATGGTTTATGTGTATATTCCAGATCACAGTGGTCATGATTCCCTCATAACATCCAGCCACAAGTAGGGAGGAACCAGGGGCATGGGCATAAGCCATGAAACCCCAGAATGTGAAGTGTCCAGAGACAAAAGATCTCATCCCATTCTGGGAGATGAAAAGCAGTCTTAGAATACAAAACAAAAACAGGATGGATGAGAGTGAAACAAGTGAGAATAGTTTAAACAGGGTTTAATTTTTGTACTCAGTTTGACAAACACATCTCCAGTAAGACCAGGAGAAATTGCATCCACTGTTAACTAACACCAAGGCTGGGATTCCCTAACAGAGCTATTTTCTGTGAGATTCTCCTCTAATGAAACATCTACAGCTGTATCTATTTAGTTTTAACTTCACTGATGTCTATTGTCATCATTCAACTGCTTTATAAGTGGGTCACCCTTAGGAGAGAGCAAAAAACTCATTTCACACTGCCAGAACCACAGGGGGAACCACTTGCCTCTGTTTTGCACATTAGCAGTTTACTGCAATCACTGCAGAACATTTTAATTTTCTGTCTACATTCTCTGTTCCTGCTGTAGAGACTTCCCTCCCACCCCTGATATTTCTGTGTGCTGCAGAGCCACGAACTTCTTAGCTCACCACTGTGCCTTCAACAGGTATTTTTTCTTAAATGTGTGAATTCTTCCTTTCCAGCTGGGCCACCATCCAGTCTTTACAGAACATACCTTACACGAGCAGGTGCTTCATATTGAGCACAGATGCCCAGAAACGCTCAAGCCGATACATTTGGGTAAGAAACCTTGCCAGCTTCCAAGCTGAACCAACCGTCCTCGTTAGGTTTCAGTTCCATCCTCAGCTAATGCTGCAAAAGTGAAGAAAACAGAGCTTCTCACAGAGCCTCACAGCTCCTGTAGCAGCCAGAAGTGGTTATGGCTGAGATACGCATGAACAAAAATAAACAAATCCTGTATATTAAAAATAAACAGCCAAGTCCTGTTTTCAGGAGGGATTTCCTGACAACAGGTTGTGGATGCCTTCCCTACCTAGCACTCAGTGCCAGTCTTACAAGAGCAGCACATATCTTTGGTACACACACACAGCATAACTCCTTTTCAAAGCCTGATTGTTAGGAATGCTCCTGTGCAGAGGAGGAAATGTGTGCACAGAGTTATTTGTACCTGCAAACTGAGCAACAATCACAGCTCAGCCATTGATGGCTTGTATGCGAGGACAGCTCTGAGTGCCAAAGATCAATGAGAAAACTCGGGCCAAATACAACTGGAAGCAGTGTTGAGGCTCATGTACATCCCACTCTGACAAGCTGGCACATTCCTCTCTGAGGGAGCCAGTGCCACATCCCCCGTTTGCAGTACAACCATTTTTTGGGTACTTGCAACGATGGCAGTGTGGCACTCGTGCAGTTTCCGAATCCCAGGGAAGCCATTCTCTCATCACATGCAGCTTCTCCTTCTGTGGGCAGTTCTGCAATAACAGCAGCCCTCGGTGTTGCTGCGGGAGAGGCAGGAAGGGAGACCAGGTGGATTTGTGGATGACTTCACTCTAAAAATAACACTTAAAAAAATAGTGTAATAATTAAAAAAATCTTTCCACTGGCCCAGCCTCAGCACTGCTGGAATGTCTTATTTACTCACATGAAGAGGAGGTGACGGGGGGATGTAGCTTCTCTCAGTCACTTTCTTATTCAGCTGGCGCGAGGCTGAGGAACTGAAACACACTCAATTAAATCTTGTAGTGTGGCTGCTTGGGGTGTTTTTTCCTCCCCTCCCTTTCCCTTCTTTTCTCAATCCAAGATTCAGACAGGAAAGCAGCACCGCTTTCCACTGAAGCCAGGGTGCTTTGGGAAACATCTCAACTGGCTTTTGAAATCACATTTCCAGGATCTGGGAGAGCTTTCCAAAAAGTGCTCTGGCCCACCCACATCCAAACAGCAGAGGCTCCAGGGGAGTCCTCGCCAGCCTCAGCCTCTTGCAGGACACATGTGGGTGTGAGCCTCTGAGTTTTGGACACTTGCTGAAGAAAAAAAAAAAAAAAAAATTGAAAGGGAACTTCAAAGGGAACTAGCTGAAGCACTTCAGAAATTAATCATGCCTGGTGGAAAAGATGATTAGTGGCTTCTTGTGCTCTGGTTTTAAAGCTATTGATCTTGGGCACAGGAAGGAGCTTTCATATTCTCCACAAGCCACAGATGGTCAAAAAGGTCCTGAGAGGAAAAAGACAAAAAGAAACCACAAGGGAACTCCAGAGAGTACAGAACTCAAGGTGTGTCCCAGGGATCCACGGAAAAGGATGCACTGGAAAATCAGACACAGCAGCAGCAGCAGCTTTTGCTGTTTTTCCTTTCTCTCAGCTTCCTCAAAACATTATCTAAAATTTCTGCCTTTGAAGCAGGTAAGCTTTGAAAGTGTTTTTCCAATACTCCAAATACCACACACCAGAAACACCAAATAAAATAACTTGCCACAGCTTTGGTGCTGTTTTCAGCTCTACAGATTATAATGACATGGCTCACAAGCAAAAAGGTGGAAACAGAAACTGTAACAGAAAGACAGCAAGGCCTTTCATCTAAACCAACAGCTTCATGATTGAAAATAATGGAATCCCTCTCTCTGCCTAATTTTGAAAACTTTGTGCAAGCTGAATTTTCCACACAGGAGACAATTATATCAGAAAATACCAACTATAATCCCTAAATTGCCTCCAATGTAGTATTGTGCAGGATCAAGCTTTCTTCTGGGAAGCACTGTCCATTTTCATCTCCAATCAAAATACAATTAGATTTACAAAATAGCCATCATTTCTCCATAGCTAAGATGATACATATTCCTGCTTTTATTATAGAAAAACACATCTCTTTTAATGAACTTGCTGAGAAAACTTAAAGTTGCATTAGGTAATAAAATTATGACAAAGTAAACAGGCCAAAATTTCCCAGCCAGGAGGTGGTGGTGGTTACTCACAACAAATGTCTGGAGTGGGACTTACTGAGATGCCAGTAATAATAATAATAATAATAATAATAATAATAACAACAATAATAATAATCTCTTACTGAGATTATTACAATGGCAGGGAGAGGTGGGATCAGGCTTCTCAGTGGTCCTGCTTCTCATATCATTTGGAAATCCAGGTGCTGATCATTCTTCATCCTGAAACATATATTACATATTTTTTATATATATATATATATATATATATATATTTTAAATACCTGTGTATTAGCATAGCCACACTGGCCCAAATGGAAATTTGGGCAATTACATTTGTCTGTCTTCCATTTCCCTTAAATTACCTCAGCTTTATGTACCCAGTTCCCTTGTGACAGTGAGCAGCTGTAATGGCACAAGGACAAGGATGGAGCACAGGGAAACAAATAGCAGGTGTGTGTGTGAGGAGGGAAAATGGGGGTTTTGTTTGGCTTGGCAAATGTTTCCCCAACTAGGACTTCAGGGAGGAAGGCAGAGACTCCAAAATGCCTTCATGGAAAATAAAGCATATTTAAACTCCAAGCGAGGAACTGTTCCTCTGATCAGAACCCTCTGAAATCAATTCAAATAGCTGAGGCAGCCTGGGAGCTCTTGATGACTGTATTAACATTTTGACATTTCTTTGCACAGTCACTGGAACTACATTATTAGCAAGGATCTAACAGCCTTATGCTCCACTGTGGAATAGTACAGCAGGAGAGTGGAAAGAAAAATAAAATAAAATAAAATCACAGTAGACGCTTTCCTATCCTTCTGACAGCAGCATTCTTCCCAGAAGAATATGCTCTCCTGGAAGGAACTGTTTGAGAAAACCAAAAATTCAGATTGCTACTGAATTTTTTTCTTTTATATATATAAAAATAAGAACATTTAAGAAAGCCATTTGTGCTTCATCCTACTGGTTGTTTCAGAGGCACTTCTTCCTACTTCCAGTGCCAAGGAAAACAAGGACTGCAAATCAATAGCCAGAACAGGGTACCTGCAAACTTTTTTTACTTATTTGGGAGCAGACAAAGGGGGAAGAGAGAGAGAGAGGAGGAATGGGAAAGCAGGAGTTCCAGTCATCCCAAAGCACGGAAATTGAAATACAGGGTACCACAGCACAGGGTGGCCTAAAGCCTCATCTGGGGAACACCATGGAATTTTCCTGCAATGCATCCAAGATGCTCAGAGAAACTGGGCTGCAGCAAGCATAAAACAAGTCCCTAATCACTACATGCATGACTAAAAAGCATGAGACATCTAATTCTATTACCAAGCAGAGCTGTGAAAAGCATTTCTCATCAAAAAGCAAAATGAGTAAGGTTTGGCTACTTTACTGTAAGAATGTGATACTGTAGGTATAAAAAGAAAAATGGGCAAAGGGTTTTTTTGCAGGCAGAGCAGTGCTGTCTGGAGGTGAGAGCAGGGAACCTGGCAGTCTATTCCTGGTACTGCCACCCACTCGTGCCAGCACACCCAGCAGAGCCCGGACAGCTCATGTCACCCAGCTGGCACAGGCTGTGCCACCACAGCCAACTGCAGCCCCAGGGCACTGTCCCACTCATGTAAGGAATAATCTTTTTAATAAGAAATTATTACCTCTCATGTTAACATGAAGGTGTCTTAAATTTTCTTTTAAATGCCAAAGGAAGTCCCACTATCATAATGTTTACTAATTTTATACACTGCTTTTAATGTTATAGAATTAACTTAAACTGAGTGATCCTTGCAGTCTTTGCCCTTTCCCATGTGCTGAGAAATGCCTAGTGGGGTAGCTGTTTCTCTGTTTCCAAAAAGATTTCCTCCTCACAGCATCTTTTGGATTTCTGTACTTCTATAAAAGACAGCAAAAACCAGCAAAACAGCTCTCAATACTTTCAATACAAGATGCAGATTAACCATGCAATAATAAACCAGTTTCCCCTAACTTGGGAATAAAATTGTGGCACACCCTCATTTGATCCAAGATCATGCCAGACCAGCTGACGTTTCCTTTCCTTCCTGTTTGGTGCTGGGCTGATCTGCTTGGACAGATTTTCTGCAATTCCTGTTCAATCCACTCTTTGCAGGTCTCTGGTTTCACTCTCTGTGAAACTGTGTAAACTGATGTTATTTACACATTAATTACACAGGCTTAGATGGTAAAGGCGAGACCAGAGTCAGCAAGAGCCCCAATCCTGCTGTCAGATCCTCTGTGTTAATTTATCTCAGGTCAGTGTAGCTTCAAGGCAAGTCAAGCAGAGGGATCCACTTGCCTGATCAGGAGTGAAGTTCTCATCACTGGGGTGGGAATGCTGGCATGGGACAAATGAGAAACTCTCAGGAGAGGAGCAGCACTGAGTGAGTACCTCAGCCTCTTAATTTTCCTTGATCACAGCACTTTTGGTAAAGTATCTCTCAGCAAAGGCTTGAGACAATTAATTAGGAAGCACCCTGGAGTGTGAACAACAGAGTATTGCTGTCATTTGAAGCCAGTCTTTATTAATCTCTCCAATTTCTGTTAGGCAAGGTTACATAAACCATGTTCTTCTATATTATACATATTTGCTTTGGGTCTTTCTCCTGCAGGGGGATAAAACTTAAATGCAGAGGGATTTTGCAATCTTTAAAACTCAGCTGTTAAATATCCCTTTACTAATAACTTACCCCATTTTGCCATCTGAGTGAGCACTTCAAATGCTCTAGATAGGCTGCAGTGCAGGAATCAAAGAAGAAATATTGGGTCATTTTCCACGAAATTCTAATTTCATTTTGAAGCCCAGTAGGCATTACCAAGCTGATGACAACAGAGCTACAAAGAGTTTGATGTTTAAAGCATCTCCACTGAAAAAGGCAGAAAAAGAAAGAGACTTTTAGTCTGGATGTCTCAGCTTTTCATATGGGTGGTTGACAAGCTGGGCTATAGGGTAAACCATAATGTGCCAAGCACCACGGAGCCTGGAGCCAAGAAAGGGATAATTTCAGGCAAGACCCAGTCTCTAAAGCCAAAACCACTGGCCTGAAAGCTTTTCTCAGAAGGTTTTCTGTTCCCATCAGTGCTGGGATGAATTTTAACTCATTATTGATCAAGGGAATTTTAAAATCAATTTTAATTAAATGAAAGATTTCTATCATGGCTTGTTCTGTGTGGAAGTCACACAGACAATATATAAATATATGGATGCAGATCATGCAGAGTAGATTTGTAGCAGTTAGGTCCTAACCAGGTGAGAAAGAATCCCAAGTTACATGTGAAAGCAAATTTGTTGCGGTGAATTATCTACAATACCTGTCTATTCCCCCTTTATTTTTGCCTTTGCTATTGGAATTTAGCTGCGATCTGAACTTTCTTTCTTTTTAACCATTGGAAGCGTTTTCATTAGGTTCTCTCTCAGATCCCAATGACTAGAAAAGGGTTCAAGGGGCTGACTATAGAAAGCCCTGGGTTGCTCAGGTTCCTGCTCAGGGATTTCTGCTCAGATTCCTGCTCACAGCCAGGTCTGGGCAGGGTGATGAGGAGAGCCAGCCTCTCGGCTGAGGCTCCGCCTCCACACACAACATTTCCTTCACATCTCAAACCACTTGAATCTCCAGGGCAGGCAGGAACCAGATCTGCTGTGCAAGACATAAAAGAAAGCATGGAAGCAACAAAATCAACTGATGTAAAGAGTGATCACCAAGTTCAGCTCTTCAAGCAAACCCTCTTACTCCTTTCTGCGCTGGAGGGAGCCTGGGCAGGTTCCACCTTCACCCATGAGGAGCCTTTGCTCCCCCACTCCCTTGGCTAAACTGGGGGTTTATCCTTGGGGTACCTGAGTTCCCTCAGATGGCACCCCAGAGGACAACGAGGTTTTCACCTTGCTCCAGGTGCTGCTGACTGTCTGAGGATGCTGCTCGCAGACAGCCTCAGGGATTGCCACAAACCCAAGGGACTCGGGGCTCCTGTACCGTTGTGTGAAGCTCAGAAAGAGCAGATCTGCAGCTTTCAACACCTGCTGACGTTAAGAGTCCCATTCCTCGTGCTGTGCCTCAGACAGGTCAGCACACTGCTCGTGCCATGGGTCACAAGTTCAACGCTCAAGTTCAGCCTTGGGTTCAGCTGAGGCCCCAGAATAAATCAACAGAAAGCAACTTCATCACACACAGACAATGCTGAACAGGCTCACGAGACTTCTGTAACATTTACAACTAACATGAGGCTTCGCATGTACTGCAGGCTTTGCAATTATTAATTCATTAACATTAATTCATTAGTCATCATGCTGTCTGAGTAGCACAGTCTTATCCTTCTTCTTTGTGTAGGAAATCAAAGGGCCAAAGGGTTAAATGACTTGCCAAAGGTCAAAGAGAAAAATCAATGGAAAAACTGGAATTAGAACCTAAAGATACCCCCAATTCCTTGCTTTGTGTTTATTTCACTTTACCTCACCTAATCACAGGCAACAAATAAAATAAGCAAGGTCCCACAAGACTCCTCATAGCCAGAAGAGCTTTTTTCAGCTGCAAGGTCTCTACCAAGCCCAGTTAGAATCTACAAGGCTTCATTGTGTTTTCAAACACAATGCACACTGCAGTAAATAGGTTATTTTACAACCCTGGCCCAGTTTTCAAAGTGGCCTCAATCAGTGTTGTGCAAAACATTCATGTCCAACCACAAAATTACAATCAGCCTTTGTTTGAATCCAGCCCGTGTCCCTGGCCAGCGGTGGTTAGTCCCAGCTCACAGGGTCTGTGAACTGTTAGTCAAAGGTTTTTGCAACATTTCTGCCCTGCCTGGATTTCTCTGAATATTTATAGGCTGCTGTTCTCCAGTGACTTTCATGTTCAGACTGGGCTGGCCGGCGGGGGGTGGGAAGGGGATGTAAATAAAGGAGGGAGTCACATGTTTTCCACTCGCCCCACTTGTTTTGCTTCCAGTAAGAGACACGTGTTGCAAGAAAACAACTGCAAGGCTTTGACTGCGGGACATTTAAATCAGTGGAACAGTATTTCTACACACTTGAATGTTTTCAAACATCCAGCTATTGTGAAATAAGAGTCAACTGTTTGGCTTGTGGAACTAAAATTTGTAGCACTGCTCACCAATTTAGGAGTGGGGATGAGACACATCTCTTCAAAGACTCTCGACAAAGACTGTGAGGTATCAGCAGCAGCAATCAGCTTGAAAAAATCCGTGCCATGGTTTATCCTGCAATCAAAGCATTCCAAGGCAGGATCCACAAAGTTTAGTCACCGCTGTGTGGAAATTCACACAGTGCTGATGAGATCAATGGAGCACGTTGGGCACATGGTGGTTACTGTCACTGATCCTTACGTAATTCCAAACACCAGGAAGAAATCAGGAAAGCATGTGGATGTCCAAATAGCTTTGCTGAGCATAAGACATAAGCAAGCCCTTGCATCATATGTATCTCCTGCTTCACTGTCTCTCTTAAACATGATGAGCTTTGAGCAGAATGGGATGGTTTCAATATTTCTTACAGGGTTATTTTACTTCTGAGACACAATGGAGAGGTATCTCAGCTCTGAGGAACCCCACCTCCCCAGAGATGTAGGTTTGCCATCCTCTGTCCACAGATCCTCACCTAAAGGTCTGTACATCCAGCCTTGGCTGTTGCATGATTTGCTGCTTAAACACAAAGCCAGTTTTGTACAGGAGGAAAATCAGCTGATGGCACAATCTAGAGCTGTTTTCAGAAATCAGGCCCCTGTGGGCTATGTCTCTTCAAAACATTCCCAACAAGGGCTAAACAAAGGAAATATCATTGCTGATGGCAAAATATTCTTTATTCCAAAAAAATCTGATGAAACAGAAGTCTGTCCATATGGATGACAATTCATCTTAACTGGAGATGTCTGCAAACCTCAAGTGGAAACTGCTGAAACCATAGAAGTTAACTGTTGAAAAGACACAGCTGAGGAGCAAAACAGAAAAGAGAATGACAGTCTGTGGACATCTAATGGAAACTACCTCCAGTGTCAGTGCACAAAAGCTGAACCGCACTAGAAACAGAAAAGACTGATGTTGACCCAAGCCCTTTGCAAAATACCCAAATCTCAGAGGACAGCATGGAGAGAGGTTTCCTCTGAATGCAGCTTTATTCCGAGATATTTCCAGTAATTCTTGTCTCCAGCCAGGACAAAAATACCAGGACAATTGTCTGGTTTACAGTATTTTTGTTCTTTTTTATAAATCTGATCCAAAATCTAAAGTGTACAGGGTCATAAGAGGATGAAATATAAGGAAGGAGTATGAAAGAGACAACAGAGATGGTTTTGTTTTGATTATTTCCTTTCCCAAAAGTTTTGTGACTTTAGGCGTAACTGTTGTGCAGAGGGGAGATGGATTTCCAAAGTTGACTGTTGCATACTCATACTGCTCATAAAGCAGCTGAATAATTGCATTAGAGGTTCACAGAAATGTTCTGTTAATGCACACTATATTCTGTTTTCCCCTGGCAATTTTGAACAGAATATTTGTCCCTACAGCTTTTCAGTCTTGACTGAAAAGAGAAAACTTTGTGTTTTGGAGCTGTGATGAAGAGACAACATGGAAACTACATTTTTTCCCTGTTGACAAGATCGCTTATTTAGTAAAAAATTAATTTTTTCCAAAAAACTCACAGAGGATAAAAAGTCTTTCATTGTTCCTAGCTCTTTTCTAATTCTCTTTTAAATATATGAGGGAGGGAAGGATCTTTCCAGTTGTTGTCTTGTTCTGTCCATCCTTCCTGCACGGGAACATAAGAGGGTTTCACATTCATTAAAACTGCAACACAGCCTGGCTGAAACATGAGTTGGGCTGCATATAGAATAAACCACAGCTATATTACAATGACCTTTCCTGATTATCTTGTACTCTGTCACAAGTTAAATGAGGTCATTACTGATGTTACTGGCATTCCTCTTCCTTGGCCCATGACTTCAAAGACTAATGGGCCCCTTTTGTCACTGAATTCTTGTCAAAATGTTCAGTCCAATCAGACCCCTAATAACTGCACGCAGGGTAACATTCACAGATGAAAAGAACATGCAGACACATGCCTTATACATAATTAATCCTTCCAATGAACTTCATGAATTTCAAAATTACACAAAATGGAACAAATCCAACACAGAGTCTCCTGTGGGCATATGAGGTCATGTATCCTGCCAGGAGGGTGAAAAAGCCTTACTCTAACATGGACACCCAGCAATGACTCACACAACTTCATTAACTGATTTATTTTCTCTTCTTGCTGTCATCTCTATGGCTTTACCTGAGGGCTGACAGTGTTAATCAAGACACCTGTCTATCACACCAGAAAATGAGCACCCAAAACTATCACAGGAGTCAAAAGAGGTCCTGGCCTTGCTATCAGCCCTGCTATCATCGAGGCAGCCAATTCTGTATCTGTCCAGTTCCAGTTATTCACACAACCAAGAAAGCAGATTTCTGTCCAGAAAGTTTTCCCCCCTGCAGACAATATTGGGGGCAGGGTGGAGGGCAGGCTTCGTTCTTGGACGCCTGTAAAAGCAGCGGTTGACAATTTTCTTCCTAATGAAAAGTTTGCCTAATTCGGCGCTGGCAAGGCCATGCACATGTGGCAGCCACATCAAGAGGATGGGCACTGGCACGGAGAGCAGCAAGGCCTGCAGTGGTTTTTGGGCTGCTCCATGCCAGCTGCGTGCTCCAACCCCACTCTCACACGTGGGTCTGTCATCCAAGCACACAGCAGCACTGCTCTAACCAGCAGCTTTGTTGGATTTGCTCAAAATCAACAATGTGGACGTCTCCTTCTAATAACAACACCGGTATTTCCTCCTCCTTCTTCATTCCACATCTGTCTCTCCATGTGTTGTTTCTGATAGGCATCAAAACATGCCAAACATATCAAAAGGAATATTTTAGTTTGGCCTTACCCCAATTTTATGGAGATCGTTTGGAAAAAGTATATATTGTTTTGTTTCTTCCTAAGTAGATTAATTTGGTCTAGAAATCTCAATATTTTCAATATAGGAAGGCACCACTCTCCTTCCAGCCAGTCCAGTGTGGAGTCAACACACATCCATGAGAGTGAGGAAAAATCAAACAAATCATGGAAAAGAAGAAAAACAAAGTGGGAAACGGTCACAAAACCAGCTCTACACACATGAGGATTTTAGAAGCTGAGTTCTTGGAAGCAAAATAGCAGAAATTGATTTTTGAAATAGATTATCATAGAAAAGGAAGACTCAAAAGGTCAGCAAGTTCTTCCCCTTGCACAACAGTTGGATAAATATTTCAGGACCGCTCCTGATTGATTTCAATCTAATTTGTTGCTAAAAATGTACAGTAAAGGAAATTTGAAGCCTCCTTGGATACATCTTTCAGATGCTTCACAACTTTCATCATTTAATTTTCCTAGTATCTTACACAAATCAACTTGCAACTTTGCAGTAATTGAATCCAATTATTTTTTTACTTATTCCCTCTGACCCAGAGAAAAATGTCAATGTTCTTTTTATAAGAACTTCTTACCTAGAGCAATAGTAACCAGCTCCTTAGCTCCATCACAGCCAGACCCAACACGGTGTCTTAGTTCTAAAGATTCCTTCCATTCATCGGAAAGTTTGCAACTCCATGTCATGCAGAAGGACATCTGCTTTTCTTCCCAGCCCCACTCTTCTTTGCAAATCCCATACATCCTCTTTAAAGCACACAGCCCCAGATCCCAATGCCAGTGTTGACCATATGTGAGCCAAGTGCAGTCAGCTGCTCTTTTGCTGAGCCCTCCAAGCCTGACACCACACCTTTTTTAATCATTAATTTAATGTCTGTCCCCATCCCCTGCCACCAATCATGTACCTATTTTACAGCTACTTAATCCTGACCAGATTTCCTTCCCTCACCTACAACATAAACTGGCAAAAGCCCCACAAAAATTGGGACCTATTGCATCTTGTTTTTTCCTCTTAAGCTACTAAACTGGTTTTCCAAGAAAGAAAGGAAAAAAGAAATTATGTTATAGCAAAATGCTTCTGTGTCCCATTTCAGATTTCAACATCAGAATGGCTAAGAAGCTGTAACAATATTTAAGGATTAGTCTTGAAAGAGAGATGCTGGAAGTTCATCCTGGGAAGAGTCTGAGGCAAAAGGATTCTGATGGAAAGATTATTTTTTTCAGGGAGAGCAACAGTAGCTAACTTTCTTCCAAAACAAAATATAGCTTCCACTCCTAATAGAAATCATAGGAACTGGGCTTGGTACACACAAACCAGTTTAAACTATATATTTTGCCCTCAACAATTAGAAGAACAGAACTATAATCTGGAGTAACCACACATACATTTGCCCTGCAGCAATGGTATGTCAGTACAAGAGCCTGGAAAACAGTAGTTTATAGTAGTCTGCACTTAAATTTGAGGTTTTCAGTTTCTCAGTGGTTAGATCCAATACAGACAAATAAATTCAGAAAACAAACATCAAAATATAGAAAATTGCAGCAGCAGAGAGGTTAATACACTCCATAGTTATTGGATTTGTCACCATTATATGTGAAAAACAAAGGTCTGCATTTTGAGAAGTAAGGTTTATAAAATTGACTCCAACTGACTATGACAGTTCTGTAGGAAAAGATGTTTTCAAAACAAAATCCACCCTCCGTGGAAAGGAGATAGAAGGTCATAATCCTCCCAGAGGAGCCATAAACAACCCAAGATAAGGGCAGGGAATTTGCTGAAAGCGTGCTCTCGTGCTCAGCCCAGCTCTCCTTGCTGTCCTCTCCTGCAGATGTAACCTTGAAGGACACTGTCATGTGCCGCTGACTCATGGCAATGCTTATGAAAAATCAGCAGAGGGGTTTTTTCCTCTGCATCTTGCAATTCATCATCTGCTTTAATTCATACAGAAAGTCCTGACCAGCTCCTGGGAGCACACAAGGCCAAGCTCAGAGTCCTTTGGATGTCTGACCCTCACATCCTGAAGAATTTCCCTGGTTTTATAGGGAGAGAGTTGCACACTTTGGCATGAGATTATCGTTGTCCATGGGCACCTTCCAAATTATGTCAAGCAAAACCCTCACCTTGGTGGTACCTACAAACTCCAGCCATGGATTTGACATTTCCAAATGTGCAGCCTGTGGCAAAGTTGGGGTAGCAGCAGAGATGAACAAATCACTGCAAATCAGAATTCTGGAGGGAGTGGAACCAGACACGTGACAATCATCAGATAAACCCTCAAACCACTGTCCTCAGCCAAACCATCTCCTCATGTCTTGGATGACCAGGAGTCCCCAACAACTACTAACAGGTTATGGAGGAAAACTTCTTCCACACCATTCAGTATCCTGGTGAAGGATTTCACTTCATTATTTCAAAAATGAAGTGCCTGTTTCTGCACAGATAAATATTGCTATTGGGGTTCTATCAATAGACTTTATTTTGCTCCATCTCAGTCTCTCCCATAAAAGAATGTAGGCCTCACATCTGGAAGGTCAGGTCTGGTGACAAGGTGACAATTTATAGCTATGCTGAGACAGCCTAGAAAAAAAATCTCTTAATTGAACATAGAAACCTTTAGTTCAGTAGATGTAATCTTTCGGGCAAAAACTATAAACTTCTTTAAAAAATGTACATTACAGAGATTTTAAAAGCTGAAGCCAGTGCAAGGCAAATTACTAAATATTTAAGTTCTATTTTAAAAGCAGATTTTTAACACCAAAACCATCAGAGTGTTTTTCTGAGGAGCTGCACATAGACCTTAGATCAGATTGTCTCCAGGGACAGACTTTCCTTTTCGCTGTCCCTCTTTTGATAATCTTTGAGGTTAAGCAAAGAAGAGGATTAGCCCCCCAGAGACCCTTACAATAGTGGGGGATCTCAGGAGGCTTGTAGGCAAAGAAAATGCCAAGATTCAACTCGAGTTTAATAGTTTCAAAAGACTTTTAATGGGGCCATAAACAAAACACGTCACTGAGCACAGAGACTTCGAGCACCAGTCCCGTGCCTGTTTTCCAGCCACAGATTCACATGAAAATCTCCGGAGCCTGTGCAGGAGACAGTGGCTATTAGGCAACTATTTAGCTTTTTGTGCTATGTTTATTTTGGGTGGAAAAGGTCATGTCATATAAGCAGTGACAAAATTACAATCTGGGAGTTTTGTCAGTACAACTACTCTTACACCAGTGACTCTTGTTGGAATAGCTAAAGTGGCCAAAAATCACAAACCAGCCTATCTCTGCCCATCACGGCTCTGTTAGCAGATGTCAGGAGTGTAGCACAGGCTCTGTTTGCAGAACTCTAACCATAGGTTTTCTGTTACAAAACACAGCCCTGAAACAAACCTGCAATCAACTCCAAAGTCAGAAAATGTAGGATAAAAAAAAAAAAAAAAAAAAGTAAAAACCAAAAACAAAGTGACTGGCTCTTTGTTTCTTTTAATTTCCCTAATGGTACCAGATGAACTTTGGAAGTAGCTACATGGAAAAAAGGTAGGGAATGAAAGCCTCCCAGCTCAAATTGTCAACATCATAATACCTCTGGCAGGGACATAACATTTGCAGAGCCCAAGAATTGGAGGCCATTCAGTTGGAAACTTCTGCATGTGAGACTAAATTCCTGCCCACTTGTATTTGAGAAAAATCTGTGTGCCTATTTATTTATTTAAGAGAAGGGCTTGGTTTTATCTTTCAGGCCAATTGCCAGTGCTCCTCATTAAGTTCTGCCTCTAAAAGTCTCTCCTGCAATTACAGTTAAATCAAACCCTGTTCCCTCCCTGTCTTTAATGTTGAAAGCAAAACTCAGCTGAACTGCTTCAATGCTCCTCTGTGATGGAAGGAAAGGATGCAATATCTATCTCTGAACAATGACTTCAACTATTCTGATTTTCTCAGGTTGCCATGAGGTCTGAAACTGGACATAGCAGTGACAAAAAACAGAGGCTTACTGGAATGCAGAGAAACTGTGAAACTTTTCCTAACACACAAAGAGGTGAGATGCCCAACACTCATGCAGATACATGGAACAAAGAAATACACTAATTTATCCTAATACTCTAAAAACAAGGTTATAAAGGAGCACAGCTGGATTTAGTAATTTTTATACCTCATTCATTGTTTTGAAGACTGAAGTGACACCTGCGCACTGGATTAAAGGCAAAAAAATCCTCAAACATTGTAATACTAAGCATGCACATGTTCTGTATAAGTATTTCAGGAGGATTTTCTTCCTAGAAAATAGAACAGACTTTCTAAGTCTATTATTCCTAAAGCAAGAAGGGGCTCTCAAACCCAGCCAACTTCTCCATGCTACAAGGTCCTATTATAACCTTCACTTTTCTTAGATTCTACAGAGCTCAGAAAGAAAAAACCCAATTAATTTATTTGTGAATTCAGCTTTTTTAACTTTTTTCTGGAAGAGGAGGGCACTGAAAAGGTATGGAAGGGGAAATACTAGGAGTTCCACCTCAAGAAGTTCCCTCTACAGCCAGATTTAACACAAGTCATTTTATCAGTGCTCCACACTGGTCTCATTACACCTCTCCCTGTCCTTTAGCCCCAGGGTGTAAGAGAAACCAAGCCCTTGGGAGACATGAGGCTCAGGGCTCTGGGTAGAATTTAGGTCAGCTCAGCACGGCCCCAGGACACCCTATCGAGATTTTAGATGCTCTCACAAGACAGAAGCAGCAGAGTCCAAAGTGAAAAATCCCTCTTCCTTATGAGTAGGAAGAGGTGAATTTCCCAGTTCACTGTAAGCAGCAACAGGGCAATCCAGTAATCTCATTTACATTGGTAAAACATTCGCAATCAATGCCTTTATCCCAAACTGAGAACAGCTTACTGAAAACAAAGTAGACATGGTCTGTTCAGGATGTTAGCAGCAATGAATATTCATTATTGTTAAATACAACCACAACGAAGGACTGTCAGTAGAGAGATCTCAGGGAAATCTAGGACCTGAAACATCTTCTGATGGTAGCTTTTTTATTTTACTGACTGTAAAAGGACAAGAACAATTAGACTCAGAATACAGGTGAACTATTTAGAGCCTAAAAGTGTGGCATTGCAAAAGTTAAAACTCTCCTCCCTCCTCCCTTCCCTTGTGCTTGTCTGAATTTGCAGTGAACCAATTTGGGGAGAAACACCAGAAGAAAATTAATCACGCTAAAAAAGCCAGTCTTTTGCTCCCTGAAGCACCTCACCAAGGCTGACCTGCTGCAAGGGAGGAGAGTTCCCAGAGCTGTGAATGAATCTGTGTCTGTGCAAGGATGGGGGAGAGGGACAGCAAGGCAGGCCAAGACTGCCTAAAACAATTGTGGAATCAAGACTCAAGTCAGGTGAAATCGATCCAGGCAGTGTGTTTCTTCCAGAGATTATCTCAACATCGCACTGTCCTTACAAAGCAAACGGAAAGTTCCACAGATGCATATGTGCACATAAACCCTTGTGTGATTTTTATTGCACTTGGTACATGGGGTTTGACACATTCATCTGTGCACCACAACAGGGATGTGCACCACTGGGTTACATGCAAACTCTATTTGCCAAGAGGTTTTGTTGCTTAAAAGGTTTAGGTCAAATCCATTCTACATTTCAGGTTTTATTAAAAGCAAAACAAATTCTTTAAGAAGAATTTCCTTAAAATAAGTTGTCTGATTTAAAGGCTATAGCCAGAAGAAATGTGTTCCTATTTCTAAATAACAATGCAGTTGAAGCAGGAGTTCTTTAAAAAGCGTTTTTTAAAACATTTGAATCATCAGATCCAGATAGGATGTCTAAGACTAAAAGGTTATGGACAAATGGTTAATGGAAATGGAACTGAAGTCTTGTTGCAAAACTAAATAAACAAGTAAGTGAAGTAGATACTACAGGATAGAAAAAGAGCTGTGAGGGGAAGAATATTGAAAATATGAAAATGTTAAACAAGTGTGGGATAACTTCAATCACTTGATGCAGGAAGAAATGGCATGAACTAAACAAGAACTTTTCCAAGATGAGATAGATAAATAAAACCATTAGAAACCATAAAAATAAAATTAAATCAGTGGAAAACAATGAACTGCTGAAGGGAGCAGTTCAGATTACCTTCAGGTAGAATCATGCTGAGAAGTTCACCGGTCCCTCCTGAAGGCACTGAGAGGGCAAATCCCTCCGTGCTTATACAAAGGTCAGTTATGAGAATTCACTCAGGTATTAAAATGCAAGCCCTAATTAGTACTCCTGTAAAGCTCCTTTTAAACGCTCTTTTTCCAAGCTCAGTCCATGACACCTGCACCTTTGACATAAGCACCTTCTGTGCCATTCACTGCAGCACTCAAAGCCAAAGCTCCATCCCCTGTGAGGCTGCGAGGAGCAGCCTGAAACCCAGCGAGGTGAGGAGATGTAGTTTGCAGGGGCAAGGCATAAACAGCTGCCAGGCCAAAAGAATGTTTCTATCAGGGCCTCTGCTGGGTAAACAGGCACTGGCAGAACCCGATGGGTTGCTGGAATCAGATCTAGTCAAGTTTAGCTCTTGCACACTCACTCAGCTCGTGTCTATCTGGAGGATGATATCTGCTACCACCACCTCTGAAGGGCTCTCACATGGAGAGCATCCTCACTCCAGCAGCCCGAACAGGAAAATCCTTATATCTCTTCTCCTCTCCCATTCATCTGGTTTTTTAACACACACAAGCCCAGTCTGGTTGCCAGGAAGGCGAAGAGAAGGTCAACAAACTCCTTTGCTGCAAGTTAGTTTGTCAAACTCCATTCTGGGCAGCATGACTTTACATGTTAATGTGAGTGTTTGCCTCTGTGTCAATAGCCCCTATTGTGTGCATTTGTAACACAAGATTTATGGTAAAGCTCGCAACATTTTTCAGGCATAATAAGCGTTTATTCACCATCCCAGGTCTATAAGCAGAGGCCTGACAAGTAATTATTGACACATTGTGCAGAAATAAAAGCGGTGGGCGAGCTGCTGTTGCGAATGGCAGCGTGGGTAGGGGGAAGGAGGGGCTGTGTCAAAGGAGTGACAGCCTTGGTGCCCAACATTGTCAAAGCCGACAGTGACTTGCACTGTTCTGTGTGCCTGACTGTATTTGTGCTCCCTGTCACTGGGGTGTGACATGCCAAAACACGAGGAGCGCTCCTTTTCTCATGCTAATGCTTTGTGATGACAGCTTTGTGATCCCCCGGCTGTGCTCAGCTCAACAAGTCAAGGTGTGACAGGCAGCAGAGCCCTTTGTCAGCGGGGGCTGTGCTGCCCTCATCAAACACTGCTTCTCCTGGGCTAAAATGGACCTAAAGCCTGAGGGAACACTTACACCCCACCACCCTTCCTGGGGACACCAACTGCGCCTGAGAACATGTTCTTGGGTCACCTGCCACCCCAACTGACCCCACCGTGCCCATCGCAGAGCCTTGTGCCACCACTAGATGAGGAGGGAAAGAATTTGAAAACCTATTCCCATTCTTCATGAGCTGGGGTTCAAGTCTCCTTTTCTCTGTTGCTCAGGGAACAACTTGTTAACTTCAAGCTAAGCCTAGGAAAGCTCTGCAGAGGTTTTATGGTGGTTTAGCACAACTTGTAAACTCTGCTCAGGATTAATTCAGCCTCTGGACTGCACAAGGTATCACCAGACAGGATTAGGATGTATTAGCAAAGCAGTGTGAAGGAAGGTTGCACGACGCCTACTTGTATTATACTTGGCTGTAAAACCAAAAGTCACATTAGCACCAAGTTCATCCAAAACACCAAAGCAGCCCTAAAACTGTATTTTATATGCTAAAGAAAGCTGGGCAGGAAAGGGCAGAGTTCAGGCTGCCTAGACTAAGCAATGTGTTTGCTTCTTGGGGTTGGAGTTTGCAAATGGCTTGAAGAAGTACATGAGCTTGGCTACTTACATGAGGCTTATTCAAATGATCCAAAACTCAATGATCAGCAAAGCTGGGCTAGGAAACTTGCCAGAACAGGCTTTTCCCCAAGATTTATGGTGCTTCCTGCTTCTTGTTCCCAGGCATAACCAGGAAGTGAACGGAGTAAAAATGGAAAATATTTTTTAGAAAAGTTATGAATCTCTTTTTCAAAGGTTAAAGAAGTTCACTGCAAGAAATTTTGTGTCAACATTCAGACCTTTGCTTTCTTACCTTATCCAAATTCTGCCCAGCAGCTGAGCAATAGATTATCATTCTGAAACGTTAACAGTATTGATGAGAAAGACAAAGAACAAGTTAACTGCGATCCAAAATCAAAGCCATGATATCAGAAAGCACAGGTTACTTACTGTAATTATTTCCTCTCCCTAGTGACACCACTGGGAATCAGTGATCCCATTACATTAGGCATCCTGAACACAAACTGGCAATCTGCTCCAAATCAGCTCCAAGATTTCAGCACGCTGAGCATGGGGGGGTTCAAGGGGCAAGTGGAGGGTGGAGAGGAAGACTTGAATGAAAATTATTTTATTATCTGCAGTTCTAGCAGCACAGAGGTTGGGATTTTCAAAGCTGGCTGTGACATCTGGAGACCATCGCTCTGCGCAGAGGTACCACCATCCCAGGACCTCTCAGAGCTGCATTCTCATGTTTTTCCTGCTCTCCCACCCCGCGTGTCAGAGGCAGCTGAACTTCGATCTGCAGAGCAGCTGAGCCAGGGAGGGAAATGCAGCCCAGCAGGAGGGACGATGCTCAAAGGGCTCTGCTGGAAGGGACTGGGCCAGCTGCAGTGCAGAGCTGGAGCCCCAGGCTGCCACAAAGCCCAGGGAGCTGCTCCTGCCGAGGGATTGAGCCCAGCACAGTCCTGCATGGCTCAGCTCAGGTGTCTGCACTCACAAAAAGCCTGAAAAGCAGCAGTAAGAGCCTCAAAATACGGTCTTTGGTTTGAACTGCAAGGGAAAGCCCCACCCTTCGGTATGCACATGATTTTACTGGCAGAGGCTGTCCAACAGAGCCTGGAGTTCTGCACTCCCACTCCTTGCTTTACCCAATATCTCAATTTCTGTCCATCTTTGGCTGTACTCCAGCTGCACAGGACATGTCTATTCTCCTTCAGCAGGGTATTTGTGTTTCAAAGTGGATTCAGGTGCTGATCTAAGTGTTATTAAAGACTGAAAACTTCCATGTTTCCTATCAGACGATTCTTTAGCTCTTGGAAGATTAAAATTCCTGTAAAAATTTTTATTTAGTCTGAGGCTGGTTTCAACTGATTTGCACAGAAAGGGCTTCACAAAGCTACATCCAGTCAGATCCACAGTCTGAGCAGCTCAAACAAAGAAGGAAACTTCTGAGATCAGTGTAGGCAAGAAACAAGCACTCCATGCATGAGGGGACCCAGATATATCTCTTTCTGTATCTGAGAGCTGACCTGCATTTTCATCTCTCCGCCCTCACTCTTGACTGGAATTACCCCAAGCCCAATGGTCTTTCCCTGCTTTCACTGCAGATCCTATCGTTCTTTTGACTTCTGAAATCCTCTCTTTTCCAACAATAGGCTCTGATCTGTGCAAATAATAACTCACAGTGAACTATCAGCTGCGCCTTTCCACTCCAGTACTTCCATACACAGAGAAATTCATTTGTGGGCTCTGAAGGGTCTGCAATGATATCTGTACCTTTCATTTTGCTGAGATCTCTAATAACCTCTATTTTTAGGTTTATCTTTGTTTTCAGGAAGCCTGGGCTCCACAAACAGAATCAAAACTGCTAAGTACCCTTTCACTCTCTTGCCTCTGTTTGCATGTCTATCTTCTCTGCCCTCCTCAGTCTGAATTTCTTAGGAAACACATCTCAAATGCTAGAGATGTCAGATGGGCCAAGGTACAAATTCCTGGCACTTGTAGATTTTCCTGGAGAGGAAATGGGAGTAATGAAGAGAAGGTGTAAAGGTGTAAAACTCAGCAGGAATATCATCCAATAGAGCTCACCTGGCCTGGGCCCATCAGAAATACAAGATTCTGCAAGTCTCCAGCAACTAATCAATGTGCTGGTACAAATCTACTTTCAGCTGTTTGGAGCTGCTCTGCTAAATTGCCTTGTTATTAGATATTCATTTTACATTCCCAATGAGACCCAACTCTGCAGTTAAACCTGCCTCAAGCCTGCCTGGAGGGGTCAGGAAGGGAGGGGATGTGGGGGTGTGGGGCAACGCCATCCTGGGAGAGCTCAGTCTGGTTTGAGGGCTCCAGCATAGCCTGTGGCTGCAGTTGGTCAGTGTGGGATTAGCCAGAAGCCCCCATTTTCTGTAAACAGGCAGAAGATATTTGCCACATAAATTGTGGTTTATTCAACAAAGGAAAGCCTTTGATTTAGCTTGATCTATTTTCATTTCATTAATGCAAAGGTTCCAGGACAAGAGGGTATTTTACTGTAAGTGCTACTTTTGGCAAGGCTTGCACTGACACTAAAGCAGGCTGGAAATGGGACAAGAGGCTCCTGCACTTGTGCTGTCACAGTCGCATCTCACCAAGCTGCCTCGGGGCCAGCAGGAGATGCAGAATTGCCAATTTTAATCAAAGCCATTATGGCCCAAAGGCAGCTCACCCTGCCCATCCACAGCGCTGCCCAGCGAGGGAACATCCAGCACGAGGTGCCAAACACAAAGTCTGCCACTTCCTTTTAGTGGGAAACCATTTGGAACATCTCTGCTGCTTCCCCATATTGACAACCTGGAGGGCTCCAGGGCAGGAAGCACTGCTCTCCAGTTTTGACAAATAATTTTGACAAATATATCCATGCCTGGTGACACCAGTAGGGCTGAGGTGGCACAAAGTCATTAAAATCAACATTTAACATACAATCTTAACTTAGTACAACAAAAAAACCAACTAAATTAAACAGACAGAAAAGAAAAAGGTTTCCCACACAAGATCCAAAAATAACATCACAATACAAGACAGAAAGGGCAAATTAGACAAAGTTTGGGCCCTTGACCCATCACTACAACTACAACACAAATTTCTGACTGTCATTCTACTTAAAAACATGATTTAATACTCATCTTGCCCAGCACACCTGTCACTGTGGTGGGGGATGGACAGCCAGCCCTGCCGGGCTCTGCAGCACTGGGTGGGGACAAGGGGACGCAGGAGGGTGCAACACCCAGGGCCAGGAAAGCTGGTGAATAGTTCATGGCCATTCGGCTTCAACAGCTAAAATTTGGCTTTTGGTGGTTAAATTGACCAAATGCCAGGCTCAGAGAACGTTACACAAATGTGTCTTTAGTCTGCCTAGGCTTAGACTTCAGTTTAAACCACACAAATGTTATTTAAATCCCAGTGCTTACAAATAATATTATGTTTGCTAATCATTAACATAAACCTGGAGTTTAACTCTAAAATTTTTCACCTCTTTTGGATTTCGGTGGTGCCAAAAGTCACCATCTTCACGAATATGGTGCACACCATAAAACTATAAATGAAAAAGAAAGTGACCTTTTCCCCTAAAGTTACAGCATCCCTAAGTCACAGGGAAGTGCAAGAGGGGATGCAGAAAGCAAGAATATTTTAAAAGCCACAAAGTGGGAGGACAAACAAGAACAACACTCAGCTCTTCCAAATCTGAGGTCACAAACCCATGCAGTCATGGGCACACAAATGCACAAGCATGAATGTATCTGTACTATGGGTCCATACATATGTATTACCAGAAAAAAAGGTTAAATTCAAATGAAACTTGCATAAAATTGGATAATTATTGACATACTGAAATAATTTCAAAATCAATCTCAAGAAAATTTAATGGCTGGTTTAAGCTAAATGAAATCCAAACAAATTGTGATTCAGCACACATTTAGAGCATTCTCTTGACTTCATCTCTGCCGTGTAAGGATGCAAATTGCTTTGGTTAAGGCATTTCAGTATTTTGGGCCCAGGCTTACTTGTGTTTAGTGATATCATACTTTTTAAAAAAAGCCAAACCAAAACAAAAAACTAATTTGAGTGGATCTGGTTCCAAACTTCTTTGTACTAGGTACATATTTGCCACTAACTTTTAGGCACTTTTTGGAGTTTTCAGGAAGACTGAAGTCACTTTAGAATTCGTATCTCACACTTGGGAATGACAGGATCACCAGGAAAACAGTTATCTTCAACACAATAAAACACTGTCTTGGGAACATTCTGGTCTAACAGTTCCTATTAGACCTTTTTGGTTTGGGTGTGAGTTGTCCCAGTGATGTTCCATTGCTTGGGACATTGGGAGCCCAAAAATCACACATGGCACTGGAAGCCACCTGGTTTGCAGGTGAGAGCCATTCAAGCCTCCCCCCAGACCTGTGGGAGCAGGAGACAGAGCCTCAGTCAGCCCAGCACCCCCAGAACCAGCTCAGCCTGCCCTTGCCATTCCTGAGGGATTGGAGAACAACTCAGGCATGGAATCAGCTGCTCCTAACCCTCCCTCACTGCAGGAGATGAGCAGGATTTGAGCAATCACAAAATACAGAAGTAGAAACAAGTATTTGTGTTCAAGAGAAGGAAGATTGAGTGTCCAACCACAAATACCTGGTGGAGAAAGTGATATTCCAGTTTCTTTACTAACTCATTGATTTCTCAAGTAAATAAATCCGCTCTGTCAGTCCTATCAGCACTTTTTGTGGCCCTACACAGCTGCCAGGTGTCATTTCCCTGTTCCTTTTAGTAACACCATACCACAATCTAACAGGGATCAGCAAGAGGCCTTGCAGAGAGCCAACCTTCTTTCAGGGTAACTTTTAGGGGTTATAAACTTGCAAAGATCAGTTTTGTCAACACTGAATGTAATACATCTCACGTTAGAAGCCCTCCAAGCCCTGCTGATCTATTCTATTTTTCCAGAAAGCAAATGACTTTGAAATGTTCTCTTCATCTGTCACAGTTATCTGGCACCTATTTACATGCAAATATAATAAAGTGGTACTTGCAGTTAAAGACAAGATCACTCTAACCTAGTTGTCACAGAATGGGTTTCCTTTTAGCAACCTTTTTTTTCCCCCCTTAAATAAAATTATTACAAAAATATTTTAGCATGTTAGAGACCCTTGATGAATAGGCCAGTCCTGAGTCTTGGAAAGAAAAAGGGGACCAGACAAACTCCTTGGGTTAATGCAGTCTGGAGAGATGAATGGCTGATCTATCCTCAGGCTGATCCAGCTTCTATCAAGTTCAAAATAAGGGAAGGCAAACCAAGGACATCCTTCCCCCCTCATGATTATTCATTTCCTTTATTCAGCACAGTCCTCCCCTCATGCCTCTATGGAAATATATATTAAATAGCCTAAGTTTCCCAAGCATAATAATTCACTTGTAAACTTCTAGGAAATTCCATTAGCACAAGCCCTTCTTTAATTTAACTTCACAACATCTGGTGAACACAACAACAGTGCCACTTGCAAAAAAAAAAAAAACCTTTCAAGTTCAACTTCTAGCAGGATTTGGGGGAAGATGGAGAGACCTCATGAGAGAGAAGAACACTGATCAGCACACACCAAAAGTTGCAAACCATGCCAGGAATTCCAAGATGGTTAAAACCACTTTATAAATTTAGTGTCTAATTTCTGACAGCTGATATAATTGGTAGCATGAAGAAACAGCCGGATTGGTCAAAAGGAGTACAAAGGCTTTGTTTTTGTAAAAGTTTTGCTTCCATTGATAAAACTTTCCTTGTCTTCAGTGAAGTGTCATTTAGATTCTAAGTCTTACTGATGGCATGGTTGGAAGGTTTGCCATAAAGCCTTTCCTCAAATCCTTGTGCTCCTGAAAATGCCCACACACAGAAAATACACAAGGTGGGATCAGACCAACCTCCACCCCACCCCAGGCAGTGCTGCTCAGCTGCCCCAGTCCTGTCCTGCTCTGAACGGACAGCTCTGTGTTAAATGCTTTTTCACTACAACAATTCATTAATTAATGTTAATTTAACCCACGCCAGCCTGAGGAGTTCCAGAGCAACAGCACAGTTCAAGCTTACATCTGATCCAACCTTCCAGCTGCAGAAAACAGCTTGGTGTTCCGCGCAGTTCCTTTAAAAAACACACAAAAATGATACAGAAATATGAATTAATGTTTTTCTGCTTATCTATTCCTTCAGCGGTTTTCAGTCTTCCTGGCTGGGACAGTTCCATATACATTTAAAATATCAATCTAATCTGCCCAAAGAGCTATTGATTTATCAGCTCCATCTCGGTGTCGCTATTGAATGTCTTCAGAAATCTGCCAAATATGTCTATCCTTTCCACTGCTCCTATCAGTCCTCCAGCCTCAATGTCAGCTCATCTATTGATCCAAAAGCAGTTCTGCTCTTCCAGTCTACTGCTCTCTCTCCTCTCCTCACATTGCAGATGTGCTCATAATTGGTGCATAAAATTTGGGGGTAATACTTGTGCTCCCTCCCCAGTAAGATTCAGATCATCAGTCCAGTTCCTGTGAAATCAAACTTATGGAATTAAACCAAAATGGAGGAGAGATGGAAAGAGAAAATATTTTAAAAACTATATGAAATAAAGAAGGAGAAAATGTGTCTGTCCCTGGGGTGTATTTCTGTTATTAATTTCAGTGAGTATTTAGATGAGTAGCCTAACTCTGATGGAGATTCTGTTCCTACAAATAGTCAAAAGAAGTTCAGAACTTCCTTCAGCATTCCTTGCACACTTCCAGCTCTGTGTGCTAGAGCCATTCCAATTCTTTGTCCATGGGCCTGACCCAAGGCCCTTTAATTAGAAACCTCTCAAGTCATAATCATGTTTCTGTCCACACTTCACATTTACAGATCAATTCTGAAAAGACACTTCTGCCACAACTCAGACAAAATATGCACAAAACACACCAAGTGATGAGTTGAGGAACAGTCACACATTCATCCAGCGATTGGCTGCTATTTGTGAGTGCAATTAACCTTTAATTAATGATTATTCCCCACTTGCCCATGTGCTGCAGTCACCTATTGCTTCCCTGACAAACCCCTGCAGGAGCCCAAGGCAGACAGGGGAGCTGTCACTCGCTCCCATCTGTGCTGCTTGGTGACATCTGCAAAGTTGACAGAGCAGCAGAGCCCAGCCAGGCCCGGCAGAAAGAGCAGCTCCCACTCACAGGATGTTTTCATACATTATTCTGCTGATCACAGACACAGGGCTCAAGGAGCCAGCTGACAGGCAAACAAACTCAGCTTAACCTCTCTGCCCAAATTCCATTTTAATGCTCAATTCTTGGCTTCACTCAGAGCCCGAAGTCTTTTGAAATTTGAATTTGGTTGACCAGATTTTTCATTAGTGGGATTTCCTATGAGCAAATGCCATATGAAAGCAGACCTCACTTCCAGGAAGAGTTTCACAAGGATGTTAATTATTCTGCCTGCAAACATGCAGAGGGGCAGCAATCCCTTGGGTCACCTCCCCAGCAGCCTGTGACTAGAGCATGCACTTTTGGGGAATGCTGAGTTCGGCAGGCAAAGTGTAACTGCTGAGTTTATTCAAGAACAGCAAAGGCTGTGCCTTACCATGTCTGCTTGGGGCAGTAAATAAACCAAAGAGTACCTCGAGCTGTGTGGATATTTTCTAAAGTAAAACAATAAGTTTGGTTGAATTACAGAACAAACATTTATAAAACTGAAGAATTAATCGATTTCTGCTTCTAGCCCCCATTGAACAAATCCTCAAATGCTTTGACTACAATAAAATGTAAAACAGTCAGGAATTAATTGTGAAATGCACTGTTGGTATTCAGTCTCATCCATGTATATTTAGAATTTCCTAAAAAGCATTAACTGTCTGTGTTTTTTTAATATTTTTTTCTACATCAGTTAAGTGATACCGATAGAAATTTTAAAGAAGCCACAGTTATACTTGTATAAAATTGCTTTCTCCAACATAATCTTGTCACTATGAATGCGGATCCGAACATATCTTTAAAAACCAACCTTGTATAATTGTACCTGTGGAGGATTTAGGGCTTAAAACTGTGACATAATGTTTAAAGCAGTGTGGTTCTCTAACACAGGAAAGGTTGTAATCTGTATTTATAAGCTCTGCCCTCTGCAGAAATCTTGTGCTTCATTGGGGTATACACAGAACTCTTTGCAGGATCACGGTCTCCATCAAGTAGTTTATACACATAAATAGAAAACTCTTTGCACATAATCTTGCAATTTATGGCAGAACTGAAACCTGCAACTAGGTTTCCCAAGCCCAAAGTTTATATTTGTTACTATACCATCTCTCCACTGTGCTAAGTAAACTTCCTCTAGTCACTTCACCTTTTTGGTTTTAGTAGAGAAATTCCTAAAAGGGAATAATACAATTCCTTCAGATGTAAGTCTAACAAGAGAAGGAGCTGCCCCTGAAGAAGGGAAGGCAGCTTTGCATGGGATATACCTTTTGTTTCTTTTTTTTTCAGGATTCTAGGACTTGGTAGGAACATGCCCCAAGTGAATTACCCTGTTATTGTAAGGTAATGCAGCTAATGCTGCAAACCTGATTGGACACGAGTACAATCAATAGAGATAAGCAGAAGCAGCAGCCAGATTTCTTGAATAAATGAATTCTTGCAAGCTACTTGCTCAGCTGCTCCATCAATGACAAAACTCCCATCGATTTCAGTGGGAAATAGGATCAGGCCCTGATTTCTGACACTGCTGATACCAGTGGTCTGTTATATAACAGGTGATATACAATTAATTAGAATTTAAACCATATATATATATTTTTTAAAGAAACCTGTTTCTTTGTCCCCAAACTTCCATGGTCCCCTGCCCTACAATAAATCATGTCTATTATTAATCTTTCCCAAAACTGTAAAGCAGCAGAGGAAAATGGCAGCGCCAGCACTGTGGTTCAGGTCTCACAGCCCTCATTAATAAACTTAATATAAGCATTGGAGTATTTCAGGAGTGTAGTAAGTTACAGAGTAAAGACTTTCCTTTGGGTGTAATTTCATGTTCTTGCTTCCCACAAAAGTAATGTATTTATTCCAGAACCTTTGTCTTTACGGAAGTGAAAAAGAGAAATTAAACCCCTGTTTTATCAACTGACATGGTGTGAAGTTTAACTCTCTCACCTGACAGGTCAAGCATCCTTGGAGCTGCAGAAATCTTCACCTGTGCCCCGAAACTGCTCCTTGCACAGAAGCAGGAGGCCAACACACACAATAGCCATGGTCTGAACAGCCACTTACCTTTGTGGACATAATTATGTAGAGGAGTAAATAAAGAACAAATAAAGTTTCTCTTGCTTTCTGTTGTAGTTAATAAAGACAAGTCCAGCCTGCGACTGCTTGAACACCTTGCCCTAAGTAGAGTGAGATTTGTGTGAAGAAGAGTGCAAAATACAAGCACTCTACAAGGTTCTTATTGCACCTGCCCAGCTGATCGCTAACTGAATGAGAAAGGGTCAAAGTGAAGCCACATTATCTCCTCAAGAGAGAAAATGAAACCCCAGAGACAGCTCCAAGTCACACCCAGTTCAGAACCGAGCTTCAGAGCAAGTCTTGAAAGCACTCTCCTCCCACTTGGAACCTCCCTCTGGCTGATGAAAAAGCATCTCTGCAGCAGCTGCAGAAATCCACCCCCCGGAAGATCAAAGATAATGTATTTTTCAGCTGTCCAACACAATGCAAGCACCAGAACAAACCTGGAGCTAACATGGGGATCCCAAGGAGCAGGGGGCAAGAGGATGCAGCAGTGAACAAGAGAGCAGAGCACGGAAGGACCACCAGGATGTTGGAGGAGCAGAAACAGTCTTGTGTGATCAAATAAATTCCCACTAAAATTAATTTAATATTATTGTATCAAATGTTGCAGTTGATTTTTAAAAAACCCCAACAAACAAACAACAAAAACAAACAAAAAAACCCAACCAAAACAACAAATTAGGTCACATATTTCAAAATAGCTCTGCATCAGAAAAACTGTTTCCAAGCCTGTGGCAAAAACCCCATCAAAGTCCTTCGAATTCCTTGGCTAAAGGTGAGAATTTCTGAGAATCCTCTGACATTCATGAAAAGATTTTTAGAGATACTCAACACTAGAAACTTAAATTTTGGTGCTTTTTAAAAAGCCATTTGACATTTCCCTCATTCTTTTTATTGTTTTTTCTTTTAAAGTTATCAGATCTTGCTAGGAAAAAAATGAACTGGAGGCAATGTGAATGTGAAGTAAATGGGGTACAAAAATAGAGGCAAATAACATACTTTGTACTATCCCTGGGGCACAAGAAGATGTGTCCAGCAGTATTTGGATTAAAAATAACATTTTGAAGCAACATGAATAACCCAAACACATCAAAATGCAGTTACTTTAATTCACAGTTTTAATGGTTTTATTTATTTCAATTAAACCACAATGGCTCTAGTTCATTACCTAGTTAATAATGTGAATTAGGGAGTGTCAGTTAACACTGGTGCTTGCTATTTTTCTAAAAGTGTCCAGCACCGATTTGTCAGGAAAGGGGTGTTGCTTATATGGAGAGAGTCAGCAATGGTCAAACATGTGTTTATCATATGAAGGGGCAGTTTTTGATTCTTTTCTTCCCCTCCTAGAAAAGGACCAAGTCTAAAAGCAATTCCACTGTTTCAGAAAGCATAATTCCTTAAGGATTAAGCACAATCAGGCAATACTCTTAAAAACACATCTGTTTTTGTCTACACAAACCAATATTCTATTTAAGGTTTTGCTAAATGCTGTTCACTGCCTTCCCTCTAACACAAACTATTTTTTTGCAATCTACTGGAAGACTGGAAAGGTTTAGCCCCAGAACAGGTGTTTTCTTTCAGAGAGTTTGTAAACAGTCTTATCTACCCACTCACCCTGCATGGGAAACCACACAAATCCAACAAGGTTGGAGAAAAAAGTACAGTTGTGAGAACTCAGTCTGCCTGAAAAACGTACCTGTGCAAAAATCATGGAGATGCAAAGACTTCCTACACACTTACACTTGATATATTTGGGGGTTTTTTTGAGCTTCTGGAATGCCACACTTGGTTACACTAGAAAACGACTAAAAACTTTGGTTTTAATTTTTTTTTCCTTTTCCCTGAATGAAAAACTTTTGAGAAAAAATCTTACAGCAGAGATACAATTCAGTGTGAAGAAACTGATTTTAATCTCCTTTCTGCTATGATGGACAAAAGTAACACTCTCCACTAGGGACAAGAGGATTCAGGAAGGCCTTTGCATAACACAGTCATGTGTACAGGAAAGGGAGAAAAATTTAGACAAAAGCTTTAAAACCTTTTGACTATCTTTTCCAGGTTGAATTTGTGCATTTTGTGAATTAAGTTTATTTCTTCAGACACCCTATTTTCATGCTGTTTCCTCCTTTTTAATTATTACATCCTCAACACACAAACAGTTCATTTGCTTTTACCTGTTTCTTGTGCAGGAAAGAAACTGAAATGGGCTCAGAGGCTCCTGGTGGAAGTCACACATCTTTTCTGTTCGTTCATCTCCCCTGATGTTCCTCCTCTTTGAGCCTGGGAAGACACAGAGAAAATGGAGGAGGGATCAAAAAAAGAAAAGTTCTAATTTATCTCCACCTATCTGATTCTTTGAAACATGAAAACAACATTAAAAATGGATCTATAACCTATAGATTACCAGGAATTACGGAGAGTGGCTGTGAGTTTTCTCTCTACCATCCATCCTGCAGCCCTGGGAGAGTACATGTTGTTTCTGCCCCTTGTGTTTCAGTTCACAAAGTCTCCCTTCCTCTGCTTTTTTCTCCACACTCTCTCATATCCACACACACTCATTTTGCCCTCTGAACCGAAGCAATGACCCATTCCTTGTGATTAAATTAGCGTAAGTAATAAGATATCATAGAGCTGATTGATTTCCCCAGCAATAGTTATTAACCAGCTCAATTCAGAGGAAAGCAGGGCCATTATTCTAAACATTGATTCCTGGACAGGACTGCAGGAGAGGAGCATGCTCAGATATATGGAGTGTGCATGCAAACAAATCTCAATCCAAACCCAGAAAAAGTGGAAGTTTCCAGTCCCAGCCAGAGACACAGAATCTCTTAGAAAACATAGACGTGTTGGGTGATAAAAGGGGACTGCAAGATGTGCTAAAGTTGCCATGATTATGAATTTGTTTCAAGGCAGAAGAGATTGAAATTTGTTTCAACAAGGCCACTGGGGATTTAGGATAACCAAATTGGGTATTTTCACCTATTTTCTTGTGGCTGACTCTTCTGGGAACAAACACGGCTGGCAGAGCTGCACCTCTCCCAGAGCCCTGGTTGGTCCGAGCACAAAGACCGAGAACACCAACTCACTATTCACAGACTTGCCCTTGCTTCTTCTGCACCCACTCCTTGATATTTTGTGATCCAAACCCTCCTGGAGGTCCCTCCTCCTGCCTTCAGCTTTATTTCTCAGCTGCTCTCTGCAGGATTTCATGCTGCACATCACCACAGCACAGAGGACTGGAGACCAAATTCTCCATTTCACTCTAAATGAGCAGTGTTGGCTCTCCCAGTCAAGAAGCCCAAATTGTCCTGTAGTATTCAAAGTCCCAAGATAAAAGAACACCAAAGTACTCTGGAAGTTCCTGACTGTGCTCAGAGTATGCACTTCCTGAGCCGGGAATTTATTGTGTTTCACAACCCTATCTAGATTTTTCTTCTATGACACAATCTAGTAGTTTTTGAGCCCCTGTGAACTTTACAGGATCTGTGGCATGCTGAGGCAAAGAGTTGCATAGCTTAAATCTATTTTTAAGAACTTCTACCTGTTTATTTTGACCTTTTTCAATGGTTTATCTCATTTGAAGCCCTCCTGGGTCTTGTAAGGCAGCTGGAGCTTACTGTGTGGAGGGGAAAGGTAAGTATATTAAGTGACACAAAAAATACACGGTGTGGGTAACCTGAGGAAAGTAGACTGGTATGAACTGCAGAAAAAAAACCTTGGTAGAAGTCAGAGGAAGTTCGTGCAGCCAGTGAATGAAGCAGTCATACATTCAAGCTATTAGAAACACTAAGTATCAACAAATAGCCCCACAGTAGCTCAATTTACTGCCATCAGTTTCAGTTCTGGTCCAAATAGCTCTCCCCTCTCCTGGAATTCGAAATGAGATGTATTACACTTTAAAGAATCTGTGTGAGTGTATGTGTGCCTATGGGACTTTTTCAAGTCACTTATTTGTCTGAATGCCATTGATTTTTCTCCTAATTGTTATTCACTATGCTAATTTCCCTCACAAATCTCACATGCTATTGATCAAAAAGTAATAAACTCTCCAGCAAACAAAACAAGCATTATTGCAATGTTGGGAAAACATCATTTAATATCAATACCATATTTACAATTATCTTTAACCCAAATTTCACCCACAATGCAATGCATAATCAAAATCAGAGAGCTAGGGGCAAAAGGGTAATATTAAAAGACTCCCACTAGACTATTTTCTAGTAAATTATAAGAAGAAAGGCTGAAACAGGATTATCTCAAACAGTTTAAGATATACAGCAAAGGCTAGGAATAAATGTGGCTGAATAAAGTATATTTTCCCTATTCCATGTCCCTTCTGTTTTGGAGACAGTCACCATGAGGATAAAACTAAAGAAAAGGCAGCATCAGTGTCTGTGCCAAAACACCAACCTATGGAGGATCAGGCCTCATTTAAGCTGTGGTTTCTGCATTTCATTTTAGTTTTTTGATAAGGACACACTGGATTCAATCCAGTTTCTAGTGCATGTCTGCTGATTTTCCTCCCCTTGAGTGGTAATGGTAGTAGTAACAAAGTGGTAGGAATTTATGATCATTTCAGTCCTGAATCTTGTTCCAAACATTATGAAATCCCCCAAACTATCAGTTTTCCTTTTACCCCCGTAATTTTCTGAATTTTGCCTTTAATTTTCTCCATGTTAGCTTGAAAACTATCACTCCTTTTCTCCTCTACCTTTCTTCCAATGCAAACTGTGGGCAAGTCAAGGAACTTACTGCAAAGTCAAGGAACTCAGCCTAGAGTAAAGTAAGAACTAAGGAGAAGATCAGGCCCTGTAGGGGAGCAGAGAACCATCCCAATTGTTAAGTCAGATATCTATTTATTTATCCAAATAGAACACATTCAGCTTTTCTTTTGTTTCCTCTATCCCCAAAGTATTTCTCAGTAGAAAATCCACTGTTCATGTTTCAGCTCACTTTGTCCCTTTGTGATGAATTCAGATAGGAACTTCACCCTGCACTGGGTGCAGTGAACTCAGTTTTGCTGCTGACTGCAGACAAAAAGGCATCACTGGAAGCAGATACATAAAAAATCTGAAAGGCTGGAGGGTAGGGCAGCTGGAGCGGAGCAGGCACACACAACTGGATGCCAGGAGCACGACACATAGTTGTGGGGAATTCAAAATCTGATTGAAATCCCACAAGATATCTTTATTTGGCACCACGGCTCATCTTTAATTTCAGCATGAGTGTGGTGTCTCATATTTGGGTCTGAAGCTTCAAATTCATAGAGCTCATGTGTTCCAGCTCAATCCTACTCTAAGGGAATCTAAGGTTCCCAGTTATTTTCCTATAGTTTTCTCTCCCTGCCCTTTCTGGACACTTTCAAATCTCTCCTTTACTAGTCCAAGCACACTCAGATTCAAGGATATTATTTCCAAGTTGCATATTTCCAAGAGCTACATGTCACAGAACGTGACGAACACAGAAATCTGTAGCGTGGGTGGATTTGTGAAAGAAGAGCTTTTGAGTGTGGCCTGCCATTCAACTCTGCACCTGGCAGAGAGGGAAAACAATCCCAGCCAGCCAACTCAAACAAAACAAAAAGCAGGAATGGAATCAGCAATCTCAGGGCAACTCTTGCCACAACCCTGCTAAAGTTTCACGAATCCCACATTCCCTGCAGCTGGAAGAGCAGCCAGGTTTCTGTCACTAGGCAAAGCCACCAGCGTTTGTGTGACTGGTCACCTCCAGAACGAGGATTATTGAGGTAATGGGCCTGTTCCCTCGGTGGTGTAACGTGGCATCGTGCCAATCGTGACACACCAGCCAAGGATCCAGTCCGTGATTTTTTGCATCTTAATAGGCAGACGTGGAATTATTGTGTCTCTGCAATTATTTCTGACTAATTCCTGCCATAATGTCTCTTTGCATCCAGCACACCCCTGGGGGGAAAGTAGATGATTTGTCTGGTGATATCAAGCAAAGTTGCCAATCAAAACAGGGGTTATTAATGTAACACTGAAAAATATATCTAATTAATCTCATGCTATTTGAAATACACATTCTGCTCCCCACACACCCACTTCAGTAGTATTTTGAAAATAAGTCAATTTTTGGAACAATCTGAAAATACTGATATTAATAACATTCAGTAAATTGATGGCACACCCTTCCTTGGATGGCTATGTTCACTCCTCACTCCATTTCAAAACCAGATGTAGCGGAAATAAGCAGCTCAAGAATGGAGAAGGAGAGATTTTTTGAGATCCAGAGAAAGACTTCCATATGATATTGGTGAAAGGACTTGATTTAGTGAGAAGATCAGGAAGAGTGAGCAGCAGAGAGCACAGCACATGTGTTCTTTTTTACCCTTATGAAACAGAAACAAAGAAACATCAGGTAAAGATGACTGAAAACAAATTCAAAACCAATTGCAAAAAAAAGAAATTCTTTTTCCTATGCAGCCCACAACCAAGTTATGGAGTTGATTGCTTCATATAAATTATCACTGATTTAAGTATTTATAAAGACCTGAAAAGGATTAGTCATTGGCATTGATAATCAAAACAATAAGTTATAAAAAAAACTTAAAAATATGGTTGGACAAATGCCAATTATTAACTGCCTGAGATAAAAATACCTCACTCGTGCAAAATGGAATTCCGCAGTTATAGGGTATCATGTAAGGTTTCTTCTGAAGTGTCCTGGCTGGCTACTGATGGAGGCAGGATATTGCAATAGAAGGCTTATGGATCCCATTTGCTGAGGCAACTCATCATTTCTCATTTGGTGATTCAGGGGGAAATAGGTGAAGGACTGCAGGAGTGCCCATGGGGGAGGCACTGAAATGGGCATGAGGAGCATTCTGAGCAAAGATAAGGATTAGATACCTAAGAATAAAATGTTCCTTTTTGGTTAAAAACAAAAAGTCTCACATAATAGGAGGACCTGAGGAATGTGTGTGCTGTGCTGCTGCTCCTCAGACTGTGCCAAGTCATCACCTTGACCAAAATTTGCTAGACACCAGTTCAGTTTCTGAACCTTCCTTAAGCAATCACCGATTCTCGTTAGGAGATGCTATTTCCTGAAAGGTTTAAAAACTCTTCAGCCCCTGAGGCTCACCCTCAGAGCTGGCTGTTGCTGTCACCCAGTCACATCAAAACACTTCCCTTTATGGTTGGCATGAGAGAACATTTTCTAAAATCTGTAGAAGTTGAGGAAAGGAGACACATTCATTTCTTCTGACTATGAAACTCTGCTTCAGGAGGCCACCGAGAAATCATATTCCTTCAGCTTCTCAGATCCTGTTGTCTCCCTTGTCTAGAACCTGTAACATGTCCACAGTCACCCCCGGTACAGAGTGTGGGGTTGTTTTTCTTACTGAACCAACTTATTCTATTTTTCCACTCCAAATTCAGTCCTTCTTGGTCAAAAGTTGTCTTCGACACAGTTTAATAGCAAGAAACATGCCGCAAAGGCTGCACAGCATTATTTTGTTCTTAACATACTGGGAAATGAAGTGTGTGGGTTTTGGATTCTAGGATCCAGACCATCTGTTAAACCTATCAGAGGTTTGAATTCTAATTTGCTGTTGATTTAAAAATAGTCCCAGCATTACCCTGTCATTTTCTGTAAATTATATATTATTTAGTTTGCCATTTTTAAATATTATAGCGTCTTCTTCTCTCTTCTCTTATGGTTTAATTTAGATTCCTTATCATCTGTACTGGTACCATTCTTCCCTCCCAGTAACTGATCCTTGCCTCTGTTCTATGCCAGGGAACCTACCTCACTACTCACAAGCTGGCTCAGAAACTAATGTTGTCATCTGAACACAACTTTATCACTGCTGCAAGACGTCATCTCTGTATAAAAAGCAAAAACCAACAAAAACTCATTTGTTCTGTTTATTTCAGCTGTTTACCTATAGTTACCACACTAATAATATGTCTCATCTTACCACTTAAACGACCAGCATTTAAGGTATCACTGCCACTGTATTAAACTGACAAGCTTTGAAAAAATTTTCCTAGAGAGTCACAATCTGCATTTTTCAGAATGAAGATGGATCTCATCCTCATATTTTATCCTTAACAGAAGACTCAGCACATATCATCATGGGCTCTCTGGTATTTTCTTCTCAGTCCACTCCACAATCTTAAATGTGACCTGTTTTCTCAGACTATAAACTAAAGGACTTCAGTTTGCTTCTAATAAGGGTGTGAGAAATTAGTTCTGCCCAATGTAATCCTGAGTTTTTCTGCTGGAAGGGCTGCCAGCTTAAACAACAAACACCTGATGGCTGAGTTGTACTGCAGATTACCTGGGTGCTCCTGTAAAGTACTTTAGAGATTCCTTTTATTTGTATCACACACATCACAGCAATGAAAGTTGCTGTTTTCAAGCTCTGGTTGCCCCACGGTCCAACCCAGGCTCGTCCTACAAACAGGAGCAGAAAGTGGAAGTGATTTAGGTTTAAGTCAAACCTGATACTGCAGCTCCCCATCGGCTCAGTGAGTGAGGACTGGTGCAGCAGAGCTTTGTGAAGATCAGGACTTTTTACATTTCCTTCTTGTCTAACCCCAGCCAGGGAAAGAGAGACCCAAGGCCCACATTTGACACTTTTTCTGAAAACAGTGGCATACACAGATATTTTACTGCCTGGCACATTCCTGCCCCCTCACTTCAGACTCAGCTAGGAAAGAGCACTTGGCACAAACAGGAGTATGTGCATGCTCTATCTTATTAATTATTTGTAAAACACACACATCTAAAGCAGTGATTCTCAAACATGGCCAGTGTAAAATAAATTTATTTCTCATTACTCAGTTGTATTTTGGTTTAGCTATCAAAACTGCAGCTGTCATGAATTTGTGTGGCTGCAGATGCGCCCACATTAAAAATTAATTGTGTACAGTGGGTTACATACATGAATTCACAGACTGAGCAGGGTGGTGGGCAGGCAACCAGAGGAAAAAAAGAAGGAAAAAAAAGAATTAGTGATCTGACAATTCTTAGGAGTTTATTTAACACTGAAAATCTTTTGGGTTTTTTTCTAATAGTTATCAATTCCAAATTAAGACATCTTGGCAGTTATCATTGCTGCAAGTGCACAGCAGCTCTACCTCTCAGGCACACTGAAACCAAACAACATCTATGCAGCATTCACTGCAGAGAACCAAACTACAGCAAACTCTCATCCTCAGGGTAGTTCAATCCCAAGCACTAAGTTCTCCAATTAAAAATGTCTAAAAATTCAGGGATAATCACCAAAAATCAAAGTAAAAGGATATTGCTAGATGCAAAAGCAGCCCTACACCCCTCCATGACCAAGATAAAACACTGCCTCGAGTGTCAGTACCCCTAAAGACTTGAAAAATCTGTCTCATGAGAGTTTATAATGGTTTCTAATTCAAAAAAATTGTCAGATCTTAAGAATTACAGATTCTTAATCCTTCCAAATTGCAAAAATCAAGAGTCACAGTTTGGTCCTCTTTTCTAGGGCAGCCTTAGAAAGGACATGTTTGTTATTACATGAAGTGTTTTGGGGATTACAACCAAAAACTATCATCTACTGACCCTAGCACAGGGAATGCCAAAAATTCCTGCCACTGAGCCTGTTACTCACAGAATCCCTGGACTGCAGGCAAAGACTGGTGCATCTCCCAGAAGTTCAAATTACCATATTTTCCCACATAATTTTAGATCTCCAGTTACAGATTGGAAGAATCTTAGCTCATTCTTCAGCCGCTCTGTCCTTCCACGTCACGAGAACACGACGCAAGCTGACAGAAGTGCTTGTCCACATTTAATAAAGATGCATTTGGAGTCGGGACCAAGGCTTCTAGGAAATGTACCACAACAAGGAGTTCAGTGTGGCTGGTCCCTACTGTGCTTCCGTGGAGCCCATGTGGCAAAATACAGCTGTGCTGACAAAGAAATGACCAGGGAGAAATCACCGATGAAACAGTCATTGCACCCTGCCTGGTCTTCCAGGGAATTAAAGGCTAAGAAGACAAACAGCAAATTGGGAGAGCCAAAACAAGAAATGCACAGATAATGAAAGCAGGCAAAATCAAGCTGCAGGGCAGTGAAAAGGATGGGGCAGCAACTTTTGCAGAGAAGCAAATGGGGCTTTGCCAGCTTCTCTGGTGAGTTGTAATTCCCTCCATGGATCAGCTCAACATTGTGGTGGCTTCCCTTAATACCTGGTGTGCCAAACTTCAGCTGCACACGGAAGGCTGGGCCCATGAAAGCCCCAGGGAATGGAGCTTGGCAGGGCAGTTCTGATGATCTGAGCCCAGGAGGCTCAGCCCAGTGTCCCACGGAGCTGGGGTGAGCTCCAGCAGCCGCCCCCAACCTCATTCCTGGGCTGGTATTTGCCCAAAGGCAGAGGCAGACACAAGAGGGCTGTGGCAACACACGGTGGTGGCCTCCGGCAGACTCTTCAAACCATAAGTGTACATTAAGACTTTGTTTTGGCCAGACTCTCCTTTGGGTGGTTTATTTTTACTACTTTTTAATTACTCTAATTGAAGGGGGAATATTTCCCTACATTTCTGCCGTTCGGCCGCTTCACCTCCTCCCACCCATTGCTCCATTTGGGTCTGTGCCTGCAAACACCACTGTTAGTCATATTTCTGTGCCAGGGTGAAGCCTGGTCGGGCCTCCCCCCTCCCTTAATTCTGTTGGAAAACAGAGAACAGATGAATTTCATTAACTCCCCCAGCTTGTAGGTTGACACACCCCACGACTCGTAAACACAGGGATTAGCTAAGTCCTTCTAATAAACAGAGGAGCGAAAAAAGAGATCTGTCCACTATTTGTTTAAGGGATTTTGTGTTTACAAAGGAGAGGGGAGCATATGGGAGCAAACCTACTATTTAGCCCTGGTGGAAGGAGAACGGCCCAGAATAAGGAGAAAGGCTCTCCTCACACAAACTCAGATTTTAAGACAGTCACCTCCACATAAAGGCTGAAACCATGTCACCTTCACAATCCTTCACAAACTCTTGAAAATACTGATCTAGAGCACGAATTTTTGCTGGAAACTATGGCTAGAACCCAGACCTGCACTGTAGTCTTGATAGGTAATTAACTGGAATAATTTAATTGGTTCTGTGTATGCATTCAACTCAACAGCACAAAGCAGCACTCCCCGTTCTGGCAGATAAAGGAAGGTGAGAGGCTTTGAGCTCTGGGATCTGGTGGAAAGGAGCAGGCTCCTCCAGAGGAGCTCAGGAAGCATCCAGCACCTGCTTCACTAACACAGAACAGGCTTCCAAAACCCCTGCAGATTTCTTGTTCAACATTTGATATTCATTTTTTACATCCAATTATTAATCTGCATATACTGAATTCTTTGGTTTCTGCAGATCTGCCTGATTATTTAAGCCCTGAGATAAGAAGGCAGAAAATGAGAGAGAAAATGAAGATCTGATTCCCAGATGGATGCTAAAACTGGGAGGGAGGTGGGGGCACACAGACTACGTCATTATAATTTAGAATTTATTTCTTGTTCTGCAGCCTTTCCAAACAAGTATTTGGATCAGAAGAGGCAGGCTAGTTTGGGATTTAGTAGTGATTTCTGTGAATGACCATAATTATTCCAAATTCTCAACACTGAAGCCTCACATTTCAAGGTCTTCCCCATCCTGTTATTCAGAACAATTCGCCTCATTTTACATTTCAACTCTTAGAGGAAGATTCGTACTTTAACAAATGTAACTGTGCTGATATAATGGAATGCCTTTTGTTTTTAATGCCATCAGGATGTGCTGTTGTGCGCACTCCCAAAAATAGTGAAAGTGAAAAAGTGTACAAAATACTCTGAGAGGTCACTCTGTAAAAAGATACTTCTGTGCATTACCTAAGGTTCTTCTGGCTAGAAGAATAAAACTCATACAATTTTTCATGTACATCTGTCTTTTCACTAATGCCTTTCGAATTTTCACCCTGCCTCCCCCCAAATAAACAAGTCCATTCCTCTTTTAAAAATGTTTTCATTTTCTGATAAAGAATCAGATCCTGAAAAGGTCAGGAGCAGTACCAGCAGATTAGTAGGTGCTTCCACTGATTGCAACTGGGTTATGCAAAACACATCTCATTTCCTTTGAGCTCTCAAGCCAAGGTTTGAATACAGAGAGTGAGCAAATATAGCAGCACAGCTGCTTTAAGCTTCCTCCGATCCTCACTCATAATGCACAAGTGGTGCTCCTGCACCAAACTGTGCTGCGATCAAAACCAGCTGATCCTGAGTCTATCAGGACGCTACTGTTTAAATTGCACTTGAGTTTTCACATTTTCCCCTGGTATGTTTTACGGAGGCCCTTGTAAATCGGATAAAATGCTGGAGCAGCTCTAGCTAAGTGTTGCTAATGCTTCCCTTCACAGTTTTTCCTGATGCTCTCCACTGCCTCGTGTGGTCCTCGGGGCTGCCTGCCCCTGACTCTGCTCTAAAGGAATCATTTATCCTGTTCCTTCCTCGTTTCAGTCGATCAGAGATGGACACACAGAACACCCTTCACACGCACATCGCAGAGTACTTATCACTCATTAAAATCAAATGACAGAAAAGAACATAAATTGCAAAGCAAGGCAATTTAAATAATTCTTTAAGACTTGATGTAACACACTCGGCAACTCAAAACACCAACATGGGCAGGATCCACTATTGGATTAATTCAATTTCTTTATCCTATCAGAGATACAAAAAAAGGTGGTTGTGAAGGCCTCACTAGCTAGATGGTTTATATGGTAACACACCTTGAGTGCTTTCAGGTCACATACAGCCAGCTTAGTTGATGGAAAAGATGACAATTTTTAGTTCTGAGCTTCAGGAAGAGTGTTAACAACTGCCTAGAAACTCTGAAGTGAGTATCTAAGATCAGTTTCCAATCTCCTAACCCTGCCTTGCTCCCTGTGGACTCAGCCCACTGTAATTCCATCACCCAGCTACAGGCACGGGATGTGAGCCCATCCCTTCTGCAGAACAAGCTCAGGAGAGATCTCCTACTGACCTTGTGGCAAATTCAGATTTGATATTCATGCCTTCAATGGAAAGCACCCACCACCTGCAGTGTGTTTAAGAGCAGGTATTATCCAGTTCAAATCACGCTGCTTGGAAACTCCTTGAGCGTCAGTTGCAGAGAACATTCTTTTGGTTATAATCCCCTTTAGCTGACAGGAGACTTCAGCAATAAGGCCATCTGCCCCAAAACAGACTGAAGGGCTTTCTGATGGCAGCGATGTGAAGCGTGTTTTCCAGGCAATGTTGTGTTCCAGCAGCTGCTAACAGATCCTATTTACAGGAGCTGCTGTTTTAAGCGTGCAGTGATTGTGTCTCTGATGCTCCACAGCACTAAATGTGTCTGGTTCACCTGCCATGGCAGAGACAACAAGCAAAGCTGTTAAATTGCCCTCCTTGAACTTACAAACCTTTCCAAAGCAGCATCTCTGCACATGAGCAGCTTTGCTCCAGCTGAAACAGCTCTGCTTTATCTATGTTAAGCCTGCCATGCAGGACACCATTTCCTTTTATTTTCTCCCCATAAAAAAGTTAAATTATTTAAAAAAAAAAAAAAAAAAAAAAAAGGGGAGAAAAGAAACATTTTCTTGAGTGGTTGCAGGTCACTTTGGATCAGTGAGGTTTAACTTTAGTGTGTTGTGATGAAATATTAATACTGAGTCAGTGTGTTTATTTCTTCAAGCGTCTGGAGCCACTGAGTGTTTATGCCTCAAGATTAGCAGGAAGTGTGCCCATGCATAGCAGCCCTGTACTTAGAAAGTCTGAGATTTCAACATTTGAAGACTGTCCGCAGCAAATCAGCTGCATTGGATTGTGTGTCAATTCCGCTGTGAGACAGAGAGGCTTTCCCATAGGATTTCAATCCCATAACAAACCAACAGATTGTCAGATTAATAGCAATGCTAGCAAGGCATGTCTCAGTCCCTTCATTTGTGCTGCACAGTATTCAGACTTATCTGGAGCAAGCAAAATTAGGACATAAACTTATGGTAAGAGGGTCCCAATTTATTCATTGTGACAGCAAAAACCCTCTGCTCAGGTATAGTTTGCTTTGTGTTTCAGCATCTAAGACATTACCTGCTGTAAAGAGGGAAAGTCAGCTCTCCAGGTTTTGGGGAAACATATGAACTCATCCTACGGTAAATGGACACAGTTTGGCAGGTTATAAAAGCTTCCCCAGCGCCTCCTGTAAGACACAGCAGCAGCAAACGCTCGGAGAGGTGGGGCTGGGAGAATTGTTTGCACAGAAGGCCAGGACGGGAGGGCTGAACGAGTGCCAGGAAATCTATAGCCTCCCTCAAAGCCAGCCCGCACCACTTCACTCCATAAACATGAGGGACAGGAAGCCACTTGCCTTTCCCATTTGAAAGGTTAGAAGGGTCCTAAAGGAAGGGCAAGCGTAGGAGCAAAGGCAAACGTAGAGGAAAAAGGATACTGCAACGTCCTGCCCCAGTTTCACAGTGTGGCTGGGGGCAGATCCACTTCCCTTGTTCCTACAACAAGTGGAAACAGGATTTGTGTTTTGGCTGAGAGTCTCTCTCGTGTCATTTATGTGGGGCCATCTCAGAATCAGTCTTTTTAGGTGGGTGTTTCTCTAAATGGTTGAGTCATGAAACCAAGGTCCTGGCCCCACAGCAATGTTCAGTCGAGATTTCCTTGCTGTAGTTTTCAGTCTGGCACTGACAATCAGCGCCAGAGCAGCTGGAGCTGCTCTCTAAAGGAAATGCAAGTGACTGGACCAATTTGCCTTTGCTGCACAGGAGGAAATCCAGCACCGTGCATTTCTTACTATGCCAAGCAATTTTCCTGCAAACAGTAGCCCAGGATGTCTTTCTGAGAGAAATATAAAATGTTAGCATGGTGAGAGTTCCCAGGCGTAAGACATTCCTCTGATGGGACATAAGGGAATGATGCTGAGGAGGTGGCTCCTGCTGACAGCAATAGGGTGTGACCAAGGGGACAGAGGGAAGTCAGCACTGTTGTCATGCAGGGACACACAGGTGAAGTTTCAGAGGAAGGCTCAGAGCAGCAAAATCAGCCTGTTTGCTCCCATGTCTGTGCTCGTGCTGGGCATTCCAGCCCAACACAGAGGTGATGTGAATATGGGATTCCAACTGGCTGAGTTCACGTCTAGCGGATCCTTGCTGATGTTGTACAGCAGTTTCCTAAAAACACTTGATGTTGATTCAATACCCCACCAACTGCTATCGAGTCTATATACACAGTGGTGTAAAGGATTTTTAATTCTAGCCCAATTATGTAAGAAAAAAATTAATGAGCATGATTTAAAAATTGATTGTCTTTACGAACAGAAAGCCATAAGTCAATAAATATTCCTTTCTAAAGAATGGTGCCAACTTCCCAGACATTATACACACCTCAGTGTCTATTAAACTAATTTATACCTGCAGTATACAGCTGTGTAAATTTGAGAACAAACAGAGATGCTGCTGGGATCCTACAGAACTGCAATCATTAAGACAAGAGCGTGGTGTTCAGAATGGGGGCTGGTTCTGCCCTTTCTAAAATCCTTTTACCTACCTGAAAAAGAGGGTTAAAGCAAATATTCAGGCCTCTTTAAGATCCCCTCCAAAAATAAAGATATATATGCAGACAGACATACAAAGAGATTATCTCCACTTGACATAAACATTGGCAGTGGAAGCAGCGAGACGCGCACACAAAGAGGAAAAAATAAATTAGATAAGTCATAATAGTACTATAATAAAACTATAAAGCAGGAGACTGCTCCAGGCATTTGACATGCATCTTGGCACTTTTAATGAGGGAAAACAAAGGACTCAACGAGCATCCTCAAGAGCTTGTGTGTGTGTGAGCTGGAGGGAGAGCAGGCGGGGCTGGCTGCAGGGGGAGGAGGATGCTGCTCACTGAGGCCCATCAGGTAGCAGTAAATCTGCCCCGTCGGGCGCTCCCGCCTCGCTGCTCACGCTACATTAGGCTCCTTGTACTCCCTCTGGTTTATGGAGGGCTGTGGTGCTAAATGAGCTAGAACAAGAGCTGTGCTATCAGGGGATCGAGGGGCTGTCTCCACCGAGCAGCTCTGCTAAGTGAGGCTTTCTGCGTTTCTCTCTTCTGTGCTTAGGGCTGTGCCAGGAAAAAAGTCGAACAAGCCACCCCCTAAATTGCTGTGCAAGTGATTTGGGCACACCCCAAGTTTCTGGGTCTGTGTTTGGCATTCCAGGCTCTGGGTAAGGTGTTATTTATCTCAGCTGTCACTAAAATTCAAGTTTGTGACTTCTCTCAATTTGTTACTTCACAGAGAGGCAGAGCATCTGCAATTTCCTACCAAATCCCGGCAATTTTGGATGGACAGGTCACATTGCAGCACTCTTTGGATAAGCAGAAAGATGTGCAATCATACCTTAAACCCATGGCTGGGGTGTAACACTCAGCTGCTGCTTTCCTCTGGCACTCTCAGCCCCTTCTGGAACCAGCTTTCACCCTATCTTTCCCCCACTATTCTTCAGTTGCCTCCTGACCTTTCAGTATTTTAAATTGATTCATTTTCATTTTTTATTTTCTTTAACTAAAAGTCACAGTCCAGCCATTGCTGTATTATTTTCATGCCTTAAAAGACCAAGTTTTGCACAAGTGCGTGGGCCACGCAGGAATATTGGTGGGCAAAAATCCAAAACCAAATCATTTGCCAGACATTCATAACATTTCAAAACATGTTTTCATGTCACACTGGGGCAAAAATTCAAAATGTTTTAATGGAAATACAAGAAATGAGATGGGATGCTAGAGTGAAGCAGTGCTCTGTACATTTTTAATGTAATGAATATGGTTTTAAGTTTCTTCTGGAAAATAAAAATGCAGCTTCAACCTTTGATTTTCAGAGCACTCCATTCTGGGACTCTAATTTGTCGGATACCTGCTCAATTCTGACCAATATTATGAACAGATCACTGTAACAACCACACTATTGTCTGCATTAGGAACAGGTATTTGCACTGACAAAACCACACACAATAAGAAAAACACAATCTGAACTCAAGTTACAGGATGATCAACTTAGAACTAACTGCTCCATCGCAGAGAATTCTTTCTATTTTTGTCAAAATCTAACCAATGATTACCTGGAGATGAAAAGCAAAGGGGAAGTTAGAAATTGAGAAAGACCAAAACACTTCCTGTTATGACCATTTGCTCCAATATCTTGAGTATCAGACAGAGCTCTGGTTGCCTCAGCTGAATTGCAAAAAAGTGTATCAGATGAAGAAATAGGGCACAGAGATATCCAGGAAGGACTAAGACTAAACAGACTTCTGGAAAAGAGGGATTACAATAGAGGTCTGCAAAAAGAGAGATCAGTAATAACTACAAGACCATCAATTGTATAGGACAGTTATTAGGAAACACTCATTCAGTGGTTCTAATCAACGAAGAGCTTGATTATCCAATGAAACAGAAGGTTTCAAGCTACAAAAGAAAGGCTGTTTTCATCCTGTACGTATTCAAAGTGCCACTTGTTCTTAATGGACTTCATTGGACACAGATGGCTTTGTATCCAGAAAAGTAAGTGGCTAACCAGCAACACCTCCAGAGTAGAATTTTAACACAGAAATGTGTCTCTGTAGATATCTGTACTCACAATTTCAGGAATAAAAAAAATAGGATAAATCTGTAGTATATCTACCCTGACTCTGAAATGAACCCAATTTTGTTGATTCTGGGAAAGAAATGGGAAATTTATTTAGCTGTTATCCTAATACCCTGTAAAGTTTTTTAAAAAAACAGCAGCCCAGAGAGCCAGGATGGAGAAAACCATTAAGGAGGTTTAGTTCTGGTTTCTTCTCACTCTCACGATGCCATTTGTTCACACAGAAGAAACATTCACTACAAATATCCAACTTTCTGCATGTTCTGATGGCTATAATCACGCATATGGAGGGCATTATGATACCACCAGGACAAAAATAAAGAAAATGATTTAGAGGCAATGCTTAGCAGAACATACAGTATCCCACCCTCCTGCTTCCTGACCATCTTGGTAAGAAAGTATTTGCTTGATTGCTTTAAGAAGTTCTTGGCCACACCTCATTTAACTTATTTTCCAGATCAATCAGTTCAAGCCCCTGAAAAATCCCCTCAGGTTGCCTTTTTAAACGTTGACTTGTTGCCTTTTAAGCAAACAAAATAGAAGTTTCCTTTTCAGCTGGCATGAGCTGGAGTCCAGATGCAGGGCTCCAGCCCAAAAACAGCATTCAGCAAAGGACCCACATACCAAGCAGGATGACTGATTTTTGCCTTCACTTCCCCTCCCCTTTTTTTTTTCCTGCCTTGGGAAATATTTGGGATGCACAAGCAGAGAGCCTTTTTTAGACATCGCCTGCTTCTAGGAAGAAAGGAGTGGGTGAATGGATACAATAGGCCAGAAAGGAGAGCTGTTTAATCAAAAGCAGTCAGGAACAAAAGAAAGCCAAGGAGCCCAGGAGGATAATTATATTTCACACATCAATTAACATTCTTTCGCTGCCACTTAAGAAATCCCGTTTAATTGCCCTGCCTAAGTCCTGCTTGCATAAGATGTGGTAGAGAAGGTGAATTGGCTGCAGTGCCATGGTACAGAGAGCACACAGAGCTGGATCAGGGCAGAGTTTGCCTTTCCGGTGTGCTCTGTTCTCTCCCATGGATGGCACTGGCACATCCTCAGCCTTAACAGGATCACAGCAGCCATCCAGAACCTCATCCCAGCCACCCCACAGCACTTGGGGCATCAGCTCTTCATATTCATATCACAGTAGTAGCTAGAGGATTCAACAGATCTGCATAAACACAAGGCACTTTCTCCCTGATAAAGGCAAGGAAAGAGCAGCATGCCTGTAGTAAAGGCAGGGAACTCAGTCTTGGACAGATTGAGCAATTTAATTAAGCAAGATGATAAGAGAAGAGGTGGAAAGTGGCCTCAGATCTCAGTGTGTCCATTTCTTAATAACAGGTATTTTTCTTTCACTGTGGTTCTGAAATACTACAGTAACACCATCCCCCCCCCCCCCAAAAAAAAGGCATCCTCATCATCATCTTTCTCAAATCCATTTTTCATTTAAGGAAGAGGGGCTTTGGGAAAAGATCAATGTGCCCAGTGTTTGGCAAATATGAAATACATTTTTCCAGTGTGTAGAAATTTTTTTTTTAAGTTTGAAAGCTAAGCAAACCATTACTACTGGAAAATCTGGGGGAAAAAGAAAAAAAAAAAAAGGAAAAAAAAAAAAAGCCAAAATACTTTTATGATTATTTATTGGAACATATTTGAACATTGCACGGGTGGCAAGTCAACGAGCATCCTCTGCTGGCCCTCTGGCTCCCACCACAGGCATTCTCAGCAGAAAAACTCTGCCCAAACCTTCCCTCCCATCACACAGCAACCTCCTCCTTCTGTGGCAAGATTTTGTAGCCCTTTCAGTTTGGTTCTTTGTAGTAATCAGGGTATGTTTTTCAGAGTCCATCCTGAAATCCCCCGTGGATTTCCCCAGGGGCACAGAGCTGCCTGACACCTCAGAGCAGCCCATGCTGTGGTTTGCTCAAAGAGCTGAGCCAGGAGGGCTCACATTTGCCATTTCTCCTCCCTTCCCCCAAATTCTGTGGAAAAGGACTTTGACTTTGCACTTTGATCTGCAGAAGCACTTCTGCTGCACAAGTGTTGATTTGACATCCAGCTCCTACTTCATCCATCTTCTTAACCAACAATGCCAAAAACTTTTACATTTGGAATAAGACTCAAATACAGACTGGATAATACATAACATGAATAAATTCAAAGCCCACTGACACCAGGGTATCTACAGAAATAGAGGTTTTAATCCAGCCATAGAGAATAATAATTTTTAAAAGTGTCTCAAGAAAAAAAAATTAACTTCCCTCCCTTTAGTAGGGACAATGAAAGCTGAATTGTTCTGTGTGTCTTTACAGGGTGCTGTATATCTGATAGAAGCAAACCATATTAAAGATACAGCATGTTGTTATTTTTAAATCATGCGATTTTCTCTGTCACTAAGAAGTAACAGATCTTATTCAATAAAATAGTTAAAATATATGGATTGTGACAGCCACACACACAAAAAGAATAAACAGGAAATCATGAAGATTTTTTCCTGTTCTTTGAAGTGGAGATGCTTTTTTCACCTAAAAAAATACTACATTAATTTAGATTAACTGAAAACACTACTACTTTTTTTGATTAATTGCATGATCTTCCCACAAAGTATTTGACTCCTTAGGCAGTCTTGCCATATGGACTTAAAAGTCTCCACGGATGGACTGCAGCTCCACCATAGATCTGTTTCAAATCAGCTCTCTCTGCTCAGTGTCTACAGCAGGAGCTATTTATGAAATGGGAGTTAGGAGCTCCTGATTTGAACACACTGATTTCTTTTAAAGTATTTGATTGACACTAAATTTGACTTTCTATTATGGAGTAAGAATTATTATAATTATTAACTTTTTATTAACACAATCCATGTTATTTGTTTGTAACGAAGGAGTGTGTTTTTTAAAGCAGTTTTTTTTTTTTTTAAAGTAAATTTTTGGTTTGTAAGCCACATCTTTATAGCACAGAACAAACATGTAAAATTTAATTTAATTGACCAGGCCAGCTGTCTCCCCTGCCAACGTCCAGCCATGGCAGGTTCCCCCTGCCCTGCAATGGGTAACACATACACAACAGTCCTTTTCTGAACCCTCAGATCTTCCTGCACAGCTCCTGGGCAGGAGGAAAGGTGGCAAGATGATAAAGGGAATAATGCAAAACAAGACCTGAGAAGCAGCAAGTCACCAGGCTGGTGATGGCAGAGGGCAAGAGCTCCCAGAGTAAGCACCAAGGGGAATTTTGGGAGGCAGAGCAGGAGCACACTGGTGACATTTGGAGCAGTTCCTACCCCAGGCTGGGTCAGGAGGCTCCCGAGAGCTGTGCCCCAGTGCCCTCTGCAAGGATATCACCCCACAAACACAGCTGGGAGGTGCCTTTAGGTTTCCACCCTACAGCCCTACAGCCACAGCCACAATACATCTGGACATCTCATTTCTACACTTAAGTGTCCAGATCCCTCCTAAGTCTGACCAATTTGCTGCTCTAAAGCTATCCTGCAATCCACAGAAACTGAGCTGGAGCTTAATGTTGAGTGTGACCTGAAGTGATATCTTTAAGGGTGCAGAGAGGGGCTGTGGATGTGATTCACAGAGACACAAAAGTGCTGGTGCTGTTTGTTTAATAAACTTGTACAAAGTTAGATATTGGGAAGAGACCCTTCTCTGTGAGGGTGGGCAGGCCCTGGCACAGGTGCCCAGAGAAGCTGCGGCTGCCCCTGGATCCCTGGCAGTGTCCAAGGCCAGGCTGGACAGGGCTTGGAGCAGCCTGGGACATGGAAGGTGTCCTTGGCCATGGCAGGGGTGGCACTGGATGGGCTGTAAGGTCCCTTCCCACCCAAACCATTCTGTTATTCTATGAAACAGAAAGGAACCCCTGGCTTTGCTGGCAAAGCAGAAGATGAACTTTCAGAGAGGGTCACCAAAATGTTCCATTTTACTGGACAAACACACACAGTTTTAAGGTGACTAAACTAAACCCATTAAAATTTAATACCCACTAAACCATTAAAACTTATTTTCATATGTAGCCAACATTTTTGTGGATGCCATTTTACATCTGCAATTTCCTTACTGAGACATGCAGCTCCTTGTCTTACCCTATATATACACCCAACCCTCGGAGTCACAAACCTTGTTCCTGTTATTTCTCAAAGCAGACCGGAGAGGCAAAAATGGAAGTACAAGTTTTTATGAGTGCAAAGCCATACCATGCAAAGCTCAGGCAAGATTAATGCTGGCAAAGGGTAAAAAAAAGAGAAAGAAAATGGCAAAAGAGGCAGAACATTTCTTTGACCCTCAAGTACCAGTGATTTGCTAAATCAGTGTTGTAGCAGATTAGAAAGTGAGAGTTTTTAAACCTGAGCTGTAGCACTGATACTGACAGGAGCTTTAGAGTAGTGAAGTCTCTTTCCTCAAATCAGAATTTCACAAGGTCTCTCACCGGTAACACAGACCATTGCCAGCATGTCAAACATATTCCTTGTATCTTCAGTGACTTTCAGTAGAGGATCTAATCAATCTATGTCTCTGTCCTCACTTTAAAGGTGCTCAAAGCCTTTGAAAAAACCTAAATATTTGAAATGATGGCTGCAATGCATAGCAAATCCCACCAGGAACTGGGGAGCACAACCCTTACTGCCTTCAGTTGTGCTTCAGCACCTTTCCACCTTCCTTCTCAAATATAAGCACAGAGTGACACAAGCATTTAAAATCAAGAAAAGACCCAAAAAGCCTCCAGAGAGGCTTTCTGAACAGTAGGGAATTCAGCCAGACATAGAGCCTTTAATCCAAGGACAAAATTAATAAACCCATGACACATTAGTCACATTTCTCCAGGCATTGTAGCAAGACACTTGGAACTACATTGATGAGGGACACAGAGGGAACAGGAGAGAGAAGAAGGATGGTTTAATGGCTGAAGAATTTCACTGGGAATTGTAATTTTTGTTTTCTAATTTCAGATTGCTACAGACCTCCCAGATGATACCAGACCAGTTAATTAATTTGCCCACCTGTTTTTTAAGCAAGATAATGGCAATAGTTCTTCCTTCCCTGTGCCTCTATCCAAAATCTCATTTTTCTCTTTTTTATTACAGTTTGGACTGCAAGCTCTTGGACAGTCACACTGTACACCACAGACAGCACATCTCCATGCAAAACACTATAGAATACAAAGATTTTTGGTTACTTTTTTTCCCAGCAGAAAAGCTTAGAAATCAGTGTCAATCACAACTCAATTTCTCAATTTATTATTTCTTACTAAAACCTATTTTATTAGCATACTTATTCATCCAGAATAAGTTTTAAGACTATTTCTTAATGAAAAAACCCAACCACCACTAGCCTTTTTGTTGTTATGTTTAAACCCAAACTGGCCTCTTATGTGCACAGCTCCTGTATGAGGATATTTCAGCCCCTGGTTTGGAAAAGCTTGGATTCTCCTCACTATTGGCTGCTCAGAGGAGCAGCCATGGCCTGCTGTAGTCAGCTCAAGACCAGCAAGGGCTGGCATTGCATGCCAGGAGTCTGGACCAAAGCCCAGTCATGTTTGAGCTATTAGAGATCTAAGAATGTAAAAGGAGACAGAAGCAAATGAAAAGAAAAATAAATAAATAAAGGAAAGTGTTTAGAGGAGGTCTGGGAAAAGAAAAAACGTGGGCCCTACTGGAGATTAAAACTTTGTTCACGGTCCAAAATTCGAAAGCAGCTCTTCTGCGGGTTGGCTCCTGCTTCTCCACAAACAAGCTGGCCCTGCTTCCACAACCTGTATGAATTTATCCAGCCACCAGCAGAGCCAGAGCCCATCCAAATCCCTGCCCTGCTGTTTGTTCAGTGTTTTCGGGGCAGACCATGCGGAGGGAGCTGCTGGTGGGTCACTTGTCAATGCTCTCCTTTCAGCTGCTCGGGACACCTCCGCGTGTCCTCCTGCTGAAAGCTGTGTCGCCATCCTGCCGGGGACAGCCCTGGCTGAGCAAGCCCCGAGGCATCCGGGCTCACCACGGAATGTCCCTGACGTGCGGAGGGACAGGGCTCTCATGGCCAGCTCCAGCATGTGTCCTGGAGAGACACACACAGGGAACAGGAGAGGGTCACCCTCCCGCTCCCCCACGCACACTCTGTGCTTGAAAACCAGTTAAAAGCCAATTTCAAACACACATCCTCACTCAGAACAAATGCAGTGCCAGTCTAATTAACCCCCAACACTATTTGTGCATGGTGGTAGTGATGCCTGACAATTTTTGCCTTTTTTATATACCCTTTTATATATTTCTATGCCATTTATACATTCTGTACCCTTAGCTTACATGCTTGCCATTTTTGTAGTCTAACTAATTCTGACTTAAAGTTCTACAAAACAAAAAACCCAAACATTCAGAACAAAAAGCCCAAGAACCCTATACTATCAAAAAACTTGAGGTTTCAACCTTGGTTGAAACCTTCTCTCTAAAACATATTTTGTAAACTGAACCCTTGAAAGAAGAGTTGTCACTTGAAAGAAGATTTTTAGAATAAGGAAGCGTTACTTCGTTTGTTTAATTTCTTATTGAGAAATTCTAAACAAATATACTCATTTGCAAAGTCCATAAAAATTGTATACAAGTTATACAGAGTGGACATCTCAGTGTGTTCGACCTTTGAAAAACTGTGCACCTAGAATTCTATTAAAATACCAAAATAAAACCCTTTTACCCCTTTAACCATGTCTGCCTCATAATTCTAAGACCAGCCTAAAAGCAACAGTAGAAAAAGAAGATCTTTATCCCACGGCACGCCGGGGTCACCTCTGTTCTGGTGACATGTGCAGTGACTGCCTGGAGGACTCCTGTCAGGGAGAACTCTGCTCCTCTCTCTCAAACAGGAGTAAATTTACCTCTTTAGCCGGTAACTCTAAGTACATTTAGGCACCTTATAGGCTCATCATGTGGCAGTGCAGCTTGGAGTGTCAAGGCTGCGATGAAGTTACAAAATGACGAGACTGATTGCCCAGAGAAGCTGAAAGCCTTCTCCCCACCCTGGGCACACACAGCAGGGGATGAGCCACTTGCTTTAGAAGAACCCAACAGGTGAGCAGCTTCTTTCATTCCCACTCTGCCCCAGAGGTTATAAAAACACACCCACTGATGCCTTGGAGGAGGCTTCTTACAAAGCACCCATTCTTTTCAGAGCACAGGTCTGTTTTCTCTATCACTGTAACTTTCTGCATTCATTTTTCCCAGGTTGCTCCTACTCATGAGCACCTGTGAGGTTCAGTGCCTCTGTCCACAATCATTCTGTGGGGTTTACCCACAATCTGTTTAGTATTCTTGTTTGCTGGCCAAACTGCTTGCTCTTCCTGTGTTCCCTTTGTTTTGTTCTGGAGCTAGGAAAATACTCATTTCTTGAGATCAGCAGAGAACTGCTCATTCTGGAATAGGCCAAGCCACCACATTTGGGGCTCCAGGTACTGCACTGACAAAGGGAGGAAAACAAGATTATTCAAGAGCCATTTCCACCTTCCAGATCACTGCATGACATGGTCTTTATGGAAACCCAGCCATTACCTCAAATTCAGACATTATCAAAGGTGCTATATTATGATAACTTTTACTGATATAAAAACACTGAACTTGTAACAGAGCCATGAAAATGCCTCAATATTAACCAGCCTGCCTGGGAAGAAGGCAAAGACAGACAGTCAGTGATCCAGCAGGAAGCAGAGTGAGCTGGATGCAAGGGATCAGGGTATGAAGTCAATGTGCACTGTGGCTCCTGGCACACGTCACCAGGGCTGCATTTGCATTTATGCAACCAGAGAGTGTGTGAGCAGTTCTGCTTAGTACTAAATCCCACAAAAAATAACCAGGGAGCGTAGGGGAAAAAGGAGAGTCACCACGCTGTTCTCTAGAATGATTTGCACCCACTGCAGCCACGAGAGGAGATCACATCAGGGCACGCTCTGCATGTGTGCACGTCTGAGACACAGCTCCTAACCCAACCTTCTCTGAAGCAGCTCACAGAGTATCCCAGGGATTCCCAGAGCTGCAGCAGGGATCAGAGCTAGCACCAGGCATTTTCAGGCTGCTCTTCACAAACCTAATGTTTGGTTTTCCCTTTTGTAATCATGTTTTCAAAACCTTATTCGCAAATTTAACCCTTTGCCAAAGCAAGAGCTGTTTTTATTTTAGGCCAAACAAACAATTCAATGACACTCAGTTCCAGCAGACACACAAAATCTGAATAAAAAGTTGGGGATGGACAGTCTTCCAAGGCCCTGGATGTTCAGGTATGGTTCTCTCTAGATTTCCAGGGTGAATTTTTATTCCGTGGAGCCCTGGCCTCCAGCAGCCCCTCTAAAAGTTGATGGTCTGTGGATTGTGTCATGCCTGCCATACCAGTAGGAATGCTACCAGGGCTTCAAAATTATCCTAAAATCTAAATTAAAATACCATCTATAAGATTATATTTAGTTAGCTACCTTTCTTCCATCCTGACTTCAGAAATAAACCTATTTTTAAGATCATTCATGATAAGAGAATACAGTTTATTCTTTTTTGTTGCTAGCAGCTTCTTCGGAATTTACACCACTAAAGAACTTCTAATGTTTATTGAAATCTCCCGGAGCAGAAGCAGCTCTGGAAGATTTCTGGCCCTGCTCTTACATCTCTACATTGTCACAGGCCCATAAAATTCACTTTGCTGATGCAATTGTGAGTTTGGAGACAACATCCTGCAAAACGGGATTGACAGTGAAAAATCTGCTTCTGTTATGACAAGTATCTTCACAAAAGAAATACTTTTCCCTTTCAAAAGTAAAACTTCATAACAAGAACAGAATGCAAAACGTTCCAATGTTAACATGGGAAAGGCAAGTCTGTGATTAGCAACTCCTTTTAAAATATCTTCCACATCAACTTGGAAGAAATAATCCCCTAAGCAGCACAAACTGTACAATGAGATATCATTAAGGGCATAAATGGGCCATAACTTCAATACAGATCCCATCAATATACTCATTTCTTAAGAGAAATTAGAAAAAACCCCAGCCATTTCCAGCTGTAAATGTTGCACTGCTCAACGAGAACCTGAGTTGTGCAGAGATTCAGAGTCCAGGTTTGAAATACTTTATAGTTGTTAGAAATATTTATTTTGCCACTTGGAAAACATTGGACTGTGGGTGTGTGGGTTTTTTCCTGCTACAGCCTGGGTTTTCAGATGGTTTTTTTTACTCTCACATAATGCAAGAAATTGCTGGATCGCCTTTGCCCAACATTTTGGAGAGACCATAATTTTTGACAGTCACCAAGGAACAAAAATTCCAGCCTAAGAGGTAGTTTTTTCCAAAGGCCCTAAAGCACTGCAAACAGTGTCATAATGGAAGATGTTTTGCAACCTTAACTGCAGAGTGGTTGCTCCTGGCGCCTGCAATGCTGCACGGACCTGCAGAGATGCACACACTGAGGAGGCACTGGAGATTGCAGTTGATCTTTTTTCCCTCTCTTTTTAACTCAAATTATATGCTGTAGTCCATCGGATGAGTTCTCTGGATGGAGCTGTATCTGAAGGAAACTTTGTCCTCGCACTGTAAAAGGAAACCAAAAATAAAGGTCTTGCCAGACTAGGGCTTTCCTAGCAGCCCACTTGTAATGAACGGAGGGAAGGACATGGTGGCCTACTTTTAAAAAGAATATTTCTGCCAAGTCACAAAATCAGACAAGAAAGAATTTATGGTATAACCAAAAAAAAATATCTTTAGGTTGTGGAAATTGTGATGGATGGCATCCCTTGCCCCTGTTGCCTGTGATCTGTTTGAACATGTACAAGACCTTAATTACAGCCTCGCAGTAAATGATGAGGCTTAAGGAATAGCCTCGGCCCAAATGGAGGAGCAATCCTGGCAAAGGAACAGAGCTGGATTAAGCAGAAGTGTCAAGGTCCTGGAGGAGACACTGAACCTGGGAAAGAGAGACACTCGAAGGCACCAGCGTTTGAAAGCACCAATGTTTGTCCTGTTGTCTTTTACAGGAGGCAATGCAATCCCGCATCTCAAGTATTTATTAATTCATCCTCCCTGGCAGACAAAAAACCAGGCTTTCCTTGTTCATAGACTTGTAAAGCAGAAAGCACAGTAAAAGAAAACAACAAAAAACCAAATTCCTCAATGTGAAATACTGAGGCCAGCAAAATTATTCCATATGCCTCCCCCTTCATAAGCCAAAAACATCCTCTATCTTCCTCACGAAGTCAAATGCTTTTCCTTTAAGTAAAATGTGCTAAAGACATGCCACTGTCAAGTAAATGGGGCTCCTTTTTCCAGAATTAAGCCATTTGGGGAGCCTGACTTGAGCCATCTTGAAGGAATCCATCTGAGAAATCACATGCTCCCGATCTCTGGAAATCAGATCACTTTAAAGCTTTGGTTTGAACAACCAAAGACCAAGGTTCTTAAACCTGTGACTTCTCTCAGGTCAGAACTCATCTCACAAATGGTCAATGAATGTGAAAGTGAACGTACAGCTGATAACATATGAAAAATGTATTTTTTGTGCATCTTCAGGGGATGAAAAATCCAGTTTTAAAATTATTATCTTTACAGATTTTACTTTGAAAAAAACATAGTTTCTCCTCAGACTAACCATGTGATTATAGTTATTCTAAAAAATAGAGATGCAATAAATGCTGGTAGCAGGTGAGAAAACTTCCTTCTTTTTTATGTATATGTCTCTCATCTAAAAAAAATGTTGTTCATGTTTTGGGCTGCGTTTCACTGCAGTAAATCTTGTGTCTTGTATTTCTAGAGACAAAATGAATGCTTTGCTGTAAACATCTCCATCTCACAAAATCAGAAATTTGAAGAAATTGATTTCTCATAACTGACTCAAGTGTGATACAATAGCATTTGTCAGCAAAAACATTCCAGAAAGTTTTATTTGCCACAATTAGTTATTAACATTATTTTACATTAAAATGGGTGTAAGAAACAAAGCTAATCTCTATTCTTACCATAACAACAAGATGGGGAAGAGGGAATCTTCAGCAAGAAGATGACAAAGACCATTTTTAGACCTTTCACAATGGTGAAAGAGAACTTTGTAAGAAATCCAGAAAGCAAACCATGTATTCCTACCTTAGACAGGAGTGCCTCATGCTCCTGACACATCCTTTGAAATCACCCTGAGCCTGTGGTACAGTAGGATCAATGAAAAGGGAGGTTGGGGAGGGAACTGAAGCACCTTTCTACCCTCTCCAGAGCAAAAATGACCACATCCCGAACTGTCCTTAGCACAAAACACAGCCCCAGGTCCATTTCTCCAGAGATCCTCAAAGTCAGGCTCACAGATGGAGCACCTGGCTGAAGTGTTTTTACCAAAACCAGAATTGACTTTAGATCCCAGCCTTGCCTAGGGAAATTCAAACATCTTTAGGATGGCCCCTCATCATCATCCAGTGTTACCAAACAGACTTTAGCAGATACTGAGTTTGGCAGCCCAATATGAAAGGTCAGACACAGCGCTGGATTTTTGAAAGAATAGTTGAAATTTGACAGGACACTTCTAAGTCTGTGTTTACCTCATCTAGGGCAGAGAAGATTGTGCAGATGTTGACTGAAGCTTATAAGAAGACGTCAGAAAAGGTGAAAATAAAACATGGTGAAATAAAACACAACGAAAAGCTGTCTTCACACCATGTGTAGCAGAGCCCTTGCATTCATGGCCACACAAACTTAAATACTGTAGTTGGACTGACAGAAAATTGAACTAATTTGGTGACCAGTAATGAGACAGGTATCAGTGGAAGTTAAGGTTGGCTGAATTTCACCATACACCAAATAATCATTGGAGGGTTCCAGATTTACTGATGCAGGTAAATCCCCTAGGTAATTCCCTCCACTGCAGGATTCTGCTGTCCCCTGAAACATCAAGTTTTTCTCAGTGCAGACAACAATATGCAAAACTGGAGTGGCAAGTCCAAAGGCAAAACATGGGGGTGCCAGCACAGACTGTACACACAAATCAGTATTTCTTTCTTCTTTTTTCTTTCTTTTCTCATTTTGCTAACAAAACAAGCTCTTTAAAATTGGAAGTGGGAGAAAATCAGACCGGAGGAGCACTGTGAACACCTACTGCAGCCACCAACATAACCTGGGTTAAAGCAATTCCACCTCTGGGGGAGGAAAGCTGTGCTTCCCTTCTGCATAAGTAAATATGATTTTGGGCTGTACCTTGAGGCTGACCCGCAGGCTTTTTTTAAAAAACCCAATCTCAAGTTAGAATCCAAGTGATGATGGATTTATCACTTCCCTGGGTAAACTGCTCCTATAGTTAATTATCCTTACTATTTAAGTTACGTCTCATTTCCAGTTTTAAAAAAAAAATTTCCTGAAGGCCTCATAATATTTTTCTACACTGTCTATATGCATGTTTTTTGTGTGCACACCCACACACATACTTGTTTAAAATAATCCCACTTTAATTCCTAAAGAAGGGTTCTTTTTCCACACGCAACGTTGTATTATCACTGGATCTGAGAACTGGGATTTTAATTCAGAACTGCTGCTGGACTGATATGCAGTTGTATGGCAAAAGATTCCAATTCCCTACCCCAAGTCAGGTTTCCTAAAGCAAACTGACAGCAAGCACTTGGATTTCCCTTAGAAAAATAGGAGTTGCAAAAGGTCTATGTTTTCTCCTACATTTTTAGGCACAGAATTGAATGCATGTGTGTACTTCATCAGTTGCTGCTGCATGGTTTACATTATAACTATTGAAAGGCTGGCCACTGCTTATAATTATCAAATGCAGGCTTATAGACAAGTTTACATGCAAGCTATGAGACATCTTGAGCAAAGACTCTTCAGCCAACTCATGGTCAACATGAATTTTTCTTTTTTTTCCAAAAGGTTCTAGGGTTTTCACAGTTTTCCTTCTGTGATTCTGTCAAGCTGCTATTATTAATATTCTGAAAACTTCTGAAAAGGCTGGAAGATACGAAGCAATATCGAGGAGACTACAAGAAAAGAGAGCTTGCTTTGTCTCTACTCCTGCAAAATTTCTGCTGTCCAGCTGCAATCTCTCTCACAGACGATGAATCATATGCCTAGAAAGAAACTACATATCTGAGTAAACCACATTGGGTTGCTGTCTCTGTTTGGTTATATATTAGGTAAACCCGACCAATTGAAGCTCATCAGCTGACACAGAAGCCAGTGGAATTAAAACACAGACATACAAAAAATTCTTGTAAATTATTAGTAGGGTCACACAAGGCCTTAAATATTGAGAAAAGCAAAACAATCTATTAATAACTGAAACACTGATAAAGTTTCTGCACAGCCTAGAAAAGAAGAGACAACCGAGAGGTAGAGGTTCCAAGTTTTTGCGGTCAGTGAGTTTTTAATCTGATATGAAAGTGCTTGCGTGCCTCCATGTCCTGGGACAATCAGGATCCAGGGGCTGAGAGACAGTTCAGCTGGGGGCAAGTGTATTAGAGGATTATGGACAAGGGGGGGAAATAAAGGTAGGAAAAACATCGTGAATTATTCTGGTCTACGCGAAGTGAGACGTGTTTCCATGCAACATCAGAAGCAGATGAGCTGGCAGCTGTTGGCCTGTGACCGAACGGCTCAACCTCTGTCCTTTCTGCTGCTGTTTGCACCAGACCTTTGGGATTTCCCCTAGAAGGAGACAAGGAACACACTGCCTGGGGACCCAGAGTAACTGGGAGAGCTGTCCTGAATGCCCAGAGCAAGGTGCAAACAGCAAAAGGCATGTCCTGCAAAGCCTCCAGCTGCAGGATCAATGCCACACAGCAATCCAGAGGTGCCAGGGACCAGCAGGATGCATCCCATGGGATGCCAGTCTGCCAGAGCCCACAGCAAGCCTGATGAAATGGGCTTATCCTGCTGGCAGCTGAACAGCATCTTCGGGAAAACGATGGCATTGTGTGCAGCAGTGTGCAGGGTAACCTGATCCAGGCACAGCCTGTGTCATCTCAGGTCAGAAATTACAGAGAAAGAAGAAACTGTGGGTTTTGTTTGTTTATTTGGTTTAAATATGTGGCCAGTGCAAAGATCTGTTGTCAAATGGAAAACATTGGTTGGGAAGTATTGAAAAAAGGAAACAGTCCCAAGAGAAGAGTCCTCTGTGCCACAGTGCAAACTCCACAAGTCCCCAATCCCCTTTAAGGCTCTGTCTGAGCACGTTTAAACTAGATTCTCCCCAGATCCCAGAAAAACTGCTTTGTATAACATCCAAATCCCAGGCTGTAGAGCTGAGGGCAGAAGCTGGTTTGCATTGAAAAGAAAATGTCTCCCTGCACACCAAGTTATCTGATAGCTGTCCTTTCCAAGAATAGATAAACTTCCTGCTGAAGAAGCATCCAGTTCTGGCCACTGGCTGGAATGAGACACGGGGCTGGATGAGCCAGTGGCCTGGGCTGGTGACATTAATCCCCATGGCTCTGGTGAGTGCCCAGCAGACACTACTGGGAGCAAGGCATTTCCCCATTCAAGTGCAAGCCATATGTCAGGCATGAAAAATCAACTTCAACCAACCACGCACATCCACCGTGCTTTTGGAATAATAGCCTGGCTATGCAGTACAGGCAGAAATGGCTGTCAGCCCTGCTGCTGCTTCTTCCCATTCCAAATCACATCTAATAATTATTTGAGAGACATCAAACCCCCGTCCACAGCTCACAAAATGCTTTGGCCACTTTTGGGACATGGTTTCCTTGAGACAGTGCATGGGTCAACACTTGTGTCTGACCTGCCTCAGGGTCTGAATCCTGTTCACTGCCCAGCTACACACCTTGGCTCAGGAGAGTATTCCTGTGTGCCAGTTCTGGGACACCCTAACAGCTCTTTGAATATCCAAAATCTGCCTGTGCCTTCAGCCAAATGGACATGGATCTCCCTCCTGGGGCCAATGTGGGTTTATGTGCCTGGTGCAGCAAAATTTCTCTCATGCCAGCCTTTGAGGTGTTGCTACAAAAGCAACACTGGGTGGAAATTATGGTCAGGGATTTTCATAGGACCGCACTGGCTCTAAATATGATTTAAAGACAGGTTGAATCTCTAGAAAGAAAATGAGAATGCAACATGTAGGGCTTTAGGAGCACACTGAAGTTCAAACCAGTTCTTGAGATCCCCCAGCACAACCAAGTGAAGCCACTGACCCTCAAGCTCTGCAGTGATAATCCATCTCTCCACCACTGCAATGGGAACTTGCAAAGAAGCCCTAAAGTGAAGTGCTGAACGTTTCTCACGTGAACATCTCAACCTCATGAAGCTCTCAGTGATCCTGAGGCACCAAAGCATCACATCATTCCAGTGAAATGCAGCATCAAACAGCTAAACAGAGATTATGAGATACAAGAGGGTGTCCTTCCCTCCTGGACAGACCTGCCAAATGAAATCATTTAAATGAGAGTTTTGCCAAGGACAAAAAGCTGTGAGTGCCACAAGGCAGTGCCAGCCCAGCCAAGGAGCCTCAGGAATGTTGAATCCATGCCTTGGATGGCTACTGTGTCTAAATATACATTAAAAAGCAAACATAGCATTTAAATACAGCAGCTGGATCCATGCTGCTGGGTCTGATGCATGTTTCCATTGCCCTCTCTGCAAAATGCAATGCAATTCATGGCAGCTTTAAATGCAGTGAAGGTAGAGGAGATGTCAAAATGTGATGCCTCTTTTCTCCACATTTGGAAACATAACCTGTGATGAAAGGGTGCTCAGTTACTCTGAAAATTCGGCCTCCAGTTTAAACTCAATTACTTTTTCCAGTAACTGAATCAAAGATAGGGCTTCCTGTTTTCCAATTGCAAAGAAAGCCTGCCAATGAAATAAGTTATTTTTAAATTTTAAATCAAGTGTCATACAGAAATGCCACATTTTTCAAGTTCTTCTGCTGTTCATTATGCACACCAAGCACCCATAACTTACACCTTAACTTACACCTTTTGCCCCATGACATATAAAGAACACAGAGAATAATCTTCCATGGTCATCTTGGCCACTTCCTTAGTTCCAGAGGAAATAGAGACTGTTTCAGTTTACCCTCATTAATATCTCATCCTCTCCAATCACAGGTATTTAGTTGTTTTTCAGGGAGTTTTGATTTGGATCCGGGGGTATCATGGGGGGAGGAATTGAAATAAGAATAAATCTGGTGCCTTTTTAGAATGGGATATAAACCCAAATGGAAATAATTACATGTCAATGATGGACTGATCCCTGTCCTTACTTTCTTGAGGCACAAATTATGGCCAGGATTTTAGTTCTTAGGCCCAAACTTCAAGTGCTATAAACCCTCACAGATCCATGCTGACTTACCCTGGCAGAAGACTTGCCCATTATACATATGCCTGTGACTAATACATTTGAATGGAACTTTGAAGTCTGAACAAGTTGAGGGGAAAAACAAGATATTACAGTAAAGGCACCCAGTCCACAGGCCAGCTGAACAATCCTTGAATGAAATCCAGAAGAAAAAAGTTTGGACTCAGTCCATTCTCAGCTCCCATAGGACTGGAGAACAAGCCACAAATGGCAGACTGCAGTTCAACTTTGCTTTTATCTCTCCCACCTTGTTCCTATTCTCGGGACGGCACCAACAAGTTGATGAATGTTATTCTGCAGTGACCCCTGCTCCGTAGAAACAGCATGGCAATCCCTCCCACTCCTTTATTCCCAACCCCTTTTCTTCTCAAGAATCACTTTGAAGGTTCATAACATTCAGCCCTGAAGGCAAGAGGGTTTTTCCAATGTAAATTTCTTTTGGTCACTGCAATATGAACAGAAATCTTGGGCATCTCTGTTCCATGACAGGGTTTTCATATTTCCTTTGCCTGCCCAGCTATTTATCATTTTCCAATAATCCCATGCCCCGGAGACAGTAACACTCAGCAAATGGCCTTAGCTCCCCTCCCCCTGTCCCACACACACAATAGTGTTTCCATGCCCCAAAGTCTGTCCGTCAACGCTGATCGGAAAGAAAGATGTTTATCTCTACATATGGCAAGCCACAAAAGTTAAGAGATGGAAAAAGATCTATTAGATCATTGAGTCTGAAACTCTGCTAGTGAAGGACAGAGCCCCCAGAGAACACAGAGCTGTTTTTAAACAGATGCAATAAATCGCCCTTCATGATGTGGTGGCCAACTGAGATATTTCACATCCTTGACTTTGAGGTAGGAGATGCTGCAATGTGGAAGTTTTTCTCCTTTCCCAATAGATTCATAACAAAAAATTTGTTGTTGGTTTCTGCTAATACGCTCTAGTTTCCAAAAGACAGACCAACCACAACCAGAATTCTTCCGTCACTGCCTGATCCTAATTTATTTAAGATACTTGCTGAAGTCATCAGTTGGACTGTTCTCAAATGACCCCAAGCTAGGATCACATATGGAAATACAGAAAAGCAATATGTTGCAACAATCCAACAATATCCTTCCAATTAAATCTTAAACCTTGGTAAGTTCAGTCAAACACCACCTCTTTGCCCTCATAACAGTCTCTGGTTTGGTAAAGGGTTCCCAGTCAAATTCAGTGCTCTGAAAATGCCCAGGGTGCACCAGGACCAAACCAAAACGAGTCTCTATTTCATGGGACCGGAAGGATATAGCCAGAAATTAGCCTATGAAAAATACAGAAGGACAGACATCTGTCAGAATACTTCAGGTGTCTAAGAAAGCCTGAAGCACATCCTGAGAGTCACCCAGCCCATGAACATTCATGTCCAGGCTCGTTGCAGGTCAGGGCTGATAAGGATCTTTAGGAAAGGAATAACCTCTGCACAAAAAGCAGATCCAAGGTCAGAAGTGTGGCTCTGTGTTTGGATACAGTTCCAAATAGCTATTAAATTACAGAGCACATAGACTAGACATTCATTATTACCAGCTTCATTAACATATTTTAGAAATGAGAAAGTTCAGTTCAATGTTAAATCTAGAGCTATAAACAGTTTTATAGAAGTGGGACACCTCATGGAAATGAATCCCACGTTCCAGGCTCATGTGAGACTGCATTTCACTTTATCCCAATGGGGGACACAAGCATGGACAAGGTATGGACATGCACCTACTGACACTCTGAAAATCCAAAATCCTTGGTATTCCAATAGCCCACTGCCTTTAGCTGCACTGGAACGAGTTGGCACATTTCAGAAATGTTTTAACTGTTTTCATTGACACATTTTTCAGCAACAATCAAGAGATAGGACTGAGTAACCTAAAGCAGTTCTGCATCAATGTATGCCTATGCAATGTTGAAATTGGGCATGTAACTCCTTTCACTCCATAAGGAAACCCTAGCCAGAAAATAATTTTTAAAAAAGGCCTTAGCTACAAGTGGATTCTGGAAGCATTTTAGAATATCTATCTTTTAAACACAGCCATCCAAATCCAGATTATTTAGAAAACAGTAACAGTTGCTGGTGACTATTCCTTTCTCAACACATTTTGTGCTGTGCTCAGCTTTTCCGGCATCCAGTGAATAAATGCATCATTGGACCATCACAGCCTTACTGCCTGCCACACCAAGAGCAGACTAATGCAGCCTAATTTTTTTATAATACAGGTAGCAGCAATGTACACATTTAAAAATTAATAAAACATATTGTTCCACTGAGGAAACAGAAAATAAAATGTGTGTGACAGATATAAGTCATGTCAGCTATCAGAAGGTGCTCAGATTTGAAGGCAATGGGGGCAACAAAAAATTAGGCGAGGAGTTCATCAGAGCTGGGTAATGTTTCACAAAAACTTCTTCAGAACATTTATTTTCCATTTTGTATAGAATCCTTGATACAAGATTTGACTTTATATATTGACACACTGCATCCCAAGAATCTGGTCCAAAATTGCTCTCACATCTCCCCCTACCTCCACCCAAACACTTTTAAAAGTAATATTGACACAACTGCAAGCAGTAGCCTTTCTAAATTAAAACCTCTCTTTACAGCCTGGTCACACAGTGCAGCACTTACAGGGCTCTGTGAGGGACATCAAATACATCTTGAAAGGCTGTGGTTACACTGTCTGAGGGATTAGTCAAGCAGCACAGTGCCTGTCTGGGGCTTGTGTAACAGCAAATGAAGAGCTCCAATTGTATCTCCCTTTGCAGCTCAGCCTCGCTGGGCTGGATTGGCAAACAGAGGAAATCCTTCAGACTCTGCCCCAACTTGTGTGTCGAGGACAGTGCTTGGGCAAATCACATGAGTTGTTTATCAGAACGAGGACATGAAATAATGGCTTTGCAGTTTGCCCTTGGAAACCCAGAGTGAAGAAAGTTCAACTGGTCCATCTGGGCTGCCATTAAAATCCCTTGGATTTGCACATCAGGAGCAGGTTTGCTGTGAAGCTGAAGGACCAAGATGATGTGAAATACTCAAAACTGAGCTTTAAATATTCAGTACCAGATCCACTCATCCCTCAAAAAACAAGATTATTCAAGGCTTTTTAGGTTTGAAAAAAAAAGCAATGAAAAGTCTATGCCTCATTCCCATTCGGCACTGCCCGATTCCAGCCAGGAGCAGAACTGCAGGGTTACCACAGAGAACTTCTCGTACTCATAAGTGGCCTACAGAAATTCTCATAAACTTTTCAAAAAAAAGTGCAAAAGGAGACAATTCACAGAGAGAAAGAACTGGCAAGGGAAAAGAAAGGAACACCTCCATTTGGAATATTGTAGATATTGCAGTTTTCCTCTAAATTCACACTTTTTTTCCTTACATTTCATTTTTTGCCACATGACTGTTTCAAAAGATCTTGATTTTCAAAATGGATAAAATGAAATCAAAAAAGGTGATAACAAAAAACCGCCAAGAATAAAAAAACAGCAGCAAGGCATAATTTGTTTGTATTGAAAAACAAAAAGAGAAAAGAAAGGTTTATCAAAGCCCTGAAAAGCTAAAAAGCATCAAAGGAAAAAAAAAACCTTATCAAAAATTTTTTAAAATTGGGTAAAAAAATCAGTTTCAAAAGCAGGTTATAAGGCTCCTTTATAAGAAATGCAAAAGTATCTTGAAGTCACAGGATGCTGAAAAACAACAAACAAACCAATCAACCAAAAAAACAGAACCAGATCTATTTCTTGTCTCTCTGCCTGGCCCAAAAAGCATAAATAAATACCTTCTGAGATTTTCAATCTAGTTTTACAGTCCCAAAAGACTTAAACCATTAAAATATTATGTAAGTTTTTATTCAGACCAACTACTTTGAAGTCCATCTGTTTGTATCGGAGTTGGCCTCAGCAAAAATCCGAGAACAAAACACACACACTGTGTGATACTGAAATCAGATCCAAGTTTTCTTGCTTGGCCCCTTTTCTGCCATTTGCTTCAAGCCCATTAGTCAAAGCCCCTCTCTCCAAATGGTGTGGGGAATTCCTCTTTCATGGTACCCCCTCCAGACCTCAAATTCAACAGGTTTGAGAAATTAATCTCTCCCCTGATAGCAGAGAAGGACAGGCAGTGCCTGATCCTATGTTTCTCCTCCATTCCTGTTTCACACCCTGGTGCCCTGGTTCAAATCTGCTTTCTAGCAAATGTCCCACCAACAGCCAAACACACATCCAGGAGAATTTATTGTTTTGTGAAGCACTGCCTGTACTCTGAATTATTCTCTTTTTCACCCAAGGCAGCCAATGGGGTGAGGGTGCAGTTACCTACCCCACTCTACACTCCTTGGTGCAGGCTTTTGGATTTATTTCTCTAACTAGCTTAACTGTGTCACAACAGAGGCTCACAACCTCCTCTTTCTCCAACTGCATTGGGTGTGAAGTGCAAAAGCTCCTTTTTTCCAGTAATTTTTCCCTTCTCCCAAGTATAACTCTACACGTGTATATCCTCACACACGCATGCCTCCAGTCACACACACACGTTTGCCTTTGGAGGATATTTCAAACCTACCCAACCTAAATAAGGAGAACTTTTAAATGTATTTTCTTTTCCCCTTGATGTGGTGAGATTCACAGGCTGTGGAAAAAGAGGCTGGGACAAGACACGGTTGCATCTGGAGCGGGGGAGGCATTCTTTTTTGTGGTCGTCTGATGAATTATCAAAGCCGACTTGTAAGGAGTTTGGGGCCCAGAACTTTAAACAGATAGAGATTTTCCTCTCTCCTTCCCCTTCTGTCTCCAACTGTCCTGGGGATTTGACTGAGTCATGTTACACTCGCTGTGACTTCAGATCAGTCGTATCTGGCTTTAATAATGTCTTTATTTTTATTGCTGTTATTTTTGGCCCGGGTATTCTTCAGAGCCTTGTTGTTGCACTCGGGGCAGAGGCAGCAGTGATGGGAGCGACGCGAGGGCAAGAGGGATCCAGAGCTGGAGATGTCAGCATGGAGCCTCTGGGACTCACTCTGAGCTCCCACGGAAGCCCAGGCAGGAATGCCTGGCATTCCCATCCCTTCAAACAAGGCCACTCGCGGCTCCCATCTCAGACACCTCCCCAGTGGGGCTGCACAGGAATTTAACAGAAGTCAGGGCGCTGGGGAGAGGGAGGTTGGAGGTAAAGAGCTCCAGGGACATGTGAAATACATGTCCAAGTGGGGTAGCTCTGGTTCAAAGCAAAACAAACCCGGCTTAGGTCAGCCTCAAAGGCTGCAGCTGATGGGAAATCCCTCTGGGGAGGTCCAGGTGTTAGGTAGGGGGGAAAAAAAAAAATTTCCCCCACCCTTCTTTTTCCCTTTTTTTGGTAACCATTTTTAGAGCCTGAAATTAGAGGAGCATGCCTCAATGGAGACATGGGAAGAGGGAAGGAAGAATGGATTTTCACAGGTCAGGTCTCTTCCATTTCATTTTTTTATATTTATTAATTAATTTCTAATGAAAGAGACAGTACATCTCCAACTTTTTATAGGAGTGCAAATATGAAGCCAAAGAGCTTCCTGCCTGAGACAGAGTGGGGGGAGAAAGAAATGGAATGGCTTATTAGTGGCTACATTTCATCTTTCAAAGGAACATCTTGGAGGCCATCCCAGAAGGATCCTGCTGTGTTTCAATAAAGTGACTATGGGGAGTGAAAACCCAGTCGAGGCACCTAAAAAACACAGCCAGGAAGACAACCAATACCATTAGGGATTTATTTTATTCATGCACAGAAGATACAGGGGGACAGGGGAAGGCTGCAGTAACACATCTTGAAGGCACAACATGCTGGAATACCATAGAGGGCTTTAGGGACTGAGGCTCTTGGCCCATTTCATCAGTCAAATATATAAAATTTATAAATGAGTTCTAAACTTCCTTGTTCAAATCAGTTCCACAACTAAAACCTTAGATCTTAGTGCTAGGGATCTCTGAGAACAGGCCTTGGAAGAAACAAAAGTGGCTTTTATCTACAAACAGAACTTCATTTCAGTTACCAAAAGCATTCCACTAGCATTCACACTACCTTTTCTTCTTTGTGTCAGCCATGCAAAGCAGAAAGGCTGCAAGACCTACAGAATATCCCCAGAAGCCAAACTAAAACATATTTATAGAAGAGAGAAAGGGAAGTTCAAGACAGGAAGGAAAATATAAATGTCAAATATCTTCTCGCAGAGCAGAAACTACTGACAATGCAACTCATGCAGCCATTGCTATACCACATATAATGAAAAGTTGTACAGCAAAATGGAATGTTGTGGACAGTGGGGATGACATTGGAAAGACGGAAAGCCTAAAAATCCTGGACAAAAAATTTTCATTAATATTAGCATAAATGTGAAAAGTGACATGACTGGCAACAGATCAGTCACTCATAAACAACTGCTCACTCCAGGTTTGGGTTGGACACAAGTGTTACGTGAGATAGCCTGGAAAAAACATCATCTCCTTCACTCATCCACCACCAAGCACTTAACACAGCTATACTGTCTCCCCAGAATTATCAAATTCCAAAAAACCCTTCAAAACTTGCAGTCTCCCTTCCTTCTTGGAGCCCCATCTCTGTCCCTCACCTCACCCAACTCCCTCTGTCAGTTTTCCTCAGACAGACACCGCACAAATGCAGGGGATGGGGACATTGCCTGGATACAAAACCAGGGAGGCAATTTGCAGAGATTTTTCCGTGGCTCATTACTCAAACCAATCTGAAAGAGAGAGCTGGGCTGCAAAAGGATCACGGATCTAGCTCTTCCACTGTCTTCTAAATGCCCTGGACAGAACATGCCACTGCAGCCTGAATGCAGCAGTCCAGCCTGGAATTTTTCTCTCCAGATGCCCAGGCCTCTTTCCATTTTCTGTTTCTGTGTTCGTATCTGACTGGAAGCTCTTTACAAAGGCCCATTTCAAAAGTCAGGGACAGCATTTTACTGTTCTCTGAGGGCATGCGAAGTTTAGCAGAGGGAGCTCTGAAATCATAAATACAGATTTTCAACCCCACAAGCCTCGCTGTTCCTACTTATTTCCATCTTTAAGAACTAGCACTGGTGGGAAGAATATAAAAGCAAAAGAGCCAGAGAGCACAAAATAAGCACCATGATGGACACGTCAAACCTAGCAAAGGCTGTACAGGTGTGTGTGTGTGTGTGTAAGGATGCAAAAGTGAGGCGAGAAAAGCAGAAGTCAAGAAGATAAGGAATTCAAAAGTTATACAGCCCCAGAAGACAACTGTCTGGAGGAACAACAAAGAAATTCCATGTTTTGAGAGATTTGTAGATAGTGTCTCATTCAGGTGCAACTATAAGAGCCTACTATCACTGTAGAAAGAATGAATCTACTGAAGACCACCTTACACAGCAGAAACTCAGCTCCTCTCAGCCTACTTGGCAAGAAATATATTTCAGCGAGGAAAAGGTTTCTTTTCTTTACTCTGAATATGAACTTTTGTACCCACAGAAAGTGTATTTTTTACACATTCTTATTTCAAAATAAAAACAAACAACCTTGGATGCACAGAGTTCAATGATGAAACAGGTAAATGGTCATGGTCAAAAGTGCATTTCAGCAAATCCTAAGAGTCCATTTCCGATTTGCAAAACTTCCTGAGAATCTTCAAAAGGAAAAAAAAAAAACACAAGAAAGGTAATTCATAGCTCCTTGGCCTTGATATTTTTGGAAATCAGCAGGAAAAATTACATTTCTTCTTAACTATTTCCCGTTCTTCCTATGCAGATCAGTGCAGGTCAGGACTTAAATTTCAGTAACCAATTAACATATTTTGTCCATTCATGATGAGAAAATCTCTGTTGATTGCAGACTGAGAGCAGCTGAAAACCTGTCAAAGGCTGGTTAGAAGTGGGAGTTACTTTAGCCTATCACTTTGAATCATGGAGTGATTTCTGAGTAACAGCAAGCAAAAATTATCTTTTAGGATACACTGCTTTGTTAGCTTGGATTTGCTTTTTGGTGAAGCTGCAGTACTAATACTACAAGAAAGTGCCACAAATGCAAAAGGAACATTTTTCAAAATGTGGAATCTGGCTCAGGGATAAAAAAACTCTACCTGAGCTGAAATGAATCAGGTTTTATCCTGTGTTAGGCAAGACGGTGAACATTAATTCTTAGCCTCCTCACAGTTTTATTCAAGTAAAACCCTCTCAGGTTGAAACCATAGTTTTTACATCATAACACACATGCAAAGCTGGTTATTCCAAACTTTAAATCATGTTTCATATCTCTCTTACCAATGTCCTCCCCACTGCAGAGCTGTTTGAACAGGTGTGCAGGCACATCGATAGCAGCTTCCCCCAGGTAAGGAGATAAACAGTTTCTACCACTGCACAGGAAAGTGCTGATTATGATTTACTATTCACCAGACAGAGCTTTCATTCTCAAGGAGCCTAATCTGCTTCACCAACTAGTTCCAGGAGCTGAGAAGGTCTGAGCCAGACAAGCATCAGATATTTTACACAGAAACTCTGCACTGTAAAAGGTAGAACAAAATATTACCTTATTAGAAGTTAAGGTTTTGCTTACTGAAAGCCAAGGAAGTCCAAAAATTGAAACCCAGACAAGGTCCCAGACACAAGCCATGTGGGGTTCTGAATTCCAGACTCACTTTCCCTTCATCAGAAATAAGCTTATGCCCTGCAGCTCCAGCTATAGCTGAAAATATTAATAAAATGGTTTTTCCATTCCTATATGCTAATTTTTGTCTCAAGATAAAAATCACTGGTCCAAGTAAGAAAGAAACAGCCCCCTGCCACAGTGGCATGCACTTCAGCAGGCAGAGCAGGTGTGTGGACAAGGAAAAATGCCAGAGGGACAATTCGAATTTGGATCTCTCAAAAGCAAGGAGAGCACCTCAGCCCATGCAGCCTCAGGTTACAGAGGAATTTGGGAGTGTGGGGGGAAGAGGGTAACAAGTTTTATAAGGTCTTGATGCCATTCTGACACACAATATATATTCCTTCATAATTCCAGAATGTTTTATAGGGTCATAATGTATCCTGCCAACCTTTACCTGGTGCTTTTTGCCAGCAGTGCTCCAACATCCTCCTAGATCGGACACAGATGCTGCTCTGACTCGGAGAAGTCTATTTACTGAATTAGTAATTACCACATCCTACAGCACCTGAGTTTTCCTTGGAGCTCTCCCAGCCCCGTCCTGCCCATACCCTGCATTGCTTAGCTGGTGAAATCTGACATGTTCTTGGCCAGCGGCACAGCAGCTTTGGCCGCGTGTCCAGAAATATTCAACCTGCACAGAGATCGGAGCCAGAAAAGATTTCTAAATAATTTGGCAATTCCACTCTGCCTGTTACTGGTTCCTTCTCGTGTTCTTTTTACGCAAAGAGAAACTACACCAGACTGGCTTGGTTATTTTTGTGTGGCAGCTGGGCGGCTAGGGAAGAAAATTCAGCCTGTGGAGTACAGAGCACTGATGAAAATCTGGCTCTTGGTTAGCATATACAGAGACTCCCGTATCAGATATCCTGCTTCCAAGCTGCTCTCTGTAGAAAACAAGAGTTTCTCCCCAGCAGAAAACAAAAAATATGCAAAAGAAATAAAATGATAATAAAGAGAAGAAAGCCCCAGCCCTGAGGAGCAGCTCAGCACTGAATGAAAGGGAATGCAAGCTGTTTTACGTGCTTTTCTTGTCTTCCTTCCCTCTGTTGTCATTGGTTGTTTCGTTGTTTGCAAGGCTGGAACAGAGGGGGGAAAGCTGCATGTCAAGTATTGAAATTTCTCTTTGAAGGTCCCTTTTTCAGATGAAAAAAGGAGCTTCAGACAGAGCTCCCGAACCCCACTTCGACCTTCAAAGTTTGACTAATCCTTTGTCAGAGTGGCATTTGCCACTTAAGGCATAAAGCCCTTTTTAACACTCAGATCAGGAGCCTGTTTTCATACCTCCTCCTAAAAGCATATCCACAGCAGACTTTCATTCATCGTAAAAGTGTGGGAAGAGGTTGTTTTGTTTGTGCTTTTATTTGCCGGCAAGGGGGCCAGGAATTCAGCTGCATGTTCCAGGGCAAGATACAAAACTTGTAAAGCCTGAGCTAATGTGCCTGTGCTTCAGTGGGGCTCAGAGGGCATTTGGGGTCAAAGAATACTTTGGTCTGAAGGCAAGAGAGTCTGCCTGCAGTCAATACCTACTAAAGGCTTGTTATTGGGCATCCTGTGTGCTGAAATTGTGGTTGGCACATGAGCCAATCTTGTGCAAAATCTACAACCTTGACACTTTTGTAATCTCACCAACCTGCCACAGCAAGGAAGCCATGCAAGTACAAGCAGTATGAATAAGAATACAAATTATCTTATTCTTAAGGTTCCTTATCCTAGAGGTAGCTGGAAAACTGGCAAATATATATTGCAAAGGGTGAACTTCATACAGTGAAATGAGCTGATTGTTGGGATGAAACAAAGCAACCCTTTTGGAAGGCACAAACACTTAGGAATGGGATTTTTTTTATTATCTTAGATTTCATAGAGAGCTTGAACAGACAGAACGCTTACCCTAGTCAGATCTTAGCCAGATCACTGGATTTCCTCCTAATACTCTTGCAAAAGCTGCTGCAAGGTCTTTTCTTGCAAGACTGCCAAGCACAGCATATTGGCAAGCAACATCCAGGGAATATCAGCCTTGCCTGCAACAGCAGCTTCTGGAGCTGAATAAAGAGCAGTGGGGATGGCAGTTCTAAGCCACCATAACTGGGGTCGGCTGGACATAGCCTTTAGCCAAAGTCCAGATCAATATTTACACTTAAAAAATCCAGATCCATAAAGATATTGTCTTAACCACTTTGCCAAAACATTTTCATCTAGTAAAACATGAGGGTTGTGTCCAAATAGCAGTGCAAGAGCGTGATGTGAGTGCCACCAGAACCCCCAGTTCAGTTCAACAAGTACCCCAGAAATACACCTGAACACTGAGAGAATTAAGGTGCAGAGACCAGGTAAGTTCCAAGGATTAAATTCCTTCTTAGGTATCTATAGAAGCCTTATGTTGCTATAAAACAATACTTGTTGCAATACCAAAAAAAAATTAATAATTCTTTGTCCAACTGAACAGTCTAGTACTGTTACGTCTTTAATAAGTTTATGAAATCCACAGAGGCAAACTGCTAAAGACATTGAGTGTAGAAGATTCTGGAACAAAACCAGGAGAAATGTTACAGATGAGTACTCTTCTGGAAGTGAAGAATTCACATACCTCTTCGGCATTCCACATGTGTGCTGTTCAGAGAAAGTACAGCCTGTTCCTACCCTACCAAACTGAAATCTATGCAAAAAGTGAGGAAGATTTTTTAAAAATTGAGAACAAAAGCAAGGAAGATGTGGTGGATCTCAAAGGATTTCCTTCAGGTCAGGAGTCAACTTGGAGTTCAGATTCAACAGGAAATTTTTAGTCTGAAATATAGACCATAACATATTTTTGGATGAAAACAACAAATGTGAACCTTCACCCACAGCTGAAAACAAACACAAAATCAATTTTTAATAAAATTGAAAGTTAAGAAGTTAAGGGACTGGATCCATGCATCAGGGAATATTGGGAGGCCACACTGAGCACACTGGAATTCCCCAAGCCAATCAGACAGGTTGGGTGTCCTCTTGCAAGAGGTGGATCTAATCTAAGACTACATGGCAATTTTGGAAACTTCAGCCAAAAGATAGCACAGTTTGTTTTACTTTAAGCCATAGTGTATATTCTTAATGATCAATAAAATTGAATCTTCCAAGCTTTAGAAAGACAAGGATATTATGAGCACATCCAGGAGCAAGGCAGGGAGAAATTTATACAATTATAAAACAGAGTAATTCAACCAATCACCACGAGACCAGCAATGCCAATGGTCCAACTGAGCAAAACCTTCTAAACAAGGCTTCCACCAGGACAAACACACAAGCAACCAAATTCCTCAGTACAGTATGGGCTCTCACTCCCTAGAACAAAACAATTTACAAAGCATCATTTAGTGTTACTGACAATCAAGACTAAAAATAATTCTGTTTCCTTTCAGGGCGTGAATACAAATCTTGAAGCGACCCATCTATTCCGATTTCTCCAAGAGGAGAAATTCTCTTAACTTTACATTTACAAACTCTGCATGATTTGAAACTGAAGAAATGACCAGGGATTCTTTTGCCTGTAGCACAGTTAGTTTCCCCCATACAGGCATAAATGATGCTCATCAATAGAAATGTGATATTTCCGAATATAAAAAAGCAACATAAACTGCACTTACTAGGTCTCCTCTGGTTCCCATTTAATTTCTTTTGTCTAATGTAAACTCACTGGGCTATGACTAACAGCTAACATATAATTTCTAATTGTATGGCATTATGTTATGTTAGTACAAAAACATTATCAGAGCCAAGAAAGAGACAGAAGCAGATCGTTCAGTCTTACTGGGAGTAGACAGGAATGGAAAAATACCATCAGTATCAACTACATTTGTCAAGGAAGCAGATTAAAAGCTAGCTTTAATGGGAAAAAATTCTTCCTACATTTTGCCTTCCTACTTTTTAGATCATAGAACAGTTACATAAACAAACCAAAATATGTTCACCTTTTCAAGGGCTTATGAAAAAGCAATTGGATGATATAGGACATTACTATTTCATTCTTTGGAAGATGTTCTGTATATTTCTACAGAAATGGCCTAAAGCTTTAGAGAGATATAAAGCCTGAGGCCACATGATTAGCCATAGAATCCATTCTTGTTGTAGAATTATGTTCAGATTTACATTTGAAAGAATTATGAGCCAGAGTCTCTGCAAAAAAAAGGAAGGGGAAAAAAATCTGATTTATACCCTGTAGAGATTTCCCTCCCTGGGGAATAAACCAAAGGAACATAAATCAAGAGTAAGGCCATGTAGAAGTACACTCCTGAGCCTGCAGATAGTCTGCAGCAATAGCTGCAAGAGCTGCCATCAGCCCATATCCTCCCACTGCGCTAATCACAAGTTCAGCACGGACAAATTAAATGGTAAATGTGACAGGAGCACTGGCTTTGTTTGCTCAGGGCTGGCTCTATGTGATGTTCCTTTGAAAAGCTGGGGCTGGGCACCCTGTCCCAGGAAAACCAGCATGGGAGAGGACTCCAGTCCCATCAGACACTGGTGTGCCCAGCCCCTGGAGTGCAGAGAGGGAGGGATGGAGAGAATGAGACCCATTAACAAACAGGAACCTGTGCGGGAGCAAAGACAGGGACGAAGCTGGGAGCAGCAGGGAGAGATCCACAATAGGGTCCTCGAAGGGGCATGGGTGGAATTAGTTTAAATAAGTACTTAAAAAGGACTGCCTTGACCTCGTTGTCACACAGAAAGCAAATGAATTGCTGAAATCAGAGCAAATCTCAAAAAGGTCTGTCTGCCCGAGAGGGAAAAGAGAGGAGGATTTGTTTATGTTGTCCTTAGTTTTGTCTGTCTTAACCCACGACAAATCTGTTCATCTGAATTTTTGCTGTTTTAAAGCATCTATATGTTTTCTTAGCTCATGGTCCCATAAAACACAACTTTTGAAATTTAAAATGCTTTTCTTAAGGAAGAGGCACAGCCTGACAGCTCAGGCAAGCTTGGGGTCCTGTTCAAGCAATACACATTGCCAATGGCTGCTGCATCACTGTGTACTTCAGGTAAAGTTTCACAAAAATGCTGTTTGATTACTCAAAAGCCCAAACAACCAATTCAGTCTGCAACCATTTAAGCATCTGGTAGAATTCCAGGGGCTGGGAAGAACCTGCAAGGAGTACAGGCAGAGAGTCGTGGTGCTGTGTTAGGAGCATTGGGTTCACTTCCAGCTCTGAGGAGAACCCGCTGCATGTTCATAGCCTGCAATGTGACCCCTGCCAAGGCACCCCACATTCCTGGGCTTGTGCTTCCCTTCTTACAAAGCCCATCAGCCCCACTCATTACAGATCAAACTCTTCAGGACAGCATTTATGTCTTGTTATGTATTTGTTCAGGGCTGTATAATACAAGAAATCTCTAATCTCGCAGCTGGGGAATCATCACAACAGCAGAGCGCAAACACTGGGCCTGTGCTGGCCTGAACACCATTAACAAACCTATACAAATCTACTCTATGATTCTACTCCATGATTTTTTTTTCAGCCAGGAATCCCACATTAACCAAAAAGAAATCCTAAAACTCCATTCGACTGACCTTTAATGTCATTGTCACCCAGCATGCACCTGGCAGCACCCAATCAAAACCTTCCAGGGCACCATAACCTTGATACTATTGACCAGCATTGCTCTGATTTAAATTTCAAACAGCCTGCAATTTTGATTCTTTTTTCTCCCAGCTCTGAAAGCAAACATTATGGATTTTATAGGGAAGAAGGCCCTGGCCACACACTTGATTCGCACAAACTTCGCATACGTGAAAAGGCAGTCAATACAAACAGAATTCATTTTAATTAACCTTAATATGCTGATGAAAATGCTAGGGAGTTTTCATGAGCACATAAGTAGAGCCACATACAGAAAAATGTCTGCTTTGTTAATTACACACGCACACGTCCAATAATACAGTCATGGTTAATTACAGTCCTTGTTTCCAAACTCACATTGTTACGATCAAGCTGAGGAGCTGCTTCAGTCAACAAGCATGTGGCCATTTTTAGGTTAGGTGGAGCAGAATCTGGTGCTGAGATTTTGATCTTGTCAAAGATCTTTAATTTTCCATCTCATCAATGAGCCACTGGTGCCTGTTTGGGAGAGGAAGAAACTTACTGTACTTCCCAAGCCTGGAAAATCCACTGGAAAAATTCCTCCTGGATCAGAAGCAAGCTCAACTGCAGCACCTTTTCAATAAGTCCAAGGAGTTCAAGACAGTCACACAAAATCAGGAGCAACTATTCAAAAAAGTGGTTATGCTGATGTAAAACCAGTGGAAAGAGGCAATCAAGACACCAGTCTATGAAACTGCTGTGTGCAAAGACAAGGCAAATACCGGCAAGTGAATCAAGATCCCTACTACACAATTTTAACCTTAATTTAAGCAGACAGATTTGGTGAGATCTTGGTACAGAATCTCTCAATAGACATGTTCCAAGAGAAGAAGAGGGCACTTCTGAAGAAGGCATCATAACATGGGGATTTCCCTGTTCATTGCTGCAAAAATTTCAAGCCCAAGCAGACACCTAAGCATGAACCGGTCTAAGGTTCCACAACTTCTATAAAAAACAAAGCTAAGTAATTTTAAACATCTGCATTTCAAATGTGTGTCTGCCTCCACAAGGAACAGCTCTCCCTCTATGGCTTACCTGGGCCCAGCCAAAAGAGTCCAAAATGAAGTCTGGATGGAAAGGGCAAAGGAATCAAGCTCTTTAAAGGACGAAACTCCTTTGCCATTGTTTTTGGGAATATGTAGGGCCTCATTTTGAAAACTTGCGGTGAAATATCTGCGTATCTGCCAAATTCCTGACTAGGACTGATACTTTTAGTTATTTCCCAGAAGCAGAATACAGGAAAGAGGGGAAAAAATCTTCTCCTAAGTTTCCTCAGCACTCTTATCTTATCAGCACAGTGAACACGTGCTGCACAAAGAAAGCAGATCCAAGGCTCAAACCCGGGTATTTAATGTTTGTTCAGTTAGAAGAAAAATATTGCCAAACCAATGGATTTAAGAATAATAGAGTTATGCCCTGAAAATCATGAGATTTAAGACTCACTCTCTTTGCTTTCTATTTTTTAATCTTTCTGGATGCTTTTGAGTTACATATCTACATTTGAGAGCCTGCGGGCCAGGAATTTATTTAAGACACAGCTAAGAATCTCATTAATAACATGAACCCAGGAATTGGGCTTTGAAGAAAATATACAGGTAATGCAAAACCTAAAGTCATGACAAGTGGCACCAGTGCACACAATATCAATATCTTGCTAATGGACCCATAATTGGTTAATGAGCTGAAACACACAATAATAATGAAAGAAAAAATCAGAAACAGGGCTGAGAGGAATTATACAAGTTATTCAGAGTCACATCCAGTTTACTTACATGATGGTAGACTAGCTTAATTCTAATGTCACAATTTAAAGTAGGTAAATGCTTTATTATATATCTTGATTTGCATCTATATAATCAAGCAAAAAGGAGACTAAACAGACACTTGTGTAGTTTAAGCCAAGTAGGGTGTATTCTGAAGATTGTACACCAAACCACTACTTAATTGTTTAGTGGGATAATTATAAATTATGCTATTGATAGTTATCATTTCATCGTGTCCAAAATCTAGGTGGTGTTGGAGTTAGGCTGTTAAGATTCTAACAGTTGAGGAGAGACAAGGATGTTATAAAATGCATTTGGCAAAGCTTCAGAACAAACCAGCGCTGAGCAGCAACAGACAAACTCCCTTCTTGTAATATCTTCTTCATGTTTGGAAAGTATCTGACATATTTCAAGTATATTTTCCTTAGATGCATCAGCTGACCTGTACAAACACTGCTGCCATCCACCCTCCTCCCTGAAATTATTGACTAAACTTGGAAAGTGTAGGAAATAGCACTGCCAAAATTCAGACTTCAGACTAAAAGATGCAAATAATTGTGCCTTCAGTAGTCTGCCTGATGCTGAAAATCAGTACTGCAAATAACCTGACTTTTCTGCAGAAACTTCAATGCACAAGTTCATGAGCACAAATATGGAAAGTAAATTCTGGTCCTTGCAGCAACATTTCCCTCTATTTATACCTTAATAAATGCATTATGGAAATAAACATTTACCTGACACTTGTCCTTAATAGAGGTTCTCTCCTTTTAAATTGATTGAGAGCTTTAGAGTAAAAGAAGAAAAGCACAGGGGGATGTACAGCAGTGAAAGTTTGGAGTTTAATGAACAAAGCCACTTATTCCCTCTCAAAGGCAGAGTGAGGCAGAGGGGGAGATGAAAGCTCTTGTTTCATTTTATGTGCAAAACAGAACAGACATCTCCCATAGACATGCTAATGAAACATTGATTTGCTGGGGTGACGTCTCTTACCACAGGGCTCTCCACCTTGGACTTCCAGGAGAAACGATTCACAATTAATTAACTCCTTTCACAGATTATCTAAAATCTAACTTGGGCTCAACCCCACTTCGTGATAATGTGGGTTTTGTTAGTAATATGCAGATCAATGAACATATATATATAAAAACATATATATATAAAGAGATATTGCAAATTTTTACATATATGCAAACCTATAATGCATTATATATAACATATAAAAATAAGTTATATATAACATACCAAGTGTATGTGTATTTGTAGCCATATAATTCCCCTTCTGTAAACTCACACAATTTTCTGCCATCAGCTCAGCAATTCCAATGAGAGACTGCTACAAAATCGCAACACTTCAGGACAATCCCTGATCCTCTCATCCATCTTCTTCTTCCCGCAAGTTACTATCAAACCACTACCCTAGTACATGTTAACCAACATTGCTCCCCACTGTCCTAACCAAACTTTAATGGCTTTTCTTAGGCACAGAAAAGAGACTGGCACTCGTCTCCTAATAATAATAATAATAACAGCAGTAATGACAATGATAAACTTATTCAGGGGGAATGGAGATATAAAATAAATATTCAAATAAAAATACCTGGGATTTCTGTTTATTTACATTCAGAAAATAGAAAGGGGAAAAGTAATTGCAAAATTCTCTTTCAATTAAAAGAAATTACACACACATATCACTGGTCACTGCTGTATTATATGCACTATATGGCAGAGACCTGTGAAACACCACACATCCCATATCACAGGGCTTTAATCTTATTTATCCTGTGCCTAATAGATCCTCAATCCAGGATCATAGCCTGGCTGATCAAAGGGGGGTGATTCACTATATTCATTCTACCACAAAGATGGGTTTCCCCCCATTTGTGCTAACCCTTCTATAAAGGGCTCAAAATAGAGCAGCAGGACAGCTTCATAACTGGTTTATTAGTCAGTGCAGGAAGTGGCAAAAAAAGTACCTCAGAAGGGCAGAAAATGCTACATTTTCAATAGGAGTTACTATAAATGCTGGTTAAAGGTAATTCTCCCTCAAAAGTTATAAGGAAATTAAGGAAAGAAATTCTGTGAATATTGTCTTTTTAAGCTTTTATTTTTCTGGCTGTAAAACAATGGTTTGGGAAATAACAAAAACGGATGGATACTTTTTATAAGCCAAGTATTTAATTTTCAACAATAAGAACTCCAAAAATGTTCAGAAGTGGATATTTATTTCTTGTTTAAGTAAAAAAAAGAAACAAAAAAAAACCTGCCTTCTTAAAACCCAGTAGTTAAGAGTCTGTGTTTAAGGTCCTGTGGCAGGGCCTGAAAAGCTGTGGTACATTTACATTTTAGTTAAAGAGATTTTAACCAGACTCCCAGTGACTTTATCTGTTTTCTTCTGGGATGTGCACCAGAATTATGAATACAATATAAGAAATAATTCTTTGGGGCATTTTGATCTAAAATAAAAACTAAAATCGCTTTTGAGTAACATATCTAGAGGATCAAAGGCCTACGGAACAGCCATGCCATAAATAATGTTCAACCTGCTACTCTTTAAAGATTTTAACTGGAGAATTTGAAATAAATCTCTAAGCATACACACACATTCCCTCGCTCCTTCCTCCATGAATACCATTAATGTGAATTTCAAGCAAGGCTCACCTTCACAACAGCTATTATTGACATGGGGTAGATGATCAATACAGAACAGACTTGAAGCTCATTTTCAGAAATTGATAAAAGTTCAAACCCCAGAGGGGTGAGATGATTTACAGCAGAGGTTAAAGCTACGCATTCGACTTTTCTCAAAAGTATGGGTTTTCCAGATGCTTCCAAATCTTTGGGTTTTTCCCTAAATGCCTTTAAATTTGAATACGAATTTATTTTCTTTCTTCGAATGCACAGTTAGAGTAGAAATTAATTTTGCTGAGAGTATCTATCAAGCAGGTAATATCACACAAGATAACTTCCTCTGTACGACAGCTGCAGGAATCACGAAGCTGGATCTTACTGGGACCTACTCAGCACCTCCCAAACCAACCTCAGGGCCAAGCTGTCCTGTTCCACTCATTCCTGGCTGGAATTTATTCCACACCATCCTGCACTGGTGCTGGTCCTGGCTCCCTCCCCACAAGGACACTGGGAAGTGCTGAGATGGAACAGCCTTCCCACCTCAGGTCCCATTTCAAGGACTTCACAAGCTAACGATGAGACAATAAGATTTGATACATTCAGGAAGGACACGAAAAGCATGGAAATCAGCAGCCATGCACTTCCTGCAGGGCTGGGGACACGCAGTACTTGGTCCCAAGGAAAACAAATGGAAAAGGTACCTCCTCCAAGGAAGTAGGGTAGAGCAGGGACAGTAACACAGCTCCCCATGAGCAATGGGCTTCCCTTCCCAGCTCAGTGCCACTTCTCACCTCCCTCATCTTCTTTCCTCAATCAGCACTCCGTGGTTTGGAGGCAGCAGGAGCAGGAGGTTAAATGTGGCTTTCCTTCCCAGGTCACTGCTAAAGAGTGGCCTTGGTAATGGAGTGCTCCAGCTGAAATAATCAAAGAAAGGCCAGTGCAGAGCTCCTGTGAGTCCTGGCCCAGTCCAGACCCTGATGGTGACGCCATTATTTAAAAGCACCACAGAGTAGGTAGGGCAGTCCCACGTCTATCGAGGCAGTCAGAGGCCATTTCTCTATGCTTTTATTTAATTGACACCCTTGGACTTGATAACTACTTGAATTTTCCTGTCAATACTTTAGTCCTTGATTTTCCTCGTTAAATCACAGATTTGAATTGCTTTTTCTCTTTGCCCACACCCCAACTATTTTTTTGGTTTCTAATTCCCTGAACGCCCCATGCTGTTTTAAATTACACGCCCATTTCAGAATACTTCTACTATTTATCTAGGAGGCAAATTTCAGAGTCATCTGAAATTAATTTCCCAACCCCAAAGTTCTTGGGTACCAGCTTCCAATTCTGCCATGGAATTTCCTGACCGTGCCGCATGGTTGGGGTTTCTCCACACCTCCAGAGAGCCGCCCCAGCAGCCACAAGGCTGCAGCGTGCCCTCCCTCCTGCCTCTGTTCCCATCCCACTGATCTTTCCAGCAGTGAAATAAAATCCACTTTAATTAATTTGTACCTACTAGAATAAGGCAAGCTATATAATTTTTAAGGTTGAATCCCATCGTGGGGTGTGGAAATATTTCAAACAGCTGAGGGATACACAGCACTCAGTAAAAAATTCAGCCTGGAAAGTTGTTACTAATTGTTTTGCCAAGTTCATTAACAGGCATCAGCTTCCCTGTATGTCCAGCAACACGATTTTCAGTATCAGTTACCCGTGGTGATTTCACCTGGATTTTGGGTACCCCCACCATCTCTAATGTTAGGCCTGCGGGCAAAAGTAAAATCATTTCACACATTCCAAACAAAATGAAAACCTTTTGCCATGACAAATCTTGAATTTTATTTTGCATGTCTGTAAAGAGTCCAATCTGATGGCAGAAATTTGAAATTCCCTGTTGTTTTGTTAAGTATATCAAAACAAGTTTCAAGTGTAAGAGAAGTTATGGCTTTTCAACAGTCAAATTTTTTTCAGGCAAAGTTATTTTTCTTTAAAATTATTTGTTTGTGTTAAATCATTTGTGACATTAAGTTTAACATGTTTCTCATTTGAAGATGGACACTTTTCAAAAATGCCATGATTCATATTTTTGGAAAAAAACCTCAATGACAGTTACACTCAAAAGCTTGTAAGGCTATTGGAAATATTGCCACCTTTAAATTGTTGGACAATTCAATGTTATTTTGGGAATAAGGATAGGGAATACAATGATTTTGCAATATCAGACCAACATATAAACATTTATTTCCTGGTATTTTGCTGGGACTGAAAGAGTTTTTACTTTTTCAACCAGAAATTGAAGTTATCTGAAAACTTTTTAATTATTGCATTCTCAGTATTTTCTGTGAGAGAATTACTGTAACCTGCTCCTGATATCACTTTAGTACTTTAAAAAAAAAAAAAAATATAGCCCTTAAGCAAGGGATTTTCATACATCTAAGACTGAAGGTTCTCTTACATTGAAGCTCCCAAGAGTCACCTAATCACAGATGACAGTTGAAATCAATCATGTCACGCTGCAGGATATTTATCAGAAGCCAAACATTACCTGTTTGATCCACACCTGCCAATGGACAATGGACAACTCCATGTAATACTGCAATAACCACCCTTAAAGGAAGTCTCTGGAGCCTGGAATACCCAAATCCCCTTTCACTGACAGGAATTCAGGGAAATCCACAAATTTTGGGGGTTGCTTTTTTTCCCCTCAGCTGTCACCTTGCTCCACTGCTGCTGGAGGACTCACTGTGGGGCAGGTGGAACCTGCTGAGCAGCTCCTGTGGGCAGGTGTGCTCCAGTAGCACCCAGACCACAGCACAGCCTTCTCCCTTCTCCCAAAGAAAGGAATCTCCCTACAAATAGGAAATGGAAGTGGTGGCACTGTGCTTGGAAGCATTGCTGGCTGGAGTACAAGGAACGCACAAAGTAGAGCTTCGTCACCAGGGTCATTCACCTCCCAGTACCCTGTCCTGTGAGCACTTTGCTGCCCAGAAATCACACTGCACTGGTGGATCTTCACCCTATAGCTGGAAATGATGCTATTCTGAGGTCTAGAGCAGCTAGACCTGGAAACTCCAGTGCCAGAGTGCTCTGGGAAAAGAGCAGCAAGATAGTCACTATGGATAAGAGAGGAGGAGCAGAATGTAATACCAGGTCCAGCTACTCATTTCAAGAGACGCAGTTACTCAAAGACCTAAGAACAGTATTTCCCCATGGATAAAGTGATTTAATTGGGTTATACTACCATAAGAGGTTTGTTTGTTTGTTTGTTTGTTTGTTTGTTTGTTTGTGTGGGGTCATCTGCTGTTTGTTTGTTTGCAGCCAGACAGCAGTGCCATTTGGATTGCACTCCCTTTGATCTCAGCTCTAAAAGGATTTCTCTGTGCAGACTTCCCAGTATAAAAGGTAGAATCTGAACCCAAAGAAGCCAAACTTGGAAAAGCTGCCAAAGGGTCTAGTCAGGACACTGTGAAAATTTTGCAATAAATTTTAAGTGCAGCTACTCAAACACAGAATTAGGTCCATGTTCCCTGCACAGTTTTCTACTGGGCAAAAAAGTTCATATTTTAAGAAAACAGAAATAAAATATGAAACATGTTCAGGGGAGGCCAGTTAAAAAGCAAGCACAGAACCTGAGGGTGTTTCCAAAAGCACCTCTCCATAAAGCTGAGCTACTGAGGTTCATTAATCCAGAGCTGACTCCTTAGAACTCGACTGAGCACAGGAGCTTCATGAAACTCACAGCAGCTCTGCTTTGCCATCAGCACATTGATAAAACTATACTAAAAAAAAAAAAAAAAAAAAAAAGGAAGGTGAGGTACATTTCATTGTCCCTGAAACTGTTCCTATCACATTTATTTAAACAAACTGAAATGTCGCCCTGCCCGCTGCACATTCAGCTACTGTGGCAGCCCAGGCATGCACAGCCTGGCTTCTTCACAGTGTTGTGTGGCAAACTCTGCTTTCCAGGAAAGGATCCACCATTTCCACTAGACAAAGGTGGGCTCTGGGATGTACAGATGAAATGGAACCTACAGCAAATTCATGGTACTTTGATGTAAAAGCCATAGGCCAGGCAGCCTGGCAACAGCTGAAAAATACAGCAGCAGGCACGTACGGTTGGATGTCTAAATCCTACCCTAAAATACCCCAAGGAAAGAAGAAAGTAAGTTGAAATAAAACAATATTTTGGTAGTCATCACCAAATACTTTGAACAGCTGGAGCTCCCAAGTACATCCGTGCTCCTTTAGAAGGGCTGAAAAGCCACAATTTAAAGAAAAATACACTGTACCTAATAACTGCACATTAAAGGGTGGAGGAGGGAGAGAATCCAGATGTCTACCTTGACGTCCTGGTGAACAAAACCTGTCTGAGATCTCCACGTGTTTTCCATCTGCCAAGTCTCAGCTAGGTATTTCTGCATGGTTTGAGTTTGGGGTTTTTTTGGGTGGGTTGGTTGTTGTTTTTTTTTTTTCTTTTTGGTTTGGTTTTTGTTGGGTTTTTTTTGAGGGAGAGAAAAACTCCTAAAACATTTTTTCTAACCTTTTTTTTAACATTCAATTTCTTCCCATTACCATTTTCATAAACAGAGGTTAGAAGCAGTAAAGGGCAAAGAATCTTCAAATGTTTCTAAAACCTTTAAAATGCTAGCAGTAATCACCTCCACAATTAAGAGAAAAAATAATGCCAACTTTCAGGGGTTTTGGTATCAACAATCACATTTTTCTCTGCCATAAGGCTGATCCTGAAAGGTCCTGAAGAGACAAGAGCCCCACTGCATTGAATTAAGAACGTGGCCAATTTAATGAAACATTTAATACCTCAAAGGTTTCAGCTTTTCAAGAAAATTAGGTACATTGCAGCACATCTACAGTAGGGGCATAACTGTGTTCCCTTTGATCAATCAAGTGGAGCATATAAAACTCCACAAGAATTTATCTTTACATCCAGCTCACTCACATTTATCCTAGCAGGACACATTAGCTCTTACACATGGCTGGTTAAAGCACCTCCACAGCTCCTGGATCAGAGCTGGCTCCCAGCCAGCTGGGGCAAAGCACAGGTTGAGAAGTTCAAACTTATCTCCTTCCCTTCAATTAGCGATACCCTTCAGCAATTATTGTCTCCTAAAGAACAAGGCAAATCTGCCCTGCAGCTTTTTCCTCCAACTATTCCTGCTTGAAAAGAGACTCAGCTGAGTGAATGAAAGGAAACTGAGGGCATTGGTAAAAATCTGTCCTCAAGCAGCCACCCCTGCATGGATAAACAGTGCAAAGAACCAGCTGGCATTATAACCAACAAGTGACTCACATGACTCTGTGCTTCAAGGCTACATTTAAGATTTCAAGAACAATTGGATGTTAAACCCAGATTAATGAAGACGACCATTCATTTCCCCTCTGCAACAGAATCCCCGTGCAATTAATTAGAAAAGCATTTTTCCAAAACTGACACATCCAACACAAAGACTGCAGAGAAGGTGAATTCTCCCCCAGTAACCCAGAAGCAAATCCCAGGCTGTAATTGTGGATATTTGAGTCCTTGACTTGCGTGTGTGTGAGAAAAGCCACTAAATCAGCACATGCTCACCCTGTTGCTAAATCAAAGGCTCACGAGAAGGGCAGGGCTGGAGTTTTGCCACACTCCAAGAAGAAAAAAGCCCACAGCAGCTGCCACAACATCAGTGACGATGGACACCAGACAGCCCTACCACCACAGCACATGGGACAGAGGACCCAACTTGATTTAAAGGTGTGATTATATTCCAGGTCAGAGGAGATGGAGGGTCCTGTATCTCAGCTCTGTGCTCAGGTACCTCTTTCTACAGGAAAACTAAAAATAAACACACAAAATATATTCTGAAAATACCTCAGTGAATCAAAACAGTAAATGGGTATGTCCACAAGATACAGATTTTGTTCTTAGGATTATGAAGGAAATTATTAGTACCAGAACACCATTACAACACACCACCATGCAACTGATGTCATTTCATAGGCATTTCAATTGTTAAAGCAAAAAATCACATTGTTCAAAGACCTCTCCAGTCTTAGCTTTGGAAAATCCACATTTTTCTTCTTCAACTTGCTCTCCACATGTGGACTTAGGAAAGAAGAGACTTTACACCTCATGTTCTCTTTTCTTTCTTTCTCTCACTTTCTTCCAATCCACCTCCCCCAAAGCGGCACTTACCACGGTGACAAATGAAGCAATAATAAGGTTAGTCATTTAACTCCTTGCATCCTACTTAAAAACCACCCTAATTACTGTGTAATGGGTCCACAGAGGCAGAAGAGTCTGGGTGAAATCTACCCGGAGGGCAGCGGTATAGTTCATCTGTCCATTCCCTAATAGCACTCTAAAGTTCACCCTTATAAACATGTCACCTCGCCTATAATTAAGTGACTGGTCATTAGGTAACAGATGTGGTACCTGTGGGTCACATATCAGTCGGCTGGTGATGGATCTTCACCCAGGAGCTGTGCAGGAGCAGCTCCAGAGCTCTCTGCCACCATGGCAGCTCTCTCCATGCACAGCACCCTCACAGAAGAGTTTGTGTGTGAGGCTTTTTTAGCAATAAACTCTGTGTTTGTGAAGGGTAAGACTGTGGCATTTGGTCGGTTTTGTTTCAGACGGTCGGGACAGAGACGAGAGATCTCTGGAGTCAGGTCTTAGAGCATGAGGTTTATTGTGAAAGGGCGTGGGTGTAGGAGACCTGCCAGGAGCTGCCAGACACAGCTCAAAGCAGGTCAGAGAGGTAAGAGAGCAAGCAAGAGAGAGCAAGAGAGGGAGAGAGAGTAGATCGAATGAAGAAGAATGAATGAATGAATGAATGTAGTGGTTGCTGTTTACAATACAATAAATCATCTTCTATGCTGAATATTCTAATTTTCACTAACCAATCTAGAACAAGCTACAAATCCTATAACATTTACATACAGCCTATGAGAGTCATTGCATTACCATACTGCGTTATATTTTAAACTCTAGAAACTGCTTTTTGGACCCTCTGCCAAGTTGGTAGGGTCTGCTCTGACCCTTGGACCTGTCTGCAAGCAGAGGGGATTGTTTAATCAAAAGGGGGGATTACTTTCAGTGGCCATACCATTGTTTTCCAGTTGTTCAGTCACTGGGGTTTGGTATCTCAAAGCTTGTCTTCATTTCAGTCTAGCTTATAGTTTCCATATTCTCAGCATCTTTTGCCAGGTAATAATATTTATAAGGTTTTCCTATTTCATCTTCTCCAGCATGAGACCCTGAGAGGAGCAGGGAGTAGGACTGTCACAGTTCAGCCTCGGCCCAGCAGCATAATGAAAAGCTGTGTTTTTCCTTTATATTCTGCAGGCAAACTGGTTCCCAAAGCACCCTTCAAACTTTGCTGACAGGTGAATTGCCATTTGAGCTCCGTATGAGTCAAGATTGCTAATTAATATATTTTTATAAACTACAAGAGGACATCCTCTTCCCTGGTCATGTTTTAAAATAAATAAATCAATACCAAGTTATGCTTTTTAACTCCTCCTTCAGCTTTCATGGTCATGCAAGGACAAGACAGACAGAGAAGAAAAGCATAAGCCAGTTTTATCCTTGATTTTATCCAGAAAACAGGAAGAGTCTAGAAGCTACAGCTGAACAAACTCCCACATAACTGAACCACACACCCAGGGTGATCTGGCCCTTCATCAACAGGGGCAGAAAGACAGACAAATATAACCAATTTCACTGAACCCTCTCCTCCCCTCGCTCTGTGCAACGTGAGGGGCTGGATCCAGGGCAGTAGCAGAACAAGTGCAGGACATTTGAGTCGAGTTTTTCCTCAGACTGCACAAAAGCACCACTTTCCAGCAGGTTTTGTTGTCCCCATGAGGCAGAAAAGGACAGATTACATGAAGTCCTGAAGTTCAGACTAGAGTCCTAGCAACCCTGAGGCTCATACCTCTTACAAAATTATTCAGTTGCTTCATAATTTAGAAGTTCTCTGAACTGGCAAGAGAAAGAAAATTAATTTCCTTCATGAAGGCCCACAGAGGTGGGCAACCAATCTTGTCTGGCAACAAGAGGACTGTAGCCCTGCCTCTGATGCATACACTGTTTTCAAGGAATTTACTTTTACCTTCAACATTCTTGGATTCAATAACGCAGTGAAGAGCTAGACCACACAGATTTCCAGATGGTAAACGAGATTTGAGCTAAGCTTTTCTGGGTAAGTAAATTATACAGGAAATGGAAAGGGAAAAAAAAAAAAGAAAAAAAAAGGGAAAAAAATCTCATGCCCACAATGTTTAAAGGTTTATAATTGCTAGTTATTATGTGCAAGGAGTGTGCCCAAAGCCAGGATCCTATGGCCAATAAAACAAGACAAGGCCTTGAAATCAGCCCTCTGACCTCAAAGTGATGAAATGTACTTGAATTCCCACAAATATTAACCTCCCATGATGTCTCTCCTGGCAATGCACCTCCGTCTGATGTTCACAGCAAAACATTTGGGCCCCCCAGAGTTTTGGCAGGACAGGAAACAAAGATTTGGTGAAAGCATGACATTGGCCAATCAATTCCAAGAACAAAATTGAAAGCCCAAAAAGAGGCATATGCCCATCAGTGACTAATTTAGCCCATTGTATGTAGAGATATAATGAGATATAACTGGACACACACACACATCACTGTTTTCATCATTTACAAAATTAAGCAAAAACTGGCATTTTGACTTAAATCATGTAGGAAAGATTGCAGAGATGCACAGATTTTGCCCCCCAGAAAATTTTATTGCTTTAAATTCTGCAACCAACAAGGGGACAAAATGTAAAGAAATATATTCTTTTTTGGTATATTTTGTAGAAAAAATGCCTGCCCCTCTGGCCAAGATGAGACTTTATTGCCCTAGAGTTGCACCCCTTACAAGGCTGTCCACCCCTCAAGTTTTTACTACATTTCAGTCTTCATAACCTGATCCATCAATTTCTATTTCCTTCACACCAGGAGAACATCATGCTGCTTTTGTACTCTCATGTTTTGCATATTTCACCATATTCACAGGTTCTTTAGTCAAAGACAAGATGAGCCAAGGAGAGTGGCCTAGAACAATATCTAAAAACGTGATTTTTAATTCTAACCTAAAGCTCACAAAATACATCTTTAAAGCTGCTTTCTAGGAAGGCTCATGGAGGGATTGCTTCTTCCTGGCATATTCTATATTATATCAACACCATAATTTGAAATGCTGTTTGCAAACAGCACAGACAACTCTTGCATTCCAAAGCTATCCTGTAAAGAATTCAAACCTTTTTTTCTTCAGGGGGTCTTTTACTCTCCAAGGCCCCTCTGGGTCTCGTATCAATCACCCAGTGATGGATAGGCATCCCGTGCCAGGGTCATGTGCACCTGCAGTGCTTATTGAACTGCAGCACCTCATCCTCCCCAGATACTGACGGCTGATCTATATGATTCAGCTCCAATCGAAACTGTGATTTTTCACTGTTAAGGACTCTTCCATTTGACGTGTTTGCACTGAGACTATAAAGGATCAAAATGGTGCACAGGAAAACAGCCCTCAAATAAGGGGATTAGCTGACTGCTGTGTGCTTGCACCACAGCACTCTGCACCACATAGCATTATGAAGTGGTCCCCATCTAAACAAAAAAAGAAAGAGGAAGAAGGCAAGACTGTGAGATAGAGTCAGTGTTGCTTACTCAAGAACGTGCAACTTTATTTGAACATGTAGCTGAAACAAATGATTAGGACAATTCTGATTTGAGAGTCTGACAACTACTTGGCACACACAGGAGAATGGCACAAATTAAACCTCCTCTTTAGCATGGCCAAATGTAAGTCATCGTGTTTCAGGAGGATGTAGAAGTGCAAAACAGCAGAGAGGATGGGTACAACACAGAGAAGCAAAGTTGTTTGAGACAAAATGAATAAACAGCAAACTCATTTACTGTGGGAGACTACATTACGAAAGACTGTTCACAAATTGTAAGTGGGCAGAGATATGAGCCTATGTGAGAAAGGAGAGATAAAATTTGCGGAGGAGATTCTTAACAGTTCTGTTTTTTCTGTATAACTCACTAAGTGCATGATGCACAATCAAAGGATTAAGCTGATCTCAAGTAATCTTGGACCTAAACAAAAATTGAGCCGATTCCAAAGAAAAAAATATACCCTGGTTTTAGATAATTTGCCTCAGGTTTTATCCCTGATTGGATGCATCCATAATAGTGTCTTTTCTAATTCAATATGAGAAATCATTGCTCAAACTGCAGTTACTTCCTGTGCCAGTGAGGTGGTCTAATTGCACTTTTTTGGCACTCTCCACTGTATTCACCACAGCATGTGCTCTTCCCATGCAATTGCCATGCCCTGAGAAATATCTGAGCTGAATGCACTGGAATGCTGACCCTAGAGCTCTGCTTAAACCTAAGGTGGATTTCCTTACATACCTAGGAGAGCGATGTGGTCAGATCTGAGATTTCAGCTGACAGTAATAGCTGGCTTTATGCTTTCCCTGTGGTTGCAGCTGTTCACACTGGTCTGCTGCAATGCAAAGAAAATGGAGAAACACGAGAGACTGACACGGGAAAGGCAAATAAAGGAAAACATTGTCCTTGCCTAGTGAACATGGCCAGAAGAACGTTGGGATTTGCCTGAAATGGGACATAGAGGGACCAATTCTTTGCTGCTTGCATCCTGTCCTATTACTCTTCTGCAAAGGGGGTGTAGTTCATGACTCTGTTTACACAAGTATAGGTGACCACACAGAGACAAGGCAAGAACTAATACAGCCCTTAGAAATGAGGCTTCTGCAGCTCATTGCCCACTCACCAGGAGCTCACTGGGTGGTCTTCAACCATAAACCAAAGACACAGCTAATACTCTCTTACACAGCAATTCCAGCACTCCACAGCAAAATATTTGCACTTTCTTAGCTGAAAAATACTTTTAAAGTATAGTTGGTCTCATTAATATTTACAATTATTTGGCCTTTGTTTTGGGTCTTTTCATGAGAATTTTTTGTCCTCAAATACTTACAAGTGTCTCAAAAACTACCACCACTCTGTGGAACAGGAATATGTCACTGTTCCCACTCTGCAGAACAGAAGAACAGACATACAAGTCCACATGGTTGTGGCTCTGTCCTTCCATACATATGACATCCTCACAGAATACCTTCTGCAAGTTTGCATTCATCTGAAGAGCTGCCAAACCCTTTGAGAATTAATGGTCGACCAGCTCTTCTCAAAAACTCGAGTTTCATAACAGACACCTTGTATAAGGTGACCGTACAGACCACATTTCTGCTTTTTGTCTCAAACTTGCACATCTGACAGATTAAAGAGCATCTTGATAAGATTTTTCCCCCCTATTTTGCTGTGGTACCAATCACAGAGCAAATCTGAGGGCAGGTGTTTATTTTATTTTTATTATTCTGCTAAGCACAGCATTCTCTACAACCTTCAGGGAAGGGGAATGGGGAAGAACAGCATCAACTTCCAAGAAAATATCAAAAGCTAATAACTACCCTCCTGAATTTTAATCCATAGCCAACCCCAAAATAGCTCACTTCATACACACTTCGCACTTCTGATGAGGAGAAAAGGAGGTGCTTCATTCCAGAATCATAGTAAAAGGGGGATCACATTAATAATGGTGAATTAACACTGATTCTTAAAGATTACACTTTTCTCCTTAAAATAGTAGTCAAAAGTTTATATTTATGAAGTAATTCAGGATCAAATAATAGTTCTGATACGAATGCATATTTCATAGAAGTTTCCTTTTTCGTTTGCACTGTAGACTAAATCATTGGAGAAACAATTTTCTAGAAGAGATTTGTGATAATGTCCTTCACGTTACTGTGGATGGGGCACTGTCTTTGTGGTTCCTGATGTGTGCAGAGCCCAGGAGTCAAGAGCATCTGGGCACAGCCATTTGCCTGAAGTCACCATTCCCAGGTGTCACCAGCCCAGGTGACATCAGGACCTTAATCCCCTCGAACACTTTAGCTAAGTGGCCACACAGCCCTCACAGCACCACAGTCATGCAAAGCAAATAAGGGAGACTGAAATGCCTTCAGCACCTCCACATTCATACTGGGGAAAATCTGTTTTCTAATTTGTCTTTTCAGTCCTTCAGCTGCATTAATTGTACCATGGGTGAAAGATGTGAGTGTATTTATGCAGCAGAAATTACCAAATAATGAAGATGACTACAACACTTCCAGATTTTTGGAAGCCTGTTGGCACAGAATCAAAAGAAACACAGCAAAAGAATAAAAATAGAAATTGCAACCATAACTACTTAATTTTGACAGGAAATACTATCATGTTTGTTAATAATTTTGCTGCTTTCAAAAACACCAAAGGACTTGTAGTCTCTACATACCTGAGCTTAGGTAAATTATAGACAGCTACTCTGCCAATCTGCTTTCACTTTCAAATTCTTTACATAGGCTTATAACAACAGGTTGAAAAATAAATTAGCATTAGAGTTTCACTGCCAGTGTCCCCACAGCTACAGGCTCCACAGCTGTCTGTGGCCTGAGCCCGACCCACAGGGCAGCTTGTGGCCAGGGCTGAGGCGCCCAACCCTGTTGGGGGGCTCCAGATCAAAAAGGTGTGGGAGCAGCAAGGTTGGGGCCTTGCAGCGTTCATCTTGGCACGCTCTTTCCAGCCCCACTGCTCCTGGAGCTCGAGGCTCTTTAGATATCTCCAGCCTGAGCCTAGCCCAAAGGGCAGCTTGTGGCCGAGGCCGAGGTGCCCAGCCCTGTAGGGACTCCAGATCAGAAAGCAGTGGGAGCAGCAAGGTTGGGACCTTGCCACATTTGTCTTGGAAGGCCCTTTCCAGCGCCAGTACTCCTGGAGCTCGCGGCCCTTTAGATCTCCTAACCCTAACCCTAGGCGTAACCCTAACCCTAGCCCTAGTTAATTACCCCAACACACTCCCTGGGTTCTCCACCTCACAAAGATGGAGGAGCAGCAATGTTGGGGCGCTGCTGCGATGGCCTTGGCAGGCCCTTTCCAGCGCCAGTGTTCCTGGAGCTCCAGGCTCTTTAGATCTCTCCAGCCTGACCCACCCCCCTGAGGGCAGCTTGACACTGGGCCGAGGTGCCCATGTCTGTGGGGACTCCAGATCAGAAACGTGTGGGAGCAGCAAGGCTGGGGGCTTGTTGCATTTGCCTCAGCAGGCTCTTTCCAGCGCCAGCGTTCCTGGAGCTCCAGGCTCTTTAGATCTCTCCAGCCTGAGCCACCCCCCTGAGGGCACCCTGGCACTGGGCCAGAGGGGCTCATCACCATAGGTGGCACAGATTAAAACACGTGCAGTTGGCAATGGAGGCACCTGTTCAGCCCTGAAGCCTTAGATCCAGGGCTTTAACTCAGGGTTCTATTGTTCTTTCTTAGCGCAAAGGAGAAATCCCCACCACATATAGTCAAGAGGTGAAAATCACACAAAGGTCTTACTGGCAAAAATATCAAAATCAAATGCTCAAAAATAAACCATCTTTGGCAAAGGATGAATTACAACATAGAAGTCAACATTAAACTACTTACCAGAGCAGTACTCATGGTTAATTTAGCATTTACCTAGCATCAACTGAGCCCCACTGAGAAAAACCTTACAAAATGCTATGTTACGCAAAAGCTCTAGGCAAAGAGAAGTAGGAAAAGAAAGACAGGCAGAAAGACAAAGCCAGAAGGAGAGAAGAGATCTAGAAAAACGTGCACAGAGCTCCCACCTCTGAGGATTGCAGCAGGGACAGGACAGGAAGCGCATGCAGGATTCTAGGCTGTGACCATGTGCTGACCTCATGCTGCGCCCTTTAAGCCCCATGGCCTTCATGTGCCCACCCCTCAGCTGGGACTGCTGGTCACTTGGCCACTCAGGGCCCAGGTGAGCACTGCCAGCCCAAGAGTCCAGGGCTGACAGCTCAGCCAGGCCTTGGGGCAGCTCTGGGGGCGCAGCAGGCGCTGAAGGCCTCACCGTCAGCAAAACCCAGCTGGCCCCTCGCAACAGACACAGGCCATTCCCTGATGTTCAGAGCCATGGAACATCCAGTCTCTGGCAGCAGCCTGCCGTGATGGATGCCCTTGCAATGTCCTGTCCAGTGCCAGTGTCCCTGCAGCTGCAGGCTCCACAGCTCTCTGAAGCCTAAGCCCGAGCCACAGGACAGCTTGGGGCTGGGGCCGAGGTGCCCACCCCTGCGGGAGTCCAGAAAGGTGTGGGAGCAGCATAATGATAAAATTTAAGATTCTTCTTGCTACTTTATCTTCTAGTTTTGATATTTCATAATCTTTTTTTATATTTCATCTTTTCACAGGCAAAGTTGACAAAAAACATCTAGACTGTAGATCAGCCCAGGTTAGAGTCGTCATTGAAATGGACTAAAAGCTTAGAGATCATGGTTACATGTAATTACAAAGTAATATTTATGTCTTTGTAATTACATGTAACCATGATATTTTCCTATGGACCATCCTGATTCAGGTTTCATCAGTTTCTTTGCAGAATATCTATGTCTTCTGCAAAGAAACTGATGAAACCTGGATCAGGATGGTCCATAGGAAAATATATATGGAGAAGAAATAGGGCATTGCTACCCAAATAGTTAAAGCAACTGTGCAATAACATTTTTATATGTACAAATAAATGAGAGAGCACAGCCCCTGACAAAAACAGACTGGGCTCAAAATAGACAAAACACAAGCATAGCTTGGTTATAATTATGCTTAGGCCAGCAAGACATAGGCACTCTGTGCATCGTGTAAACATCAGGCAGTGGGATTTGTTTATTTTATTCTATAAATGAAAACTAGATAGTCATAGGCAATCTGGGGGAATAAAAATTAAATAAAATCTAGGTTTGAGTTTTGTTCTGAATGGATTTTTTTGCTAACTGTACAAGATCTCCAGTGACCCCCAGCAACGAGAACAATCTTGTCTTCACTCTCCTCAAAGAGACAAATTGCATTAGTGCAGCACATAACACTGGCCTGATGAATTAGCTTTTACTTCACTAAGAGATTCTATGCAAATGTGAATAATCCCTGCACAGAAGAGAGAAAAAGGGCAACCCTTCCCACAGCCAAGACACATAATTATACTCACATTAAAAAAGTACGAATAGTTCAATTTGATATATAAAATATGCATAAAGTTAGGCCAAGGAAGTTTAATTATTAGTGATCTGCTAAGACTTCAAGAATAACCCTGAATCCAACATAAAGGTGGAGCAGGCAGCTGAGAACAAGGCCTGGTGGGGAACCCTCAGTAACCTCACCCATGAGCAGACATTTGTTGCACTCCCTATGGCCAACACAATCTCCTCCCTCCAAGCCCAGCAGACCCTTATCCCACCACCATGAAATCCTTTACGGAAAACTAAAAACTCCCTACACAAACACCCATCAAAAAAGATTGCCAGGGGTTGTGGAGAAACATCACTTTTTTGGTTGCTGTTAAGAGATGCTCAGAATTTGAGCAATTTGGTAGAGACTTTATGAAACCACAGAGTCCATTTTACACGAGCTTCAACACATTTCAGCTGCTGTCACAAACTGAGAGGGACTTCCAGAGAAACCTGGGGAGTCAGGATATTACAGCCAGCCTACCAGAAGACCCAGAGATGATTCTGTGGTGCAGCAGCAACATCATCTAACGAACATCAGATGGAACTTGGACTAATAATGCTTTGACTCATTTTAAAATAATTTTTGATTAAGAAACATGAAGGATCACCTCTGAGACTCTTCTCAATGTTGCACAGCTGATACACCACTTAAAAAAGCAACCTGCTATGACAGGTAATGCACACGTCCTGATTTGTTCACATTACATGATCTACTGGATGGTTATTTATTGTTCCAAGTACAATTATAACAAGCAGGTGAGCTCTGTAGCTCTACACAGTTTAGAGATGTCAGTAAATACTTTAAGATGACCCTAACACAGTTAAGCTGCAATAATCCCCCAAAGTGTTCAAGTGGCTTAGGTCACCAATAAGCTGCTCTCAGGAGTTAATCAGGAAGGCTGCCTAATTAGGACAACAGGCTCTTCACCAGCACATCTTGAAGAAAACCAATTATACTCTTAAATGTCTAATACTTCTATAACACCGTGGAAGTCAAACCATAGCATTTGCTAAATAAACCAGACACACCCCAACCAACCTACACAAAGCTGGTGTAGCTTATGTCTAGATCTGTCATTTAGTGCTAAATTTTACACACAATTACTGTCTTGCATTTTGTCTGTGAGTTACATGACTTCATCAGTTGTTTGGGTTTTTTCTTTTTTTTGCAGAACACAGTACACACTCTACACCACCACACTGACCAGTTTACCCCAAGCTGATTGTATCCTTTAATGAGAAATCACCAGACAAATATTTTATGAATAATTTCTCAAAATTTCAAAGCTTTAAAAGCTAAAGAAGTTGAGATGGCTTTTTCAAATTAAGATTCTCTCTTTACATATCACAAAGTACATTATAAAGCCTAAGTTTCAAATTCCTTGCTTTTCTACTATAACAAACAATGATCCACCATTGAGTACTGCTTTACACCACAAGACTACTTTTATTAATATATTGTTCAATTTTTTTTGAAATTTTACTTTTTAACTCAGACTGATGTTCATATTATTTTATGTTATTTGTTCAGAGCCAGATTATAAGCAGAATCAAGCCAATAGATCACAATTCAAGCATTGGAACAGGCTGCCCAGGGCTGTGGTTGAGTCACCATCCCCGGAGGTATGGAAAAGTGGTGAGCTTGGCAATGCTACATTAATTTGGATTTGATGAACTCCACAATGTCTTTTCCAACCTAAATACTTCAATGATTCTATAAATTCAGCTCCTATTCCCTCAAAAGCTTACAGAAACACCCTCTATTATGAGCATTTCATAATTAATTGAGTGAGAATTCAGGATTAAACATAAGCTTGTCAAAACCCACAGTCATATGCAATCTCAGAAGATTGCATGAGCAAATCAACAGGCCTCATGCTTAGTTGTATAAAACTATTTTAAAATAATTTCCAAGCTTGCAGGTTGAGTTGCACTTGTGATTTGGGAATCAGACTACACATGCAATACATAAGTCTGGTCCTAATTTTCTATTACAATTTGCCAATACACTGCAAGTAGATTCATAACTCATTGGCAGATGATTCATTATGAAGATGTTAAAATAGCTTCAGTGTGCTAAGGAGTATGTTCAGGTTATTGGTGTCCAAAGTACCATTTGGGAGGTGGAAAGTTTAGATATTTCCCACCACTTCTAGACTTTCAGGCAAGCAACCAAATACACGACTCAGACAGGGTTGGCAGAACTATCTTTGCTGACCCAGAGCGTAAGGAATTAATCAGCATCACGACAAATATGCAAGTACAGATTTAATAGAAGGGAACCAGCCATTTGTTGAGTCTGCTGAGTTTATCACGTGTACAGACTCCATCAATGGACACACGCAAGCATTTTCTGGTTTTCTTTTGTTTTTACAGTCTCCTTTCTCCTAATCAGAGAATTAAAATTAACAACCTCAAAACCAGCTTGGGTTGCCAAGAGTCTTTCCTGGCCTTACTGTAAGTCTAGGACAGAAAAGATTTAACATGAAAAAATTCAGGTTGGGAGTGACCTTCTGCACTGATTGACTTTAGTGGAATGTAAATGATGGGCAGTAAATCAGGAGACGTGCACACCGCTCAGTGAATCATCCCATTCCCTTCAATCCCATCTAGAAGGAGAGACATAAATTCTCCCAGTTCAAGCTGGGCCATGAGCAGTCCTTTATATTTCCAATTAAAGATGTACTGTCCTTTGCCCAGCACTCAGCTGGGACACTGCACATTAGTATGGTAATCAGCAGCCCTGCAGTGGGACATGGGGGCCTCACTGCCTCTGCCACATTCCTCCCAGCTGGAGGGAGCAGAGTTTGGTGCGACAGGCAAATCCCGAGAGGCGACAAAGAACCCTTCATTAGAACTGATTTTAATGCCACGCTGCCAGTAGGCAACGTGTTTGATGATCAGGGCTCTCACACCCACCCTCTGGGGCTGCAGGCCAGGTACAGATGCTCCCCAGTGCTCCAAAACAAGTGCACAACAGTCCAAACACAGCCTCATGGCTTGAATACCCATCAATTACCATCCTGTCACTGCCAAAAGCTGCAACTGTGGGGTTCTCTCTTATGGGAACAGCTTTGCTCCTCTCTGAAATCACGGGAGGCACCAGCAGAGATAGCAATCACAGCACCATGGCTGAGAGCACTAAGGGACGTTCAGCCCCACAGCCACCAGCAGCATTTCTCTGAGCCCACTGGTGAGGGTGATGTTTGGTGGGGTCTGGAAGGGGCTGCCTCCGTATGAGGCAGTGTTTTAATTGAAATTTCACTTTCTGTCTCAGAATGATGTTCATATTGTTTTGTGTTATTTGTTCAGAGTCAGATTACAAGAAGAATCAAGCCAACAGATCACAATTCAAGCATTGGAACAGGCTGCCCAGGGAAGTGGTTGAGCAGCACTGACGAACCCTCCCGTTGGGCCCTACATATCCCTTATGACCCTGCCATGGGATAAAGTAACCCAGGGTAAGAGGAAAAGGGCCAGAGAGGTGCAGGTGGTGGTCACTTAGTGCACCAGTGTTGGAGACCGTCCCTGTGAAGCCGAGTTTCAGCACATGACTAAAAAATAATAAATCTCCTGAGCTGACAGGCAACTGCAGGGAAAGTGATTAATGAAACACAGCCAGGTTAACAGACTTTGGGGTTTAGGTGTTGGAAATGAGGACTGAATGGGCACAACAAGTCCCACCATTTCCTATAGCAGTGAGGACAGGCTGCCTGGAAACAGGAGTTGAGAAAATTGTTGTTTTCACGATTTTGGCATCAAACTCTTACCCACCCAAACAGAATTGAATTGTCTGCCTTTTCTAAGTTCTCCTCAAATTGCTTCTAAAAGAATCATGTTATTTAAACCACTTCATTACTCTGATACAACTCCTTTTGCCCAGAGCTTTTGAAAAGAATAGATGGAAATAGTGTACACTGACCCTAAAAAAGTGGGGTTTATAGAGTTAGGAGCCAACCTTTTACTCAAACCTCTCCAAGCTGCACTGCATCCCACAGGTCCAGGGATAGTCCCAGGACATTAAGACTTGGTACTGTCAACTGTGGACAAAATGTGGGTATCTGGCACACAAATCAGTGCATCCCTTCATGGCTCAGATGAGGATTGCTCACTCATTAAATCATGTGCATAGAGAAAATGGATGCCAGTTACTTCTCCAGAGAGTGGATTAGAGCGCTGCAGGGGGTGGAGGCAGTGGTTATCCTTAGTGCAGACCAGCAGACATGGAGTATTTTTAAAAACATTATATTTTTCCCCATAGTAAGCAGATAAAACCTGTTTTGCCTATAGGAAGGAGTGCCTTTTAAACAGTTTCGGGGTTTTTTTTCTTTTTAATTTCAGAGAGGATATACCTTCCCTAAAAAGATGGAGAGTAAAATTCTGGATCCAAAAGATCTCCCTCCCACGCTGGCCACCTTACCCCACCCTACTCTCTTCAGCACTCCATAGCTATTTTTAACAACTCATTTCCTCACATTATGGCAATTTACATACTTAAACACATCGCATTATCGTCCAATATATAAACAAAGTGAGATAATGCACTGTAAAGAGACTATTAAAAAACCCTGCAGATACACACACAGGAGCTTTTGGAAATCAGGCAGTTTTTTGAAGCAAAGCAGTTGTCCTGTATCAGTAATGGGAGGATTTCTCAGCAACACTTTACAATAAAGCGGACTTAATGAGAGCCGAGCAGTGGTGTAATTCCTGTGGAATTGCATATTGAAAGCTACATTCATACCCAAGGAGCCCATCAGGACCAGTATTGTTAGCATGAATGCTGAAGGAATTGCAAAATGAATTGCCATTTTGTTATCAAGTGCTTCCGATTGGCTCTATCCTGCCATCTGTGTCATTGGGACGATGTGAAGCAGCTCAGGTCCGAACTTGGGCATCTGAAAGGTGGGTCAAGGGGAAATTTTATGCTGCAGCAGCCTCTGCTTCTTCACTGAGGAAGTTCAGTGCACCTGCCTTCCTGTCCCTGTAGCGGGAAGAAAAGCCAAAACAGAGAGCAGATTGCCAGGACCTGGGTAAGGCAACTCTTTGCCCTTCAGGGAAGGAAGGGGGAACACCAGTTATTGATCAGCCATACAAAACCCACTGATAGGGCACAGCAAAACACTGCTTAGAAACAAGAGACTGCCAATTATCTGGCTCTTCTGAGGCTCCTTCAGGCTTCTCTGTTTTTTCATGGTGCTACTGTAAATGTTGTAAGATGTAAAATCTTGGGAAGTCCTCCAGAAAAAAAGAAATGCACAGCTCATGTCTCATTTAGCCCTACAGAGAAGGAAAGGATTTTAAAACTGTTGGAGTGATCCAGAAGCCTAAAATACCTTCCCAAAACACCTAAATCACATAGAAGGTCACTCACTAGTGTTCAAAATCCAGATTTAGCTCATCTGTGTGCTTTAGAATTGTATAGAGATGCACAAAACAACTTATTTTTTTAGCTTTCTTTTGTTAACTTCTGTTAGAATAGTCATTGATAAAAGAAATCTTAAATGAAGAAAGGTCTTTATTTCATCACCTTGTTCTATAATTGAGGTACTGATGCTCCACTGAGTTAGATTTGATATCGCTACATGAATTCCCACTTCTGTCTTTATTTACAATTCCCTTTCAGTCTTCAAGATAAAGAATTACTGTATTATTCATCTCCTTATGTTGGTATTGCCACATTGGGATTCTTTCCAAGCAGAAAAGCCTATTTTCACTCTTGGCACAGCCCTAGCACCACAAATACTCTGGAATCTACTGAGCTCTACGCGCCCTCAGAACCCAGAGACGCACCAAGACCGATCCATGTGTACACACAGGAGCAAACCACAGCACCTTTCATTCCCACTTCTTTTGAAGTTCTTCCAGCCTGACACCTCCCATCCTGTGTGTCTGTGCCGTGGTTCAGCCAACAGCCTGGGAGAGGCAGGGCTGCATCCTCCCAAAGGCACGACATCCAGCCGGGAGAGACTGGAGGGAGCTCACGAGGAATTCCAAAAGCTGGCAATGCCCAGGGCACGTCCCCACGTGTGCTCAGGACTCCAAGGAGTTGGGAAAGTTTGCTTTAGGGTGCAGCATCTTCCTTCTGACAATTTCAGAGCTCTGTAATGGTCAGGGCGAGGACACGCACATTTCATTTGAGAGAAACTGAGGCTCGGGGAGAAAACTCTTGGATCTAGACAACATTATAGCCACAACACTTAACAGGATGAAGCCAAACAATACAGACTGGAACGAAGGAATGAAAAATGGCCCTGTCTTCACAGCTGTGCCTCCAGGTTGTACTCTGACCGTGCCAAAGCCATCACTTGGCTCTGTCCCCCTGCAATTTCTTTGTGGCTTGATATAAGATCCATGCCAAACTGATCCATCTCAGATGAGACACGTACCCCGCAAATGTTGCAATGGGTGCTTATGGGTCCAATCCCTGACAGCCAAGTTATGAGACAGGGCACAAGGAACAAGTTTTTAAAAAATTAAACTCTTTAAATTTACAGTACTATTTAAAAAAAGGAAAAAAAAGAATGAGTTAAAATATTTCCAGATTTACCAGAAGAGTTATTCAAACTAAGTTTATAGGTCTGACTCTCCCATACATCACTCTAAATCAGAGAGGATTTCACTAGACCTGAATGTAAATAATTTATGATCTAATGGGAAATGTTCCTCATGTACCAAAAGCTTAAGAACAGTTCCCTCTCCAGAAACAAGGCCCCAGTTTAGCAAAGCACACACTTAACATCACAATTATTCAATCAAAGTATCACGTATTAAAACAAAAAAAATTAGTCACCTTTAGGAACGCTTGGTTCTAGCTCCAGCACTGGCAATAAATAAAGCTTCCTGTAGTGCAGGCATTGCTCCCAGCACTGTGCCCACACCCATGAGCACATTGACAGCAATACACACAAGAGAAGGTGTCCATCTTCCTTTCAGCTTTATTTCAACTAAGAACAACTTGATCCTGAAACCCTGGCTCTTGAGAATCCTCATACGGGACTCCAGTGAATTGAGAGACCAGAGAAGGCTTTGAGAATGAAGCTCAGACTTAAAAGAAAGATATTTGCATGGTAATTTGAGACAGATAACTCTTCCCTGTCAGCCAGTTTTTCCCTCCTAACAAGGAATTGAGCACCACCTTTACTTCATATCCGCAGGGTGGAAGAGACTGACCCTTGTATTTAAAATGTTAATCCTTTTAAGCACCACATCTCTACCCACAAAATACCTGGACCACTTTTGTGGGTCCTACAAAAACAGCAATGATTCAATAAGGGGCAATTGACAAAAAGCCTCATTGCTCCCCCTTTAACTTTCCTTTGAAATAAGAGAGGGAGACACATCTTCAAAATTCTGCATTTCAAAGTCATCCTTTTTCCTTTTGTTGGGAGGTGGCAAAATCAGACTATTTAAAGAATTGTCTGATGATATTTTAAAAGGCTTTGGTTACACTGCCTTGGGGAGTTGAATAAAACAAAGGTAATTCAAAGACAGTGCACAGGTTTGTGATCTGTCTCAGCTTGGTTGCTCTTGCCCTTAATTGCATGCATCCTTCTTGTAGGGATTTCAAAGGAAGGTTCAGCACCTGAAACACTGATCCCTGCCTCAGCATCGGGAGCAAGTTCTAAACCACAATTTATGCACGTGCAGCTCAACTGGGTCAACAGGATCAGCCTCAGGTACAAGTCACAAGTCAGATGAGCTTGGGCACTCCCTGAAGGAGCTCCCGGCAGCACATCCTACTCCATATTACTCTTTTAAAACAGGATGCACATAAAATACGTGAAAGAAATCAGTAGACACATATGGACCCTGGTGCCCAAGCCATAAGGATGTCCAGTCTCTTTGCGAGGTCCAGGCTTGGGAGGCTTTGCACCAGGCTGACTTTTTTTACAGCTCCCATATTCCCTCAATTCTTCTGCAGAACAGACCCTGCTGTTTTGCTTTCCTGAATTTAGTACTAATACCAACCCTTACCACTCCAGATATCAAGATAACTCATTTAAGCACAGGAAATGTTACATATTAGCACTAAGAGAAGACATAAATTTTCCATTCCTATTTCAAGCAACTTGGGGAAATACGGCATATTTGCACTTATATAATGCATAGTTTGAATTCAGATAAATGAGGTAGAACATTATATATGCCTCTTCCACTGGCAAAAAAAAAAAACAACAAACCCATGCTCACTTTTTAGAGCTATAGAAACTGTTGCTGCCAAAACAATAAAGATAAATCCAGCTTTGAATTGAGCAGGCACATTTCTACAGCCATTTGGAGCTTTAGACACAGGTCCAGTGGGGAGCCAGTGCCAGGCTCAGGCTCAAATCTGTGCAATGATGAGACACAGCCAGAGTGGTAACACTGTCTGGGCTCCAAGCTGGTTGGATGTAAACCAGCCCTGCTCTGAAGCTGGAAAAGGGAGGATTTTGCTTGGGCACACCCTCATTAAAGTACCTGGAGGTTTCAAGATATTGCTGGATCCTGACAGCAAAGACACACACATTATGGACAGCGCTGTCCTTCTGGGGCAATGAAGCTCACGTCTTCCTGCTATTTATCTTCACTACCCTAAGTGGAATTTCCCTATTTATCTAGGCAGAGAGGTTGCAGATGGTTAGGAACTGATCTGTAATGTACATACACAGTATTCGAGTCTTTGAGAAGCATTGAGAAAAACTTTTGTATTCAAAAACTCTTCCTGCACACAGATACTAAAACTAAATCTAGCAATTAGCAGTGTAAGCTATGTTCTGTCCTAACCACAGTTTAGGGAACCAAATTTCATCTGTTTTGTGGCTCAAAAAGCACATGTTTCTTTCTTGTATTAATCACTGTATTTTTCACTTTTGGTTGACCCTTAGCTTCCCCCTGGCCTATATCACTTTGCTGACAAAATCTTTATTATTTAAGGTTTTCCTCTAGACACAGGACTGCTTTCCTGCATTTGAAATACAGCCAGAGAACATTCAGCATGGAGACCATTCAAAAAGGTGGTTTTTTTTCCAGCTAGAAGGGTGGAGATGGCTACTTTTGAGAGTTTTTGTGCTTCCTGAAGTGTCTTTTCACCCGCAATGTAAATGAGTGGTGACCTTCTGTTCTGATCCAGAGGTCTGAAGCAGAAGGGTCCTGCACATTCTTACAATTTCCGCAGGAACTGGTGTGGTGCCAAGTTCATTTCAGCTGCTGAAGGAAGCTGCTATACCTCAAGTTCTGCAGACTTAATAGCCTTGAGCTCACAAGGTAATAGCATAATTCTGTATGTTGGATAGTGCATAAAATGCATTACACCAATATTTAGACTATCGTGGATCTGACCAACCCATCAAGAATTGTGCCAAACAAAAGGAAGCTCAATTTTGAAATGCCCAAACTTGGCTCTGCTCCAGTTAGAGCACAGCTAAAATAAATAAATAAAATTAGTCGGAGTTTTCTGTGTATTTAAAACAAAAACAAACCTTAACTGGTTGTGATTCCAATGTATTCTACTCTAATACTTAATGAAAAAGAGTGAAAGTAAAACCAGAATGTAGTTTCAAGAGAAAAATCAAGAATGTTTCACTCCAAAAATCATGAATGAATCTTTGTGCTTTGCTTTCAAACTGAGATATCATGAGAACAAGGATAATTTAGTAAATTCTTCCGATTTGACAGAACTGAGTTCATGTGGAGCTCTACCAAAGTTTGCAACAAGCTTGTATTTTATCTTCAAATATCTTCTTTACAACATCCTCTCCATCTTTAAAGCCCTGGCAAACACAGAAGTTATTCTCAACAGCCAGAAGTAAAATAGGAATCAAGCCGTGTATCTGCACATCCTGTTCAACCAAAAGGCCTCCAATCTTGTCTGGACATCACAAATTTGTAATACCTCAGAACTGGAGGATATAATCACTTTGAAAACACAAACTGCTCATCAAACTTTCACAGTCAAATGACGCAGATGAAAAGCAGAAAATAATAGCTGGGATATTACTGAAGGCAGCCCTTGCCCATTGCTAGGTACCATCTCCAACACTGCTCTCAGAGAAAATCTGTTTGCTCTCCCACCTCTGTTGGGTCGCCCTGGCACCCAAAGCTGACTTGGTAGTTTCAAGCCCCTTCAACCTCCTCAACAATATTAATCAGCCTGTGTTAAATTCAGATCTCCCAAGTCCAAAAAGAAAACTATGCTGATATGGGCAGATTTTAAACTGTGAATACTCAAAGTAGCTCCATTTTGGCTTTCATATAGTTTAGTACAAAGGGCCTCAGCTGTCTGATCCAGGAAAAAGAACAAGAAAATAAATATATATATTTTCAGGTACACCACTCTTTTCTTAAAAATTTGGGTCTTACTCCCTCCTCATATCAATATTTAATATGTTTACTTGATTACTGATGATAAACTGATCAATTAAAGGTTATCCCAATGATATTGAAATGCTGTTGAGATATTGCCTCTTTCAGGACCACTGTGTGCATTGCAAACAGTATTGAAAAAGAGACAGCAAAACAGAAATTAATTCAAAGAAAAACACTTCCCATGCACATCTCCCCCCATCCCCCCCCCAAAAAAAAATTTAAAAAAAGAAGAAAAAGCCTGTGTATTAATACTCAGTGATGTTTCCAACCAAAAGTGTATTTTCATTCAAATATTTTTCTTCCTCCTGCTGCAAAACGTGCTCAAAAAACCCATGACAAATGCTTATAATATTTACAAGATGTCATTGAAGTAAAATATTAATATATTTTCCTCCTTGCAGAACAACAGTGCACTCCTGCTTCCAGAGAAATATGCAATGGGTTTATTAGAGCCACTCAATGTGTGCCGTGGAAGCCTTTCCAGCACCCAACACTAACTAGGCCTAGTGCCAATACAATTTGTACTACAGTAATCTATTAGATTCAGACAGACTTGCCTGAGCCTGAGGGGCTGAAACAGAGCAGCTACACTGGGAATGTTCTGTACAGCCCAGAGCTGAGACCGAGAGGAGGAAGGCAAAGCCATCCCAGCATGTGCCAGGCTGTGCTCACACTGAGCTCTGCTCTGCCCAGGAGTGGGGGGACAGCAGATCACAGTATCTCCCCCTCACCACCAGGCAGAGAGGCCATCAGAGCCTCCTCAGTCTCCATCAACTCCTTTCAACATCCAATTCTCCTTAACTTCACCAGAGCTTGTGCAAATTTGCCGCCACTTTCAAATTACCCGAACTTCAAAACGGCTGCTGGGTAGACACACAATTCACCATTTCCTAAGTCCTGCGTTTCCAGTGTCTCCTTGCCTAATCTCCTGCCCTGCTGCAGCTCCCTAAGTGTGCTGAGAAAGCAGATATTCCAGTTGCAGATGGCCTCAGGCAAGCCTGGGTTGGCTGAGGTCAGCCAAATCTGGCAGCTGTGTTTTGCCAGACCTGCCTTCCTGCTCGGAGGCACAGGAGCACAGGTCCCTCCTCTGCTGCCTTCCTCCCCAGCCACACTCCCACCGAGGGAGATGAAGGTCCCCTCTCCATCACAGCCAGTCCTCAACTCAGCTGAGGATTTTTGTTGTAGCTCTTCACCAAGGAACTGACGCTACCTCAGGTGTTGAGGACAGGGTCGATGAATTTTCCAGAAGTTTTTAGACTCTTAGTTCACACCGAGGTGCAATTTTTGGCTCTGTTAGGCAAAATTTCCATGCCAATTCTCTCAAAACTCTGAGATAAAACAAGTGGCACCCAATTTCCGGGGATTAGGGATGAAGCCACACCAACTCAGTGCACAATCTGGGAAAACAGCAAATGTGCACACTCTGTGTGCCTTTTAACATCAAAGAAGACCAGAATATGACGACTGGGGCTTCTTCCAACACTTCCAAATGCTTCGTGGGCCAGCACTAGCTTTTATTGTTATTCTTATGCTTCTGAAATAAACAACATGGAAAACCCCAGTGCTAATTGACACCAGCTTACACAATGACAGCCAAATAAATGAAGCTTGAGATCAGTCAGAGTGGAAAGGTTTCAATTATCCACATGTCCTAATGTGAGGACAAGGTTAAGAGTAAGTATACCCTGGGCCTATCTGTTAATCAAAGCTTCTCTCCCAGTATCACAAAGGTGACAAGTTAGTTATTAATAATTATTAACATACTCCCAGCCTTTAGAATTAAAAATTGACATTAACACTTACTGTTGGAAACGAAAGAAATTCACTTAAGTTATATTGTTGTCTTAGCTGAATGAGTCAGTCTTAATTTTTCAGGTTTGAGCTTTCTAATAGCTGAAGTTTTCATCATTGCTTGAACGCTGTTTTCATTAGCAGATACTGTTGAAAGTTAAAATACACTCAAGACTACAACATTCATTTTACAAGTCTTCTTAAGTAAGGTTTGGGTGTGTAACCTGCAATTAGACTAGAAAATGCACTATAAAGTGAGTTTATTAGCATTTGTAAAGGGGAAGTCAGAATGATCTGACAGCTTTTTTTCCCCTGTAACTTCAAGAAGTGAGAATTTACTAAAAATAGTGTGAAGTAGGGAAAGAGTTGAAAGGAACATGAAAAGGGGAAGGGAAAGGGAATAATAGGACCACATAAATATTTTAAATACCTATTTGTATACCATGCACTCCACAGAACTAACACATATTTCAAGGTTTCCAGCTGCAATGACATCTGACCATGCTTCCCTTTGTCCTGAAGGGAACACACTCAAGTAGTACAGAGTTTATAAAGGCCATGAATGAGCACAAATACAATTCAGTGACCTCCAGTGTCCTTGTCACCGACGTGATATTTATGCATGTGAGGCTAATCTGAAGCCTCTCTCAAGCTCCCATTCATCATTAGCCCATCAGATGCTGACTAGACCATATATCTCTACCTGGATGCTTGCTAATCTTTGACCATTAAACAGGGATAAACCACAAATTTTCTACTGGGGGCCTGTCACTCAACTATTTGGATCTACTTTGTGGGCAGCTCCTTTTGTAAGAGAGCTGAATATAACCTTCACCTAGGGCTTGTCCTGGGCACAAAATGCCATTTAACAAGAACACTCACAAGCCAAATTCCCAAGTTTTATTCACCAGCATGGTGAATATTCACTGCTCAGGCCAATGGAGTCATGCCAGATTATACCAGCTGAGAATCTGGCCATACATCTTCAAGGTACTCTATAAATTAATTAAGCTTTATAACAACCTTGCAAGGTTCAGCAGTACAAAGCGAAGTGGGAAAAGTGCAAGGACTCCAAGCCAATGGCACACAAGGAAATGCTGCTTCCCAAAGGGCAAATATCTTGACTGCCTTGCTTTTTAACTGCACATTCCATCCTTCCTGAGTCAAAACCCCTCTCTAAGCTCCACAAAGCCAAAAATGGTTGCAGCATCAGGCTGCAGCATTAAGAATTGAACCTGAGAGCTCTGTACCTGTGTGTGTGAGATTACTGCAGGACCTAAGAGATCAAGTTGAGCAGCTCAAGTGGTGTTGAGTTCACACTCTGCTCAGCCTGGCCACAGAGAGATGTCGAGTTGCTTTGTATTCGTAACAACAGTTAAAGAGTTGTGCTATCTACTGCTGAGGATAATAACTGCAATATTAGAAATTAAATGCTTACATTCTGTTAAGGTTGTTTTTCCTAGCATTTAAAAGAACAGTGCATAGTCAATAGAAATCCTCCTGCTTCCCATGTGCTTGCAGGAGGCAGCTTGACACCCAGGAGTTTTGAAACGCACAGAGATGCCTCTTTTCCATACACTGCACTGAAATGGTTTATATGTTTTTATTCGGTGAACACTGACAAAAGAACTGAGACAAGGAACAAGTGAAAACAAGCCTAAGAAGATGGAAGGTTTGAAATGTATGAAAACAACCCTAGAAACAACTAAGTTCTCCCCCTGCATAAGCAAAGGCCATGGAATTTCACCTGATAAATCATGCAATAACCCAGCTGAGCTGTTTCAAACTGGGTTTTATTGCTCCGTGCCCACTCAGCCTTAACCCAGCTCACTGCACTGGAGGAAGGAGCAGTAACATTAATAACTTCCAGATTTTCTGTACTCTTGAAGGGGTTCTACAGCCTGTGCTGAGAGGACTTGGGAAGGCTCCTGACATTCCCTCCTGCCTTTGCTTAGCCCAAATTACCCCATGGTAAGCACTCCCCTACCCCACATGCACCACTTTATCCTTACAAAAGTACACAGCTTATTCAGAACATCTTCCCAGGCCATAGACCCTGCCTGGAAAGATGACTGAAGAGCAGCTGGAGCAAACTCCACCACCAAAACAGCTCCCACACTCCAAGCCCTGCATGCAGAGCAGGAGCAAACTTTCAAAGGCACACCCTGAGCATCAGCTTGACCTTCAGCACCCAGAGCACCCTCTGGGCCTTCATCTGAAGGAGGGAAAACATCCCACCGAATTTCAATCAGAGGCTTTCAAAGTGTTGGCAGTTGCTAAACAAACTCCGGTGCGGCTCTGAGCCTCGCTGTGCCACAGGCAGTGCGGAAGGTTTCCGGCTGTCGGTCGGGAGTGTATAATAGGCCTGATTTATAGTTATCAGCGTGGGACTTGATTCGAGAGCTCAATCACCGTGACTCCTCACAGTGGGGTTTGCATGCTGCAACGGGCCTCAAAATTGGAGAGGAATTTACCTCCCGCTGCCGAACATTACATAACAATCAACAGAAAACAAGCGGAGAGCAGCAGGAGGTCCCCATCATTAGCCTGCACAGTCATGTTAATGGAGATGTACACACACTCATCTATCTGCACTTATTATGGAGCTTGCCAGACTGTGGGATTGCGCTGCGAGAAGGAGTCTAGGGCAGGGAGAGACAAGATACAGGCAAAGAGCTTCGAAACTCCAGTCAGTCTGCAGAGATTTCCACATTAACGTGAGAGACTGGGTCTGGGAGGTCCAAATCTCACAGGTAGCAAAATGGCTCACAAATGTTTGGAGGTGCAAGTGACCTTGCCCTGTGCAAAATGCTGCTTTTCCTCTACAGAAATAACAGCTCTGCCTTCACCTTCCTGCCTCTCTTGAGCCTTGCTGCCAAGGCAATGGCTCCACCTCCACAAAAGGATGCCCACAAAGTTTCCTGAACTTCTGTCTGTATGGCCACATCAGTCTGCATCCCAAAATAATCACAGAATTCAGTGCCAATTAGATGCTTCATATTAGACAAACAGTAGTCCATTTGGGGGCTCCTGCTGCCTTGGCATGCAGAAAAGGACAAAAGCAAAAACCTAACATAATTTTAAAAGCCATTCACACCAACAAGACTCATTTTAAACCTTAACGTGTTGGGTAACTATGGATTTGTTTTCATATGATATATTGTCATCAATATCACAAGATGACTACAGAACATTCCTCAGTCTCTCAAGACTGATGGACAAAACTGCTCCATTTGTGGGCTTTTTAAGGAATAAAGTGCTTGAATATCTGGTGTGACTTAGCAAAGGTGAACCAAGTCAGAGCAGAAAACAGCCACATCACGTTTTCTCTCCAGCCACTGCTTTGACTTTTATAAATATTCCCCTTTGCCTCCCAAGCCAGCAATTTATTGTTCCTCCCTCACGGGGTAAACCCTGCAAATTCATTCTAAAACTCAAGTATACAAGGTTAAGAAAAGGTCAAGACAGTCCAAGTCCCTCTATGCTAATTTAGCATGAAGGAGGCAATCCATTTCCCCTTCCCAAACATGCATTAAATGCCTCTCTAATGGCCTGAGAGTTTGCTCCTTGATGTTTCAAATTTTCTTTCTAGATCACTAAGCTATGGAACTAACTTGTGTTATTTCTTTTAACAAAATTAGAAACGACAGTTTTAAACAATCTTAATGTTATAATCAAATCAACTGCAATGTCATTAGCTTTCCCGATTGCCATTTTTCTTTTCTGGTTAATACTGTGATTCCTGTAAGAAACACTCTTTCCTTAACCACTATAAACAACCAGTACATTAACCCCAAGCAGATTGACTATTTCTGCCATGTACCATTTGCTAAACAAAGGAGAGGTCCCACCATTTCTCCCCTGCCTCCTCAAAAAGCGATGTACCTCTTTTTGTCCCTATCAATTAATTGACCCAGAAATATTTGCAAACTACTGGTAATTTCACATTTTAAAATGAATAACCTCCTGCAGAATTCAGCCACAAATTGATCTGTTTGCACAAGGATCTGGAATGCTTCTATTGCAAGGACTAGACAGGACAATACAAACCATCAACAGCTGAAGAGCCCTTCCTGGTTTCTGAATATTTTTATTTTAGACAGCCCAGAACACTGAGCAAGCTGCACTTCTTAGCCATTTCAGACCCTCTTTAGCCTAAATACTCCCATCAAGCCCCTATGGGGAAATATGCTGGTAGCATTGAGAGATGGAAAATAATAAGGGATTAATATATAACTGGGTTGAGAAAGTGGCTTAGCACTTCTAGGCTCTAATCCAGGTTAAAAAGAGCTGCCTGCTCTTGTTCAATGATCTCTGAAAATCATGTGTCTAGCCATAATATCACTGAATTGCTCTTATTCAGTGTCTTCCCCAGTGAATCACCTCCAGGTTCTTATCCTACATTTAAACTCTTTGTACTTTTGGGTCAAGAACAGATTTCTTGTTTTGTTTCTGAGCCAGTCTCACCACAGGAGCCACGATTAGCAATTATTAGCACTAATAAGTACTAGTGAAGAACTGAGACACAAAAATTGCTAGCTTTCAAATATTTTGTTGCTGTTGTTGTTCAACCTTAGGGGGAAGAAACGAAGCAATGAAACGCTTCTCTGCTGATTGTGCCTTGTTTTCATAGACAAAGCCTCCTGGCTACAACACAGTTTGGGCCAGAAACCCATCTCTAGATTAGTGGCCTTCACTCAAAACAACCAAGTGACATTAACTCAGGTAAGCCAAGGACCTTCTGTCTCCATTTCAGTTGTTTTTCCTCTGGGAAACCATCTTGTTTTGACCACGTTTTATGTTGTGCAGCTGTGTCAAGCACCTACAGCTTAAAGACGTAATACAAATCCCACCTAGAGCTGCTTCTAGATCAGAAACATGCATGACAATAACTCCTCAGAAACCAGGGGCAGCAAGAGACATCTCACAAGCTACCTTGGGGCCAGCTTTGACATTCTGCTTTGTTATCCACAGTCAAAATACACTAAGTCGATGGTGAAGTCCGTTCCTGCAGTGCTCGGGAGTGCCAGTGAATCAAAAAGGCATTATGGGAGACACTGTCGTCGTTTAAAAATTAAAGTTAGCAATTTATTGTCCACCAAAATTGCAGCTGGAACTGTGCTGTAAATTCTCCCATGCCACCTACTGGTGCCTTCTTTATCTACCAACTGTATTTTACAGAAAGCCACATAAATGTGGTGTATTTATGGATAGTGTTCAAACTCATTTTTTGGTGGATTTGAGTGGAAAGGCACGAGGGTCAGACCATAACACAGGATGTCCCTGTTTAGGTACCTTAAAAGACAATTAATTATTATTGCTGACAGCTTCAAGACCCCACAAAGATGGTGAGAAGCAACAAGAAGGAATTCAGGACAGAAAATGCTGCTCAGTAGTAACGCAAAACTGCCACGAGAAGGGCAGGGAAGCCAAAGCACCTCATACACACACACACACACCAAGAGATTGCATGAGAGCAAACCTCTGCCTGCTGCTCTCCAGAACATTGCTCCTGCTGCAATCCCACCGCCAACACAGACAGCACTGCCCATGATCTTACTGCCATCACGGCTGTTTTCTCAGCTGGGCATAAAATGGAAGAAGAAAAAAAAATTAGTCTTGCTTAATCAACCTAAACTACTTTTTTTATTATTCAACATTAAAAATTAGAGTCTGTCCTCCTCTGTTTAAAAAGGAGAGCTGTCAGGTTCTGACCTAAGTCTAACCAAAAGGAGGGATGAGGAGGGGAAGGGGGGAGTTGGGAAAAATCAATGAATCTACGCTAATAAAGGTTATAGGAGTAAAATTTACGCTGGATGCAAGTATGATCCTGTAGTCTTTTTATTTTTTTGGCATGCTGCCCCAGCATGATTTACGCCGAGATAACATGATGGAGCCTCCACCATTGAAAGGAATTAAATAAAAATGCAATAAAGGAGTACAAAATCAATCCGCTTACAGTTTTGTTTAATAAAAATTCATGAAGGATGGGCGGGCAGGCCCATAAGAAATACACCAGTTCAATGAGGGGGCTCTATCAAGCCCACAGCCATTAGAGTGTAGCAGCAGGATAGGATTATTGAACATTAGCATGAGTTAGCTGTGTGCCAGTGTGTTGAATATGCCTCAGTTCCCCCATCATTCCAAACTCTGTCATTGCTGCCAGTCAATAGCGCATCTATCACCTGAAATAATGGCCAAGAAAAGTACAAAAGATGGGGATTTGACCTTGACTGAGAAGCTGATCCATGGGGATTTTCCAACAGGGAAGCTTTTTCAGTCAGGATGCTGGGAATGAAACCCCACAGCAGACCCAGCCTATCTCTAGATGTTGCAAGTGCTTTCCACAGGCTGAGTTTGGCTCCCCAGTTGTCACTTTCCACAGCTGAGTGAAACTTCTGTCCCCTGGAGACATTTCCCCCAATGATAAGTGTGCATTTATTCTCTTAACTACAGGCTGAGGCCTAAATACACAGGCTACCCTGTAGCACAGTTAAATATTAATTGCAAAATCCTTTAGCCACCCTGATTTTGTAAGAGGAGCTGTGAGGCTTAGCCTCACCCTTTCCCCTCCAATGGGCATTTTAAAAGGTATTGCTTACAGTTATCTTGACTCAAAAAAAAAAAAGATTTTAGTGGTCACAGGTTACACAGATGAGCATTTGAGAACAGAACATGGCCAAATCCATGCAGCATTTCTATAGTTTTCCACCAAATGAAGAGTCTGACCAACAGTGGAACAGAACTATTTTAATTTCTACCCTAGCAGTCTCATTTTCAGAAAAGGAATTTTCTCTGTGCTAAAATCCACACCCTTTAGGGTTTTTTTTCATTATCACATGGAGTTCAAGGGAAAACATGCCTGAAAAAAATGGACTTGTGCCTTACATGAGCAGAAGGAAGTTTGGAAGTCAGGTGTGAACATTCCCACTGGAAGTGCTCACAAAATACGCTGAGTGTGTGACGTCACCTAGTGGTCAGGACACATGGGACTGACAGTCAATTAACATTTTTTGCTAATTCCTGCACTAGCTGGAGGTAGCTGCTGAAGTTTCCCAGCTTCTTTATCAAATAAAGACCACTCCAAGCCAGGAGGAGGTAGATTTAGCTTTACACACACCTGTGATGGGATATGCACAGAAACATTGGGATGTGACTCATTTCCTCCACCAACAGCAACTGCTAATTCCATACTCCTCCTTCCCTGTGCTCAAGTCAGGCCAGAAAAAGTTAAATCAACCTTTTCCAACCACCAGCAATGCTATCATCGTGCTGCGAGTCTGCAGACACCCAGGACCAGAGGAAAGCGCAGAATTAATCAGACTCCACAAATTACCCCCGTGTCTGCTTCGTGCATGAAATTCCTCTCAGAGCAGGGCTGGGTACAACTCCACACCTCAGACACATCCCAGCTTGTGCCAGCCATGCTCCAGGCTCCCTGGGCTGGCTGATCTGCCCGCACCTTTCCCCCAGCACAGGGAATTCATGCCTAGGGAAGCATTTCAGCTTGGATTTCCTATGCCGTTCCAGGGGCAGCTCAGCTGCCTGACTCTGCTCTGAGCACTGATCACGTAGGAACGCAGACAAAAGGCAGAATTCTGTATTAGCCCTCCCCGAAAGGAGCCTTAGGCCAAGCAGAACTGCCCCGCTGGTTTCTCCTGGTAGGCTTTTCTTGGCTGTTCCAGTACGTTGACTTGAAGGACAATAACCTCTAGCTTGTTTAACAACTTGTCCCTGCTGTGTAATTACACTTCTTTTAATTGGCTCGTGGGGTTTAATCATCTCCTGGGACTCAGCTTGCAGCATTTCTCATTAACTGCCGCACGCACTCGTGTTCTGAGGACAGGGGGATGTGCTCCAGAGCAGCACACGGGGGAGGCTCGCTCAGCATCCAAAAGGAAAGATCACAGCAGAGTTTTCAGCCCCGTACAGACACACACACACTCCTCCGAGCCAGCTACACCCCATCTGTAAAGCACACAGCCAGCCCCACGTCTCCGGGGAGAGGCAGCCAGCCCTGCTCACATCCACTATCAACTTTTTGGAACAACTAGAGGAGGCAGGACACAGCAAGGATTGAGAAACCACAGAGAGGAAGGCTCCTGGCAGAGACAGAATAGAGTGGATATGGGAGCCGTGCTGAGCCACTGACACAAGAAACTTCTCCCTGTTACCTAACTGTTCAAACATTTCTCTCACAAGTTTTCCAACTTCAGCTGGTCTCAAAATTATATTAAAAAATATATCTAAAATTACACCCACAATAATATTAATATTCTTCATTCTATGCCAGGTGTCTTTGTGCCCTCCTGGAGCACAGGAGCAAGTCCAGAGGAAGCCACAAGGATGATCAGAGAGCTGGAACACCTCTGCTGTGCAGACAGGCTGAGAGCTATGGGTCATTGGGCCGGGAGAAAACAAAGCTTCAGTGAGACTTTAGAGCTGCTTTCAGTGCTCAAAGAGGCTATGAAAGGTTTGGAGAGAGGTAGATAGTGGTAGGACATGAAGGAAATGACTAAAGAAGGAGAGAAGAAATTTAGGTTGAATGTTAGAAATAAATCCTTCCCTGTGAGGGTGGGCAGGCCCTGGCACAGATGCCCAGAGAAGCTGTGGCTGCCCCTGGATCCCTGGCAGTGTCCAAGGCCAGGCTGGACAGGGCTTGGAGCAACCTGGGACAGTGGGAGGTGTCCCTGCCCACGGCAGGGGTGGCACTGGATGGGCTTTAAGGTCCCTTCCCACCCAGAGCAGTCCATGGCTCTGTGGCAGCCCAGGCTGGATGTGCAGAAAGTCTCTGCTAGGAGGGAGCTGCTGCATCCCAAGCAGTCAGCACCAGAGGCTGCTCACGGGAGGATGAACCAAGGACACGATACACTGCAGAAAATGGAAAAGGATATTTGACATTTGCTGAAGGAACAACACTACGTTAAACTTGTACTGGCAGGGCCTTGAGATCCAAGTAGTTTTCTATTACTTCTCAGCCATGCTCGGCCGGTTTGTTTGATTTTTCCATCAGAATCCTGCAGCTCAGTTCACTTTACCAGAGGGGGAAGTTGCTGGGAAAGGGACTGAGAAACAAGAATCTGTCAAAGAGTTGTTTTATTTCCTACAGCACTGGCTGACTGACCAAAATCCTATAAAAAAAATAGAAAAGAAAAAAAGTCAAATTCAGGAAAAAGCCCTGAACGTGTCAAGGCTTTTGGAACAAATGGCACAATAGGTTTTTCCTGTAGCTATAGGCATGTATTTCTTCTTATTTTTTATTTATTTATTTAAGCCCTTGTAACACACCATTTCCCCCAAAGGGCTGCAAAGGTTCAAAGGCTTTGAGAGCACCAATAAATCACGACCACATAAATGTCCTATAGTGAAGTTTGATTCTTATTTACCCGGGGTCTTTGGGCCAGTGCTCAGTCTGTGTTGAAGAAGGCAGATTTACTTCTCCTGAGATGCCCTCAATTCACAGAGTGCTCATCTTTCAAGCAGCACCGCTCCAGCCTCAGCTGCCAAAACACTTCTAGCTGCAAGTTTCCATCATTTGCTTTATCACACTTCCCTTTCCCTCCCAGATACTGGTCTAAACCAAGTTATGTTTAGAAATACCTTGTGAGTGGCCAGACTGTGAGTCAATGAATCTCTGTAAATCACTGCCATATGCAGAAGAATTTCAGGCTTTAGTGAGCTTTCTCCTTAGGCCATCTCTAGCCACGATTCCCTCTCTAAAATAATCCTTAGGACTGTGGCAGGTTGTATAGCACGTAGGAAACTCAGCACAGGTATAAGCAGGCTACAAGAGTGGGGCATAAGAAACAGAGCATTAAAAATGGGGCAGAAATACTATTTTAGATGAACTGGATGCCCAGCAGCAATGCTAAGGTGCAGCTCTGTCCTGCAGGCAGTAAAGCAGTATTTCTCCACAGCAAGGATGATCTGCTCATCCAACTCTGCTAAGAGGAAAACAGGATCAGCAACAGAAATTCCAGCAGTTTAAAGCAAGCACCTAGGAGCGTAGCTGTTTCTCCACTTCTTTTTTTCTGTTAGGTGACTTAATCTAACATCCATTCTCTAATGTCAATGAATATTTACACCCAATCCACTTTGAAGTACCCTTTTTAATTATTCACAGTTAATACAGCTGCAGGTATTCACTAGCAATTTGTGAACCGAGTCCATGTTAATTTTCTGGGAGCATTTTTCTGGAAGATTTTTTTTCTGACAGGAAACAGAACCAACACCCAGAGAAGTAAATTAACTACTCACATGACTTAAAACTAAAAGACTGCAGATGCAGATGAATTTTCAGATATGTACATGGAAAAATAAGAACTAAAGACAACTAATTATAGCAAGACATTTTGATACAGAACCTTAAATTTTTTTGAGACTGAGAAAAAGTGTTCAAGCACCACCGAAACATCACAGTTCTGTGCATCACTCAGAGAGATATAAATTTGCCAGACACATTAACCAAAAATCAACTCTTTGATTCAGTGGAATGTGACTGGGACATACGTAGGTTCAATTACAGAGGTAACGCACGTAGAGAATCTCATCTTCAGACAACAGCCTTGAACCCTGCAGGAATCTGCACAGCTCTGCTTTTAGGAAAGGCCTTTTGTCATTAATAGTCTAAAAGTGTTGAAGGGAAATGTTGGCACAACCCCAGCAGCCGATTTGAGTTCATTTTTTAACCCAAAAAAACAGGTGAGTGAATTCATCTGCAACCAAGACCACTCTGTTCCACCCCACGCAAAAAAGCAAAGGCTAAAATGGGGATCTAGTGTGCTCTGAATTACATCTGTTTGGCTTTCATTTAATTTGCCTTAGCTTTTCCCACTCTCTTTTGTCTGGAGAGTGCAGAAGCTCCTGGCCAGTGGACCTGCTCTTTAGTTTATAAATTTAAGGTAATGCAAAGGCATTTCATGCTATTTTCATTTATGCCATAATTGGCTGGGGTTATTTTAATAAATAAATAAAGGCAGCTTAACATTTGCCATGCAGTCATATCTTCCAAATGTTTAGGTCAGGGTGGAGACCACATTATCCTGTGGTGTTTGTGTTGTGTGCTCTGGATGACAAGTTTATTGGAAAATGAACAAGAGCCCATCTCCCATCCACTGACAGCAAAAATCCATCTCTAACATAGCGGACAGATATAATTGTTGTGCACCCTGTTAGACATGCCAAGTGATTGATACAATGCAAAAAGGAGCGGGGTGAAATTATGATGATCTATAAAGATCCTTCTGGAACAGAGAAAGAGGAAGAGAATCATTTTTAATATGATTAATATTGCAGCAGAGAGGGGGAGAAAGGAAAGAGATGGGATTTGTTCCCTGCTATAACACTCTACTCCCAGGCAATACTGCTTAGCAGGAAAGCCTTCCAGCTGAGGGCTATGAAACAGTTATCACTGGTAGGTGATTAAGTTACTAATTCTTCAGGGAGAAGACATTTAGAGGCCCATATTAAAGGAGAGCGAGGCAAAATTACATTCCGTTTCAATTTAGTTTAGCAATTCTAGTGATTTAGTTAAATGAAAAGCAATTGTTCCAATTAATAGTATTGAATGTTATTCATCAAAAGTGTCAAAACAGCTGTGTTGGTGCATTAGTAACCTATTCTCTTGTCAGAGATATGGATAATTCCCCGGGATTGCACGAGGGAAATGGCAGAGCAGCCAGGAGCCTTCAGCGGAGCCGCGCGTCCTGCGGCGTTAATGACCGCGGGGTCATGGCGCTGCTGCCAGGCTCCAGCGGCTCCACGCCGGGGTGGAAAGGACAGCTGGGGTTCAGCAGGGCAGGGGATCTTCCCAAAGATGTGAATCTGGCTTTCACCTGCCCTGGTACCATCCCACAGATGTCCTTCAGGACAGTGTGACAGGGCAGAGCCAACGCCGCTGCTCCTCTCCTCCCCATCCTGCTCCTTCCAAAGGGTTTGGTGCAGGAGGGGCTGGGACCTCCACCTTGCTTTGCCGAGAGCTGGGGCAGGAGCAATTAGGAAGCTGAGCCTCAGCAAGGGCCAAGCACCCTTTTGATCCATGCCGAGTCCTCAGCAGAGGCAGAGGCCCACAGCAGCTTTTCTCATGGAGCTCATCCATCAAAACAGTGATTAAGGAGCTGAGAGGAAAGGTTTGGACATAACCCCTGAATACAATGGGGTAATAAAACACAATGGTGCTGCTGGCCTGGGAATATGACACTCTGGCACAAGACAGAGCCTTCTATTTTGGGATAAACAGACTCCGGTCTGAACATGGCTGAGGGCATCCTGGAGCTCATTAATCTGTATGGGAATGACAGAGACAGGATAACAGGTCTGATAAGGGTTTCCTCCAGCCTTTTCCTCGCACCATGCAGGCCCCTGCAGCCATCTCAGCTATCTCCACTCAATAAGGCTTTATACACTTCCTCCCACGACCCATAATTGCCATCTCAGTGCAGGCGATACTATCGCCTTCCTCTCCTTTCAAATTTCCATAGCCTTTTTATGGGAGATTAGAAAATCCTGTCTTTTTTGGACTCTGCTGTTTGTTTTCTCCAGGAGCTAAAGAAAAACAAATGCATGCCATGTAGCTGAGCTGAAGGACGAGGGGAAAAACTGCTAAGGGCCCAGCAGGAACCTGCTGCAGCTGATGTTGCTCCTTACCCAGGGCGATGCTTGCCCACTCCTCAGGAAAAAGGCAAACCACAGCCCAGTCCCATTCCCCAGTGTGGCGCAGGGCAGTGTGGGATCCTCCAGGCCACACCACAAGCCAAGAGCTACAACAGTCTCATGAGTCAAATGATGTGTCTGTTCTTTTTTAAAAGTAGTTAACAGAAAAAAATGAACAAAAATGTGGGTACGTTCAAGGAGAAATGGAGGCCCTACACACCCCATGAGTCAAAAACAACTCTGTTTTTTCTCTCTGTCTCCAAAGGTACCCTTCAGGCTACTGAAAATCCACCCTTCCTCATGAAGGCTTTGTAATGTGGCTTTTCTTGCTTCCTCCTTCCCCAACCCAAAGACTGCCAGGGATCAGAGCCTAGCAATTACCCTGTTCCAACACACTGATTTAGCCAGGTGCTCTTGCTGAACACGGGATAAAGTCAATGCAGAGCATCCCATCACACCAGCACTGCTGTAATTGAAATGTTATTTAACGGGAGAGGGAAATAATCTCTTATCTATGCAATCCAAACAGTTTGTTATCACCTGCTTGCACTCAGAGGAAGAGCAAGGCTTGAGAAACCTGTAACTGTAAAAACCTTCCCCAGCTTTACACATAAAAATATATAAATCAAATATCCTCACTAGGTTTGGCACTCCACAAAATCCTCCTTAAGCCCCAGCTTGGAACTGTACCTGCATCTCCTTTTATCACAAAAGCTTGAAAGCACATAGCAAATAGCACCTTCAAACTCACAGGCTCTGTGCTTTGTTCTAACCTCCCGGGCTTTGTGCCTCAGTAACGAGGCTGAAATAAAACCCCAAACCAGAGCAATGAGCTAAATCCCCCCGTGCTGGGGGGTGTGGACACACGGGATAAACTTCGGCACAAGTTTGGAGAACACACACATTCATTTCAGAGCAGTGGCCAGAAGAACTGAGAAGCACTTTGGAGCCCTCCCCATATTACAATTCAGGTTTTTGGCATAAAGGAAGATTCTTTTCGGCAACTCTTATTTTCTCATTCCTGCTCAGGATAGTAGGATTTAAATGCCTGCAGGGCATAGAAGGTTACTGATAATAAAACTGTGCATTTTAATACACCAGAATGCCTACAGATATGCCTATTTTGGTACACATGGCTCCATCTTAGCTGTATTTCAGACATGCCACATAACATTTATTATGAAAAAGAATTAAAGAGCCCTTCATTAATTATTTGTATTAGCATAGCACCTAAGGGCATTAATCACACATCAAGGCATCGTTCAGCAAACGCTGCCAGAACACAGTCTGCCCAAAATCAAAATCCAGGGCAATGAAAAAGAAACAACTGCACAGAAATAAAAGCATGCACGTGGTGTAGGAAGCACAGGACGATGGCTTTAGCAGCAGGAGAGGCAGCAGAGAGAGCATTTCCCTCTGCCATCAAATTACCTCTGCCCAGCCCAGGGGAGGAAGCTTTTTAACAGAGGTTGGGTGAGGGTTGGTATCACCTCTTGACAGTCAATAATAAGTGATCAGCATATTGCAAGCCAAACCCAAGGAGAAGATGGGGGAAGAAAGTGGGCAGCTTGCAGCTGTTGTAGTGCAGAGCCCACAAAGACAGCATTGAGCAGTCAGGCACGGTTCGGGTCACGTTATGGATCCAGAGGATTCCTGGAAGATCCTTCCCAGTCCAATGCTTTGACTTTACAACAGTTAAAAAAAATTTAAAATAGATAAGAAAGTTCTAACACCATTTTTGTTAAACAGACCCAAACTTTAAATGTTTCATTACAAGTTAATAGCAACACTGTCCCCTCGTTCTGAGAGGTCAAGGCACAGATATGCTGGGACCTGCACCTTCACCTGTGACAGAGCCCAGGAAACAAATCCAAGCTTCTGCATTCCTCAAAATCATTATCTCCTGCCAAAGTTAAAGACCAGTAATAAACAAATACCAGCTTCTGGTCATAAAAGGGAGCTGAAGCAAAAAACAAAAGCTGAATCTGCCTAGACTTGGATTAGTAACTGATACAGCAAGTAAGTTCTTCCCACCTTTTCGGTTCATACAGCAGCCCCAGAGCTGAGTTCTAGCACATGCCCAGCACAGGCTGGAGCAGCCACTCATTCCTAACCAACATTTTGACTCTTACTACCTCATCTCTTGGAAAATGGGATGTGCCTGCACGTAAAAGCAGTGATTAGAGAACACTGATGTATGTTGTGAAGAGAGCTGAGCAGCAAATCAAGTTGATTCCTTCTACCCACACAAGGCTTTGAGATTTTGGTGTATTAAATAAAAATAAATTTATGTCTGAAAAGACACTGCTGTACCTCACATGCCCCATTTTCCTCCCAAAGGGAGGCTCTTGCATTAAACTGCAGGATAGGACAGAACAACAATTGCTGCACGCAGAGGTAACAGTGAAACATGAAATTATTGTAATATATTGCCATATATTAATTAAAGTACTTTATTTCCCAGCTGTAGCTTTCTTAAATTCTTATTTCACTTTGTTGCTGTTTGGTTTGGTTCAAAATAAAAAGAAGCTTATAGACAGCAGAATAACTAAAAGTGTTTTCTTCGTTAAAGAAAGAATAAAGAAAAACCCCACAAAAGACCCCACTCCCTTAGGAAAAAAAAAAAAAATCAAATAGAAAACCAGACCAACTTCCCATTCAAAACCTAAAAGGACTGTTCTCCCAAACCTGACTGTAAGGGAATGTGGCTAACACAAAAAAATGATTTTTTTTTTTTTAATTATTGAGGTGCATTCTCAGAAGTTAATCAACTAATCTCCTTCTCGATTTCCTAAACCAAGAAAAGGCCAGATGTAGTAATCTATTACAGACATGATATAATTGTACTGTAATCATAACAGAACAATATCTGCACATATGCTTTTGTTAAGCACAGGGCACAGCCTGACACTACTCATTAAGAAACAAATGGAACATTCAATCACGGCTTTCATTTGATCTCGCAAAGATAAGCCTTGGTATTGTTATTCCGGATTTTGTGTGTGTGTGCAGGACACAAAAGCATTCTCTCTCACAATTAAAAAAAAACAAACCAAACTGGTCTACATGGGGCATTTGACCAGTAGAGCAGTATATTCTGCTATTATCTCTGCAATAACTTAAAAGCCACTCCAAGCACAGCATTCACACCAAAAAACAAGCCTAAAACAGTTATCTCGCCCTACTATGGCCTTGCTGGTCATTTTTCTTATGGAGAACATTTTTCACTATCAGGTCCCAATGGTATTACACACAGCATTATAGTCACTGGTATTGTAATTTAAACCTTGTCTCTGCCTTGTGCATGAAAACTTCCCAGCATAACTAGTAGCTGTATCAGAAAGGGAAATATCAAACACGCAGCTGATGCTGCTTTAGAACTTTCTGAAGGGTGTGCCTGGCAGGAAAGCAGTTAAAAAGCAGCAACGTGAAATTGCATATGATACAGCACAGTGATGCTACTGCATTATAAATAATGCTGAGGGATGCATTATTTATATGTCTAATATTGGGCTCGCTTATGAAGAAAGCTTCTTTCTCCAGTTTGTCTCCAATAGTAATAGGCAGACAGGATCACAGAGCAGAGATCAGAAGGAGACATGGCAATTCAGGGAAATTTGGAAGGCAAAACACAGAAAAACATTGAGTGGAGTACTCTATTGCATTTCCTAGGTTTAATAAGTTGGAAATCTCAGAAGGTTAGGAGCTCACCTTTCATTCATTTAAACATTCAATAGGAAAAAAAAAAAAAAATAGAACCCTGGATGTTTATTTGAGCCTTATCCCAAGTCTGTGTCCTTTAACAGCTGCAGGGCTGGCACGGAAATACTCTGAGATTTCTGGCACCTCCACGTCTGATCGCTGTTTTAAACCAGAACTGGAGAAAGGCTCTGCCCCGTAAAAGTGTTTAAATTGGCTCTAGCAAGAGGGTGGAGCCTCCAGCCCCACAGCGAGCTCACTCTTGTAGCACACTCATTTTCTGTTCCCGTGTTGAACACAGCACTTCCCACAGACCCAGGAGGAACACTGCTGCTAAGAGCACCTCCTTCCTCTCTGAGCTGAAAGCTCCACCAGCAATTTGTAAATGAGTGCAGCTATGAGAGTGAAAGCACAAATAAACAAACCTGGTGCTTAGCCCAGGTCAGAGCACCAATGGGGTCAAATCCAACTTTTGGTACCACCAGCACTTTTCCCTTCAGCCCAAAGTCACCAACTGGGTAGAAAAATGCCTGCAACAAGATTTTATCTGCCTCTCATCCTGCTGGGTTCCCCAGTATGGTGTTAGATGTGCACCAGAGCCACATTTCACTGGCAGCAACACACAAAGTAGAGGGATGGACAGAGATCACGGTCACTCATTGCCACCACAGGGTAATGCATTTCTCTGGACTTTGGGTGGACAACCAGACTGGTCTGCAAAAAATAAGTCAGCTCCAGTAGGTCAGAAACTGCTCTCAACAATGAGCACAGAGTTGTTTTGGAAGTTAATGAGTCCCACCACTGTCTAATCCAGCCCATGCAGGGCCTTGGGGGGAAATCAAAGCCCTCTTGTGCTGTGCTGTTGTTGTTGCTTCAGTCCAGCTTTACCTCATAAAAGGAAACTCAGCCTGTGCTTGGGACCATGGTGCTGACAGTCACATGAGCTCATCCTTGCAGCTTTCTTTTAAGTTTTCCAGTTCTTACAGCTGAAGAAGAAAAAAAGGCTTGAACACCAGAGTGGGACAATGACCTCAAAAGATAGTTGGTGGGCAGTTTAAGTACATTTCATGAAAACATTCACTCCACTGTTTTGGAAACTCGCTTTCACAATCCCATGTTCCAAGGTCCCAGATGATCCAAATTCCACAAACCATTGTTGGAAATGTTTTATAGTTCCGTGTCTAACCAAACCACCATCCAAAATCCACCCTATTAAAACCTAGGAAAATAAAGTTCAAAAATAAAGGTGAACAATGGGAAAGAACTGAGATTCTTCTTCAAGACAGACATTTATCCACCAAGTGCAAATATTTCTTACGCATCTTTTCAAAGCAGTGTTTAAGCACATCTAGTTACATTTTGGTTCTCCCCTGCTGTTTTTTTGCTGCCTCTTCACGTTTATTTACAAAGCATTTAAGGACAGGACGTTCTCAGCTCAGAGGCCATGATGAAGATCTCACATCCTCTCCTTCCCACCTGATTCCTCAAAGCAGCACAGCTAGGGAAAGTAATTGGCACCAGCCCCTTTACATCCCTACAGCAATTTTTCCTGAAAGCTTCCAGCCAATGGCCAAAACTCACCCCTGCACCTAAACCCAGCAACATAAGAAACTCTGTGTTCATTGTAAAGCGTTCTGGACTTTCCTATGTGTGCACAGAAGTGGAAGACACAGGCTGAGCACACCCTGCGGCCTCCAGAGTGAGAGCAAATGAGTGATACTCAGGTTGTATTACACTAAAATCAGAGTCACGAGACTCAGTTTGCATTTCCACACAATTGGCTCCTTTAGTTTGGCATAGACAAAGTGTCTTTTTCTGGTACAGGGTTTGTAAGAGGGATGCAGACCTCACACCGACTTATCCCAAGATGTGAAGCTTGCCAGGAATTCAGTTTTCACCCACAGATTCCATTTTTTTTAGTGCCCCTCCACTCGTGGCCATCCTTGAGATGAGGAACTCCCCCTGGTGCAGGAAGCCCCAAGCCAAATCTCATAATGGAGCTTAGTTTATGCTCAGCAGCATTTTCCAGATAAACTTTGCAGTCAAATCTACTGTTGATCCCAGTTCTCCACTTCACTGTGCAATTTCAGACACAGCTTAAAGTGGAGAAGCCAAAAGATTCCAAAAATTAAAAACCACTTTCCCCATATTCCACTCAGCAGCTGTCATAGAGGAAATGCAAGTGGAGTGATTAATTCTTCCACTTACTCTGATGCAAGAGCATCAGCCTCTCAGATTTGGGCTTTATTGCTATGCTCTGCCTCCCCAGGCCAATCGTCAGAGTCAAATTTTGACAAATTTCATACTGTGAGGCTTTTAAACAGTCAAATATTGCTTTATTATTTAGAACATCACTTTTCGGTTTTGTTTCCAGCTGTATGTAGTACTGAAGTTTGCATTAATGCCCTGCATTATATCATCCTTATCAGACAAGTTTCCGAGGTACAGCTGATTCTCCTTTTTGATTCTCTACAAGAGCTATTAAAAACGCTGACCAAAGAATATAGATTTTCATTAATATTTCCTCTTCTTTTGATCTGTTCCTTTGATTTACCTGACTCTACAATCCAAATAATCAGAGGAGTTCCTGTCTTTCATGCAACAAATGTAATGCCAAAATTTAATCAAGCCAAGGTTTTTAAGATGGGGGGAAAGAGGCAGTACATTTAAAGAGCTTTTCCTCACCCTATCTCTCCAGATGGTTTTGGGAAAAGCAGACCCCCAAGATGTATCAGTTAAGCATCCAACAGCATAAGTGATTTCAGAGGACATTCTCTGCTTTTTAGGTGTGAAAAACATTTCGGCAAGCAGCAAAGAGGCTGTGGATGAGAATTTAGATTGAGATGGAGACAACCTTTTTCTTTTGGCAGGGGGAGACCAGGTGTTGCTCTAATGTTTTCTCCACACCATCTCTTGCTTCAGTTCTGTTTTCTCTGCTAGTTTAAGTGGTTGATATGTTCTCAGGACATCCAGTTGACTGTATACTTGTTTTTCAATCCTATTTTGGCATAAGGTTGCTGTCCTTATTTCTTTTGGTATTGTTCCTGCACAGGAAGGCAGGAAAATACATTTCCAGGCTCCTAATATATGTTTGTTTTCCCTTATTGTTGTTCATTCTGTTTACACAGTGGCTGTTTTTCTTCATCTCTGACGAGGAAATTTAAACTCTCGCCTAAGAGGAGAGAGATTTCAGGAGGTAGAAAATAGAAAGACAGCAATGAAGCAAACACAGACTTCGCTTTCTCTTTTCTTGAGGAATCAACCTCAACAACAAGATGCCCAAACAAGTTGCAAGTGTAACGTGCGCTTTTTGGATTAAGCCCAAATGCTCTCATTTTTATACTATTTTTACATGAGTGAATGAGGGAACATGTGGTTCTGGGAGTGAGTGAATGTGGTTGAGGGCAGTCAGTGCCACCCCAGCGCCATTAAATCACCATCAGAACAGCTTTGGTCAGGAGTCCTTCAGCTGTTTCATGTGTTTGCTGCTCCAGCCCAGCCCTGACGTGCACCTCAGATATATGGATAACTCTGAGAGAAATCAGAGAATTAGTAATTCACACCCCTCTGTCTCAGAGGCAAAATTATTCATGGGGTCCCTTAAAAAAAGAATACTTAGAGGCCAGTGGAAGCAGCCATTATCTGTGTGTCAAAACAGCTGCTTGTAGATGCATCTGTAGATCTGTAGTTGCTCAGATTTTTCCAAATTTCCAGTATTAACTTGGTGACACAGTAATTTGGACATGCAAATGATGGGGATATTTGCACACACAAAGTTCTAACCAGTCCAAGGAGAGGGGAATACGAACTAACTCAGAAATTTGGGTGATGTATACAAACATATAAAGGAAATCTGTAGCTTCTCCAAAAAGGGCCAGAATGGCTTCCAGTCAGCTAAACAACAAACAAATCAGTTTTTCTGGTAACCTGGCAGAAGTCTCTTCCTTCTTTCTTTTGAAATCAAATAAAGAAGGTCATACATACATAAAAATGGCAATAAAGCAAATAGATCTGAAGGCTCTTAATCCTTCCAAATTGTTGCCACATCACCAATAAAACCCTTGAAGCCTCATCCTTCAAGCAAATCCCCTTGTTTTTCTCCCAGAAAAGGAGTGCCAAGGACACTTCCCGGTCTGACCATCCAGGAGCCACTTTGCAGCCACACTTGGACCACCTGCTCAGGTTTCCCAGGGCAGAGTCTCACTTGTCTTGATCCTTAAGATAATTTAATCGGTACAATAACAAAATACCAGCTCAACAGGCCTGTCCTCTCCCAGTTTCTCCCCAAGGAAAGAGCTGGCATGGGTCACCCTCTCCCCTTCCACAGAGCTGCTTGCTGCCCCAGTGCTCCCACTCTGGGGCTCCCCTCCTGGGGACAGCACACCCCAACAGCCATCATTTCCCTCAGCATCATCCATGTCCTTTGTTCTTGTGAGGGATGACCTCATCTCAGACCAATTCCAACTGTTTTCCACGGTGATATAATTCCCATACCTAATTCCATATGGCCAGAGCAAGGTTTGAGCATGAATAACCTGAAGCCTAAAACCACAGAATGGGACCCACAGCCCTGGATGACTTCATAGGTGACCTCTGTTGGTCAGAGACCTTCCCCCCATCCCACCACAGCTTTATGTCTAAAAACAGGAACAGCTTTTAATCTCCCATTAAAACTATGCAAGAATGAGCCCGCAGGTTATTTTGGAGACATCCAGAAAGAGCCCTGAACTGTCAGTAAAATTCTAGGAATCAATGGCCAGCTCAGGAAGGCAAAGGAGGAAACATAAAAGAAAAATACTCCTCTGAGCATACCATTATTGTTAAATATCACCATTCCAAATGTAAGAGATAAATTTTCAAGTGTTACAGCAGGTCTCAGAACCCTATTAATAGAAATTAGAGGGAAGTCTAATAGAAAAAGACAGAGAGGAAGACATTCTCTCCACTGCTCCCTGGGGAAGGTGAGAAAAGACTGAAAGATGACACTTTATCTCTTCTAATTCTCGTGAGACCCATAATCACAGCATTCATTCAGCAAATAATAATAATAAATATGGTCTGAAGCGACTCCAGCTATTTCAGCTTTAATAAATGGGTTGAAATAGAAGCAAATTCAGATACAGAGAGCATCTTTTCAATAAAATCTGATAGGGTTATTAATAACATTAATGGAGTACCATGCTGTCTCCATTTTGTTAATAGTTGCCTTATTCTCCCCCAGTCCATTCCCCACTCCTGTGCACAGACACAGACAAACACACACACTTTTCCCTCCAGTGATGACAAATTCAGACTGTCAGCTTTCTGCTGGCAATGCATCCCAAGAATTAGTCAAATTTGACATGATTTTATTGTTTTATGGGAACTGCCAACAGGGATTTTTCTGCCTGAAGTACATTTATATCCTGGTTCAAATCAGATCCTGGCTTAGTTCATGGACACAAAGAGGATAAGCCAGGAAAGCTGCAGCTCCTCAAGGACAAAAAAAGTTAGAACTATGACGGGATGCTTAGAGCTTTCCTCCAGGTAACTGTGCCTTTGTTGTCACTTTTCCCTTACTCCCAGGACAGCTTTTCCTTTCAGCTTTTTTTCCCTTTATTAGGGAATCATACCCAGGGCATGGCCACAGTATTTGGGCTGCTGATCCAAAATCAGAATTTTGAACTCTAAAAATCCTTGCACACAGTTTCAGAAGAGCTAAAAATCTGTCAACAGAAGAACTAGTGCAAGCAGGTGGATTTGCCTCAACTGTCCAGTTTTGTTCTAAAAATGGAGAGTTTAAAAAGGTTCTCCTTTTTTTTTTTCTCCCTGCTCCCCATTTTTTATGAAGTAAAGTGTGACCTCTCTCCCACCATACCCCATGGAAAAAACAACTATTGCCTCCAGTTGTACAGGACTGAGGGCTCCTTATAATTTAAAATTCATCCTTATTTATCCCATTTCACATCAGCCCTTAGCAGTATTTTCCAAATGTCAGGTTTTTACAGACTTAATGAGATTAAAAAAACATGTTCCTTTCCCTTTGCATTTTATGCTTTCAGCTGTGACTTCCATAAAATCATTTTGGTTAGCAAACAAGATGGCTATATGATTAAAGAAAAAAATGCATCTCATTTTCCTAGTCCCCATCTATAGATGGGGGAAGGAGCAGCCAGAGCCCAAAGTGTTTTATATCGCAGCACTTCCCTTCTGAGGGGACAAACAAAAAAAAAAGAAAAAGAGAAATAGAATTACAGACTTGCAGAGAAATGAAATGTTTGAACAGAAAATAATTTCCCTAACTTGTAGCCTGGAGGCATAACCTGTCATAGCTCTGCATGAATCGAACAGTCAGGGAGTTCAAGTTTTTTGCAGCTTTCCATAAACTAATATGCTCCGTCATATCATCCTCAGGAGACAGGGATTTGAAGGAGCCACTGTATTTAGAACAGCGAAAGTGATTCTAGGGTTTAATAGAATTAGAGGGAACCATCAGAAGCCAAACACAGATGGAGACTAGATGGAAGGTGACAAAAAAATTCCCAAAGCACACACCACACTAAAGACAGAGAGCTAAGTGGTAATTCTATTTTAAGTTCTTCTAGAGACCAGGGACTAATCAGCTCATATCATACAAGAATTCCGTGCTGTTTTACATACCTATGCCCAGAATAACTGACAGATTTCCCCTTGAAACACAGAGCATCATACTGTGAGTGTTTCAGTGTGGAGGGTCAGCCTCAGAGGCTGCTGCAGGAGAAGAGAGAGCCCCACAGCATGCACTGCCTTCTGAAAGGGGAGAGCAGGGCTAAGAAGAAAAAGGAAAACTCTAGAGGAAGGAATGAACTACTTTAAAATCTGCATTGAACAGATCAGGCAAGATTCTGCTCTTATGTCTGCAGTCTCTCCTCCCTTGATCTTTGTAGGCTTACTCTGGTCTGAAATCAATGCAGAAAGCACAGTGAGGTGCAAGTCCTGGAGGCTACTCCACAAATGAGACACAGCTGAACAAAATAAGTGTTTTTCCTAAGATGTTCTCTGTCCTCCAGCCTCATCAGGACAATACATATACTGTGGAGTAGGTACTGTCCTGAGTGCTGCTGTCTGATCTGCTCGTGGGTCAGAAGCAAAGCACAAGCTCTGCCAGGGACACAGCCTGGGTTATGGACTGGCTGGGAAAGAGCAGAGTAAGAGAAAAACACTGAAGAACCCCCAAAGGGCAAGAGGAGATTTGTTGTCCATTCTCAGGCCAAAAATTCTCCTCCTCTGTTTTTCCACTGTATTACACTATGAAAAATTCCCCCATTGAGAAAGTAGGTCTATATTGGGAAAGCCCTAGAACAAAGTCAGAGCTGACCTGGTGCCAGACCTTCTCTTTGCCTGGCTCAGTTTGCTCTTCCCGTGCTTCTATAGGACAAATTCCCCTTTACTGGGATTCGTTCTAAAGTATCCCAGTTCATGTCTCAAATCACTACAGATATTCCAAACTCATGAATGATCCAAGTGCTCTCTCCTGGAAGAACAAATCTCTGCCATCCCTGCCCCAAACTGTGACACATCCTCCTCAGAGAGAAGTAAAATGTTTTTCCATGCAAGATCCTGCTCTGACAGCAGCTCTTCTTTTACAGAAAGCCCACATCCTGACCCAAACCCGCAGGTTTCCAGCCCCAGACACTGCATGAGATACAGTCTGCAATAAAAGCAGTGGCTCTGGCACACCTGGATGCACCTTATTTTCATAGGGGAATGGGTGCACGGCTCTGTGTTACCTGTAACTCACAGATCCTTTCCTTTGCCACCTCCAGGGGCTGATGTATTTAGCTTTGCTGCCTTTAGCTGAGGTAAGGTTCAAGTTAGCAGCTGGGACAATTTGGTGAAGGTCAGAGGAAAGATTTAAGTAGATCTACAAACTTCACCCACACCTTCCAGTGCTCCTCCAGCATCTCCCACTGGACCTTATTTTCTCTCCACCAAGAGTGCGTCCTCAAAAGAGAAAAATATTTTTTAAAAACCCAGCATTTAGAGGTAACACTGGGACAAAGCCAAAGGACCTGCATTCACACAGAGCTGCCACACCAAGAACTGCCCCCACAACTCTCCTGTGCCCATTTACCCCTCGGAACAAAGGGACGACACCCACGGTGTGACCTGCTGGGAGCAGGGGCTTCTCCAAAGCACTCCGCCTGACCTCGGGGTAATGAACAGAATTAATATGGCAAAGCCTCTAACACGGCACCACTTCCCAGCAGCACAGCCACAGCCTCTAATTGATTAGTCCATAAAAATCTGTGCACTAAATTGAAAGGAGCTGCACTAATTCTCTTTTATGTTAAATTTCTGTCTTTCTCCTTTATCGAATCCTTCGTCGAATGTCCCTTTTGCTGCCTATTGTGGGCTTGCTCTGGGCCTGTTTTCCTCTTGCCCAGATTAAGTACCTAATCAAAATCTTGTCTCCCTTAATGGCATAAAATTGAAAGATAGATATTGCACTTTACACAGCTGATTAAACACTAGAATGTGGCTAAATGCTTTACAGGGCTTGTTACATTAACTAACTCTGTCATCTGCCAGCTATCTTATAATTGCATATGCTCATGTTGCCACTGGTGAAGCCAAGGTAAGATTTCTTTTCCCTCCATTACCTCTTTCCAGTCTCCCTCTCTCCACATTGCCACCCACCAGATGAGTGTCAGTGAGGAGCTCAGAGCTCCCCTGCCACAGCCACCTGAAGAAAAATCATCTGATGCTGCTTGACTCTGATTTTCTCTGTGTTCAGCTGTCAGTCACTGGTCTGTGGCCATCTAAAGTGACTAATGTGACGGGAAGGGACAGTAAATATACACAGACATTTTATTTCAGAAGGAAACAATCCTGCCCACACTTGTCATCTTCAGAGCTTTGGTACTAGAGATTTTGTTCTGTAAAGCTGGAGAAAGCAAGGATCAAAGAAAAACTGAAAGTGTTTACACTACTTTGTATAAGAACACATTTTTAAAAGTCTGAACTTCCCAGTGGCTCATCAAAGCAGGATCTCATGTAGGTACCCAATGTGGCACATCTTGGCTTTTTTCTTACACTGTAATAATGACGCAGAGAGACTTTCTGGAAGATTTGCTTTTCAGAGCAGAGTTTCACCTTCTGCAAGGCATTCACAATGAGTGATCCCTAAATACAATCTTTGACTAGACTGCTTCAAGAAAGAAACAAACAAACCGACCCAGAAAATCTGTTCCAGAAATCTTTTTGGAAGAAAGAAAAGCAGTAGAGATTTTGTTAAATGTTCTTAGGAATTGTTAACAATTGAAACATTAATCAGGGCTTACATTTTGTCTAAAGTTACAAACCACATTGCCAAATACACTGCAGGTAAGATGTGTTGTCTTTGCCATGCATAGACCCAGCAATTTTAGAAACAGACCTGCTCCTTTGCACAAATATTTCTATATAGATTGCTTTAAAGTAATTGCCCAAACACTCCTCCCTTTTAATATAGAAAATAGACTACACATTACACCCAGCCTGTAAAATGTGGAAAGCTGCTTCAGTTCGTGTGCATTTCTTCCTGACCCCAATCTTTTACAGAGAATCTATTTGTTAAGCAATAAAATAACCCATCATCCATTTCTGGTCCATATATTACCCTAAAAACCTTTTTCCTCATTCCCAAATTCCACTGCAGAAAGTGCCAAAAGTCTCTTTTTGCCACCTTCTCTCTAATTCTCCACCTTATTTTCCAAAGCAGGACTCCAGCCAGGCAAGGGGGCTCTGGCAGGGAGTTGGTGCCTCTCTCAGGGACTGTGTTCGCAGCCAACTAATAAAGCTACCACTAAGCTTTGCCCTAAAAGTACCCAAAGGCCCAATTTTCTTCCCACAGGCTCAGCAATAAGGCTTTGCTGGGTGGTTCTCCCTCTCCAGTTTACATGGGAGCTAAATCAAAGTTGAGCTGAAGCAGATGTTACAATTCTGCTAGCAATTAATAATCAATTAATTGTTTTCTTATCCCACAAGGATTCTGCACCTTCCCATTATCCATTCATTGGTTCCCCACTGAAGCCACACAAATTAGTTCATCCTACCATTGTAAATGGTTCATAAAAGCTTACTAGAGGCTATTATGAAATCTTTACTAAGTGCTTGGTTTTAAATATTCATGAAGGCACAATATATACTTTAATAAGACATGTTGCAAAGTTACAAAATTAAACCCTGCACTAAACATCAAGGTCCGAGGAAAGATTCATCTCAAAGCACAAGATGATATGCACAGAAAAAAAGACACCCACAGCTCTGTCCTAATCTTTCTTTTCCTTGATCTAGGAGGTAATATTGCCAAATCCTTTTGCCTGTAGTTTCACACTTATTAAAATGCTTTGGTTTAAGCTAACATGCCAATTCCAAATTTCCTCCAGGAGGAGGAGAATATTCCCCTTTGTATCAAGATCAAGATGCAACACGAGATAGCAAAACTGATTTGGCAGGTTTCAAAGAAAAGCAGTAATTTAGTTCAAGACTGCTATGCAGGTACCAAAAGTAGGTGGAAATTTACCCAGAAACCAGCCAAAATCCATCTCAAACTGGTCATTCAACACAGACAATTCCTCCCCAGTAAGCATTTTCTAAACAGAAAAATGAATGGCTCCCTGACCTGCCACACTATTTTCTACCGCTGACTTTTGAGCTGGACCCACAATTTAGAGCAGTTCATAAAAACAAGACCAAGCTTGACAATTTTGTCCTAGTGCTTAGTGGACATTTGGCCAAAGCCACGTTCCCTTGGCAGTCCTGCAATTCAGCACAACTGTCAGAGCCCTTCGAGCAGAGGTACAGCAGCCCAGCAGGATATTAAATATTCTTTCAGCAGTATAGGACGAGGAACAAAGTTTTACCAGGCCTAGTTATAACCATCAATCCCCCATCTCAGGATCAGATTCTCAAAGAAATATATTGAATCCTTTTATATGTCTAAGCCCCGGCGCTCTGATCCCTGCCAAGCCTCCATTTGCACACTGGAGCTGTTTGGGAGCCATGGAATTCCCATCACGGGCGATCCAGCAGAGCACCACCTGCAGCAGTGTGCAATGTTCTGATCCCAGGGCTGATCTGATGAGGTGCTGAACACAACTGATGGGTGAGTTACCAATGCCAGGGCTCCCAGGGACACCCCTGCTGCCAGCCAGACAGAGCAGAGCTTTGTGCGCTGCTCCACCAGGGCCTGGGTGGTCCAGCCAGCCCCGATCCTGCTCATCTTCCCTGAGCAGCTTTATCTGCTTGATTCTGCTGCCCCTGTAGTGGAAGAAGGATGTGCTGGAACTTGCTGAGCTTCACACCCATTTCCCAGCATTGTTTCTTCTCTCCTTTCCCCAAAAAGCATTGCAGCAGCTTGTGGGGGTCTGAAGGGGATGGGGACGGCAGCACTAGGGTAAATGACCCCTGGCAGAGGGGGAAAGCGATTGAGAAAAGTCCTATTCCTACTCAGAGCTTTCCACCTTCCCTTTTCTGCAAATGGTTTTCCATTACAGGAGTATTTGGAGCTCCTGTGCTCCTCCTAAGATCATGAAAGATCCAAGCAGCCTCCCTCAGCAGTGCTGAGCACCTGCACTGGGTGGAAAGCTGGTCCTGACCCAAACGGGACAGCGGTTAACAGGATGGATCCATCAGTTTGCACCCTGGGGTCTGTCCCCTTCCAAAGACCCTCCAGGCAGTGGAGGAGGAATTGGACACAAATATTCCAATGAGGAATCATAGTGAAAAGCCATGGAAGAAAAGTCAAAGCAGGAAATGAGGAACTGCAAGTGTTTTCAATAGAATAGTCACCATCAATTCTCAGTGATGGTTGGAAATAGCTCACCAGGAGCACCTAAAAGAGCTTTAAACTGCTTAACTGAGCTAGCAGCCTCTGATCTACCCTTCTGAGATGCTTTCTGCGTTTATTCATAAGAAAAATAAACTATGAGAAAAACATTACCAGAAAGAGCAAAATAACTCTGTTACTTCAAACTGCTGCACCTTCTTAGCTGATCCTCACTCCTCAATTCCCATTCTATCTCTCCCCAGGGACTGTTTGATTAAATATATGTGAATAAAAAGTATCCATTCCCTTTTGAACTAGGTTAAATTAACAGTGACCTGAATCAGACCCCACAGTCCTGACAGCAATTATTTATCAATGAATCATTATCCACCTCTAAATACAATTCCTTGTTCTTTCCAAATTTCTTTGACTTTGTGTAAGAAAGGGGGCGGGGGGGAAAAAAAAAAGCCACACTTGCAGAAATATTTCAACAAAGTCAGGATTTTGCCAGGGAGTGTGGGATGGACACAAGACAAAGAACAGAAAACTGTTACCATTTTCTCACCTCCTTTTAAGATTTTCTTCACATTTCCAAAAGACAATCAGAAACAGAAAGTGAACTCAGATCCAAAGGGAAACAAAAAAATAAAAGTCAACTATTTTACCATGGCCATAGTTACTATACTAGCACTCTCTTTCTTCTTTCCTGGTCATTGCCTGCCAGGAGGAAGTGATCTCAAGCCATGAAATGTAACTTTGAGGTTCCTAATTCTTGTTCAGAGAAATATTTTTCTGGGAAAATTTTTAATCTTCCTTTTTATTTGTGGACCACATTAAGCAACAAGATCTCTTGTACTTATTCTAGAATTTTTTAAAAGCTTTTTAAGCCAATGCCTACAACAAAGATGCAGAAAATGTTATTACTATACCTCTCATACAACCGGATTTTAGATCTCAGGGCAGCCCAGTAGCAAGGCAGAGACATCTTTAGAGCAAGTGATTCAAGTGATTGCTCTCGGCTGGTGTCAGAGATTTGCTCAAGTGGAAATTAAAGGTCTTACTGCAGGATTTTCAGGGCGTTGTGCTTTACACACTGAAACTAGATCTATTTTTCAAGCCCTGAATGAACTTGACAGCTGAAGACATTTGTCCCACTTGTCTACAGTAAAGGAACTGCAAATAACTACCTTAAAGGAATCTATGCAATCACCTTTAAAACATACAGGGTTACACTACCCCAAACTGTGACATTTACCTTAACTTTCAGAGAGATCTCCAGGTAGGCAAGGCAGCCACCTGGGCAGGCTGGAATCCTCCTGGGCATGAGCCTCAGCTCAGCAAAGCTGGGTCACTCTGCAAGGAGTTTCCTCTGCTGAGCAGCTCAGAGTGAGCTGTTCTCATGGTCCGCTCAATGGCAGCAGTTAAATGGCAAAGAGTAATAACATTATTTTAAAAGCCACAATGCAGAGCCAGCTTTAAAACACCAACAAATTAAAAAAAATAAAATCCCGATAGAAGACCAGCACTGACACCCTTCCATTTGAGGACACAATGCCCAGGATAGGGCTGTACCATCCAAACCAAAACCTCTGCGTTCCTGAGCCAAAAGTAAGAGCCATTTGTGCTGTATTGGATGATGAGAGGGAGAACAAACCCTCCTTTCCCACTCTTCCAACACCACTTAATGCCACTGACCTCACAGGATTTCATCCTGGACATGATCTCAGAAGTACACTGGGCATCACTGAGTTTGCTGATACATAATTATAGTTTGGTCCATACATAAAAATGAAGATTGGCCAAGCTACAGAAGACTGCAGGTTTGCAAGTTGTCATCATTTTGGGTGCTGTCTAGATTTCAATTTTGTGAAAGCCTTCAAATTTAAACTGTTTTGGACATAAGATTCTCTGTTTGGTCCATCTATAAATGCAAGACAGCCATCATCCAAAAAAGAAAGTGAGTAAATAAATAAATAATTTATATAACCAGAATTTAACCATAATGAATTCAATCTCTTTTTACTGTAAAGGGAAAGTTATGCTTGCAGGCATAGTTTGGGCCTTGTTTTTAAATGCAGAGAATAGTAAAATAGATGCAATATTTATGAATTATTAAAACCTGCACAAGGATTTCTTTTCCTCTTCCACAGCTTCTTGTTTAATCCTTGTTCATTGTTGGGGGCTCGGGGGATGACTGACATTTAACACATCTCTGTTGTGCCTCCTTACCCACGGAATGCCTGACACAGGGGGAGAGACAACCACACCACACACAAGCATTTGCAGACTACAAATGTCCCAAACTTTCATTCCTCCTCACTCCCCACATCCCCTGAACCAAGTCTCTTGCAAAGAAAAGACAGAAGCATTCCCATCTGGAAGAGTGTCCCAATAGCATCACTTCATCTGTTATGTGAATAAGAGCCTTTCCTCACTGTGCAAGTAACAGATATTAAGGATTAACAAATTTGGGGGTTGATTTTTATTGTTTTTAATAAAGTGGTATCCTTATTTTGTAGATGCTGTGGTGGTAAGGGGACATGTTTTGATGTCATGATACTGTTTTTTCTTTAGAAAAAAAATAGTTTAGGGGGTATATTTAGGAACAGACATTTAGAGATATGCAACCTGAAAATATTTGAGCATCACATCCTATACCAGTGTTCAGCACACAGAGTGCTGGCAGCGTTAGCCAGTCCATTACTCCCTGGACATTTACAGCATAAGCTGCAATATAAAACCTATTTCCTATTTTCACAGGGAACAAGAAGAACAAAGATCCAGGCACAAATTAATCAAGCTGTCCCATATGGAGAGTTTTGAAGCAATGGTTAATTCACTACGAGCAGCATTATTACAGCAATGATGGTCTGAGTATAAATGTTAGACAAGGTTCCAGGTGGAGCAACTGATCTGAGCAGAGGAAAATAGTCAGATTTGGGACCTTAGGTTCAAAACTGGCTGGTTATTCCCAGAAATTTCTGTATCAAAGAGTCAGAAGGCATCACCTTCCCTAATAAAATCTGCCTTGCTCTAAACACCACAGAAGGATAAGGAATCCACAACAGGAGCCCTTCCAACAGCAAAATAATTTTCCAGAAAGTGATTTAACAAGTTTAGGAATTTGAGAATAATTCCGAATATTTGAGGCATTGAGGAGTTAAGAGCCTCAAAAGAAAAATTTGCAGGAAGTAGGGCCACAGTAGACTGCCCATGTCCATTAGTATATCCCTAACTAATGTGTCAATGATGCAGAGTTCCTTTAAAAAGCTTAATGGCAACCCTTCCCTGTACTCCCAGTGTGCACAGTCTACCTAGCTCAATTCTAATGCACAAATTGTGTCCCAGAGTCTGATAGAGTCCGTGGTAAGCCACATATTAATGTAGGCATGCTTTTAATCAGACTGTGAAAAGTCTTGAAAGTTTATATTGAGAAACAAACGTAAGCATCAGAATTAAAAACAAAGATGACATGACAGGAAATGCTTGTGAGCCACTGCAGCTTTTCTGCTCCAACCAAACCTGGTCTTCACAAGTGACAGAGGAGGGTTTGTACCTTATTTTCAAAAAACAAACCAAGCATGAAAGCACAAAATACCAAATGGGAGGAGAGCGAGCCACAACTTTGGACCACGAAGATAAACCGGATTTTTCATTAAATTGAGACAGGAACCAAAAGGTTGCCTGAATGAGCTCCACCTGTGTCTCAAGGTTACACTCTGACACTGACGCAGCTCCTGCACTCAGTGAGGCCACTGGGATTGTCTGGGTTTCCACTGGCTGGACTGAGTTCCACACTTGCTTACAGCAGAACACATAAATACAGGAGGGAGATACAGGAGCTGCAGCTCAAACCCTCCTGCATGGAGTCACAGCCCCTATTGATATATCAAATAAGAATAATGCTGTCCCAAGTTACAGAATATTATGCCAAGCTGAAATATTTAAGGAGACATAAATCTTACTTGACAGCTATTTTTAGGATTACTCAAAACTATCAGTTCAATAAAAGGATAATACTCCTAAATCCATTCTTGCCCTGAACAACTGTAAGCTTACTGCAGCTCCACCCCTGCATAATCAAGCTGTTAACAGTTTCTGTTGTATTTCTACACAATTTCTACAATTTTCCTTTTTTCTTTCTTATTTCTCCTCCCTAATCACCAACAAATCCATCTCTGTACATAAACACACTTTATCACCATATTATCCAAGGCAAACGGCACTAAAATAAAACACATTCGCCTTGCAAATGAGAAATGGAAAAAAGCCTGCCATGGTTTTAATGAAATTGTGTATGTGTGACGTTTTCATTGTATAAAAGCAACTATTTAATTGTTCACAAGAGGGGTTTAACAGACATGATTGTAGTAAAACGTTTGAGATTACTGGGTGTTCCTATGAAAACTTCTTTCCAGTCTCCCCAAAAGATATTCTATTTAAGTGCTCTTTTAATTTAGTTCATTTTTACCCCTGTTAAAAGCATTGTTTTTCCAAAAAAAAAAAAAATCCACCACCATTCTCATGCAAGTTTAAACTGCTGCCAGAAATCTTTTGTTTGCCTGTGTTTATTAATAAGCTATCTCTTTAAATCTACTCTGCTGTGCTCTACAAATTGTAAGGAGCATACCAATGAGACACAAAGCAGCTGCCAAGTGCCTAAGTAAAGCTTGGCCTGGCCAGTAATAAGCAAAAACTATTTAATCCTCCTTAACACTTTGCAATCTATGCAAAAAATATTTATAGGAGCAAAATCAAACCCAAAATTTATCAGATAAAGTTTTGACAGTTAAAGAAGAGAGATGCAGAGGAGATCAATATTTTCCTTAGCTAACATAATCTATTTATGAGTTGCTGGGGATTGTTGTTCAAGATTTTTCAATCAAAATTTATCCACCACAACACAAACTTTTGGGAGAACCAACTGTATTTGCTGGAACAGTTTTTAGAGTAACAACTTTCTTACAGCTGAATGCAAATACCCCCAAAAGGGTCTGCCCAGAATTCCCACTTCAAAAAAGAACAGAAAAAAGCTGCAAAAAGCCCCACAACCCACAACAAACCACAGTACTATGGTTTAAGGAGGATGATGCTCTAAAAAGCAAGGGTTTTAATTCTGAAATAGGTGTACATAAAGCTGCACCTTTCAAGTTTATCAACACAAACTGACCTGATGTTTGACTGAACTTATGCTTTCAAAACAAAAACCAAAATGCTATTTCCAATCTGACATTTCACTTAAATGCAAAATGGGAAAGAAAACCTAAAATATTTTGTTTTCAGTGTAAAGAAACTGCTTTCTGTTTACATCAGGTTATAGACCTTGAAAAGCCAAGGGGAATAGTGAGTAATTGAGTTAGCAACTGCAAAATGATCTGAAGTTTAAGGAGGGAGCATTGGGTCACATTTGGGCTTTCTGCAGTGAAATAAACCTCTCGAAGAGCAAGCTGTGCACATCACAAACTTATACACCTCAAACGTTTAACAAAAATAGATAAACATCCTGCTGCAAATTTTACCCAGTTGAGTGTTTTAAAATTAGTTTTCTGTGTGACTGTACCCTGGCCATCACCTTGTGCAAATTGTCTGCACAGAGCAGTGTGGTGACAGGTTCAATCCTCAGCCAGGCTGAGGTGTGAGCTTATTTAACTGCTTTTTTTCCTCTTCCAGTAAAGAAGACTCATGTAGGAAATTGCACGAGTTGCTTTGTCATCTTACAAAAAAACCCACAAAAAAACCACAAAAAACAAAACAAACAAACAAACAAAAAAAAACCCAAAAAGCAAAAAAAACAAAAAAATAAACCCCAAAACAAAAAAACCGACCAACCCCCCCCAAAAAAAAACAAACAAAAAAAACCAAACCCAAAACAAACAAACAAACCAAAAAAAAAAAAAAAAACCTAAAATTTCTTTTCTGAAAAGGAAACTAGCACCATTCCACTTGTAAGGGCACAGGCAATCTCAGTCAGACATGCCCTGCAGTACTCGGAAAAGGATTCAGCACCAAAGGAGTGGGGTCTGCTGCCTCTCTCTCCTCCAGGCATCTTCTATCACCTCCCATAAATGCCAGACACAGCTCACAAACCCGCAGTGCTTCACCAGGCTGAGCATGTTATTTCCCCAGCCGGCTCCAAGTGAAGTGTTTGCGTTACACACCAGTTCTTTGCCACAGTTTCTCTTCTAAATCAGAGCTAAAGCTTCCCAGGACTATTGCTTTCAATTGGGAGGGGAAAAAATTAACAGCCCTGAAACAGAATGCACCAAGGATTCATTCATTGGGGCACAATAGCAAAAAAAAGGAAACAAAACCCACAAACAAGGCAGCATTTCTGTTATTTCCATAGATCCCCCCTTGACTTGCATGAAACCAGCAGTAGGAAATGCTGTGTGCCACTTAAACACTCACTGAACTCAGGTGTATTTTGGCTGGGCTTTGCAGCATCCTATGAAATGTCACTGGTTTAAATTCTGCAGCAAGCTCTGCTTTATCAAAAGTATCAGCACAATGTAATTTCTAGAAAGTGAAGGATTTGTAGCCATGTATGAACAAACTTCAATAACTGGGAAGGGAACAATCCAAGTGTGGCCCTGCCTACTATTGCCCAGTAACCTGAGGATATCTCCTCTGTTCCTCAGCTCTTATTTTACAGTTTGTAGATGACTTGGAGCAATCTTTTGCAGCCCACTTCATGTTTGGGAACAGGTTTTGTTATCTGCTCCTAGGGTTCCATGTGACATACAGCTTCAATCCTCTTTTCTTTGGTGGGAACCTGCTCAGCAGAATCACGGCCAGTATGGGATAAACAGAAAATACTCATGTTTGTCCCTGAGTTGCCATTGCTGGCATACAAAACATGTCTTTGTACATAAAAGAGCCACCCAAGAACCTGCAACAACAAAATTATCTTCTACTCCTTTCCAGAAGAGGTACCACGGCATTAAAGTCAGCAGTTTGGGGTGTTTATCTTCCTGGTGGATATGTGTCCCCAACCTGAGGTTCCCTCACAGCGGTCAGACATCACCCTGCACCAACTGTCCATCAAAAACCTCATCCTCAAAGCATGAGAAATTAGATGCTAAAACTCACTTGTCAACTGACTATTTACTATTTGTGGTTGGGTTTGTCTTCACACAATAACTTTCATCCTAATTAAGATTTCTAGGTGAATCCCCAATACAAATAAAATTAATTTGGAAAGAGTAAATACAGAGGAACAAATCACAGCCCAAGTGCACAGTCTCTTGGAGCCTGTGAGACTGCAGAATCTTGCTTGCAGATCGTCTCAGCCAGCTCTAATCATTTATTTTAAAAGAGACTAACAGAATAGTCTGTCCTGGAGGATGAAAGCATATGTTAGTCTCAGCGTGGATTCCTTTAGGAGGGCAGCATAATTATCACATTCAGCACTACCGTAACTCAAACCTACTCTTTCATTTTCCCTCTTTAAACACCAAGTGAAGTGCATATAAATAATTTCACTGCACAAAATGCAGCTCTCCCCACTGAATTGTCCCCAAGGCAAGTCAGTCAAAGTCAGCTGGACAAAGGACAGTGTGGATGGCCCCAGCACAGGGGGCTGGTCACAGCTGCTCTGCCCATCTCCATGCTAACAACACCTCTGACTCTTGGGTTTGCTTGGGGATTTTTGGGGTGTGGTTTGGTTTGATGCTTTGTTTTCTGATTTTTTGTTGTTTTGGAGGGGGTTTTGGGGGTTTTTGTTATTTTTAAACCGAAGAGCCTTCATCATAGCACAAAACAAGTGAAAGCACCAAGCTCTGTTGGTATCTTTGGGAGCTCTAGGGATGATGCTGATATCTGTGGAGTCCAGGCAGAACATGTGTGGAACCTGTCCTGATGCTTTTGGTTTCTCCTCCACTGAATCCAAGGTGGTGGCAGGCAAGCCAAGACAGCATAAACTTGCACATGGATGTGAAGTGGCTTCCTTAGTTCATAGAAAGCAAGAGCCTGACACATTCCTAATGCTACCCAGAAGTGAACGCTCTACAATGAAAAAGAAAGCAACACCATCCTTGCATCCTCTACCCTGCAAATAAATTCCTTGGGAAAAGGTTTACGGAACAAGCAACTCAACATAAGCTCCCAGCACAATGTTGTGACAGAAGTGGCTAATGTTGGTTTTAGAGGTATAAGCAAGAGGAGCAGTAAGCAGGATTGATGAAGTGATTACACTTTTATTTATGACGTTGGTGAGACCAGTAAAAGGCACGCAAAGCTCAGTTGCAACTTTCTAAAGAGTGTTGAGAAAACACAAAGATGTGAACAACTGTGGGGAGAGTAACAGGGACCTCAATGAGAGCTGAAAGAGCTCAATCTATTTAGCCTATCAACAAAGATTGAGAGGTAACTTGATTAGTGTATAAGTACCTTCATGGGGAGAAAACAAAGGGTATTAAACGGCTCATTAATCTATCAGAGAGAGGCATAACAAAAACTAATGGCTGGAAACTGAAGCCATACTGATTTAAATTTAAAACTAGGCACTTTTTTTTTTTTTTAACACTGTGGGGTATTCTCCAGCTTTTGATATATTCAGATAAAGAAATGGATGCTGTCTGCAATACCTGCTTTAGGCAGACACAGTTACACTGTAGTCAGGCACAGAAGTTATTGGAATCAATACTGTGGTAACCAGGAGAAATGCAATGGCCTACGATACACAGCAAGTCAGAGGGACAATCCAGGGGTCCCTCTTTGCCTTAAACTCCATGAATTGATGAAAAAGCCATCTCTCTGCCCTCCTAATGAATCCAATTGTTCTGATTTCCCACCTCCATTCCCACCTCTGCCAAAACTCCTGTAAGTTCCTGTTATAAAAAGACCAGAGTAAAATCTGAAGCCAAGTTGAACCATGTGCTGAGGCATAACCCAAGAGTTAATTATTTTGCTTACTCTTTAAAGATGATGTTTGCATTCACGAAGAGCTTTAGATTGATGGCACTGATAAACTGAAAGGGGAAACACAGCTAGGAGTGGAGAAAATAGGAATCTAAAATGGTTCAAGCACACGAATACCTCATGCAGCACGATGCCTGCAGGACTAGTCTGCAAATTAAACTGTGTTCATCACTCACATTTTTTCTGCCCCAGACTTGCAATACACATCAAGGAAAAGGGCTGTTAGTAAGCAATTATATATTTACCAAAGCAGAGTCATAGAACTTGTCTTTCAGTCATTCAAAGCTTTTCATAAATATGATCCATATATTTGGAGGGGAAAAAGAAAAAAGGTGGTGGCAGGCTATAACTTTGAAGACCTTGTAGATCAGTTACACTTCAAAAATATGTAATTTATTTGAGCTAAATTGAAATTTATAAAGTTAAAACTTCATAAACAAAGCATTTTCTTTGGCCCAACACTTGAAATAATGCAATAACCTCTTTTAGCACAAAGACCATTTGCTTTGCACTCTTAAAATTTGGTCACCACAGTGAAAATTCCCTGCCACCTCCGTATGGGACTGGGATTGTCTGCATGGAGGATGCAGCGCTGCAGACAGGATATACACAGGATTCTCCTGCTCAGAGCAGCACAGATTGCTTGCACAGCCCATCAGATAATGCTTGCCGTGATTCGGGATTCCCAGCAGAGCTGAAGATGGGAGAAAGCTGAGAGGTCTCCCAAGGCCTCATTCCACCAAGAACACCTCATCCATTGGCACCCAAAGCAGATGCAGCAGGCACTTCCTGCCCCATCCTTCCTTGCAGCTTCCTCCCGGAATTAGGAAATCTTGGCTTTCAAAGGGGGCTCAGTTCCCCCACGCTATCAGTGGAGATTTTGGGTCTCCCTCCCGCGAGCCCTCGTGAATGAAAATCAGCATGAATGGAGCCAGCTTTGTCCACACTTGCGCCGTAGATATGCACAAACTCCAGGAAGCCGAGACTTAATTTGATCTGAAAACCCCCACAGCCAATGCATTTTAAAGACAGAACCACAAAGCCAATCAATAGGGACCATTCAGATACTTGCTGTCAGCGGCTAAAGGAAAATGGATACCAAGAAAGCCATAACTATGATAAATTTAGGCGCTGCTTCTCTCTGACTAATGTAGGCACTAAAACACTCCATGAATATCCTGCTTTGAAACGTGTCATATTTCTGAGAGGCCAATCAATCTCAGGTTCTCTGTGGACCACATTAAAATACATTTGTCACTGTAAGTTTATGAAATATTGATGGTGTTTTTTAGGGGGGTGTTAGGAGGTGGAGAGGTGGATCAAAAAAAGGGGGAGGGAGAGCTACTTTAATGAATTATCTTTAGGCTAGAAGGGAAAGAAGAAACAAATGTAGGTGCTTATTGTGGATGAGGGTGAAAAACAGGAAACAGAATTGCTTACTGAAGAAAGACATTTGTTGGATTAATAGGAAAGATCATGTGGATGAATACTTTACAGAGGCACTTGAGTATTTCAAGCTCAATTTGAACTAGATTTATTATTTTATTAAACTTTTAACTTTCTAAATTTGGTGTTTGGTGAAAGTAAAACCAGAGCTCCCTTAATGACAGTCACAGAGGGGAAATCAAAAGTGTATCCGTGTTCCAGGGGGGAGCAGGGTTTCACTGCATCATATTTATACCTGAAAGGGAACGAGCCCATACGTGCTAGCAAACCTCACCAAGCACACACACACACTCCACATGGAAAAGAAATGGAATAAAACAGGGATAAGCAGAGCAAAACCATCTTTCCTACTGATGTGTCTACACACACTCAATACCTGACGTTTCTCGGTGGTTTTCACCAAGAAATTTTCCATCCAGAAGAATTTATGGTCAGGGTAACTTAAAGAGCAGAAACGAGCAAGAAGAAACTGGGGACCAAGGTGGAAATGGGAGCCGTGTCACACAGAGTAATTAATTTTAGATTATAAAGGAAGCCTGTTGCAGATCCAAGCTGGGAGTGCAGGGCTCTCCAGACAGGGCCACTCCACCTTTCTGTAACCCAAACTGCTGAGCACCTAATGACATCCCCAGCTTTCTACACCAGGAGCTCCACCAGAGTCAATAAAGCTATTCACAAGTGTAAAGTTAAGCCTGAGCTTAAATACTGTGGTACTGTGATCTATGTTTGTAAGTCAGCTGTGGAACTAAAGCTAGTTTGTGTAAATAATTGGAAATTGGGTCATTTTTCACCATTTCTGTCAATGCAAAAAGCAGTTCCTCAGATAAGAACAGCAGCAGCATTCAACAAGGGGACAAAAAGTAAATCCTCATATGCACTTTTAACTCACAGATGCTAAACTTTTTGGTAAAGATATTACGCCATGTCTGTAGGAAAAACACTCTTAGGCAATAAATAGCACATTTTGCTTTAGTGATGAATTGCAACAAAAATAAATTGAAGCAGAAGCATAAAATTTTTCATTTTTCACAAATCTGGAAAAATATGAACTTTCTATTAGTTTTGGCCAGTGGCCCAAACATCTTTTAGGAAGAACCTCACTTTTCTTGCAGAGATTATCCAAATACACAGGTCTATCCTCAATTTCTTTTGCCATAGTTTAGGTATTTTGGCAATAACGATTTCACTGCTTGGGAAACTTTCGTGAAAAAGCAGTTTTTCTACCTTCACCCCAGCAATTTCAGCCGAATTGAAGACTTCCACATGCATGGAGGGCAGAGAGAAGGAAGCATTCTGTTTCCCCATCAATTTAAACCAAGTTTAAACATTTCAGCATGTTCCAGGGTAGCAGAGTGATTTACTAAGAGTTTTATACTGAATTACACCTCCTGCACTGCTAGAACACTTTCCAAAAATAGTAGCTCAGGTGCCCAAACCCCTAATTTTTTCCCCCAAAAGCTGCAGTCACTGATTAAAGTACTTTTCCCACCATTATCTGCAGTCCCTTCTCTTCACTATGAACAAGACTCTCAGCGTAACTAAAATTATTTTATTGTTTAGGGGAGCAAATAACACCTGCTGGAGCTGAGGCAAGAACGTGGCAAATCCCACCCTACCACCAGAGCCTGTGCCTATAGAGTAGACATCTTTTTTTAAAAAGCATTAAAAATCATACAGATGTTGGCACAAAATTCAGTTTTCCAAATAACTAATTTATCCAGTGGGCACAAGGAAACAAAACACATCCTGAAAGGATGTTTTAGTATTTCTTCTTTTATATTTGGAATTTTTACCCTTTCTGGGCAAGATATTTATACAGACAACTTAAGACGTGAGATAAGTCATACAATTAGCCTAGCAAGGAAAAAAGAATATGGAAGAAAACTAGGAAAATCTCAACAAATTAGTGACTATTTAAATACTGAATACTCTTCCTTTGTTCAGGAAGTGTCTGTCCAACGGAAACTCTCTTGTTCAAAATTGGTGTCATCTCAAATGCCAAAAAGGGAAGAAAAAGTCATTTATAAAACAATTAGAAATAAGGTTTCAGCCTTGGGGGTCTTCCTCAGGGCATGGTGAAACTGGGACACAGCAAAACTGAACAACATCCTGTTCTTCTTTAGCCTAAGGAAGGCCCCATGGCCAAAATGCCTTCTCTAATCTAATTTTGTACTTCTGACAAACAGATTGACCCTTCCCCTGCTGATCACTGCTCTGCAACTTGCCACTCTGCACCAAGTTTGTCCCTTCATTTTTAGAGGTCATACACAACGTAAAGCATTTACCCAAGCTGTCCTCAAATCCCACACCTTCCTTTATGTCTGGAACGATCAGCTTTGAAATGTTCACTTTGGGAGAAGAGGGAAGCAATATAACAAATTCTCCACTGCCTTTCACTGCTGCCACACCAACTCTCCTGGGCAGGAGGATGAAATGCTACTGGTAGGGGTTTGCATAACTGGATGAGAGCAGCTAAGGTGCAGAGCAGTGGAGAACAGGACCGGGCAATTTGGGGATGTCATCTGTAAAAAGGAAGAATGGTTTCTGTCACACAAGTTTATTGCAGCCCAGAAATGTCTGCAGCAACTGTGGGCATATAATGTGATGTGCAAGGCTTTTATGAATGAGACCCTTGTGGCTTCTTGTCAGAGCTGAATCTGAAGTGATGACAGGACATTTGTAAGGAGCCTTTCCTGGGATGCTGAAGGACTTCCATAAGGGATCGTCTTGAAGATTGGGCTCTTGAGGCCTTCGGTCAAGAGGAGTCCTTCCAAAAAATGTTGAAGGTTTTTGGTAGAGAGAGACACCCTCAGAACTACTGAGGGATCTGAAGTGCAGGGTTTGAACTTTCTGTGTATCCCAGAATCACAGGAATGAGGCGTGCAGGGTGACAGGACTCTGCAGGCAGAGGTTGGGGAAAAACAAGAAAACTCACACCTTCCTACTGCTGCTACTGACAATAGCACTGCCAGAAATGTGGTAACAATTTGTCTGCTGCCTGATTAGTTTGACTCACCAACTACACAAACGGTGTAATTTCTCTCCACTTGCAAGTTTTGAAAAAATTATAAGAAATCAAGGAGGCTACAGAGGGCCCTTTCTCCCAGGCATTGCTGAAGGACACAAAAAGAGCCTGTATTCCAATTTGCCAGAAATATTGCCATAGGCAGCAACACTGACAAACCAAAAATCATAAAAGCATCAAAAGCATTCTCTTTGCCCTCGATATGAGTGTTGGAGCAGAGCACCTGGCAACAGAACCTTCTCCAGAACATGGAATTTATCCTGCAGAGGCTTCAGCATGAGCTGCTTCAACTCAGAGGAGCCAGCTCCAGCATACCTGCTCCCAGGAATTGTTATTCATCTCTCCCTGGCATCTTCAAAATGCCCTTAAGGTTTTTTTGCTCACCTCTCTGTACCCTTGTGCCACTCTTCGGCTCCTCACCATTTGACATTAAGCTCACTGTCAGCTTGACAACATCCCCGTTTCCAAGTATTGTCTATAAAAAAGAGGATGAGCCTGTATGAAAGGCTCAGTTTTAAAAACCAGCAAAAATGAAAGTTTTCATCCCTGGTTCCACTGATGAAATCAGTGCAAGCCTGCTCAGATACATTCCCCATCTAGAAAATGAATCTAATATTTGCTGCACACACAGGGGGGCCTGATGACCTGCTCGTTAGTGCTCCTGGAGCAATTAGAGTTTGGGCAGAGACCACAATGAGAAAACAAAGACACCTCTCGAGTGGGCACATTTCTGCTGTGCCTCAGAGCAGCTGGAGCAGAGCAACACCCACAGGGGATTCACACCTGAGCAGTGGGAGGGGAAAGGCAATGAGAGAAAAAAAATGAACCAAAACAAATCAGCAAGTCAGCTCTCTGCTGTTAACAGGAAAAAAAATCCCTTCACCTTTACAATGATATGTGCCTTAAATATCAGCCCTGGGGTAGTCACTTTGGGGTTGTCAGTGCCGTAATTCCCTGAACATTTTGGAAAGTAGCATGGTCTTTCACCCTCACTCTGAGAGGAGGCAGAGCACTGCAGGGCAGGGGTCAGTCAGCCCTGCTCAGTGAATTCAAATCCACCCTTTGGTGGCATTTGGCACAGCTGTCCCCAGAATCCCTCACTCCATGGCACTGGTCCTTCCTACCTGGCCCCATGAGAACCTGCTTGTACCATGGTTTGATTTCAATACAAGCTGCATTGCCCCTAATTGAAATTTCGTGCATGAAAAGTTTATTAAGTCAGACAGAGAGCAGAGCAGCAGCGGCAGGAATTGCCCTGGGGCTGATCCTGCCCTGCCTGCCATTAGGTGCTGTTACACTTAATTGATGCTGAAGACAGCTCAGCGCTTGATCACATTGCTTTCACCTTAAACCTTCCCTTTGACGCAGGTTCTTTGTTCGAGGCAGATATTTCAAATAAACTTGCACAGGCAGAAGTTTCTGAAAACCAGGAGCTTTACAAGCAGAGGAGATCACCAATGCAACTCACAGGACTGAAAATTAAAGCCAGGAGAATTCAAACAGTTATTAATACAGCAACTATATTTTGTAATTTTCTTTCACCAAAGATTCAGACTTTCAGCTGACCAGGAACATCAAGTTCAATAATGAAAACACCCTTTAAAACTGTAAATTGTTCAGGGACTGTCAGTGAATGCTTAAAGAGCTGTAATTACACAAACAGTGATTTAAAAGAACGATATGCTGGCCAAAAGGAAAAAAAAGTTCCCGTTTAAAAGATTAAAATAAAGTTATTTAAAGAGTCCCTAAAACTGAGGAGAAGGAGGCTAATGGAATAAACAGAATACCAACAGACAATAACTAAGCAACTTATTATAAAGGAACAGCACCACATGCTATATGCAGGCATTCATTCATTGCTAAATACAAATATCAAAACTACACATGGAGGCTCTGAAAAAGCAGGAGTGTTTCACAGACATTTGTTGAAACAAAGGACACTGATGTGTATAAACATCCCCCAAATGCTACAGCGAGATCAGAGAGTTTAACAAGCGTTGTGTCTCTCCTTGGTTTGATCTGCTGACTTCTCATCAAGCAACTAAGTCTGCACTATCTTCGGCTGTCTGCCAAAGGTAAAAAAAAAATTTAAAAATAAAATTAAATCAACAGGTCAAGATAACAGAGACCAAAGAGTTTTAAAGGAACCAGTGTGCTGTTAACTTTTTAATACATCATGGCAAACAACCTCGTAAATGCCAGAAGTTGCAGTGTTGCCAACAGAATTTCCATTTGAAAAGAGTTAGGGATGACTCCAGAGCAACGTGGACCAGCTAGTCTAGCCTTAATAACTGACAAAATAATAAAAGATTTATTCATGAACTATCAATAAAGAATTGCAGACTAGAACTACAATTGTGATGTTTCATGGAAAATTGGTTTAAAAAAACACACTTATCTTTTTTTGGCCAGTTTACAAGACTGATTGATAGAAGCAGCTGTGATAATAAAGTGGACTTGGACTTCTCCAAGACTTCTGACTCAGCTGTACCTAAGCTCTTCCTAAAGCCCCATATTCTAGTCACCAAATGGATTAAATAAGTGGTTTAGAGATAGACTTCAAACTGTAGCTGTTAAAGGAGAGCTACCAGGGAGTACAGCAAGAATCAGTCTCAATCCAACCCTGTTCGGAATTTTGTAAAAGCAGTAATGAAACTCATGGTCAATGAAGTTCACAGATGATAAAGACAGGACCAGGGGAAAGTTCTGCTTCTTTGTAGGCTGGTATCAGTAGTGGCAAGACAGTCATTAGAACAAAGTATGAGTTACTGAGGGTAAAACGCTTCTAAAGAATATTATTCCTCGTACAGTCACGCCTCCCACTTGACCATTCAGCCTGCACCCAGATATTCCTGCAACTAAATCTTCTGTCTCTCAGGTTTGGGCTGTGAGTCTCCAGCCAGGGCAGAACTGTTGGCACTTTCCAGCAATTGTCCTAGTAAACAAGGGCAAAACTAGCTCACACCTGAGACAAAAATCCCAGCAGACCTTCTTAAGCTGTGAAAAATCCTGATTAATGCATTCACTTCTTGCTTATTGAATGTGTGCTCAGACAATCCTGGGTCCCCTCCCACAGTCTATGAAGAGTATTGTTAATTAGCAATATGGAAGTAATGCTAAATGAGATTTACTGACAGTCCCTGAAATGTTAATATTTAGTTCAAATCTATGTCTCAAGTTGATTGAAATGTCAGCGAGGTTGAAAGCAGCATGCTCAGTAATAGATGTAAAGCTGGATGTAAACAAGTGACTTATGACTGAAAAATGGGTAATTAGATTCTGCTTCAAGTTCTCGTTTTAGCTTTTTGCTGAACACTTTTCCTGTGCAACCAAAGCAGGCTGAGTGTCCCAAGTCTCCACAGGAGGCAGGTTCCAGTCTGGTTTTATGTCCTGCCAGGCCCTGCATTTAAACATTCTCTGATCCAATGCAGACAGGAATTAAATACAGCTGCTCCTCTGGTGAGCCTTGGACTCATAAATGAATGTTTAAGTGGTCCAATGGAGGATGATATTTAAGGCACACCAGGTTAGGTGTCCCCATGGCTCTGTGCATGCACACACCAGCCCCTGGCAGCAAGAAGCAGCTCCGACAGGAGTGTGCTGACTCTGCTTTTGTGCAGTTCCTCCTCCTCAAGAACAGCCTGACACACGACTGTGAACTGTAACCTCGATGGAAAAGATCAACTTTTTACTCCAATGCACTGAGCACAAGACCAGGAATCTACTTTCCTTGGCCTGTTAAAAAATACAGCTTAGACATTGTGCCACTGGAGCTTTTTGTGATCATTTCAGAACATAACCTAGTATTTCCAAATTCCTCACTTCAGTATTTCCCTCTAGAAGGTAATTGCTTTCCTTTCACACAAATCTCATTGCTACTGTTGCTACAACACTTGAAGGACAGAAAATTGCCCAGCATCAGTGATGTTCTAGAGAAAAGTGACTAAACCTCCCTGCTTTTCACTGCAAGTCAGAAACACTATTGCTCTGCCGACTTCTCCTGCTGTATTCAGTCACAACAATTCACATCATGGCTGTGAACAGGTTTTAGTGTCTCATTTCCATGGGACAATACATCAGTGCCTGGCTGGCACTGCAGGGCTCACACTGGGGGCTGCCCCCACCCCAGGAACACCAAGGGGGTTCTCTCTCCTTGCCTGGTTTGTACCACGGGGCTTGGACCAGCCATCCAGGCAGCTTCCTCTTCCTCAAAGCCAAGTCTTTTCAGGTGTCAGCCTCACCTTTGGTCAAACTATCTGATGTCTATCAAGAAAAGCCCATTCTAAGACTTCACACGTGCTGATGTACTTTGGGTGAGTGGTGAAAAATAAGAAGCAGGTAAGTTCCTCTGCTGCACGTGGAAAGCATTTCTACTTTGCACTGAGTGATTGCTAGAAATAGATAAAATCTGCTGAGGAGGGCAGCATCCTCTCTTTCCTCATACTTGTGTGTTACCAGCTTTATAGGTGATCCTGAAGTCTACACAGATAAGGCAACATCTGCTGGAACACACTGCCCCATCCTCTCAGAGCATCCCATTTCCTTTGCTAACACACTGCAAAGAGCTCCATCAGCAATTTTACTGACGTTTCTTGGAGTAACCAAATAACCCTTACTGGAAGGGTTGTTTGGTTGGGGTTTATGTGGGTTTGGTTTTTTTAGTCAGTTTGCAGTTCCACAGCTTTACATGAGACCACCTTAGCCAAACATGGCCCACTTTCCAAAACATGCTCACCTTCGGCTGGTGCAGCTTGGGGCTTCCTAGTGCCTCCAGTGCTATGAAGGAGAGGGCAGGTAGGTCAGAGGACTTCAAGGAGAAGGAGCTGCTGAAACCATCACTAAGGTCCCCATAAATATTCCCCATGGACCTCATTACACATTTGAGCAAACATTACCTTCAGTCACACAGCTAAATTTCCTGTTTGCTTGGCTGATCAATTCCTCATCAAATTTTAATGTGGGGTTCAGGCCGTCTGTGGCGTTTTAATTAGCCCGAAGATTGCACAGCGTTGGAGGCAAAGCTAAGAACCATGGAAGTCGCCCCTGCCCAGGCAGGAAGGTGGAAGGGGGTTGGGGAAGAGCTGCAAATGAAGAGGCCAAGAACTAATTAGCTCTTGTTACTAGGTTAAGCCTGCTCTCTAGTGGTCACATCACACAGTGAAGACAGCGTGAAAAAAGCCTATGAAAAACAGAATATAAACCGTGGCTGGGTTCCTCCCCATCAAATATGAGAGGGGGAAATGCACTGTGTATCTTGCTTACCCCTGCTGCTGCAACTTCCAACGTTTCTTTCCCTGTAAAGAGTCCTGTTTTCTTCCCCCTACTCCAGAAGTGTGGATATTTTTATCAGTGCTTTTTTTGGCAGCAGAGAAGAGTGCAATGAGCTGCAGCTATTTAACCAAACCCCAGAAAGAGCTTTGAATGGTGAAGAACAAAAAATCTGTGCACCCCCTGCCCAGAACCAGCACTCACAAATGCACATCAATGGTCCAGGGCATTGGCCAGGAGTTTTTTGGCTGCTGCAAGCCTCAAGTTCTCTGCATTTTGCTGTCATTACCTGTAAAGCTTCTCCTTCAGCTGAGTTTAACCTGCATCCTGAAGGCAGTCACAGCATTTTGACACCCAATGCAAGCAGGATAAAGAAACCAAATATCCAGCACAATTTCTCCCATCCTTAATGTAAACAAGATATATCAAAACATCACTGAAATGTAAGTCTTAGGTCAGTGGTCTTTTAATCAAGCAGTACTGCTGTGTTTTGCAACCTCCCAAGAAGAGCCTGTACCTGTTTGCCAAAAAGTTCATGGCATGTGCAAGAGCAGAGCAGTTTACCACAGAGAAAATCTGTGATTTTATCAGCAGAGGCTAAGCATGGCAATAACCTGCCTCAGCCTAAACCCAGGCACTGCCAGGCTCAAGTCTGGGTAGGATGATATATGAACTGAATTATACAGCCAAACTTCTCCAAAATCCACCCTATTTTCATCCAGGCTGGAAAAGTTTAACTTATGTAAGAATCTGTACAGACTTTTTGGGAGGGAAAAAAAAAAAAAAAAAGAAGGGCTGAAAAGAACTGAAAATGAAACTAATTTCTTATTTCCTTGCAGCTTGGGAACAGTTATTTTAAGTATTAGTCTGCGCACTGCAACAGCAATGGATGTATTGAAAACAGCTGCTCATTTCAGACAAACAGTAAACTCTACCCAGTTCTGATTTGCTTGAAATGATAAGTTCTTTGAGACCTTATGAATAATATCAGCAGCTGCAAATGCACCTATTTACCACAGAGACACTGTAGCATATAAAGCTGCTGTTGCTGCAGGAAATAGCCAGTCCCAGTCATTTACAGAACAGATATCAGACTAACCCAACAATTGCCCATTTTCAGGCTAAAAGTATGGATTTTAGTTGCATATATCCATTAATAAATGGTAGGATGTTCAGCTTCAATCTGACAGGCAGAAGATTTGCACTATTACATGGAAAAAGAGCAGAATAAATACTTAACCTGAGTCTAACCTCCCTGAATGAAACCTAGATGCACTTAATTTAGCAAGTACAAATTAATTAGTATTATTAAAATAGCACTTAGAACCAGGAACAGGCAGACTGCTAGTATTTAAAAAACACATTAGCTGGTCATCATAATCTCCATGTCTAACAAGGCCTGGACCAGCTAATGCTCTTTTTGCCTACACCAGGAACCTGAAGTTACAAGTTTACAGAAAAGCCCATTTCTTTTTCTAGGTACTGTTAGGGGTCTAAAAATGTCAGAAGATTTTGATCCCATGCTTTAGTATAAAACCTCTTCAGTTTGGAAAAACAAGCAGAACAGGACAAGTCAGAAAGTACAAATATCAGTTTATATATATCTGGAAAAAGACTGAGGAAGAAACATTCCTAACCAAAATTAATTTACAAGACAAAGAGGTATTTTTATGAGCAAATACATCAGGAAGGGTTTTCTGATCCATTTCTAATTCTTTGTAATGTTTCCAAAACCCTTATTGTTACAGATTATGTCAACCAGCAGCAGCACCTTTGTTTTGCTTCTCTTCCAGGTTTCACAGATAGTTTTCATCTGCATTTGTTTGGATTTTCCTTGCAAATAAAAAGCAGCTATCCCCAGGCTTCAGTCATTTTGTTTAAAAACAAAAAGCCAAAGAACCCACATGTAAGTCAATACAACTGTATCAGCTACCGCAGTAATGGGAATTCAGCAAGTCCACCAAAAAACTTATCCACATGTCAACGAGTCTTCGTCTCAAAGCATTCTACAAGCAGAGCTGATCTCAGAAACTTTCCAAAGGCACTGCTCCCCCACAGCCCTCAGTGGCCCTTCCACTGCTGCTTTGTCCCCACCCCAAGTGCCACCACAGCTGCTCTGCATCAGCACTCCTTTGAGGCAGCAATGTTCAAATACAAACTCCCAGCAGCACCAGAAAGGCATTTTTGTGGGATTTTAGTTAGGGAATAAGAAGAAGCACCCTGTTTCGTGCCAGTAATCCTATGGGATGGTAAGGGCTTTAGTCCTGTGCTTTTTGCCAGCTAGAGGATCAGGAGTGATGAGCCACAGATGTCAGAATTTTTAATAGTGACAAATGCACTGCAGCCAGGTCTAGCTGCACTCTGCTCTGCCACTGCAAACACTTATCACTGAGCCATAACTCCTTCCTCCAGCTCAGAGCTCAGTGCTGACAGAAAACCAAGGTTTCTCTCGGCCCCACAAACCCAGCCCCACCATCAGGAAAAGGCAGGTGTCATTTACTGCAGGCAGCTTTCATTTCCAAAGGGTTTCCACTGTCAAGAGCTCTCCCCAAATCAATGTTATCAATCCCACTTGTAATTTTACAAACTTCAAAGGGTTAAGACAGCAAGCACATTTATTGACTGGTGCTTCTTGGTGGGTTCAGTAAAGCATGACTGATTAGAGCCCAGTTCTAAAGAGCCCAGCTTTGTGAGGCTGGAATAAACAGGAGTCTGTCAATAACTCAGATCCAGGCATATTGACATAGTTTACAGCCTCAATAGGCAATTAACACTTTACAGTGGATATTACCCAGTGGCCTCCCCATGTTTTACTGCACATTTTCTGCCATCAGCTGCAATATTGAAGGTTTGGAATAAAAATTATATTGGACAGACAGCACCTTTGTTCAGCTGCACAAAATTTTTTTTTAACATCTGGGAGAGATCACAGTTTCATTCCTCTTTATTCGTTCTCTCACACCCTTGTTTCACTTTCTCTGTCATTTAGAGTTCCTAGACTGCATTGGTGAACTTAAGAAACTCTCTAAACTAAGTAATTAAATGTGTTACATGCCAACATTCTCTGGGGAAACCCCAAAAGAGTGACAACCTGAACCTTTTCTCCTACCTTAGGAGACGCTGAGCAAGTTCATGAACAAATGCTTCTTGGGCCAACAAATTATACTGACAAACAAGGGAAAGTCATCCTGGAGCATTTAAAGCAGAAATAGCTCAAAAAAGATTTCACAATCATCTCTTGTAGCCAGGCCCAAGACTGTATCCTACTTTGATCAAGACAGATCTGCATCACAGCTCCTACTAGCTGCACATGCACAGAAAAAAAAAAGAGAAAAACTAATCCACAGGAATGTGTGTTCTCACTTGGCTTCCATCTGTTTAGCCCTGGTGAAACACTCTGGCTTAGCATTTTAACACCACTGGCACACTCCTTTAGCTCTGTTCTTTTGCCCCAGCAGCACCGTGGCACTGTTTAGGTTGGTAAAGAGCTCTGAGGTCACCAAGGTCACCAAGCCCAGCAGTGCCAAGGCCACCCCAACCCGTGTCCCTTACCACCACATCCACACCTCTTTTAAATCCCATCAGGGATGGAAACTCCACCACTGCCCTGAGCAGCCTGTGCCAATGCCTGACCACTTTTTCAGTGAAGGAATTTTTCCTAATATCCAATCTAAACCTCCCCTGGTGCAGCTCGAGGCTGTTACCTGGGACAAGAGCCTGACCCTCCCCAGCTGCACCTCCTGGCAGGGAGCTGCAGAGAGCAAGGTCTCCTCAGCTCTCTTTTTCTCCACCTGGTCCCCACCAGGCTCATGGTCCAGACCCTCCCCCAGCTCTGGACACCCTCCAGCATCTCAGCATCCTTCTTGTCAGTCCAAAACTGAACGCAGCACTTGAGGCATGGCCTCACCAGCGCCAGGGGACAGTCACTGCCCTGCCACACGATTGGTGACACAAAGACCTGAAACACAACCAGAAATCCCAGCCCAGCACCAAGACTCATCCCAGGGGGTTCACCCCTGGGCAGGGCAGGGCAGGGCAGCACAACACAAGCAGTTTACAGCAACTTTGACGCCCAGCACAAAAGAACTCTTTATGAGCAATAAAGGTATTACTTACCAGAGAAGAAACCTCAGCAGTCCCCTCCAACCTCCTCAAAGCCAGGGCAGGGCCTGAGAGAGGAAAGAGGCACACTGTAAACTAGCTCCAGCTGCTCCTGGGTCTCTGATTCTGCAGGCAAAGGGCAGAGCAGCCCTCAGGAGCAGCACCCACACCTGACCCAAAGGAGGTGATCAGCAGGGGACAAGGACAAGCTGGGTGGGTGCCTGGGGTGGTTTAGAACAGCAGCACCAGCTGCCACTCACTTGGCCACTCCATGGGGATGGGGGTGATGCTGCCCAGCCTGAACTCTGTTTTAAACACAAACCCAGAGCTTCAGCCTCCTCTCCTGGCTGCCCTGTGCTGCCAGAGCATGGCCTGCCTCCCCCAGGAGCACAGCTCCACAGTGGGGTGGCAGAATCCTGCGAGGCTCACACGTGGGGTGTGGAGGGGGTTGTTGTTTAAGGCTGCACAAAGTTACAGGCTCAGAATGAAAGAGAAGATGCCTCATCACTGATTCCTACAAAGGCTCGAGTGAAATTACACAAAGATGTAACACCAGCCACAGAATTCCCACAGGCACCATTTTCAGCAAGAAAAGGAAATCACTTTCTCTCTGTGTATCTTGCAGAGGATTCTCTCTCTTGTGTTTTTCTTTTAAGGGAGGAAAACTCAGTAGATCACAGATTACATGGCTGTGAGGGGTGATAGGGAATTGATCTTCATTTATCCCATGTCCAGTAGCAAAAGACACCAATGGAATTTTCCAAGAACAGGCAAGAAGCAAACCTAATCCCCAATGGCCAATTTTTCATTTACCTGAAAATTATGGAAGATTTATAAACTGTTTTACAATAATTCGTATGTTTTGCTCCTGACTTTTCTGAATAGTGAAATACTACCTCAGCTGTAACTTGTTTCAGATGGGCTGAATTTATCAAATAATTGAAATTGATATAGTGTATTTACATGAATCAGATAGACTGGCAGATGGATTTGCCATCAGCAGCTTATTTTGCCTTCAGCAATTACTTTTAGAGTGGAGAATTTAGAATTATTGCCTGTTTAATGGAAACCTCAGACAAGGATAATTAAAACTAAGTCACCAGGTTTAAGAGTAGGAGCAATACAATTTTTCAAGGATGTCTGGAGTGCCTTGGAACCCTTAGTTCCTTCTCAAAGGTTTCCTACACACATCAGTGACATTTAAACACAGCTTTGCCCAGCTAAGGCTGGACGAGCTGGGTCCTGAGCCAGAGCCAAGGCCAGCACAAAGCACAGTTCCATGCAAGAAAATAGATAAAAGAATTAAGATGAAATAACAAGATTCAGAGATAACAACTGGATGTCTGTAATTGCTGGATATCCCCTTCAAATTCCTCTTGAGGGATTGAAATAGAAATACTGTAGTAGCTGTCTTCCCTCCCCCTGTCCCTCCATGTATATGGGTTGGAGTAGTTTAGAGACACAGTCTAAGAAATGCACATTAACATGGTATCCTGCGTGCTGAGAGAACTCAGTGGGAAATGTTTCCTCCAGAAAAAAAGTAAATTTTAAGTCACCATTCCAAAGGAGGAAACAGTAAATAAGATAAAAAGGTAAATAAGCACAGTCCCAAAGATGAAACCTGCCATTTCTGTCTGCCATTTCTATAAACTCAATAGAAAATGCATCTCTGGACTACTGTTGGGAGAGATCTAGCTAAAGCTTCCTACAGGAAACAAAGTACAACCTCTTCTGTGCTGCTACTTGAAGAAAACCACCACTTCAAACTCTTTGGCTTTAGTAATTGTCAAAAATGAAATACATACACAGGAACAATATGAGCCATATGCAAATAACACTCTTTCCCCCAAGCCAGCACAATTCTGGAAGTCTCCTGGACTTGAAAAAGGCAAAGAGCTTGCCAGGAAATAAGACATTGTCCAGCCTAAGTGTGGACAGGCAGCTCTGACCTTAGAGAGCCGTGGTGGTTATTTCATCTACTAAAAAAGAAAATAAAAATTCCAAACACTAACAAAACCAATCCCCAAAAGTTGCCGTGAGTTTGCACTGATGCCATTTCTCGTGTTTGTGGGGGCAGGTGATGTCCCCATCCTGTCTGGCAGAGGCACCAGCCCCGTCTGGCAGCCTGAGCCTGACCCTTGCGTGGGGCTCTGCCAGGCAAACACATCTGGCTGCTCCTCTGATCTGAGGTCCTGTGGTTTCCTCTGTGATGTGGCAAAGCACGTGGCCCCCAGTGCATCTGTATAATTAATGCGAGGGGAAAATATGAGCAACAACAGAAAAAGAAAGGAAAAAAAAAAGAGTCCTCAAAGAACAGAAGCTGTTCAGGGTCAGCAGAAGGTCTGATAAAATAAAGATGCAGTGCAGAGTCACGGGATGGGTTTGCCTCCATGCATTGGGGTATTTAGGGGATGAGGAGAGTTCTGATTTCACCCTGTGCCACTGAACAAGTTCTCCATTTCTTGAAACATCTGTTTCACCAGTTTCTCATATTCTGCAAGCCCTGCAGGGCAGTGACACTCCTGTATTTACAGATAAAGTCTCCACTGGATCCAATAGCAACGTAGAAACAAGAATAAAGCAGTAATCTGCCTATTGCTGCCAGCAGGAGTTACCATATCTGCAAAGCTTGTTTCACACTATTTGTTGTGCTTTGCCACACTGGGGTTTTTTGGGACATTTTACTGAGGTGAGCAGCAGACAGGACTTACAAGGAAAAGTGTCCTGGAAAGGACAGCAAAAAGTTCAGCAGCAAGAAGGGCTGTGGCTCCTGAAGAGCAGAGCTGGCGAGCTGAGCTCCTTGTCATGTGAACCCCAAAAGTCAAACTGCAGTGACAGCAAGCAAAGCGGTGACATCAGGGGACAGGGACTCCCAGGGCCAGCAGGTCACTTCAGAGCCCTGTTCCGCTCAGAGCTGGGTTCTTTGCAATTGTGCTGTTTGAAAACAAAAAGAGAAAAAAAATTTAAAAAAATAAGGAGAAACAAAAATAAGCCTTTTTCTCTGAAAGGAGAAAGGGAAATCCTGAAATTCAAAGGAAACTTCTCATGTGATTTATAATATTTATAAAAGCCTGTTATCAGGGAAGTGTTATATTAATTTCTTCCCCCTGTACACACTGAAGGTCATAGGTAGGGGATGGATTTCCACATTTTATATTATAAACACTGTACTGTTCAAAACTCCCTTGTGGCACTCTCCTTTGTGGAGGTTTCATTTGTATTTGTTAAACTCTGAGTGTCATTTTGTTGCATCAATGGATACTTAATATGCTACCAAGTATTTTTTAGTAAACCTTTATTTCAGAGTTCCCATTATTATGAATTCATTTTCCTCTGAAAGCAATAGCCCCACTTGTAATGTATTTTTCTGGTATTAACATGCCTCTGCAAGCGTGTCCATAGGTGCTCAAGTGCAATTTATCATTAGTTAAATGAGAGTTAATGGACACTAAAAGTGCTACTTATTTTCTAAGTGATCCATTAACACACACAGAAAAAAAAAAAGACAAAAGCAGGCCAGCAGATTCCTTTGGTGAGATAACTGAGAGGTCTGCTCTGCACATGTAAAACTTGTTTTGATACCAGGGGTGGCCTTTAAAGCACGGTCTGAGTGGGTGCATGTCTCAGGTGTCTGATGTGAAAAAGGGGAGGAGAGACTGAAAGTTTGTGCTGAAAACACGAAAGGAAGAAGAAAAGAGCAGGAAATTATTGCCTGGTGCCAGCCAGACAGAGGTGATGTTAAGTGAGCAGTTCTGAATTCTTGGTGACTTCTGGCAAACACCAGAATTCATTGGTGACTACTTGGAAAAAGATCTTACATGAGTTAAACTAGTTTTTACTGTAAGTAAACATCACTGCTCAACTGCATAGTAATAATCACACTAGGCCAATGTTTTAGTGTCATCTTTCATAAATTATCTCAGTATTAAATCAAAGTAGTCCTAAAGTGGTCAATAAAACAGTAATTTCAACTAGGTGAGGAGGAAGAAAGGACGTTTTTTCCTAGTATTTAAATTGGAATGAAAGTGAAGAATGCTGAGCCTTGAGAATCAGTTTATCAAGAAATAAATCACTGAAACTAATTTGATCATGGGGCACAATATTCTTCACTTTATACTCCATAACTTTTCTTCAGAAGGTGAGACACAAGAAGCCCAAACACCTGAGTTCTGCAGCAAGCAAGATCTGGGTGCTCCAGCACCTCCTGTAGTGACTCAGCTCAAACTGAGAATTGTCCCAGCAAGGAACATAGGCAAAAACTCATGGTAAATACTGCTAAGCCTCTTAACAAAATTACTACACTTATTTCCATCCCCTGAAACTACATGCCACCATTTCTCTGCCACACACTCCCCAAACTGCAGTTCATCTGGTTGAATATTCTAAAATTTAGGGAGTTTGTTCACTCCTTAAGAAAACAAGAATCCTCCAAATTCCCAGTCCTGGATCAGGGCTTACAAAGTACAACACTCAGCAGAGTCACAGAAATGCAGCACTAGGACAGGTTAAAGTAAAACCAGAGTCTATTATACCAATTTTGCCTTAAGAACAGAGATGCTTTGACATTATTATTAGATAGTATTATCCCATTTAGATGTGAAAGACAAGCATATATGCAGACAAACATAATTTCTAATCAGGAGGCAAAACCCCCCAACTTACTTAGATATGTATAATATACATGCACACTCACACATATATTAATATATAGATATATTCTTTTTATATACATTCTTTATATATTCTATATATTCTTTATATATATTTTATATTTTATTTATATGGATAAAATTTAATTATTTATTTATATGTAACATTTACCTATTTGTGTATTTATATGGGAAAGAGGATCGCAGATATATGTATAATATACATGCACACACATATTTATATATATATTCTTTTTATATACATTATGTATCTTTATATATAATCTTTGTATATATTTTATATTTTATTTATATAGATATAATTTAGTTATTTATTTATATGTAACACTTACATATTTGTATATCTATAAGGGAAAGAGGATCACCAAGGGGTACCACATCTGGCCAGGAGGAGCAGAGAGAAGGGGAAATGTAGGTCTCAGCAGGTCACGAGGAGCAGATGGAAGGGAGATGCAAAGCCAGCAGAGATCTGTGTGTAACAGAGCAAGGCAGAGGTAACGTGGGCCACACATCTTGCTGCCTGTTCAACCCTTCCCACAGTTGGGGCCAGGCTCCCAAATTCCTTACTCCAGCTCTGTTCCCGTCTTGGATGAAGGTAAACACACAGCTCAACAGAGCATGCTAAAACAACTTCATAAACAACCTGAAAAGCAAAGAACTGAAAGCATTTCACTTTCAAAAATCTCCTTTCATCAGTTTAAGGTAATTAGTTCGGGGAGATGATGATAAAGCAGTGAAGGTTGATTCAAGAGACAGCAATGAAACTCCTGACACAGATATGGTACAGATTGCAGGAACAAATAACACTTCCCATGTTTCAGAAATCACAAAGTCAACGATGTTTCCAGGCCCTGAAATTAGCTGAAGTAAACAGGAGCTGTTAACAGTAGGCAGTTTCTTGGATTGCTTTTGTTTTTCACTGCAAGAATCTCCAGTTGTAGCTTAAAACCTCCCACCTGTAACAGCTCTCAGTTGAGTTTCCCTCTGCCTGTGGCAGAGGAGAAACCTCCAAAAACTGATGCAAAAATCAAGTTTTTGGGCCTTCTGCAACACTTTCCCAGAACTTTCTCCACCTCAGAAAGAAGCACAGCCCAGGGGCCATGAGCTCAGCCCAGGCTGGTTTTGTCCAAAGCAGAACAAGTCCTCCCTTTTCGTGTTCCCATCAGAAATACAGACATTTTAAAACAATAAGAAAACACATAAATTGTCAGTGGTTTTCCCCCAAAACACATCTTGCTGCCTTCCATTTTCTCAGCTCTCTGCTGAGGCATGGGTAGATCAGAAATCAGATGTCACTTGTACCTGAAATGGGCTCACTGACAGCTCTGAAAAGTCCTAACTGGTGGGAAGTCCTAAATGTCAGAAAAAGCAAGCACTTCTGCAAAAATCCCAGAGCTATTCCCTTCTTGGGGTCACCTCATCTATTCCCTGCAGTTATCAGGCACTGAACCTCCAGTTATCCCTAAAAGCAGCATTTGGAGGAATTCCCCCTGCACTGCTCAGCCCTGTACAACTTTTCCAAAGGAATAGAGCTCCTTCCAGCATTTTGTATCCATGCAGACACAGCAGAGGACCCAAACTCCGGGAGAACCTCTCCAAGCAGGACAGGTCACTCCACGACACAGGAGGAGGGGTCAGGGAGCTGGCAGGAGGGCATGCTGCCTCTCCAGGTGTCTCCACAGCCTCTGGAGAGCTGCTGGAAGCCAGGACACGATTTCTGCAGAAGGCAGCGCAGGATGAGGCTTCCTCTGTTCTGTTGTGAAGGTCAGAGGGGTCCTGATGGACAGGAATTTTCCTCCCTCCCTGGCCCTGCAGCTGGTTTTCTCCGTTTGCCAATTATCAAATGAAGCAAAGCAATAAATCATCATCACCTCTGAGGCAGGTCCCCTGCAACCACAGCATCCCAATTCCACGGCAGGTTCCACAGTGAAATCACTGCATGCTCACACAAGGGCACTTTTTGTTCTCTCTCCTCCTGTTTCCCACCACTTCTGATGGTTCACCTGTTCTGCAGTACCTCCAGATGACACCTCTAGGGTTTTGGGTTGGTTTTTTGCTTGTTTGGCTTTTTCTTCTTTTTTTTTTTTTCACTTCTTAAAACCCTTGAGGAAGTATCTAAAGAGGATTTTTTGGATTAGCTCCCACATACCAATTCCAAACCTCTCTTCTTCCTCCACAGAAGTGAAAAATAGCAAAGATAGTTCAGTGAGGCAGACAAGGCAGTGAATAAAACCCTAGCAGAAATGAAGCCCCAGCACCAGGGCTGTTAACTTGCATGATGAAAGTATTGAAACTGATTTAATCTCCAAGATCTTCACCTTCTGCCCAGACCTCAGTTCACTGCCCCGGCTGTATTCAGCAATGTTAGGTACAAGGTACAAGGAGAAAGGTCGTCAGTTGGGAAAAACAATTAGAATTATCTCAAACATGGTTTAGAGGATTCAATCCTAAGCTTTTCTACCATGTTTGTAGGGAGAAAACCCTTAGAGAAATCCTCTAAACCCTGACACTATCTAGGACCAACTTCTGAATAGCCAATATGAAGTTGGGTTTTTTATAATTTTGCACTTCAGAAGAGAGAATACAAAAGGCATTTTTGGCTAGTCAATAGAAGTAGAGAAAGTCAGTATGAATATGCAAATATTCACAGATCATGGCAGACAAAGTCTACAAATGAAAGATCAAACTCATGTTTCTCAGCTTGAATTTGCCTTTGTATTTTGACCTTATTGAGGTACAGTGAAGTGCTTCCAACCTTGCCTTAGCAGCTAAGGTGTAAAAACTTACTTTTCCTGTGGAAGTGAAGGGAGAAAAAAGTTCAACAAATACCAAGTTTCACTTTGTCTTAATGTCACTGCAAAGGAAAAGAGAAAAGCACAAGTTGTGGATATTGGGATCACAGCCACTGATCACAGCCACAGCTGCAAATATGAAAGAAATGGGAACATCCAAGAGAACAGAGTTCATCAAGTCATTTATAACAGCACAGGCAGAGCAAGAGAGAGCCCTTTCAAAGAGAGGATAATACAACAGAAATCTTACTGCCAAGGGCCATAATTACATCCAAGCGGTTTAATCATGCACCAAGCCTTAATTTAGCCTCCAGGTTTGGTCTTTTGTCTCTGCCCACAGGCTTTCCGTGCACAGTTGGCACATGTGAAGATGCTTCATGTCCTTCTTTCAAAGGTAACAGAAAAATATAGTGGAGCCTTCAGTTCTATATCTTTTTCCTCTTTTTGATGGTGAAATAAGAGCTGATTTTAAATTTGTCCCTTTTGTCTTCTTTTCCATATGGCTTGTTTGTGGTTCAATTATTGTGATACTCTCCCTATGGAGAGTGATGCTTGGGGAATCTGGTAATGCTTAACAAAAATATAAAAATAAAAGGATCCTGTCTGCCAAGCAGAAAGTCATTAAGGAACCTGGAACACAGAGGGCAATAAAGTTATTGAAGGAAGAGTATTCATTAAGCAAGATAAAGCACAGCAGGGCACGAGGGCTGGCCCTGTCCCTGTGCCCTACACGACATCAGGATCCAAGGGCTGAGCTGCACTCCGGAGGCTGTGAGGCTGCAGCCAGGAGCCAGAGGAACACAGCACTAATGAGTGGAAACCCCAAACTACAATCTCTCACTTCTTTTCTAAATCAGCCCTTGTTTAAATTAAAGTCCAGCAGCTGGCTGAACAAATAATTCCCAACAACATTCTTAGCCTAAACTCACTCCTCGGTGTTATTCCAGCAGTGTGTTTTGCTGTATGAATTCTAGATTGGATGAAGAATGGTCCAGAGTACAATTTATTGCTCTGGGATGGAGATCTCTTAACTCTGCCTGGCTGATACAGCATTGCCTCTGCTTCTGAGCAGGTACCTGTACAAGTGAGCAACAGCACAGAAATAAACTGCTCAGCTCCAACCTCTCTGTTTACAAGTTCAGTTTCCCCAAGCATGCACATGGAAATCCACACCTTTGTGACTTCAGTCAAGTTGCAGTAACACAAACTCCCCAGAAACTCCACAAAACATTTACTCTATAACGTCACAGCTCTAATTTTGGGGCATGCCGGGTCCCACCCCAGGAGCTGCTGCATTTCATTGCTAAGAAAATATCAGGTCCACGGTAGTATCCAAAACTTTCTCTAAGTGACAGTGGTTGTCACTGCAGATTAGTTTTCCTGTGTTGCCACAAGGCAGGAAGTTGTTATTATTCCCATTTCACAGAGACAAAGAAAATTGTCTCATTCAAAGTCACACAGAAAGCATGTGGCAGGAACAGGAGGTGAAGCCAAGTCTCACAGCCCTTGTCATACCCTAATTCCTGATCTCCTTCAGCATGACCTAAGAAATTTGGGGATTTTTTTTCCTTTGTTTCTTTTTCTTCCTGTCCTCAGAATGTGTTTAAGTTTTATTTTAAACCTTTTCCGTTCAGCCCTTAAGGCTAGAAACATGATTTGAACCACAAGCACACATGACTCCAGGACTTACCACTCTGATTATTTCTCTCACTTCTTGACAACTGGTTGCAATGCCACATTTGTCTTCCATAACCATCTAAAATGCTTACACAACAGGCAATATGCACATTACAAACCCCAGATTAAATTAAAAGTATTTAAACTTTTGAGTAGTCCCACCAGAGCCGGTCCAAAGCTGCAGCACATGTGATAATGTCAATGTTTAATTACAGCTCACAATAACTTCCTCTAGTTTGCAGGTTTCAAAAGCTCTCACAGACCATGCCCAGGAGCTGCTGGGAACACGTGAGCAGATGATTATGATTTTGCTCACAATTAAATACACATTATCAAAGCTTCATTCTACCTAAACACAAAAAGTGTAGCTGGAGACTGATCTCAATGGACACCTACATGGGCAAGAGAGCTCCCCAAGCCCTCCCACCCCAGCAGCCCTGGCGTGGGGCAGCCCCACACTGGCCCCATCAGTTTGCCAAGCACATCCTGGTGCTGTGCAGCTGAATCTCGGGGTATCTGTGCCAACAGCCACATCCTGGCAAAATGGCACTGGCACTGGGACTGTGGAGCTGGGCACGCTGACAAAACCCAGGTGGAATGGTTTGCTGCTTTTCCCCGAAGTTCCTGATGCTTCTCCTGTCTCCCAGCTGCCCGGCAGGTCACACTCCACACATCTCACAAACTTTGCAAGATGTTTTCTGAATTTATACACCCTGGAGTTTTTGTGTGCACAAGAAGTGCCTTGAACTCCTCAATTCCTGACCGTGCTGCCTTGGAGCAGGCATCAGAGTGTCTCACCTGAGTCAGAGTATCCTTTTCCCACCTAAAAATCAAGCATTTCCCATTTAATTGACCACTGCCACAACTTACTACATGGCAGGGAGATGGAAATACGAGGAGGGTGTCTGAGTATATAAATAAAGCAGGAGTTTATCATAATTTATTTATAAAAACTATTTCTAGTCTAATTCTTTGCATATTATCTAGGGGCAAGAAAGACGAGACAAAAAATGATTCTTAATCAGGAATTGCCACATGGAGTGGTTTTGATTAATATGCAAAACATAGATTATAAATAGATTTATAAATAAATGATCAACTACGGCTGCTGCTTTATTTATCTATGGACTTGCAGAAAATTTGAAGGCTGAATTCTGATTAAATGAGAATCACCACTAATGGTGGACTGGCTGGCTCAAAGGGACTGGTATAGGAAAGTGAGAATATATTTGCATAGCACCTTTGATTCAGAAGAACTCCCAAGTGCTTTGCAGAATTAATATTATATTTTAGGGGTCACTTCATCCATTACTGAAATGCAGCCTCTGAGGAGGAGGGGAGATAACTTTCTGCATCTATTTCACCTTTCCTTGAAGATCTCTAAGCACTTTGCACACTAATTAAGCCTCCTATTGTATCAATGCAATCCACTCCTCCTGCCAGTTGCTAAACCAATAAAAGCTGAAGTACCAGGAATAAAACCAAGGAAAATTCATCAACTTGATATGACTTCATTTCACTTCCAGATCGTCAGGCTGAGGCCAACTTGAACCTCAAAAAGATGAACTCAGCTGAACAGCAATGCAGATCCCAAATGACAAAATTCAGATAACTTAGGAGTTAGACCCATTGTGTCCAGTACCACACACACCCAAATTTCTCCTCTAAGTGCACCTTACCATCCCATCGTAAACAAAACCTCAGCCCCAAGGTTTGGAGCTCTGCATTTCTTTCCACAGCTCTGTCCTACAGTGGAGTCACACACACCTGGGGAGGCTGGAGCTCCACACAGCACTTTAGCCAAACTCCAAAGACCTGAGAGCTTGCAGATGTGACACTCAGCCCATTCCCATCTGTACCAAACCCATTCACCTGGGTCAGACTCCCCCAAATCCACCCAGCAGGGCACAGGGGAGAAATACATCCTCTGAAAGTGCCGGTGAGTGGGTTCAGCCTCTCCCGTTTACCTTGCCTTTTAAAAATAAGAAAGGCAAAGCTTATGGTGAGGCTGTCGTGCCAAGTCAGTTTTCACAGCTGAACACTTCCCAAGGTGCCAGTTCTGCAATTCAGGGCCTGGATGTGATCCCCTGAGCATGATGGATGGCTTTAAAATAAAGGCACTGCGAGCAGTACCAGCTGTCCAGGTGCATATTGGATCAGCATGGCTGAGCCACCCCTCCTCCTCCTCCCTTGCCTCCCTCTGAGGTAGGAGCAGGAGCTTTGATGGCAGCAGAGACACAAACGCAGCAGATATGAGCAGAGACACAGCCACAATCAGGTCACATCTCACCCTAATGCGAGCCTGCTTTTACTGTGTCAGAAATAACCAGCTGCTACATGGCAGCTTTGTGTGACAGCTTTCCAATTCCCTTTCTTTGGCCACCTCCTTTCTGATTTCTTCACCCCAAAAACCAGCAGCTAAGAGAAGAGGCAGAACAAAGGTAAAATTAAACTTTTTTTATTCAAATAAACCAAGCTCGACTTCCAATGACATCACACCCCCTGCACACACTTCTTCGCTGTGTTTATTCCAGGTTTCCAGGTGTCCCTAGAAATGGATTCTAAACCACCCTGTTAATTAACAGTTTCTGTTTGGAGTCCAGACTGTGAAGACATCGTTAAACACCCTTTGCAGCCACCAGGGCCACCTTAATCGATGGGCACCTGTGTGGCACTTGCTCTTTGGGGACACCTGGGCTGAAATTCAGCCCAACCATGCAAGAAGGGCACCAATGTGGCTCCTTAAATATTGCACAGATGTAGCCTAAGCATCCTTGTGAGGAGAAGATTGGTCTCTACACAGGTTTTCTCCTCCCACGGTTGATGAGACAGCACAGACCTTGTCCCAGGCATCCTGGGCAGCTGATTCTCTAAGTGACATAGTTCAAACTCCATTTAGTAGAAACCATACACCAATACAGTCCTGCTTCCTCTCTCCACCCAGAAAATTAGCAATGTGGACAGTCTATTGACTAAACAGAGTGGATTTTACCACAGCAATAACAGTCTGTCCGGAGAGAACATTACCCCTCGCTGCCCAATTAGAAAAACGTTGAATGCACGGAAATGCCTTTTGAATAAACACTTGATAACCCTCAATAAAAGTGTAAGAGAGAGTTTCTGCAGATTTACTGCCCAGGAAAGGAAAGCTCTTCAAGGCACAGCCAAGAGCTTATTGCTTCTTATTTAGTGCTGATAAATGCAAGAGCTCCACAATCCCACCGGAACCTGGGCTGAAGCACCTTAGCAGGAAAATAAAACAGGTACCTGTGAGGTGCCCACAGAGGGATGGGGGCAACCACAAATTAGCCACAGTGGCTCTGAGTTGCTCTGCTTGCTCCAGGTCATGTGGGGTTTACTGAAGGCTCCATCACTGCTTTGGTGAAGCAGTTCTGGAGAGCAGCAGCACAAACATCCCTGCTCTGCTGTGGGGACATGAACTGAACGTTGGGGACATGAGCTGTGGGGACATGAAGTGTGGGGACATGAGCTGTGGGGACATGAAGTGTGGGGACATGAGCTGTGGGGACACGAGCTGTGGGGACATGAAGTTCTCTGGCCCTGCAGCTGCAGGGCTGGGCTGGGCTGGGATTGCTGCCCTTTGGCTTCAGACCCTCCCTGGTTCTTTGCGGGGAGCACAGCTGTGGTGCACATCTGCATGGTGAGAACAGCACTCTTCCTGCTGCCCTGCATGCAAGAGGGACAGGAGCACCCCGAAGTGCCCCAGGTGTCAGCCTGGCCACCCCTGCTGGGAGTGCATTTGGGGTTTCTGAGCACGTGTGATTGGCAAGGAGGAAGGAATGGACTGGCTGTATTTACACAAGTCCAGGTTTCCCAGCCCAGCCACCTCGGGCAGCAGCCCTTCCTGCAGGAGCACAATGGGGACGTTCTCAGCCCCAGGGAGGATTCCACAAATGAACATTGACAGAAAGGTCTTGCCCTTGCTGATGAGCATTGATGTGCTGCTTTCCGTGCTCACAGCTCTTGGTGATGGGGAAGTATTTACAGGATAATTTTGTTTTCCTCCTTAAGAAGTCTAGTGGGGGAAGAGCCCGGTGCTTAAAAAATAAACACCCAACAAAAATCATCGCTAATTCCCTTATCATCTGAATTCCCTTGAACAGGTTTCCTTTCCAGTAGCCCTGTAGCCAGTCCCTTACATCCTTGGGAACACCCAGGGTGCTGGGGATCACAAACCCTGCCAGCAGAGCAGCCCTGCCACCATCCATGGCACTAAATGGATTTTAATGCTGCTCTTCCAGTTCTCTCCCAAGAAAGGACCAGTGAACAGGCCCAGCCACTCCTGTATCCCAGTTTCACCACCCTCTCCAGCCAAGGCATGGCCAATGCTGGCTGATGTTTGTTCTATTTTAGCAGCAGCTGTTTCATTGAGGGAGCTGCAAACTGTGCTTTGGAGACCTTTCCTGCTCACACTGTTAGTGCTGCAGCGAGCAATCTTCAGGGCAATGGAGGAGGGCAATCAAAGGAAATTTCCCTCTAGGCTCCCACTGTTATTTCCTATCCAAAAAATAATATTAAATGTGATCTACCATTGTAGTAATTAAAGAGACAATGTGCTATTTTATGTGTTGTTGGATCCCTCACACAAGCAAGTGGAGTTATATTCCTGCTGCTATTCCAAGGGCTTCCTGGATGCAAAATCATGACAAATATCCCTGAAACACAAAAATGTGAAGCCATTTAAAATACCACTACTCTGTTCCTCTAGCACAAAGGTGTATTATCACTCAAATGAGGGTGTATCAATACCTTCAAATCTTTTGTGATTTATGTATTAATCACTGTGCATGGCAGAGATGGAGCCCTGAGGGTTCTCCAAGCAGGGAAACGGAGGTAAACACGAGGGGAAGAAAAGGGGTTTTGTCAGGATCCTACAGCAAGGTGGTGACATCTGGGACAGAACATCTTCCCTGAGCAAAGCTGGGTCCAAATTCAGAAGCTCATGCCCAGGAAGTTGCAAATATTGGTCTGTAAAGGAGAGAAAAGAATCACTTAAGGAACGAAAAATAACACTCACTTGGTAATGAGGATGCTGATGCTGGATTGTCCCATTTTCATGGTGGTTTTTTTCTCCTCCTCAAACAATGGGATAAACCTTGGTTATCTCTCACATAAATGTTAGACATTTGCCAATCAGCGCTGGAGTTATTAAACCTCCACCCCCTTTGTAATGCACATTTTGGAAAGCACTCCCAAGACACGGGTCCAAGTTTGTGTAAAAAATGAGAATACTTCCACGGAGCCGCTGGCACATTCCGAGCAGGCTGCTGCAGTTGTTCACACTAATTCAGGGAGAAAGGAGGATATAAATTAGGCACTGAGCTGGCGTGTAATCAGTCTGTGCATGTTATTACAACAACAGGAACATCCTTGCACTCCATCTCCTGAATCAGTAAATAAAACCTAGTCTCTCTCTGATATCAGATATGTTGTCTTGGATAGCAGAAAGAAACTATTGAGACACAAAACTGAAGGAAAAGCAAAGGTTTTTCATTCAGAAAAAAACTTCTGACACTGACATTTAAGCTGGAATTTGTTAATAAGGAGGAATAAAAGCTCGAAAATACACAAATCCCGTATTTTCATAAACAAAACATCCAAATTTAAAATTCTCCCTGTGCAATGCCTTCAATTAATAATGTAAAGTATCTGCCACCAATTATAAATAATTTTTATGAATGCTGAATGTGGTTTGTATCTCTTCTCTCACTTTGTCAGATGCCGTGAATTGAAGGCTGTAACATCATCCTGACTATTGCTTCTTTTTTCCTCACACAGAATCATATCCAAATTTTTCAATATTTTTTTAATGTTCCATTTCTCTTAATGGCAAATGAGGTTTCAAAATATAGTGAAAGTTTTGAAAATATATTGGTGAAACAACAAATTGGAAAATAAAGGGAGGGAGAAAAATGAAGTAATACCTTCCTCACATTATATAAGTAGTAGGGGAACATGAATACATATAATATTGGAAACATGAAGAAAGCTTTTAAGTGTTTACAGTAGTGGATTCTGCTGTTTTACAGAATTCTCCCTAGAAGAGCAGGGGAAAAATTACTAAAGGATGTCCAGCACAATTCTGACGTATGAAAACAGAAACATTTTCATAGCAACTTGAAAATAATTCTAAATAAAAATGCTTTAAATCCAAAACATATTAGAACCTGCATTTTTCAATTATTTTTGAAGCAAAGTTTGTTTCAATTTGACAGAAGCAGTAAAAGCTCCAGCAGGCACTGCAACACTTGGTCATTTTGCCACCTATTTCCTGATGTTTTTTGCTTTCTTGCCTTTCACAAATTATGCCAGATCCCTACCATGCTCAATCATTTCTTTATCTGTGTAGCAAAAGCTGCAATTTACATTGTGCGAGTTTTTATTTCTCACTACTTTTATCTTTAGTGACAAAGATTGATCTTTAAAAAGTTAGCAGAAAGCAAGCAAACACGTGTGAGCCCTGCACTTGAGGCAATGTTTTTTCTATGAGGAAAGAACAGCCTCTAGAGTGAATTTTTCCTTTTTCCCCAGAAAAGTTGTATTAGATTTGCATATCCAGGCATCCATAGATGTGTTATGGCCATCAGTTGTGCACCCTGCAGACCTCCTCTGAGGAACTTTCACACATGGGCCATCGCCTCGCAGGGAAAAGAGGCACAACACACAAATCTTCCTCTCGCCAGCAGCACCATCCTGTGAATTTTGACTTTGCTGACTTCATGTCAAATTTGTTGTCCTAAATGTGGATTTGAACAGAATTACTGACAGTTCAGTCTGGGAAGACCAAACCAAGCTCTAGAGTTTATAACTCAAATATTTCTCTTTTTGAGGCTTCTTTATTGCTTATATTACCATGATCACAATGGTAAGGCAGCTTATTCACCATTGATACCAAACAAATCTGAGCACATTCCAAAGCATACCAAGGGAAGCCTAAATCTGGGGAAGGCACCCTCCAGATCTCTGGATGGAGTTTCCAGAGTGAAGAACAACCCCAGAAAGTGCCATAATGCTTTTGAGAAAGCAGATTATTCTGCAATATCTATTTCATGAGTGCACCTCTACTGCTGTGCTCACTGGGCTCAGATGTTTACACACAAGAATTCCTTTCTCTGCAGGATGGACAATTCCAACTGCCCAGAGAGACAGAACAAGGGAAAAGGCAATAACTCCTCCCTGTTCCCTGAGGAAGAGGTCCAGCCTCATCTGCAATGTCCTTCAGGAAGTCTGGGGCAAAGTAGGGAGTGGAATTTAAATTCTGAATTTACAGTGCAAGTGTTAATTGCAAAACTCTATTTTGGGATCATGTACAGATTGAATTTGGTGAGCCAAATTCTGGCAGTTTGTTCTGAGTGACTTTCATTCCTGCTCTAAATTACTGGAACCCATGACACTCAATGTAAAACAGTACAGTCGGGGTTGTTGTACGGTCCTATCTCACTAAAATAAAATTTAACCCCCTTCTTGTAAGACTAGGGAAGAAAACTGCATTTTTAGGGTACATTTTGAGCTGGCACACTGCACTGAGGTGTCTTTTTCCCTCTGCAGCTCGTGTGCAGCAGTTCAGCTCTCTCTATTTTCCCTACCAGCTGCTCTACACACAGCACCCCTGTCAGCAGGAAGGGGCAGAGAAATGAATGAAGACTGATGATTAACGAAGAAAGAGGGTGAATATTAATCATGGAGTCAACATTTGATGGGAGCACTGATGGAATAGTGGTCCCACTGGAAGTTGTTAGGAGTTGATTTTTATGCCCCAGGGCGGTGGTTTTAAACCAGGACTCATGATGGAAGAGAGGCTGCTTGTAATGTGTTAAACAGGCAGACCTTCAGCCTCCCCCTGCCCTGACTCCTCCTCTGCTGAGAGCTGTAGCCCAGGTCTGCTGTGCACCTACACACCCCCAAAAACCCCAGACTGTAAAGATCAAACCTTCAAACAGAAGAAAACAGGAGCAGGACATCTCCATTTTCCCTTGCTGATCTGCAGGAGAGCCCTTACCACTACATGTTAGGTCAAGAAATACTGAAGTTGCTGTTTCTGAGCAACTTTTCTGTTGCTCAGCACACCTGAGTTACACAAGGAGAAGGAGGAGAGTCTGGGACAGCTCCTCTCCTGGCTGGGTAATTCAGGTTTGAACTCTGGCTCTTTGCAACCTGCCCCAAACCACTCTGAAGGCAAAAAGAGTCACAGCTACATTGTGAAGTGGTGTAGTCAAGCCTTCAGAAACTTGGCTGGAATTTCCTGTATCTTTCAAATTAACAACTGCACTGGCAATCAGTGCCACAAAATGGACTTTAGCATATATCCAAAAAGTTCTGCTGGTGTTGTTTCAAAGGGGTTTTACTTGGGCAAGGAGGGGATATGAAAAAGAAAGAAGGGCTGCACTCAGAGCAGGTATCAATTGCTGATAATTCTGTTGAGGTCACAGACTTACCAGTGTTCTCAGGGGCAGCTGTTTGGGTTTCCTGTGCTGCTCCCTCCTCTAAGCTCTCCCAGTGCTCCAAAGGATGCAGAATCACAGCACAGGACATCTTTCCTGAACTTTGCTCCACAAATTAATCCACACCATAGCTCCTGTCAGGAAAATATAGCATGCCCAGCAGCTTTGTTTATAGACAAGGTTTTTTTTTTTTAAATAAAAGTCTATTTTTAAAGCACAAACAGTTTTCATACTTGCAGCAAAAGGTTAGGCAGAAAATGGGTTTGTTATACTTGTTATACATGCATTTTTCTGTTGATTTAGGCTGAGGTCTTTCATCTCTCGGCAATAATTGCTTTCCCAAAAAGGAGATTGTGTCTGCTCATGGGATGCAGCTCTGCTACCCCTCCACCCATGTGTCCCACAATATGAAGGAAAAAAGCAAAATTACTCCCTTAACTTCAGCTATGGGGGAGAGCACAGTTGGCCACAGCACAATGAGCCACAAAGAATCCCAAAGGCATAAAAAACAAATTCTCCCAAGTGCACTGAGGCCAGAAGCAGCTGAACAGCAGAAGTTGTTTAATCCTCAGTGCTGCATTTTATCCAGAACATTGGCCCTTCAACAACCCAGAAAGCTTCAGGTGCACTTTCACAGTTAGTTAGTGCTGTTCCACGGGCGGGGGATTTGCAGACACGCAGATTATTTGCTCAGGAGCAAACACATGAACCCTGCTCCTGTTTCTGCCTTCCAAATTCTGAGGGTACCCCTTCCAGACACCCAGAACTGCTGCTGTCCTGCTCTTGTAGCAGCAGACACAGAGGGGATGGCTCAGCTCAGGTCTATCCTCACATCCTTTTAAAAGTAGGTGCTGCCTTGCAAAGACTGCGATGCTCTGCAGCTCCCCTGCATAAATAACTTCTTAATGCATCTGTCATTTCAGGTGTCAGAGCAGAGACAAGGTCAAGCTTGGAGAGAAATCAGCCTGCTCCATCCTTGACCCATCATTCATCACTGCATTTGTCCACAGCCACACAGCCCAGCTGGTTAGCAGGGAAAATACCTTATCTGAGCTCTGAAAGGATCCTGTTTCTGCAGTGGAGAAGTTTATTAATAATGCTCTCCAGAAAGCAGCAGGAGTTTTCATGGACAGCATTGCAGGGATGTTTTTCAATAGAGAAGTTTAAATCCTACTCTGTGCACCCGATCTCCAGGCTGCAGGAGGCAAGAGGTTAATTTTGCAGACAGCAAATGGTGACTGTAAGTTATTAGAGATTCACAGTGCTGGGGATATATGAGCCTTGCCTTCACCTTTCCTCATAGATCACGTGCAAGCCATCCTGGCTGTGCTAACACTGCCACACCATGCAGGTGTCCCCTCACGTCACCAGGCAGGAATCAGCTCTGATTTCACAGGATTAGGCATGGGTATTAAAAATGACACCTGAATTCATGCTCTCCACACAGATTTCAGCTATCTTTGAAGGAAAGATTCTTAGTTCATAAGGAAAAAGATAACTTTAAAAGATGAAGCTTTGCCCCTAAGACAAAAAGCTTTGTGCTTTAATCAATCTTAAAAACTGCTGGCATTTATGTGAGGGTTTGGAATTTTGGGAGTGTGAGGTGGGAAGAAGGGATGCAGGATTTCTCCTTTGAATGCTGGATACACAGTGAAAATTTAGGAAGAGTTGACCTATCATTGGTGAGGTGGCTGCAGCTACTTTGGGATGGCTTCAGAGTGCTCATAACCTTCATAAACCTTGCCATAGTAAATGCAGGACATGGGACAGAAACACATTTGGACCCAGACTGACCTCTAAGTTTGACTCCTTTCTGCTGACACAGCCACACCTGCAACATTTTGAGAAATTCTAATTTTTACACACACAGACTTCAGTCAGTTTATGGACTCACACACTCAAACAAGTTCCCACAGCCAAAAAGTTTCCAGCTCCCACCTAAGCCATGGTAAATGTCCATGTGTGAGCACTTTAAGCATGACAGTGTAAGAATTTTCACTTTGCACAGCTTTCCTTCACTGCAGGCTGAATGAAGCTGTAGTGTTAGCGGATGCAGCCCTGAGTTTCTGCAGACACAGCCCGTGAAGCATTCACCAGTGTCTGTGTGAGTGCTGTGTGTCAGAGCAGGCTAAAGCCCCGGCTGATGGCCCAAGCAGGGAAAGGCAAACTCTGGGATTACACACAGGGCATTATCTCTGACCCTGCTCCTGGGCATGGCGAAAGTCTGACGTGACTTAAATGAACTTTTTGGCCCTTCTGCAACTGGTGATCAACTGACATATTTCAGGGGCACTGTGGTGAAAGATGACTGCAAGGAAGTTGGTTCCTTAGCTCATCATACTCTTTTCTCAAAGATTTTACATTCATTTATGTGCATCCATTGTATTGTCTCTGTATTGCAAGAATCACAGCATTTTGAGAGGTAAGGTGACTATGTCTTATAACTACATAAGTACTCACAGGTACACAAATAGATTACCCAAACCATCAGTGACTGCTCTGCCTATTTAAGGAAAAAAGAAAATGGCCTTGAAATTGCCACTGTAATGCAGTTATTTAAGTGATGGCAGAGATTTTCAGGGAAATGTGTTAGATCTGAAAGTCCTGCGGGCAGTGCTGGCTGAGGCTGTGCCCATCACCTGTGAAACGCAAGGCTCCACGCAAAGCACCTCTTCAGTGTAAGGAATGAACCCCTCTCGCCCTCCAGAATTTGTTACCCCAAATCTTTTAGCATTCCTCAGCTAAGTTCCCATCATCGCTCCCCCAGTGCCGACTCAGCGGCTCCATTAGCCCCGTGTTTGTTTGCTGGGAAATGTGTTCCTCTGCTTTGTTTCTTTGGACCTAACTTCTTTTTTTTCTTTTTTTTTTCCTGCCTCTTTCCTCCCTCCACAGTGTGACAGCTATTTTATCACCTCCAACAAGAAATGCTGAGCCTGTTGTGCAGGCAAAACATTTGCAAAGGGGCAGGGGGTACACAGAAAGCAGTAGGAAATTGATAAGGGCTGTAAAGTAGCTTTATAAAAATGCCGACAAGCCTGTTCAGGGCACAGAGCACCTGCACCTCTGCCCCCGGCAGCGCTTCCTTCAGATGCTCCTATTGTTTTCATTACTATTTGTGACTCGATCATTAATAAATTACTATTTTTTTCTCCTGTTGGCTCCAGCCACCAAGGGAGCCAGCAGGTGCACCACTTTTACAATTAGCCCTTCGTAATGCATGGTTGGCAAGAAAAGTTGTCCACGAGCTGCAGAGTTTACTGACTGGATTTGTGCTTGATGGCCACGGCACTTGGAGCAATTAGAGGAATGTGCAGGAAAGCACCTTAATGCATCTGCTCATCTGGCCAAAAACTTTCACGGAGGGGCTGAATCCAAAACTTGGAGTCCTGCTCGTGAAATGGGGCAGAGAGAATGCAGGGCAATGAGAGCAAGCCACAGCTTTTTAAAAGAATTGTTTCTACCACATATTACACTTTCTTGCTTTGATTCCCCTGTTCTACTTGTTTCAGATAAAATAGAAGTGAGGTGGGACTGAAAGGCTGATAAAACTGGGCTGACTTTGGTTTGAGAAGGGGTCATAAAGCAGCAAAATCAAAAAGTTGCTTAATTCCATCATTCAGTAAATTCAGGTCTGTTCACATCAGGGCTCTGCCTTCCTGCAGCAGAGCTGTTCTCTTCATTCATGTTGGGAAAATTGTGGATATACTGAATTCCCTTTCTCATTTGAAATTACTTTCTAAATACCATCACATCTGCATATTCCTACAGAGGGATGAAGTGTTTAGACAGCAGCTAAGGGGAACAGGCTGTGGTTGTCTTTGAGTGGGTCAGGTCAGGTACTGCCAGCTTCTGGAGCAGAGATTATTTCATCTCCGTTGTGCACTTTCACCCCACAGTATAAAAAACAAAAAACAAAAAAAAAAAAAAAAAACAAAAAAAACAAAAAAAAAAAAAAAAAAAAAAGGAAACACAGGGGAAAGTCCGTAATTAATTTGGTAATGCCTAAACAAAATTAACAGAAAGTGAAAAATGCAAGGAAGAGTAACTTACCACAGATTCCAGAGCCAGCAAAGGCAGAGAAGCTGTGTGCCTGTTTGGGAGAGTTTTTCTTCAGTCCCTGTGAGCTTGGATGTTTCGCACAGTTTTAAGGACAAAGCATCTTGGCACCTCTGTTAGAGACAACCATGAAACACATGGGTTCTAGGGGCACAGAAAAGAAGAAAAAAATACTAAAGATGACCCGTCATTTTGAAAAGCGCCAAAATCAGAGCTGGCACAGAGCTGGCACATTGACTCTGCTGTCCTGTCTTTGAGAGCCACTGCTCCAGGATGCTCCAGAGGAGCAGGAACGAGGCCTGCAGCAGGCAAAAGTGATAAAATCTGCTAAAACAAATTTGCTACCTGCAGATTCTGGTCTGAGGTCCATAGCACCAAGCTGGCAGCTCCCACCTGCACTAAGTCCATCCTGCCCACAGCCAGACTGCCCCCACCAAAATGACACCAGCCTGAAATGAGTGACACAATTCTTTACCTTAACGTGTGATTTATAACAGCATGCGACCTCATTGAAATGCTCAAAGCAGAGTCTCCGGGCCAGATTTCTCTAATTCATGCTCTTAAAAAAAAAAACAACAACCAAAAATGAAAACCAAAAAAACCCCAATCTCAACGCCACCCCCCCAAAAAAAACCCAAGGGGATTTTGAAAGCAAGGAGAAGAAAATCACAGTGTAGTTGGATATAATTAAATATAATAAAGGACACAAGTGTTTTAAAAAAAAAAAAAGAACCCAAACTTTAAAAAGCCTAAAAACAAAACAAAATGGAAAAATTAGAAAATTAAGCATAATGGAATAGCAGCATGAAAACGTCAGAGGAGTTGAAGTCAGAGTATAGTTTAATTTCAGCTTCAAAATCAGTTCTTGATTTAGACAAAATCAGTCACCTAGCCCTGGGTAATTTGATTTCTACACAGCTCTGTTGAAGTATGCAATTCAAACACTAAAACAAACAATAAAATACCTCCCATTGCACCTCAGACACTCTGTTTTCCCTATTTAAAGAACACGGATGCTTTCCCCCTTTTTTTTTTTTTCCCTCCTCATTTCCAGAATTAACAAGGCTTCCTTTGTGTGTTTGCTTTGCCTGGCTGTGAACATCAGCCCTGGCCAGCCCCGGGGCTGTGTTGGAGGTGATGCTCCAGGGATGCAGCCTCTCTCTCCCTGCCCCTGCCCCAGCTCAGGAGTGGCAGTCACTGCCCTGCCTCTTGCTGAGGCCACATATTGTTAAGCCATTAGACTTTCTCCTGCAACCAAAACACAGAGTCCCTGAGCTCCTTCCTTTTGCTTGACCTGAACTATAGGTTCTGCTCGCAGTAAACTCAATCACTGTCCTCTCTCAGGCTGCTATTAAACCTTGGCTCTAAGCAGCCAAGAAATTAATCTCTGGTGCCCGACCTCTCTGAGCCCCAGCGCGCTCTACAGCAGCTCTGCACAACCTTTGATCCCCATCTGCATGGCTTCATCCATAAACAAAAGTACCTTGTGGAGTCCAGCGAGCCCAGCTGATCCCTTACTAACATCATCTGAAAAAAAAAGAAAAAAACAAGAAAAAACAGAGCATGAAGACTTTCTGCTTGGAAGTTTTATGTTCTGCTGTCAAATCATCCCCTTAGATTAAAAAAAAAAAAAAACCAAAACAAATCAGAACGCCATGTCTCCAATCTGCATTTTCTGGGGTTCACAGACATATTCACACTGTAATGTGTGAAAAAACATTGCTTTCTCCACTTGCCAGCTCCTGTGTTATTGAGTGAAGCAGTGCCACACATCGCTCTCCTCTGCATATCTAGAATGCATGTCACTCTGGCAGTATTGCTTGTTGCTGGAGAGGGACTAAATCATTACACGTTTGTTAATCCATCATTCATCCTGACAGCCGCTGGTGCTCGCTGACAGCTCCGGGCAGAGGACAGCCACCAAACCCTGGTGAGTTTTACATTCAAATTCTAGCTAAAGCATCAGCATTTCAGGCAGGTGAGGTCTGTCTGTGGTAGTTTTATTTCAGTGGTGGTTATCAGGATTGCTGCAATATAAACTGTTCTCCAGGGCGCCTAGGACCGAATGGATGAGAAGAGTGTCCATTGTGAAAGGGATGCCTATAAAAATAAACTGGGCACAAAGAAAGTATTCTTATCAATTTAACAGGTGAGGAATCAGGGATGAAAGCAATAAATCAATTTTCTTGAGGGGATGCAGGATATTTACAGGAAAGTAAGAACTGAGCCTCGAATCTTAATCCACCACCCAATCCCTTTTCTGCTAGAACTTGAAAAAGTCCAAGAGAAATCAACCCCTCATGCTCTGCCACATGGGAGAGCAAAAGTGGCTACATCCCTCTGAAAATTCATCTCTGATAAGGTCTGAACTCACACACCAGTGCAGGCTGGCTTAGCATGGCTGATGAGGCACTTTGGGACTCAAACAAGCTTATGTTTTTTCTAAATGCGAACAATAGACAACCTCCTTCTGTTTTTTAACGCTCTTTTCGTCTCCATATAAGCTGTTCAGCAGTCAGCAATTGACTATTTTGCAATTTTAGTAATAATCAGTTTATCTTCTCTAATTTTCAGAAGTTCTCAAGAGACTTTCCCCTCTCGCTGGGCATGAACACATGAACACTTGACTTGGCATTTGCCACAAGTAAGGAGACAAAAGCCCACACTATGGGGGGCAAAAAGCATTGGAAACCTTGTAAAATATATCTCCTTGGAGAGTCCCACCCCCTTCTGCTTCTCTCCCCCTCCGATTTTCTTCCTCCTCCTCTGTGCTGGAGACTGAATCCATGGCATATATGGTTGTGCTATGACCCCAGGGCTGCAGGGGTGCAGCAGCAGAGACAATAACTAAATTTTACTAAATATTTCAAGTTCAGTATCAGTTGTGCATACAAGGCAGTCAAAAATCCTCCTCTCTTTATTCTGGAAGAGCCCAGGCAGGGAGCTCCCTGCTTTGCTCACTGCCCCATCCCTGCACAGCAGCAGCTCTCGCAGCAGGGCTCCAGCAAAAACTCAACTGCACAAAGGACTTCTCAACCTCAAGGGCAGCTGTCAAGCCCAGAAGGGAAAACACAGATGAGATCACCAGCAAAACCATTTGGGCAGTGTTGCTATCAAGCCTTTTAAAGAGCAGCCCTCAGTTGATTCCTTTTAGAGGTCTTTGTTCAAGCTTCTCCCTTCCCACAGATCTCAGCCAGGAGCATGAGGAGACATGATCCTTCCCATGGAAGAATTGCTGGCCACAGCTATTGCTGCTCAATAAGCTTTGTCACAGACTTGAGACTATTTTTGGAGCCTTTAAAAATATCTGAGGGGCACCTTTCGTTTTTACTCAGACACAGCATCTTTTTATGTTTAATAGAGAGATTAAAAAAAACCCCAAAATTATTTCTGCTTAGCATCAACATGCTTTTCCGTTAAAAATAAAACAGCTGAGCTAGCGAGAAGATTTGGGCAGGAGGAAATTCTATTTATAGAAACTTTTACAACAGTTATCACAAGCAGATAAGGATCGCTGTGACCCACAGACGCCATGGAGGGGTAGTGTGGGGATGAACCCATCATGGCAGGAGCCAAGGCAGCAGCACAGAAGACACAAACAGCTCTGGGGTCGTGCCCTGGAGGGGACACCAAGATGTTCTGTGGGACAGGAGCAGCTCTGAAGGACACTCAGGAGCACTGTGTGTTCTTCTCCAAAAGAGAGCAAGCACAGGAGCTACACAGGGCACTGTGAATTCCTGCTCTCCCAACCCACACAGCCTCTCTTTTGCATTTTTAGCAACAAATGAATGGAAAGGTATCTGCATTGTTTTGCTTGCTGGTGTGGCTGAGACAGGGCAGGGCAATCCTGGAAGAGGATGGGGACCTTTGTAGTGATCTGTAAAGAAGAAATTTTCTCCAGAGCATCCACTGTTCCTGTCTGTTGGACTGAGCCTTCCTCAATCTGCACCCAGAAATAAAGAATAACCAACATTTTTGAGTTATCATCAGGGAAACTGAAGGGAAAAGAAAAAAGGGAGAAAAATGATCACATTTTCCTCTCCATTATAAGGTCATCAAAAATTACAGCCTTCAAGCCATGAACAAAAGGAAGGTGGGAGCAGATCTGATTTGAAACTCCGGAGCAGATACGTCGAGATAATAGTAGAAGGGAAATAATGGCAGAGGTGTCAGAGGAGGAGTGAGTCAGACCCACAGGCTTCTCTTCGAGCCTTGCCACCAGTCTGCCACATCACCTTGAGCAAGTTACTTCTTCTGTTTGTGCTGCAGATCCATCTGCAAAACCTCTGTCTACCTTGCTTGGAAAATGTCTGGATTTATAAATATAAAACACTGGACATGGATCAAGTATTGCTGCCACCTTGCTACCCCTGGCTCAATGTTTCTCTAAAAGAATAATCAAATATTTCTGGTAATCAATGATCAGAAACTCTTCTGGAAGAGACTGGGTCAGGTCCTGGTTACTTAGAAAGCCTCTTGATGCATGGACAAGATGGATTTTGTCTTTTGTGTCCAAGAAATAAGGCATTTTCATGCCCTTCTGTAGTAAAAATAACCTGGTTTGAGCCTTCAGATTAACATAATAGGTGTGAAACATTAAACAGATAATTTCTGAAATTTCACCTTAGTTCTCAAATATCTGTGTGTTCCCAGAGGGCTTTCCATTGCAAACAAGGATGTTATAAAAAGCAGAGTTTAAAGCACACCATCCTTTGGCAATCAGATAACATACATGGAAGTCTATTTCTTATAAAAAATAAATCCCTGATCATGAGACAACCTTACAGGCCCTTATTTGGAAGTAAAGTTGATTTTACAATAAAGCTGTGCTACATTTTTTTTTCAATACCAAGCAGCAGAAAGAGACGTGAAAAAGAGAAGCGAAGAAGAGGAGACAAGCACCCAGTGAAGATTTTCATAGGAATTACTTCCTAATTTCTGGATTCTGTACAAAACTGCTCTGCATTGGGCTCTACCACTTGGAATTTCCCCACAGATGATGGTCAAAAGTGTGTTCTAATGGTCTAAGTGTCCTCTCCTCAGGTTTTTGATGACATCTGTGTAAGAAAGCCCAAGCAACAACAAAATAATCCCTTCAAATTTGCTCAAATTTTGGTCAATTTGGTCAAATTAAAACACCCCAGCAATAAAACCAGACAATACTTACATGCAATGTTGAATTCAAAGCCTGTCTTCTTGATGGAGAAGACCGTATTTTGGCACTGAGTACTTCACTCTGCTAGAGGGGTCCAGCAATTTTCAGTGACCAAAAGCAAACCCCCTTGCCTCACACTTTCCAAAATGCTGAGCCGCCCTGACAGCTCCCATCTTCCAGGCAGGAGCAGAGCCCTGCCCTGGTTGCACCCCTGCCCACTCAGGAGCTCCCTGCACACTGTACAACGTGCTCTACAGAGCTCTCCAAATTACCCTTCAATATTTCTCTGAAAAATGACCATTATTCTAAAATGTGGCACCTCTTCTCCTCGTATTCTGCAATGGGACTCAACACAACCATGGCCACGGCTCATATTTCCACAGGCAGCACCAAAGTGCTCCTGGCACCGAGCTACCATTTGTGCTGTAATTAAATTGAATCCACTCCTTGGCTTGGCTTTATCCCTGAACAATACCAGCATTTGAGTAATCCATTCTCGGGGCACTCATACATCACTGGGGTGAGCTCTGTCCGTGATGTATTGGCGCAATACATCAGAGTGCACTCCCGCTATAAGGATCTATGGGCACCATACATCATCCAGGTGAGCCTGAGTGCTGATGGATGGCTCCAGAGATGGTTCCGTGCAGCAGTGGGCCAGGCCAGGACCGGGAGGATAAAGGTTGGCATCGCTGTTACCTGATTTCCCAGTGTTATAATGCTGGCACTGAATCAGCCTTCCTGAGCTGGGGTCTAACTTTAGCTCCTTATTTATTTATCCCAAGGTGTTGTATCACTGGAAGCGCCTCTCCCGGGATGCATCATCCTCCCAGAGGTCCCAGGGGATGGCTGGGACACAATTAGCAGGATTATATTCCCAGATTGGCGTGAGGGGTTTAGCCCATTAACACTAATGGCAGCTGCAGCTCTGACACTCCGTAGATCACCAGAGACAGGCACAGGCTCAGTCTTGCACCCACCCCACAGGCACCTGCAGGTCAGAGGGAATGAAACAGTCACAATGCTCAGAAAAACCCCCAAAACCAATAGTAACTCCATTGTTTGCAGACATTCACCCTCTCAAGAAAACGCACCCAAATTTAAACATAAACCCATCCAGCACGTGGAGGCAGAGCGTGCCATGTTCCCTGAGGAAAGTGGCAGTCTAGAAGTGTGGATGGTGACCCCACTGTGAAGAAAAACCACCATTCTCTTGACCAATCCATAAGGGCTCTCTAGGGAACATTACTGCAACACGGTGCTGCTGTAGGGCTTGGGGGAGGGATCAGGGCAGAGAAACAGGTGACTGCAGGGGCAGAAAGGAGGAAAAGAGAAACATTTGCTGCCTGAGAGTCTTTCAGACCTCCCTTTCTGCAAATAGAAAGTAAAATCAAAGTATAAAGCAGTACAAGGTTCTACAGAGGCTGCTGGGGATACTTGAGAAGGTCCCGAAATGAGCACAATGATGCATCATCAGAGTCTGAGCCTGGGCACTCTGCTCCAGTGCTGGGGACAGCAATGTCCCAGGGAGCAAAGGTGCTAAAACCAATCTCTGTGCTCCTTATGGAGTCACTCAGGGTCTCCCATAAAGCAGACTTATTACTCTTGTGAAAGAAGTAACAGGTATAATAAAATACAGATATCCCGGCCAACACCTCTGCCCAGCCCAGCCCAGCCCAGCCCAGGCAGCCCTGAGGGGCAGCGAGAGCACTCTGGGCCAAGTCACAGCACAACCTTCTACCCCTTCAGCTCCTCAGGGCAGGATAGAACCATCAGCAAAACCAACCACCACCTCTCAAGACCACCACAAGGGCACAATTTTCCTTACACCACGCAGGGAAATGCTGCCACGGTTTGGGGAAGAGCCAGCCAGCCCTGCCTGGTGCACCCAGCTGCACTGGTGGGTGGAAAGTTCAGCGATTTTACTAGGAGGTCAAGCCTTGAAATCCTTAAAAATGTGAGCACAGTGATTTTTCTCCAGATGCATCCCATAGTTTTCTTAAGTAAAAAAAAAAAAAAAAAGAGTTCAAAAAATCCTAAGGCATTGACTGAAATAATTTCTCAGACTCTCAATCTAGTCTTTGAAAACAACCTGGAAATGACATTCTCATTAATTACACACCATGTACCTGGAAAATGACAACACTGCCAAGCCGAGTGCAACAAGAAAACAGAAAACAGCTTGGGCAGGTGCATACCAAGCACATGAAAACATCCTTGTCTCCATACAGGGGACAGTGGGCAGAGCCCAGCAAGGAGCAGGAGCAGCACTGATGGAAACAGCTTTTCTGCACTGGAGCCGCAGTGAGCAGTGACAGCACCTTCCAGTCGCACCCAGCCAGCACACAGAGCGAATTTCTGGCAATATTTTCCCTTGTGAAGGCAAGACAAGCTCAGCCGGGACAAGCCATTTATCTTTGCTTAGTCTGAGCTGCTATCAGTGCAGTGTGATAGATTACTGGAGCTGGGGGGTTTCCCCACCACAGCACAGAGCAAAGTCAGGCTCTGCCCTTGCTGACTCCAGTGCGTGTCAGTAGAAAGGAGATGTAAACTATAAACACCAGAAAGTGTGAACAATATTTGGTCTCTGCTTCTACTTTGGCAGAAGACTCTGAAAATTCATGTATGAAGAACATGAAGGGAAGCAAGTCCTCTCTAAAGTGGGAAAAAATCTGGCTAGAGTGAGTGATGAAGAGGGTAAAACAACATAATGAAGGGCTTGGAAAGTCTGGGTTTACTGGTCTGCAATGGACCCATAAACTTCTCCAGACCACTGGTGAAACTGGAGAACTGCACTTACCCAAAACTCAGCAGCACTCACAAGAACTTGAGCAGCAGGGTTAAAACTCACTGAAGATGGAAAACGTGCTTCCTTCACTGAGCTGTCACCTGAAACAACAGCGTCTGTGCCCCAGCCTGGAAGCTGAGACACCCCGTGGGTGGGGCTGGCACAGAGAGCAGCGATGGGAGCTCTGGGGAGCAGAGCCAGGGATGGATAACACAGCGCTGGGCACGCTGCTGATGCTGCTGCTGGGAGAGTCCATAAGCCAACCATGCAGCTGCCCCTGCTGCCCAGCTCTCCTGTGCAGCCAAACAAGACCCTCGTGCATCTTTCACTAACAACAATAAAAGCTGCAGCAAGAGACAAAAGCTACACAAGAACAGTTTCTCCTGTCCATGGCATAATTTATAAGCTATTACCTTTTTTCCCTTCTCTTTTTTTTTTTTTTTTTCTTGTTTTAGAACACCTCAGAGCAGTACATTATTCCAACCAGACCCACCACAAGCACAATCCACCTTTTGCCTGCTGAGCATCACCCTGGCAGGGAGGGAAGGGGCAGATCCCACCACTGGGATTCAGAGGGGTCAGGATCAGGAGCAATGGCACTGACAGAGCTGGGCACCCACGGTGACACACAGACCCAGCGCTCACCCAGGCTGGGACAGCACATGGGGCTGGTGCAGGAGTTGACAAGAGGAACCAGCAGCATTGGTGGCTCCACTGGTTTTTCTTGGCATGGTTCTGCTGCCTTCTGCCCTGTGGAGGGAATGGCCTGGTTTCATTCAGGAGTTGTTTGATTTAAGAACGTGCACCTCCGCAGGTTGGAGCTGTGCGGGCGGACTGTTTTCATGAGAGAGAGAGAGTGAAAACAGAGCAAAGTTTCAGAAAGAAAGTTTATTTTGAAGTATTTCCTACCATCTGGTCAGCTTATACTTTTAAAAGTTCAATTATCTTCTGAGATAAACTTACCAGCCAAATTAGGAAACTAAATACAATTATTAAAGCATAAGAGAACAATTTCAGATTTGCTTTGAGTGCCAATCCAAATTTAACAAGCCCGCAGATCCTGATGGATAATTCCAGAAAGATCCTTCAGCTTCATTTCAAACTAGAACAGATGAATGCCTGGGATATGATTTACATTTATTCTCATGTTTTTAATCAAAACTTACACAGTTGTTTTAGCTGGCCAAAACCAGAACCAGGATTTTATAAAAATGTATTCAATTTCTCCATGGAATTGAGGGATTTGAGCAGCTCTGCTATTGAAGTGCTGCATAGACCTTACCTCCAGTGTGCAACCCAAAGTCTGCAGACCTGGGAAAAAATTCCATGTACCCCAGCATTTTGCAGAGTGATCTTTTATCCAGATGCTCTCCCAACGGCTAGGTTAATCTTCTCAAGAACTTCTTAATGGAAAAAAAAACAAAACAACAAACTTAAAAGAAAACTTCCTCTAAACTCTTGCCAAGGTTTCAAAGTCCTCTGATTTTACACAACAACCTTCAGCATTAACACTTCCCCTGTGGTTCCTCACCCAATGCCAGTCATGGATCATGTAGTAATGCCCCTAAATAATCACTTACCTCATTAATTTCCAACAGGAACAACACATTCATCAGAAGGCACTCGAAGCTGGAATTATCAAGAGTGAAAACGTCAGGATGCAACAACGCCATTGGTGAACCTTGACATCAGAAATGTTTCACCTATAGAAGAAACACATTTTACCTTTTCCTGTGCACAGTGTAGGCTCCTGGACAGCACAGGTCAGTGGTGTTAATTAGGAGCAGAGTAATTGCTGACCACCAGGCAAGAGATACTGATATCTTGGGCAGGGAGGAGGTTCCCAAGCTGAGTTTGTGGATTATTAATGCTCAAAGGGCAAAGCTCAGAAGGTGTGAGGGTAACACAGTTGGCTGTGATAGAGCTACTGGGATAGACCCACAACACAGAGCAGGACCTACAGCTCAAAGCTGCCTGTATTTAGAAACTCTCAAGTCCCATATTCCAACAAAAATCTTCAAAAGCCTTGAAAAACCTTCAGCCTGACAACTTTTCCCCAGCAGAGCTGTTACTGGAAAGAAAAAAAAAAAAGATAGTATTTAGAGGAGAACGTGAATTTGAATCCCTGATGGAAAAACACACTCCTCTTGCAGCACTTTTTGTTGCTGTATTTTTGCACGGGGGTTCAGAAAGGTTTGATTTTGCAGTTTAGCATGTTGAGGCCTCTCAGTGCTCACTGTCGGAGGGTGCCGATTACCCAGCTTCATTCATCAAAGTGTCACTTTTCTGACAGCCATTAATAAATATACTGCCAGGGCCCCTCACACCTGGCAGCCATGGCACACTGCAACACGCCGCTAACCTAATTTGCTAATTGCTGCTTTCCCCATTAATTTTAGTCTGTCTTGTTTGGTGTTGACACGGAGGGAAAAAGAAATAAGTGTGAGAGAAAAGCAGGCAAGAAAGAAAGCATTTGGTGATTTCTGTTTATTTGTTCATTTATTCCTCACCCTCCATCACCGTTTACTCTGGAACAGCAACTTCTCTGAGCCTCATTTCACTTTTGCCCTTTCTGCCAGAGGGTTGTGGATAATCCTGATTTTGGTGCTGCTGGGTGAAGGGTTAATAATCCACACACCTTTCTTTATCCAAACCCACACCCGGGGTTTGTGCCTCCAGCTCTGCCAGAGCTCCTCGCTGACCCCCAAAGCTGCCCACGCCCGCCAGCGGCTGCACCCCACTGAGCCCACGGTGCTCAGGTCTGCCTCTGCCAGCCCTTCACAGCTGCCAAAAACCCGCTCTGTGAATTCAATTCCCCGCCGCTCTTGAGCGGAGATCACTCCGTTCCATTAATCATGGGATTCTCTGATAAATCTCCTCTTTAAGGCTCAGGCACAGCCCAAGTCCTCAGTGACTGAGCTGGACTCAAACGCAGGTCTCCAGCCGAGGTCAATTAAGACGAGGAGCACCAGACCCATCAAGCCTTCAGGCAATGATGAATTGTTGTTGCAGCGCTAGTAAAAGTCTCCCTGCAGGACACTCACCAAGCTGTTGTACTTGGACCACACGTTGGGGTCCATATGCTCCAAAGCTTTCCTTTGCCTGATTAGATCCAACAGCGACACTCTTCACCCACCCTCTGCCACCCTTTCCAGGAATGGGGCAGGAACACACAGGAGAGCACAGGCTCTGCAGGCTCCAGGGAGAGGCTTGGCCACAAATGTCTGTCTAAAGAAGCATAAAGACCTGCATTCTGCAAAGATTTCCATTTCAATCATCCTTTTCTTTAATTTGGGTCAGAAATGGGCACATTGATCGCAAAAGTCAGAGCTGTGTGTATCCTCCAGTCCCCTCAGCCTGCCAGCCTGGATTCTTCTCTCAAATGCTTTTTTAAAATATCAGCTGAAAGGGTGAGATTCCTGATCCCTTTGGGTAACCAGAACCTCCCACTGCCAAGGCATTCAGACCCCAACCACACCACACTCGCAAGGAGACAGATGATCCCCTCTCAGCCCAAGAGCCTTGGCTGGGAGCAGCACTGTCAGCCTGTACTGGATCCACACATTTCTGATGTTTTTAGACACCTGGGAGAGAAGAGCATGGATGCCAAATGCAGCCAAATTCCACCTTTACCAAGGACTTGCAGCTGTCTTCCATGCCCTGAATATCCCAGTCTCAGGGGTAATTCAAACACTGCGGACACATCCCAGGAGCAGCTGCAACCAGATGTTAGCAAGAAAAGTTTTGCTGCTTCTGAAAAGAGTTTAGTGCAGACCCAGTGTTTTTCCTTTAAAGCAGCAGAGGGTATAAATAGACTAAAATTGGATCGTGTCACCAGAAGGGTCAAAACTGGGAATAGTTAGGTTGTTTCACAGTGTTGAGTTTGTAGGAAAACTACTTCTTTGAATCAGCATTTGTATGACTGCTGCTTGGGGACCAGCTCGGGTCTGGAAGCAAGAGTCAGCCTAATATGCTAATTCAGGACATTGGACATTGTTTTTTCTACCCCTGAAACACATGTGTGTGTCCTTTTAGCTCTTCTGGCACTAAAACTGTACTGATATTTAATTTCACAGTGGCACAGCACTCCCCACAGCCGGCAGAAGTGTAACCCACAGCTTTCCTTAACCCACTGGAGGGATCTTTCTGTGTTTCCCCTTTACCCAGAAAACCTGGATTGGTTCATATTCACCTTGAAAGGTCCACCACAGTGTTGGGCTGCTGCTCCACAAGGTCCCAGCTCCCAGGGAGCTGAAGGAGACCTGCCACAGGCAGGGCCTTCAACTTCCAAGAGCCTTAGAAGTAAAATATACTATCCTGTTCCAAGTGAAGTTAAAAGGGCCCAGTAAAGAGTAACAGCATTTCAGCTTTTAGCCAAAAGCTTCAATTCATGGTCCTTTAAAGTTAAATTTATTGCCTCCATTTAGCAATGTCCCTGTAAAAATCCCGTCTGGCACAGAAAAACCCATGTGCAGCTCAGCAGTGCTACGGCAAACAAAATATTTCATCCCAGGGATCTAGCTATGCATCCATCTGCCTTTATTTAGGTCTTGGTGTCTGTTTATTCCCTTCGGTGCTCAACAGCTCCAGGCAATGAGGCAGCACAGGTTATCACACTCCTCAAGCCCAGCATCTCCTGCTGAAGGGCTGAGCAGCAGGAGAAAAACCACCAGCACATCCTTTACCCCATGACTGTGACCCCAGGGAAGCACAGCCCCACACAACTCCACCAGCTCTTTCTCCTGGTGCAGACAGAACAAGAAAAACCAGACCGGGCAGAGCACGAGCAAAATGATCAATGTTCTACCCACCAGGATGAGAACTCCTATTTTTCAGAAGTCAGGGTTTCCGCAGGGCTTTGACTGCTCTGCAGTATCACCCCTGCCCTTTAAAGACGCAATTCATACTCTTGCTCAAGCCTCAGCATGCCCTGACTGTGCTTGCCATAAGTGTTGGACACCAAAACCAAAAGGAGCCTTTCCCAGGGAGAATTTTGTCAGAGAGGGTGTATTTGGTGTAAAAAAACTTTGTTCAAGAGCACTTTCTGACAAAAGAGGGCATAAAGGAAAACATTTTGTTGAAAAATACCAGGTCTGTCGGGGAGGAAGTCCTTTCATCTTCCATCCTCTGGCTTGGTTTTATGACTCTGCGAGGCCATTTGACTGAATTAGTATCGTAATCATGGCACTGTAACGGGGGTATCGAACGCTGCAGCAGGAGCCAGATCCCTCAGCTGGTACCGACCAGCATGGCTCCATTAACTTCACTGGAGCCAATTGATATCAGCTGAGGATCTGCCCTTTAGTTTTTACTACGGGAAAGCCAGACTACAAATGGGAGAACCCTATATTAAAAACAAATATCTTCAATCACAGCAGCAGGAATGCAGAAAAATATTGGCTGAGTCAACTTTTATAGCAATGTTTTCTTTCTCTCGTGAGTGCTCAATTTTGAACACTCCCCTATAAAATTTTCCAAGCCTGGAGCAACTTTCTTCCTTCCTTCCTCTGGTTAAAACCCACCTCACCTGATGGAGGGGACGGACTCTGGAGATTCTCTGTTTCTTTGCCCACCTCAGGGAGCTGGCTACATCCCCACGTTGAGCCAGCTCCATTTGTGAAATTGGACAATTGTGAAAATGGAGATCAGGCCACAAACGTCTGCTGTTCCCGGGACGCCTGACCCTTCCCACCAGGAGAAGGTTGCTCCACCAGCCCCCTTTGGAAGGCCACCGGGTCCCCAAAATGAGAGCATGCTGAAGAGTTCAGGGCCCCTCAGCAGCCTTGCAGTAAATGCCTTTTGTTCAAAGCCCAGAGCTGTTAATTAAAGACTGGTGATTAATGATTAAACTCCACGTGGTTCCCATCTCAGGCTTAAAAAGTCCTAGGGATGCTGACTTTGCTGAAGGCTCCAGTGTGAGGTTCTGGGACATGAGGAGCTATTTATAGAGAAGTCCATCAGAGCTCGGAAAGGAAGTACTCCTTCCACATAATTAAGAGGAAAAAAGAATACCATTTCCAAAAAGTAGAAAGGTCAGATATTCAGAATAGGTAAACAAGCTCTCTGCCTGAACAAGCCACAGCCAGGAATGAGAGAATCTTTCTGTGTGTGCTTTCCCCAGCTGGGTGTTTTCAGCTCCTGGACTCGGGTTTCTATGGCAAATATTCTCTCTTTGGGAGTTCAGAATTCATTGTCCATAAAGCTCCTGGATCCTCACCTGTGCTCATGAATAATGAACACAAAGGGCTTCCACATGCAGGAGCTGCCAAACTGTGTGGGGCAGAGTGGACTCAGTGCCAGGGCTGATCCTGAAAGATTTTGCTATTGCATTTGCTGTGCAGAACACACTTAAGTAAACACCTGACAGGTCAGAAAAGGTCAGGTCAGAAGAGCTGTCCCACCTGGACAGCATTTTCAGAGTGACACAGAAGGGCCCTTTGGCAGTCCAGCTCCTCAGCCCCTGAAGCTGGTGCAAGGTGCTTGGCTTTCCTGAGTGCTGTTAAATTCACACTATTCTACAGCTCTCTTAAACACCCTGAAAAAGTTTAAAACCAAGCAAGGACTGTCCAGGACGATTACCAAATTGGTCTGCTCTGTAGCCAGCTGGATGCATCAACCCTTCCTGGACTGCAATCTGAACAGGGTAGGATCTGGACCTCCCAGGTTCAAACTCTCACGTTAGACAATGCCAGAAAAGTCACATTTGGCTTCTGCTGCCCTCCACTGTGAGTGAGGCTTGTCAGGGCAGCACAGAGCCACTCTCAGTCCTGGCCCAGCCACCCAGCATGAGGGAAGGAAGCTCCAAATGGAGCTGCCACAGCTCAGGGTAGGAAAATTCACATCAGGAGGATCTTTTTTTGACATCTGCACTACCATGGCTGAATTCTGTCTGAAGTCTTGAAAACTGTTTGAAGTTTTATTATTATAAGACACTGGAAATATAAATACTTTGCTCAGGTCCCCAGACTGACATTGGAAACATAAATACTTTGCTCAGGTCCCTAGACTGGGACACTGCTGACCAGTTACAGACCAGGTGCCTTTCCTGATTATGAACCTCTCTCTGACCACATTCAATTAGAGAAGGTTTGATTTATGCTCTGTATGTTAGGGAGCAGCCTCTCTTCTTATAAAAAGGTATATAAACATGTTTTGACAGCTCCTCATTTGCTTCAGTCCAGCATCTGATTTACTGCAGTCCACAAATCACAGAAACAAAGAGCCCCTGGGAGCCCTCAGGTCCCACCTCCTGCTCGGGGAGGGACTTTTGGCAGTGCTGCCCCAGCTCAGCCATGGCTGTGCTTCACAAACCCTCTCTCCTGTGCTGTAACCATACAAACAGTTATTTCTTAACCAAAGCACTCGTGTTGCTCAAATATGGTTTGCCCTGTGTAAACTCTCGCTGATTTTTCTGACCATCGCCTCATCTCTTTAAGTCTGTGTTTGAGGATGGGTTGCAAGAAGAGAACTCCATGAGCTGTAGAGGTTCATTGCACTGACTCCTGCTCATTGCCTTTGCAGCAGACTGGAGCAGCATCAGCCTTTCCACAGCCACCAGGGACCTCCCCCAGCTCTCCATGATGCTCCACACACATCAAACAGCCTCACAATCTCCTTTGCTGACTTTTTCATCACCTTCAAGTGAATTCCATCTGACCCCATACACCAAAATACATCCAGCTTCTCTGAGAAGTCCCTAAACAGTTGTTTCTCCACCACTTTCTGCCCCTTCGCTTCCCCTGTTTTTCCTGTCAAAAACATCATGTACCTTTTCTCTGGTTTCACTCCACTGCTGTAATCCATGCACCCTTCTGCTGAAACACTGTATTTTCAAAATCTGAGCTAAAACAAAAGAACCTCCCCTTAGATAAACGCTGCCAAGTCTCAGTCCCATTGCCACTGTTTTACATTTTCAGGTCTCCCTGAGGAATGGAAATTTTAAATTGTGGTTTTAGGGGGGTCCCCTCTCCCTGTCCTTCAATCACACTTGTGGGATGCAAGTTAGACATGTTTATGTTGAAAATCTTGGTAGGAGTTCTCAGAGCCTAATTATTCCCTATCATAATATAATAAATCCTATATAGCTTGCATAGGCTTCAGGAGATTGTAGATTATCCTTTTTTGACGTCCACAGCCAAAAAATGAAGATACATGTATGGGTGTTTTTCTAATGTAAATGGAAAATAATTGAAGGAGGAGTCAATGAGCAGATCCTGTTTACAAAGGCCGTAACACATCCTATTTTTCCTTCCCTGGCATAAATTGTGAGAAGGGATTGCTCTTCAGAACTGCTCACACCACTGCCTTTCTGACAAGCCCTCAGCCCAAAAATCCCACTCCAGGTTCCCCTGAAATTCTTTTCCCAGCGTGTTTTGCACTGCTGTCTCTCAGGTTTCACTCTCTTTCCACGAACGTGTCCTCCCAGACTCTCCAAAGCTTTAGCACATATCCCACACGCTCTGCTCCTCGAGCAGACTCATGCTTGGGTTTGGGCTGGTGGCTGCTATCACTTAAGCTCTGTGGTTTCAGAAATGTCTCCTTACAGCCCTCCTAGTAAAGGAGTGGCACTTCTCCTTCTCCCATAATGTCCCAGGGCTGGAATTCATTATTTGGTTTTCCCCTGGTTTGTTTCAGCCTGTGCAAGAATGCGTTTGCTCCGCAGTGCCCCGGGCAGTTCATCAGCAGCAGGGCTCGAGCCCAGCGTGACAGACATCACAGAGCCACGGAATACTCAGGGATGGTATTAAAGTCACAAACACCGCGTGCACGTCCTTATCCATCCACGCTGATGGTTCTCCTGGCTCCAGGAGCAAAATATAAAGTGCTTCCTGCAAAGAAATGGAGCCATTAGTGGGTAATTAATGCAAGCCTGGAATGCTAAGGCAGGATGAGTAATAGGTCTTTTGAAGTTTGGCCACAAGAGGAGGGGGGAGAATCTCACATATCAATTTAACCTGACTCAAAGCTTTAACCAGCACAAGGTCCAAAATGACATAAAATAAAGGTTCTAGCCTGGAGGATATGGTCACTTGTGTTTAAGATCCCCTAGCCACAAAACTAAACCTATTTCCAGGCAATCAGGGCTTATGAAGACCCCAAGGTCCTCACTCTATTATCTAAAATAAATAAATTTACATAAAAATACCATTTGTCTGTTGTTTTTAAAATAGGTTTTCTTGGAAGTACTCTTTTTCCCAACAAATAGCTCTCTTCTACCTGGTAATGGGGTGATCCATCTCCCTCCACTCCATGGACCCTGGGAAAACAGGACATCAGCCTCTGGACAGTAAATTTCAGGAGTTTGTGGGGGAAAAAAGCCCTGGCTTGGATCTAAGGTTTTACCTAAATAATTTGTCTTTCAGTAAGATCAAAAAGTGTCAAAAGAAAGGTACAACCACAAACTAAAGAGCAAGTTTGTAATACTTAGAGACAGAAAACTGTGTGCCTTCAGCGGTGAGAAGATCTGGAGCTATCCACAGCCCACAAAGCCAGAGAAAGCAAGCGTGGCTTACACCACAGCTTTCAAACTGGTCATAAAAAAGGATAAAACTTCAAAAGACATAATCTCATGGTCTGTTATTCTGAAGTAAATCCAGCAACTCTGTGGAAATCAGGAGTGGGTTACTCCGGATTTAACTGAAAGTAGTTTTGCCTGATGCTTTTAATAGTTGCAACAGAACACAAACATCTGGGTCCAATTCCCCACTGATCCAAGCCCTTAGTTACCACAACTGTAAAATACCTTTTCCACTGGAGAGGAAACCAGCAAGAAATGTCTTTTTGTGCTGACAAATGCCATTACAATGAAGCATCACCTAGACCCAAGCCCAACAAATTCCCTTTGTTCCCAATTTTCACAGGCACCGAAGGCTTGTCCTCACTTAAGCAGAGCGAGTCAGTAACGTGCCAATGGAAGATAAATGTCTGATACACGAACACCAGAGGAAAGACTTCGAGTGTGATTGTAACCACAAGGATAGGTCCGTTCCAGAGTGGGAATAATTAGCCCTTTAATTAGACTTATCTTGCTGCTAGACAAGAGCAGTGCTCAGCAACACCTGGCCTGGAACATTCCGTCTCTGCAGGCAGCAGATGGAGCGCACAGACACCTCCACCTCCCTCCTAGCAGCCCCACGGCTGCCTGTGCCAGTAACTAAGGTCTGGGACAATGTCTGAATTATTGTGAACATCGCCAGACATTTCCTTATTTCCTTATCTGATTTGTCCTCATTAGGTAAAGCTGCACTTTTCATTTTGCTGATTTTCCCCTCGTCCTTTCTCCCCTTTTCTGCCATCCTGCTGTTATATTCCTCCATTCCTGTCCAGGGCAACACAGAAATAAACTCAGATTCTGCAGCAACTTGCAGTCAAGTGTTTCCTGGGGACTTGAGCAGGGCTTTGCTGAGACAAATTCATCCAGGTGACAGCCAGTGCAGGCCTGAAAGTGTTAGCCTCTGAGTTTACTGCTTCTTTGACCCCTTCTTGGTGCCCTGGAGGGGAATTAATGGAGATGTCAGGCCTTTGGGATCCTTTTCACATCCCTCCTGAAATCATTACAACATAATGACAGAACAGGGGCAGGTGAAAAGTTTAGCTGCTCCCATAACCCTCCTCCAGGAGCAGCCTGCTTGGGAAAACAGAATGCAGGAACAAATCAAGTCTATTCAGCAATGCAAAATATGTGAAAGTATCTTCAGTGTCCAGTGATTATAATTTTTTCCATGGATTAGCCTATTTGAACACACATAAGCTTCACACATCCCATTATCCCACAGCAAGTAGCTTCATATTTTAACTATATGAAAATATAAATTGGTTTGCTCACGTTAATTCTGTGACCTGATGAATTGTTTTGACAGTCCTTACTTTATCATGTGAGAAACTGTGATCAGCTTTTCCGTACTTATTTTCTCCTGGCAGCTGAGGTTTTTATGCACCTCTGTAACAGACAGGTTTCCTTTACCCAACTGAAAAAACCAAAGTTAATATCTCTATAAAGAGTTATTAATTATATCATATATTTGATCACCTCCACTGCAGCTTTTCTGTTCTAACCATGCACTTGAGGAGAGGACAAAAACCTCACAGACTATTTGGGCACATCAAAGATATCCACAGTGAGTGGACAGCAGAGACATTTCTAAGGAAATCACTCCCAGATCTCTTTCCCTGAGCACCAATATCTTCCTTAAAGACCATTACTGAAATTTTTTTAAAAAGTTAGGACTGATTCTCCCCATTTCCTTTGCTTTGCATTTAGCAATATGCAATTTTATCCACCTTTTCATCACCCACTCAGCATCAAGAGATTTCCTAATTCTTTGTCCAGTGTAATGCAATAGTTAATCTCAGTATTTCCTTCTTAACCCTCTCACTGGGACACAGCAGGACTAACCACTGACAAAACAGCTTTCACACAACCAGACTCTGCTGGTCTGAAACAGAAGGTCACATTTTAACTTAAAACCCTCCTTAAAACAGTCATAAATTCAGAGGTGCTGGCCTTGTGCTTGTTGTGGGTGAAACGCAGCAGGCTGCAGAGCATGTGGGAACATGTGAATTTTAACCTTAAATCACTTGAATTCTAGGCCGTGGCTTACCTTGAACTAGATAAAATCAATCCACTTCTCTCAGCAGCTTGGAAAAGCTTCCTCGTTGGCTTGCAGTGAAAAATTCCCATGAATTATCCATCCAGTGATTCCAGTTTTGTTTTGGTGTATTCTTTATCTGAACCATTTAGCCAAGAGCACGATCAGGAGCCAAATTAAAAAGATACTTGCACAAGTTTGAATGGCACAAGGAAAGGTTCATCTATGGTTTCTATAATACCATCAGCACACAGGGGACTCTTAAAACCTTGGAAAGTCAAAGTTTACTCACCATCAAACTTAGATGGCAAAGCCAATGGAAAAAAAAACCAAATATTACAGTAGAGACAGATAAGGCTTACATTAAGGTATTAGAATTGGTTGAATAATAATAAAACTGGACTCATTAATATGTTCTCAAATGAGCATGCCAGCTTTCTGGGGTGACATTAATCATGCTTTAGCAATTACTCACTTGAGAAGTCAGCATGAGTAAATGAAGCTTGATGTTTCATCCATTTTAGTACACATTCTTTCTGTAAAAAGTCATACCAGAATTTAGTGATTATTATTCTCTTGTTAGGAAAGGTTCTCTCATCCTGTGGAGCAACACAGATTTGGAGTCTGTTAACGTTAACCAAAAGAGGAAAATCATTTTCTAAGGTGAGGTAGTCCAAATCCCCGAAAAAACAACAGGCATAAATCACTTACCAAAAAGTGAAAGTGAGTGCTTTTTAATAAATTAGGAATTTTTTTTACTAAACAAAAATAAAACCCACCCAAAAAATAAACAACAACCAAAAAAAAAAGGAGAGAGAGAGAGGACAAGTTTGTAACTGATTCTTTTACAAAGATTATTTGACTTGGACTACTTTCTATTTTTCAGCTGTGAGAGTATCACTGAGCATAAGCCAGAGCATAATAGCCAAAGAAGTGACCTGTAAGTTTGTTTTGTCTCTCCATTTGTTATAATATCCTGCTGAGTTACATTCATAATTTAAAAGAAGTAAAGACAGTTAAGGTAGAAGTAGAGAAGGAATCTGTCATCACGTTTATTCTTTGGCAAGAAGTGGACAGGAATTCCAGGTATAAAGAAGTGGAGGGAGAAAATGAAGCAAGAAATTAGGGTGAGTTACCAAGCACTAAATTGGACCACAAAATAACACAGGAGGAATCTACAAGAGCTTTGACAGAAGTCACATCTAGATCTCAATGGTTCTATTTGAATGAACACAAGAGAAATACAGCTTGTGTCTCTGCATAGAAATGGTAAAATTTTGGGGTTTTTTTTTTGTTTGTTTTAAATAAGGCATGAAGATGGCACAACATTCCTTGTGGATTTAGGTGCCCTTCCCCTTTCCCTTGGAGCTCCTCTCCTTTCCAGCTTGCACAGAGCAAGCACATCTGCAGTCAGCCCTGAAACTGGAGGGGTAGCTCCAGTTGCTGCACATGCAAAGTGGAATCAGCGTTTATTATTGCTAAAACATTACTTGAAATGCTTGTTAAAGTCAATTATAGAACATTTAGGCAGTACCTTGACAGATCCCTTTAAGGTGTGTCCAGATGAACAGGAGTAGGTTGAGTCAAGCCCTGTGTGTCCCCCTGGTGTGGAGATGCCACTGGAGAATTCCTCATTCTCTTGCAGAGGCTGGAACCATTCGTAGCATCCCCTGTCCTTATCTGTTCCTGGGATAGAGACAGGCACAGTTTAAATAACATTTGTGCCCAGGCAGCTGGGAGTATTTGCACCCCAAAGCCCATGAACCCAAACATTTTTACTTCTCCAGCAACCTTGGCTTGTGCAAATGCAGGGAGTTGGGTCAGCAGTTATTTTCTTTAAGGAAGTGTTTGTTACAGAGTTATCCAAGGGTAACTTTATTCAGAAAAGGGGGAAAGCCTCAAAATCCAATTCCTTCTTCCAAATATTTTTTGCAATTTTCTTGAACCATGAATCCTGGCAGCAGTGCATGACTTTCCTGCTGTCCTCAGGACACAGAGGGAGAGATGGATCTGTTCTCCACAGGTGTTACATCCAAATACAGCTGTGGTTCTGGAAAGTCAAGAGGAAAAAGCTAAGACTGATCACTGAATGGTGAGGAGACAGGGGGTGCAGGTGAGAAGATGATTCTGCCTGACAAAGAAACACAGCTCCTGCAAAAGGCTTTGCCAGAACGGCCTCATTACTAATAGAAGGCAGGACCCCAAAGAGATGTTGTAGAAAAAGTAAAGAGAACATCTCAGTGCCTGAGCACTGCTGCTCAGGAAGCAGGAGAGGCCCATGAGCAGGAGGAAGGATGCTCCTGGCTGTAGAGAATCACAGCGGATTCCTTCTCAGTTCAGGTGAGCCTCCCCTCCCCGTCCCTTGCAGGGATGTACAAGAGCAGCCATGCAAGAAAACACAACAGAAAAGGGTAAAAACCTGTGGGACCAAACACAGAACTGGTGTGAACACGAGCATGAGAGCTCTGATTTGGCAGAAAGTCTGCTGTTGATGCCAGCAATGGGCTTGCCCCTCTCCCTCAGGGTGAAATGGGGGATTGCTCCCTCTTTGTGTTTGCTCCCTGGGCTTCAGCTGGGAGGGCTCCGTGCCTCCTGCAGCCCAAAGAGACCTTCTGCCCATGCATCCACAATCTGGGGCATAATTAGGAGCACAAATTGACCATTAGGTCCTTTATTAATCTACTCCAAAATCTATGCCATGGAACACCTCATTCCACTGCTTTGGCTCCTGGCCCCTAACATAACAAGTTACATGGGACTTGTCTCATCAAAATATCATCATGTCTAAATAGAGGATCTGTCTGAACCACAGTGAAAATGAGTAATGATCACAATTATGGGCCGTATAACAGTCCAATAAAATCTAATTAAAATGATCCACATCCCATCTGCCAACAGCACATAAGCAACACCAGTCATGGGGGGGTGGGCAGGGGAAGAGAGTAAATAACACTCTCTTAATTTTTAAAATATGAAATATTTCATGCTGAAAAAGCTATTTACATTTTATAACTAGCTCCAAACAGTGCTGCCAATGAACTTCTGTGATGATGAAAGATTCATCACCCTTAACTTAGGAGAAGTTTTGGGGGCTGCTCCCTAGGAAGAAAAAAGAAATCATAACATGGAATCACAGAATGGTTTGGGTCAAAAGAGAGCTTAAAAATCACCTTGTTCCAACCCCCTGCCATGGGCAGGGACACCTTCCACTAAACCAGGTTCCCCAAAGCCTTGTCCAACCTGGTCTTGAGCACTTCCAGGGATGGGACATCCCAAGAAGCTCCCTCGAAGTTTTTCAGTTGTGTTCTACACTGATAGGTGGATGAAAGGAGAAAAACTTCTCCATCACTTCTCCATAACATGGCTGGGCTTTCTGGTTGGCTCTGCAGTGTTTGTCTTTACACAAGAGGTGGTTCCTGGGGGTTTGCACCACTTCCTTGCCCTGCTGCTGATATCAGCAGCATTGCTGTTGATACCACCCAGGCATTGCTCAGCTGAAATCAAACCAGGCCTTTCTGCGCTCACAAAAACAGATGCAAAGGAACAGATGTGATCCTCCCTCCAAGCCTGGAAGCTGTGGGATCATTTCCCATATTTCAGTGTGGACCCAGCCTTCACCCTGGTGGTTTTAATCACAAGTGCTCCTGATTACTCATAAAATCTTCCTAAACAAATCCTGCTACCCCAAGCCTGTTAGCACCTGGTTCTGGAGCTGCATCCCTGAACACGTCCCTGACTCTGCTTCTCCCAGTCTCCATCTCTCTCTGGGGGCACACCTTCCTTCCCCACCCTCTATTCTTCCTTCACATCCTCAAAAAGTGTGCTCGAGCTGCCAAGCCCAAAATAGTGATTTTTAATCAAGGTTGAGAATGTTCCTTCTTTAAATTTTATCTAGTGATCAATTCTTATGTACAAATCTGTGAACATTTCTATGCCAAGGTACCAAAGCCATCCAAAATTTTAAAGATTCCGGAACAGGAAGGGACTCACAATGAAAATTATTTTCTTCCTGCAGAATCCACTTGGGATGGAGTCCATTTTTTGCATTTTGTGTGATTAGTGTCCATCCATCTGCAAAATGGTTGTCACAGTTTCAGTCCCAGCTGCCCCAGAGCTGCAGAGGTTTCATCCCTCACTGTTTTTATATGGCTGGGGTCCATTTTCACACCATTGCACCAAGGTAAAGCAATTTCAGCTTGGTGCAATTTTTAAAAAGAAGCAGAAGGGGTCCCAGCTTTGCTTTGGCTGTGGTTGCTCAAATTATCTAACCTTTGACTGAGGAAGAAGTTCAGGAATGCAGAGCCACAGCGTCTCCAGCAGAAGTGTTGGGATAAAATGAAAGAGGGAAAATACATATTACACACATCACCTCTGGGAAACAGTAATCACAAGTTATTAAACATTCTGTCAAAGGCTCTGCAGAGTCCTTTTCTTTCCTGCCCAGTTTTGTTAGCAATAAAGGCAGGTTGCTAATATTTGTCACTTTCAAATTCATAATTTACTACTCAAAAGGCAGCAAAGGTACATTATATTTTCATAAAAGACTGTGAAGTTGTCCAATTTTCAGAGCTGCAGGAGGACTAAAACCCTGTGCTGTGGCACAGGTCCTTTCATGCATTATGGATACAGGGATTTTACAATTCAAAGCAACAGTTCTCACCTTTCCCATTGCCTGGAATCTTGGAGGATGCTTTAGGAGTCGCAGCAGCTTTTGAGATTGACAAACACATTTACGAAAGCAAAAGGATTGATGGACAAGGCATCCCAAATGCCATCACTGTGTTTAGGGCAGGAATGTGGCTCTCTTCTCCAAGAGTCACTCCAAGTATTTCAGTGGTCAAAAAACCATTCGCTATGCTGGAAATCACTGGGATTTTCACTGCTAGTTCTGAGTTAGCAACCTGTAAGAGAAAGGAGTAAATTTTAGGAATGCACTAATATCCAGTGAGGATGTACAGGACTTGAACTTCCAACCCCATTCTGCTCTCAAAGCAAATTATTTCCCCAATTATCACACCCCACAGATTCACATCAAATCTTTGGATCCTCCCCAGTACAACAGGCTCTAATAAGGTATTAGTGAGCATATTCCTATTGTCTTGTTCTTGTGGATTCTCTGGAGTCTAATAAGGCATTATATTCATTAAAATAAGGGGTTTTTCCTATAGCTAGAACCCTCTAGCCCTGGGCACCCTATTTTAATGCAACTCATAGAAGGTTAATCTCTTTCAGACCTACTCACAGTCTACGTTTCAAACAAGCTAAAAGGGGTTGCCAGTTTGCCTGCCTGCAATCAAACCTCAGCCTTTTCCAGTCCTCAAGACAAAATCCTACTCTGCCTGCTCCTGCCTGACACGTTAGAGCAGCATTTCATTTTTTCCAAGTTTAATGCAGACATAGAGCAGTTTCTCACTGCACACTTAACTCCTGTTGGCTTGAGAAAGGTTTACTTAAATTTTTCTAGGGGAAATTAGAGCCCATAGACACGGAACTTGCCTATCCATACACATGCCAAGAGACATGCCAAACCTCATCACATCCAGCCTAAGAACTCCCATTTGAAAATTAAAGGCAGGTTCCAAAAGCTTTCTCTCTTCCTGAGGCATGGATTTTGCTATGTAGCTAATTTTGCAAGCTTTGAAATTTTACTCTATATATCCTCCTTTTTCTAATATATTGAAAAATCCATTGACAACATTTTTGATGCTCCTTTCCACTTGAAATTGACTCTTATTCCCTGTTCCCTTCCCTCCCCTCAAAAATCTTCAGATTATCTCCAAAACTATACTTCACACACCAGAGAAACGTAAAATAATTCCATATCTCCAGTCTGCTCAATATAAATATTTCATTATGAACAGGTCTGCTGTAAATTGGTCCAAGTATGGAGAATAAGAAAAATAAGTAAGATAAGTCAACAGCCTCCACATGGAGTGGGCCACACATTGTATGTGAAGGGGAGGAAAGAAGAAGAGGCTAAAATTGCAAAACAAAAATCTGCATTTCAGAGGGAGGATGAAGATCCCCACATGGCCATGCAAAGAAGGCAGTGCCTTGTGTATCCCTCTGCAGCCAAAGCTATGGGGGAGCTCCAAAAGCCTGGAGAAGGCTGGAAAGGCTGAGCAGGCAAGTGACAAGGGAGGTTTATTAAATCAAATGAGATTCAATACTAACGGAGCTCACTGCTATAGATCCTGAATCCAATATCCTACATGAGACAGATAATGATATAGTCAGTGGGAGGTCCTTCCAAAGGGGGGAAAAAGTACAGCTGTATTTTTTTATTTTATGCTTTTTTTTTTTTTAATCCTTTTCTATCTTGGACCTTTTTTCAGAAAGGAGGGGAAGTTTGTCTCGTTTCTACTTTTTCCCTGTGAAGAAAAAAGAAAACCAATTTTGTCACACACATATAAAAGAGACAAAAGCCAGAAATTCACAAGCAAGTGGCATTCGATCAGGAATTTGAGAATTAGGCTAGGGAGAATTGGAGATGAAGTGTGCTGGGTTGTGGAGGTTTTGGAATTAATTTGCAGAAACTCAGTACTCGAGCAAAAAAGGGCCAATGTCCCAGCTTCTGTAAATGAAACCAAAATAACTGAAGTCAAATTAATTCCACTGATTTACCCCCAAATCCCCTGGCTTATTTCTGGCCCATTCATAACCAGCATTATTCAGTATATCCACTCTGAGAGGGGACCTTTAAGTAAGAGCAACAAATTCCCATTTTGTGAGAACCCTGGTAGCAGAAAGCTGATATTCCTCAGTTCCTAATGACTAACATTAATATTACACAGGGGATTTTTAATAGACACCAACACAGGGTCTCTCCCATAGGCACAGCTTCCATCCTTGCTCCTTGGGCACAGAGCGAAGGAAAAATCCAATTGCACGGCTCTGACTGTCAGGATGAGCTCAGCAGCAGCAAGGCTCAGTCACCTTGCACAGTAAATATTAACATCTGCTGTAGATTACACAGCTATTTCCTTGATTTACCCAAGCATGGAAATCTCGGGTATTATGATTATAGACTGATATAAGAAGAAAGCAGATCCAAGTCCTGAAGCTACTGACCCTCAATGCATTGCAGCAAAATGTTGTAGGGGATACACAACCTCAGAGAAGCCTGCAGAGATCTCCTGGATGCCAAAAGTCCAGTAAAAAATTGCATCTAGTAGCCCATCAGATAAATCAACCAAAATGCAGCACATAAATACAAGTTATTCCCTAAGTAGCTGAATGAGGGGTGGGACCCATTTAATTAAATTAAATAAAAATAAAATTACCCTTTCAACAATATTTCACAGAGGTATTCCAGTGACAGACAGTCAGATTTCTGTAAACTGCATGAAATGTTTTTCCCTGCACTACAAACAAGGAGCAAAGACTCTGAAAGTACCTTTAGGGTTAGATTTTCACTTTAGCAGGCAGATATAAGCTCTCGGGCCAGCACCAGCAAGAGCTCTGAAATCTTTTCAGAGGGAAAAACAAGCAGAACTCCCTGGCTGCTTTTGCTGACTCTTACAGAGAAGCTGAGGCTTTTCAACCTGCCCCTCTTCATCTTGAGCCCAGCCCCAGAGAGACCCTGACTCCACCATGGCTCTGGAGCCACCCGCACTACATTGTGCAACTCCTGGTGTAATACTGCTGATGAACTTGCAGGATTTTGGGCACAGCCAGAGCAAGAATGACCATGGGACCATAGCTGGGTGATCCTGTCACTGCCTCTGTGAGCTGCCCAAAATGGTCCCATTTTTCAGGAGTTATTTCTCCATCTAACTGTAAATTAACTAAACCAATGAATTAACAGTCTGGAGGATGTGTGAATATATAAACATATATTAGGCCTCAGAACACAACAGAGAAATTACTTACTTTCAAACACCCTTTATGATAAACTATAAAATGGCAAAGAAGAATGTCCTGTAGCCAAAGGGGATCTCAGACCCCACGCATTGCACTAACATGGGCTTGTTTTTAATAGCACATACTCAGTGTTTCTATTAATGCTGTCTGTCTACATTTTGTTTTCCCAAAAAACCCCCTGTATTAGGATTGATATTGCAGTAGGTTATATCGGCACACACACGTCTGTCCAATGTCACATCAATACTAACAGGACTTTTAATGCTGGCTGCTGTTTTACGGGATATTGTGTATAGGGTATAAATATTTATACATGACGTGTGTTTGTGAATACATGGCCACGCACAGGACCAGCCAGACCCAGTTAATCAGATGGTTTGAAAACTTCATTGCTTGCAGATGAAAAAGAAAATTATATTAACATATCAATAGCATATACATGCTGGGAGAGTGATTACGCTTTACATCTTCAGGATATCCAAGCACCCACACAGGCCCAGCTACGTTAACACCCTATCTGGAATATTCTCTCTCAGTATCTCTCATTTCTCTTTCCTCAGACTTTCTTCTCCCTTATCTGCCTTTCCTCTTTAGCCTTTCCCATCCGTCTCATTTCTCTTCTCATTTCCCTTGTTCATCCATCTTTCTCCCCTCCCTTTTGTCATTTGTCGCTCCCTCTTCCTTTTTATTTTTTCCTCTTCCCTCTTTTTCCCCCTCTTCCCCTCCTGCTCTCCTTCTCCCACCCCCGTTCCTTGCTGCCTGCTTTGCTTGAAGTTTCCACCTTGTGGGTACTGCTGACTTCACATTTGCTGTGGTGTGAACTTCACATCTGTGAATGGATGACAGGAAAGATTAATAACCCCGTGTTCCCCTTCTCCTTGACTGTGGGCCTTTCTAATGAATAAATATATAAATAAAAAAAAACCCAGAGCTAAAAATCATCTAAATAGAGACCCAGAGCCTGGGAGAAAACAGTATTTTGCTGAATCTAGTATTTAAAAAAAAAATAAAAATAAAAATAAAAAAAGTAACAAAAAACCCCCACAACCTCTAATGATCTTTAGTTTACATACTCGGCAATTTTTTTTTCTCCTAAATAGTTTATGGGAAAAAAAGAAAAGTTAAAGGCAAAGGAATGAGCCCTTTCTCCTGAGCCAATTAAAGGAAAAGTGATTTAAAAGCAGTAATACAGAAGATACAGGAAACGTATGGGAAAGAAATTTTGATGCCCTGCAAAAAGCAGAGCTGTCAGAGGTGGTATCAGCACAAAGTCGCTGTCAGTAACAGCTCACACACGGCCCTGTAGGAATCACACTGCAGAGCCATAACATTACAGCAAGGAAGGTATTTCTGCCTAATTCCAGCTCTTCCAGACAAACGAAAATCTCTGCCTTTGGCTCCACATCTGTTTATATCACCCACAGAAATTTACCTAAAGAGGTGTTTCCCATCACAACTTACGTATTGGTCAATTCCTCATTTGTAGGCTGATTATTTGACTTAATTTTAAGCCTTAATTGAAAGCAGAGAGCTCTGTGTGTGATGCATCTTTGGAGAAGGAAGAAGTAGCTTTGCACCTAACTCATTCTCGCTTTAATCCTCACCTCTCCCTCAATATTAAAAAGCTCTTAACAAGGTTTTTTATCATTGAGGGAAGACGAGGCTCATCAGAAGATAATGCAGGAGAAGACATTTCACCTGGGGCTGCAGGACAGGTCTGACAGAGACCAAAACAGCAATAGGTCTAAGGGTCTCAAGTCACTGCCCCAGGAAATCTCTTGCTGATCCAAAAACATTCAGCTGGAATTGATGCACGAACACACGAAAGTCCAGGGGAAGGGGGGAAATTATTAAATCAGGAGCTCAGCTCCACTTTTTGCTTTGTGCAATGTTGTCACTGGCTTTGCTGAGCCCTTTGCACAAGCGGGGGGTGGAAGAGACCTTCCCTTCTTCTCTGTTCATAGTTTGTTGCATTTTTGTCCAACACTGTAAACCTGCCCAAAGCATCCCCTCTCTCTCATCACCTGAGCCCCCACACCAGCTTCCTTTCACCATCATTTTTTCCAGACAGATTTTCCAGAGCTGTTGGTGAATAGGCCAGAGATGTGTGTTCATGTGCAGCCTCAAGAAATGAAAAGCCCAAAGGTACAAAACTCCTAATGTTTAACCTCTGATGTAAGCTCTGCTCCTCCTCCAGTCCTGGCCACTTTTGCTGCTTGAGAGGAAGAACATCTCACATTGCCCTGTCCCTCACTGCTGCAGGGCACTGAGGAGGAGACTTGGTACCCACAGGAGCCAAATTCAGGGTTTCCTATGGCAGGTAAATCCCCAATTTCTCAGCTTTAGCTCAAAGATCCGAAATTAGATGTGGCAGCAAAGTCCTGGCCTCGAGAGCCTTGTCTGGGACACCTGTGTAGCAAAACCTGGTTGCTCTTGCTAAGGTCAAATGTGCATATTAACTGGGTTAGTGCAATAGAGGAAAATATTTTAAACCTTCTGAAAATCAGTAATGTAATGAATATAAGCTACTCTAGATTATGAAATAATTATAAATAAATACACGCATGTAGAATTGTATCAACATGTATATCGATAATAAATACATTAATATAAAAATATAAATAAAAATTAAACCAGGCATGAATCACGTCCCTGCCAACATCTGTACACTGAGTAACTTTACTCATGTGAATTTACCAGATAAGCCCCATAAAATCATGTGGGAAAACCCTTAGAAAAAAGATATTTATTAAAAGATGACAGGATATCTATGCACATCACACACACACAAATTCTTTTAGATGATAGCATTTAAATTGATATTATTAATGAAGAAAAATCTTTGTCCTAATCCTGCAGTTTTTATTTAGCAAAATTGCTGTGATAATTTAGGGTAGGATCATGCCCAGTGCAGCCAATCTTGCGATTCTTTTCTTGCTCTCCAATTTTAAAATAAAGCAATTTTTTCTCTCTGGAAATTTTACAATATCCATGAATAATAAACTGCTCTAAAATGATAGTGACCTTCAGGTTTTAAATTTGAAAAGAATTCTAGATGGAAGACATAAATGCAGTGTAAATAACCATTGGGTAATTAAATTTATTTTTAAATAGCATCAAAGTTCAGAAGAAAGAGAATAACAAAGAATATCTCATACAGACATGCACAAAGGCTGTGTCTGTATAATTAGTTATCTAGCAGTAACCAAAGTCTTTTTTATACAGATTGATTATTTTTGAGATTGCATCTTGCAAATCTGAACTAGAAATGCTTTTTGTGCAGCCTTCAAACATGAAGCTGCCTTTTGGTAACACTACAGGCTGAGGAGCCCGAAGAGATATTTAATTTAGATTGAACAGGACACTTATGCCACGGTAAATAAATCAGGTTATTAATGAAAGTCTTTCCATTGATGTTTAATGGCTATCATATCTATGGAATTGCTGTAAATCCAAAATAAATGTGTTTAATAATCAATTGATATTTGTTTATAACACAACAATTTTCTTATTGAATCAGAATTAAATGCCTGTTAGAAAGTGTTAACTTAAAGCTTTACTAAGACCTCTGAATAGAAGTATAATTAATAGTTCTCTTCTTTAAAAGGAGTAACAAATTAATTGTCAAAATATTGTAATGAATGTTGTGAAACCCCATAAATGAGAACTTTGAATTGTTAAGTACAAAGAAGAGATAACACTTCCCAAGAGCAGATTAAAATTTCTACATTATAATTATTACATTTAGCAGGATTTCTTTTCCTAGGTTTTAATAATTCTAAAGTCTCTTTTTGTAATCAAATTGTTTGATGACTGGGAAAAGAAAAAGAAAGGAGGGATATCTTAATTTTCTTATTCCTTTACAGCTACTTACAAAAGAGCTGCTCTTGGTTCGACAGATTTTCCTTTCCAAAAGCAGTTCTGTGCTATTGAAAATTCCAAAGTTCTTTTTCTCTTGATTCCTTTTAAAGGCACGTTTCCTTTTAAAAGATGGGGGGGAAAGAAAGGATTACAGTTAAGTCATTGGCCTTAATTGCAAACATATCCCTCCCCATCAGCACGGCACTTGATCAAAACGCCAGCGATAAATAAATTAAGACATCCATCAGATTCCTGCCCCGGCTGTCATTTTTTTTAAAAGAACTTGGAAAGTGCCTGTTATTCCCATCCTAAGGGCTGGGCTGAGCTGAGCTGTGCCGGGGTTTGTGCAGCTTTTCCAGCGCTGAGGAATTGCTGCTCCAGTGGGGTCAGCCTCGCACCCACCGGGAAAGCGCAGCAGCAGCGGCAGGAGAACAGGGACAGCACAGCTGCCACAGGGACACCACACCAGGAAAAATGTTCCTGAGCACCACGGGGACCTGGGGCAGAGGGGAGAGGCTCTAATCCTGCGTGTAAAAGTGGAATAGAGGATGCTCGAGAGGCAGAAGTGCAGGGAGAGTCTTACAGCGAAGGCGTTTCGGAGGCAGCCGTGTGCCACCGGAGATGCTCGGCGCAATCCCTCAGCGCGTTTGGCCAAATTGATGTTTTTTATAGGCTGCGGTGGGAGCAGAGCAGCAGTTCTATTTAAGGAGTAATGTTTTACAGAGGAACTGAAAAGGTTTGAGCAAAGTGACACCTCGTTTTTCTTTTGCTCTCCACTCAGGAAGCTGCAGCCTTGTCCACCACTGACAATTATCTCTATTAATGACCCAAGGCACAGGCAGACATTCAAATTCTTTTCCTAACACTTAAAAAAAAGGGGGGGAAAAAAGCTATTGGTGTGTTTCCAAGTCCTTTCACACAGCTATTGGAGTTATAAAAAGAAATAATGTCCACAGCTAAGTGGCCAGTAAAAAAAATAAATCCACTATTTCCTTGAGTTAGCAAATCGAACTGAAACAAGCAGTGCTCTCACGCCTTCCTTTCACCTATTTTTGTGACTTTTGACACAAGATCCTCCTGGCACGAATATTTTTAAGAATCACCAGCTTGAGAAATCTGGATTTAGGACACAAAAATCCATGTTGCATCAGTCTTGTCAAAAGCACCACCAGGTGATCCATCCCTCAGTCAGGCTGGAGAACGGGTCAAAAATCCACGGAAAAAGCATCAATCACAAAGAGCCCAGCACGTAATTAATAGAGGAGCACATACACAACCAGACTGCTCGGACAGTTTGCAGATAGAGGGAGAATAAATTCTCCTAATGAATTATTCAGGATGCGGTCAGCTCTACCTTGGGCCGAATTTATCTTTGGTGAGAGCGAACGCAACTCCTCGGAAAGTTCCCGGCACTCTGGAGCAGAGCTTTGCCATGGCCAGAGCTCCTCAACCACGCTCGGTCTCACACCAGAGACTCATTCTCTGCAAGATTCTGCCGAGTGGGTCAAATTTCTAATAAAAATGTTAACTTCTGCAAAGGAGGGAAGCAGATTTTCCATCACTGATATGGCACAACCCAGCCCTGAAGTGTTTCATAAGCTTTTTCTAAAATGTTTGCTTGTGTTGGTTAAGTAATTAAGAATATTTCAGGAGGCTATTAACTACCAGAATCTCATCGTCCTCTCAATGCTAGCTGGAATGTATAAATATATTTTAAAAAATTAATTTTTGCCACTTTTAACTACATGTGTGTGTAGCTATTACAACCAAACTCCAGCAAGTCAAAAGAATCACCCCATCTTTGCAACATCATAATTAAACACTCAGTCCCAGTGGGGAGATCTGAAAAGATCTGACATCCTTAGCACCAGTTCACTTGGAAAAGAAGAACAGTGAAGGAGAAAGCTCACCCTTTTGAAGGGAAAAAGAAAGAGGGAGAGAAAAATAAGGAGAAAAAAAGAAGGAAGAAAACACATTACATCGCACAAAATATTAACTTCTTTGGTTTCTTTGTAAGTTCTGTATAATTTAGGATCTAAAGTGCTTTTCTTTTCATTAAAGAACTGAATCCTCCTAATTCACTGCACTGGTTTAAATTTTACCAGCTCAGTGTTCATTGATTACAAGGCAAGAGGAGCACTTGAAAACATCATTTATTCCCTTACAGATGAAGGAATATTTGCACATAGAGCTGGGGAGGTTTGAGAGCTTCCCCGGCACAGGCAGGGTGTCAGTGAGAAGAATACTGTGGTCTAACAGCATCTCTGGGCTGCAGCCTCCCAGAAGAGGGAAAAATGCTGCCCTGTAACAATTGTGAAAAAATAAAAGTTCTGAGTTTCAAAAGGGAAAGTAAATAACTTCGGCCAGCAACAATAAATTGCATTTTATAATTATAACATCTATAACATTTACAATTTTTAAATGAATGTAAAAATTAAACTGAGTGAAAAAATAATAAACCCCATAATTTCAAGGTCTCCAAATGGCTTTTACAGTGACTCAAGCCCAGCCGCAATGGAAAGCCCCAGAGCTCCATCTTGTGGTTTTTCTGCTCTGAAGCAGGGAAAAGAATTAAAAATAAAAGTAATTTTGTTATTAAATCACTCCTAAATGCAATTTCTTTTGCTGGCATCACACACAGAAGCAAGGCAGAGAAGAAAATCAGCCAACAAACAATTTTTTGCTCTATTTTGCTGTGCAATGTCATCTCCTTTCCTCACTTAAGGAAAAATCCTCTGCTTTTTCCTAACCCACAGCCCATTTCAAAACCATTGCCAGCAGTAGGACCTAAATTAAATAAACCTGTGGTCTGGAAGGGAGAGCTGCTGGGCTGGAGAAGGGCACAGCATGGAGCAGAGGGGATAACTGCTTATCACAAGCTCGTCCCACAAGCACCCTTCAAAACCCCAGAAAAAAAAAATTTAAAAGGGGGAAGGAGATATTTGGGGCAGACCTCCTGTATCCTGCACCCTACAGTTATTTTCTACATTTGTTATTTGCCATTTTATGCCATTTGCCTGCACGAGAGCTGAGTTCCTGCAGGGATGGCTCTGGATCCCCTCGCTCCTCTGCCTCCCACCTGCAGCTTTGGCATCCAGCAGGGGATCAACGGTGCTATGGGCAAAAGGAGAGAATGATAAAAGAGAAATAAGAATTAAGAAGGCACGCCTTGTTCGTCTGATGGAGTAAAACTTACAGCCCTGTCATGGAATGGGGTTTGTTTTCATATCACCACATTGAGCTTTGCTGCGTTGGAGATGCTTAGACTTAGACACAGGTACAGCCAACAAGTCTGCTCCTGCAGGTTTTTGTAACGTGTCTCTGGGTTTCTTGATTCTGAATTGGCAACAGGTAAGTTCCAACTTAGGTGTTTTTTCCCCACTCTGAAGCAGGATCCTCCTTGGGAGGTTATTGATCTGTTTCCCACAGGAAACCACACACAAAATTCATACTCTGTTCAGCCCAATCAAGGGCCATCCCTGAAGATAAACTTTTGGAAGAGTCATAAATCTTTGAAACCTCCTTAATTTAAGATCAAGCAAAAAAAACCAAAAGTGAATTATTTTAGAAACATCTCCATTATGAGACAAACCAGGCAGCACCAAGTCTGTAGTGCACTGTGCATCCTATAAAAACACATGGAGAATAAAAGGCTCCATGAATCTGCAGTGAAACAAAGTGTGTGGGGTCTCCAGAGAAATAAGGTGTCAGTCAGCTCTGGTATCCTCTCAGGTTATTTTGATGGGAAGTGTTTTGAAACATAAAGACAGCCTGTTCTATAAATGAGTTCAGGAAAAAAGAGAGATACTGATATATACATGCTCTAGTTATCCTATCTACATGTTTACCCCACATTTACGTCTGTCTGACATAGGATTGGCTTTTTTTTTTTTCATACTTCACAAGGATAGCTGAAAAGTTTAGATTTATTTAGCTTCCTCTCCCTCCCATGACCCTCCCAAGCCTTGGCAAATGTTATCCCTGTTTGAAACTGCTCCAGTTGCCCCCCAGGGTCACCATCACTGGACACAGCCAGCCCTGCTGAGCCACAGCTCACTCACAGCCCGGGACAGTGCTGGGGCTGGCATGGATGGAGCCCAGATCATCCAAACTGAGCTAAATATGGGACTCCCTGTGGCCAAACTAAGGAAAGAAAGGTAGTGATGGACTGCAAGAACTCTGTTGGCAGTGAAACCTCTCCCCTAACATTTATTACCTGCACTGGTTGTGCTGAAACAAAGAATGAGACCCTGAGAGGCAGACAACACCCATCGAGGGGGTAATGAATCAAATCTGGTGTAGCACACGCGGGTGGGGAGAGGTTTCCCTGCTGGCAGCTACAGCAGGAATTTGTCCCTCCTCACTTCCACCATCCTGCCAAGGGCTGAGCTGCAGCCTGCAGACATCTCTGCGGTCCTTGGGAGGGCTGCAGGGTGGCCTAGGAACAGCTGGCTCACCCACAGCTAAAAATAATCAGCCTCTTCCTATATGGGATAGGAATCGTAGGAAACACATTGTCAGGTTCAGGGAAGGGCTAATGGCCATTTCCCCAAATCCATTTGTCTTTTGGCACTAGGCCGTGCAACCTTTACTCATCCTGGGACAGGACTTTGCTCCTTCAGGACTTCCACTGGCAATAATGTCACTTTTCCTGGATTGAAAAGGAGCAGGGAGGAGCAGAAGGATGGGAGAGGTTAGAGGAGCTCTGCAGAAAAGCCAAGGCTGCATCACCAGGAATTGAATGCCACAATTAACATGAACAAAAGCAAAGCCAGGAGAAGGGAGAGTGTCGTACAGATCTAAGGGGAAAAGACAGGAGCTCTCACAGAGGGGTTTTGTTTTTAGAGGAAACATTTCAGAGCTATAAGGGGTGAGCAGGCGGCACCAGGATAACATTTGCCAAGGCTTGGGACAGTCATGGGAGGGAGAGGAAGCTAAATAAATCTAAACTTTCCAGCGATCCTTGTGAAGTATGAAAAAAAAAAGAAAGCAAATCCTATGACAGACAGATGTAAATGTGGGGTAAACATGTAAATAGGATAACTAGACCTTGTATATATCAGTATCTCTCTTTTTTCCTAAATTCATTTATACAACGGACTGTATTTATGTTTCACAATACTTCCCATCAAAATCACCTGAGAGGATACCGGAGTTGACTGACACCTTATTTCTCTGTGTTTGCATTTTTTTGCCATGCAGGGCATAATCTGGTTCTTAGGGAGTTAATGCACCTGCCATGCCGGTGCTGACAAGCAGTTTTTCAGAGGAACATGGAATTTTATTTATTTATTTATTTATTTATTTATCTAAGGAGCCCTTAAGATTGCACTCAGGAGACTTCTTGAGCACTGCCAATAACTAGCAGGTACCAACACATGTACATTTTTGACTGCACCATGATTGATGGTGCTTATTTGTGGCTTGCTGCCTAAACCTCTCCTTTTCCTTCGCTTTCTGACTGTCTCTCTCAGTCCAGCTATTTCAGTGTGTGGGTTCTGTTGGGTTTTTTTTAAATAATAAAGACACTTTAGCCATTTGAGGAAGGGGGAGAAATGGGGGAGGAATGATTTATCTGGTGCCGCTGTTGTCTTTGAGCTGCTCTATTCCGTGGAGATTTTCCGAGCAGCGAGTGGTCAGGGGAGAGAAATTGTGAGCTACGGGCGAGGAGGGCTTTGGAACTGGGGACACAAAGTGGGAGCAGCCTGCAGGAGCAGTAGTGGAGGGGAAAGTCCTCTTGAGTCCTGTCCTGCTCCTAGAGCCCACACCAAACTTCTCTCTCCAGAGCTGGGACCCAGAGCTACTTCCCACGGGCAAAAAGATCAGTCTTCATTTCTCCACCCTTCCTTCCTCATCTCCACCTCCTGGAAGCAGGATGAGAAGTCCATATAGGAGACATGAGGTTCTAAAGCCAGCAGAAACCTGTAAAATTTACTCAGTTCAACATTTGCTTGCCTGCCCATCCTTCACAAAACTCCATCCTACAGGCTCAACAGCAAACCCAGACAGAGCCCTGAGCTGGATGCTGTTCTTCCCTCAACCCCACAGATGACTAATTGCTTTTATCACTTTTCCTAAGCCCCTTTACACCTGCACAGCACATTGGGGAGAGGCAGAGCGGTGTTTTCCATTTCCCTCGCACTCGGGTTAACCGGCTACTTGCCGTTCAAAGGGAGAAAATTGATCTGATGAAAGCTTAAACATGAACTGCCTGGCAACAAGACAGAAGCAGCAATAGGTCTATGAGAAGATCCCTCTGAATGCAGCCAGAATTCCTGTGTTGCTCCGTACGGGAGTGATTCACACCGGAGAGGGTGCATGGCACAGCCCTCACACCAAACCTGAGGAGCTGCAAACCAAGACCCAGAGCCTCCAGAGCCTGGGGAAGCTCAAAGCTCCTGACACCTCATCCACAACCGAGCCTGTGAGGAAATCCAAAGCCAAATGAGCTCCAGGGGTGCCTGTTTCTGGCCCTTTTTCCAAAGCCCTCCCCGTGTGCACGTGTGGCACACGTGGGCTGCACACTGAGCTCCGACACGGGCTGAGGCAGCTGGGCTGGGGTCTGCACCTGGGTTGGTTTCACCCTGAGCAGCAAATGGTGGTGGAGGGCTCCCTGGGGGAGATCAAGGTGTGGGGTTCAAGGGTGTGTCAGCTGAGAAATGGGAAAATACAAACACCTCCTTATTCAGGTTATAGCTAAATTCAGCCTTGAATAACTGCCCTCTCCTTGGGGCTGGAGGAGCACTGCAGGCCAGGTCTGAAGGGAAAAGGTGAAACAGAGGTGATTTCCCACCTCATTGACTTTAAAGAGGCTCTGGGATTTCAGGACTGAAAGGCAGCTATGGGCTGAGGAAAGGGAAAGCACAGCCCAGCGTCTCCAGCAGTGAGCTGAGCCCCACTGGCTCTAACAGCAATGATCCCAGGGCAGAGGAGAGCTGCAGAGGGCACATCAGACTGCTGGGTGGGTGTAAATGGGTTCAAACCTAGAAAAGAGTCTCTTCCCACAGCTTTGTAAGGCAGGGGTGACTCCAGGGCAAGCACAGGGCCTCTCACCCAGGCTGGTGGACAAGCAAACCACCAAGTTACATGCCACAAAAACCCAACCAGCAGCATCAAAGAAGCTCCCCAGCCTCCCTCAGCCTTCTGGTCCATGCACCAGCTGCTCAGAAGAAACCAACATCATCCCCTGAATGCCCAGAGCTGCTTTTCTCCAGCCCAGCAGCACTGCAGCTTCAGCTGATGAGTTGGTTCAATCCCACAAAAACTCTAGCCATCCCCCCAGATAAAGCCATTGAATTCCCTCAGGAAAAGTTCCTGCCCACCACCTCAGGTGCCTGCATTAACACTGGACATCCCCTGCTGAGGGTCATACCGAAAACTCCCATACCTAAAACACCATCCCAGGTGCCTGACCTTCCCAAAACCACTCAAAAATTGGGTATCCCGTGGGTAAGACAGTTTTTGCTCTTGCACCCACCAAGAGCAGGTGGTGCTGTGGTGCTGCTGAGTCTGTGCATGTGCCTGCACCAGATTGTAAAATTCCCCTTAAATCTGAGGTGGGTGCCTGCAAAATGGTCAAACAGTACCATCTGCAGGGTGCAGCAGAGGTTGCAGTGGGTGCTGGTGGCCAGGAACACTCTGACTGCAGCCCAAGTGGGCTCTGGTGGCCTCCAGCTCTCCCAGCTGAGGCACCCACTGCCTTCACTCCCTTCAAAACAGATTAATGGGAAGGGCATTTAAAAACAAAGCAAAGCTAAAACAAGGACAAAGCAGTCTTTAGAACTTGCAAAAAGTTCCAATCTGGAGGAAGGGAAGCCCAAACACACACAGCAGGGCAGGGAGCAGGTGGCTGCTGGCTGAGCCCATGCTGCAGGAGTCACCCCAAATCTCCCCCTGGGGCATGGAGATGTCCCCAGCACTCTGGGGGGACACAGCTGACAGCAAAGCTGTGCTGGGGCTCAGCAAAAGGAGCTCTGAGCCCAGAGAACTTACTGGACATGAGCATGGGATCTGAAGTCTTGTGCCCATGATAACAACAAGAACGGAGATTTTTCAGAAACCAAAGGTGACACTCAGATGTTTGAGCTGTGACCAGTTCATCTGGGCTGCAAACCATTCACAGAGGACTCCTAGACTTCCTTTAGCTGTTAATTTGTGGTGCTTTCCCTAAAACCACCACCACAGCGAACCTAACTAGCTGCAGCCGCAGCATTTAGTGCACACGATGGCATCTGTGAAAGTGCTGACAGGGACAGCTGACAGCCGCTCCGCAGCGTAATTCACGCCATAACATCATCTCCCAGGCACTTGGGCTTCTCACTGGAAAATTATGCCATGCTTTTCTGGAAACCCAGTGCCAGATTATTGATAAACAGCCTGAACCAACTAATGGGACCTCCCCATTTTCCCTCCGCCAAAAGTGAATTTAGCTTCACTTTTAATTTTTTTATTATTATTATTATTATTTTATTATTATTATTCTGTAAGCTCTGTTTGTACACACCTCACATCATGGTTTAACTGGGCAGGAGGCAAAACACCCCACTGCTGGCTCCTCACTTCTCCCAGTGGGATGGGGGAGAGAACCAGAATAAGGCTAAAACTTGCAGATACACACAGAGATAGTTTAACAGGACAAGAAGGAGAAAATAATAATAATGTTAAAAGAATATACAAACAGGTGCTGCACAGTGTGGTTTCTCACTGCTCCCTGACTGGTGCCCAGACAGTCCCTGAGCTGTGGCTGCTGCCCCTGGCCACCTCACCTGGTTTATAGACTGACCATGAAGCCTCTTTGGCCAGCTGGGGCCACGTGCCCAGCCTGTGTCCCCTCACTGTCAGGGCAGCATGAGATGCTAAAAGGTCCTTGACTTAGTGGGAGCGTCACTCAGCAACAACTGAGCCATCAACATTGCTCTCATCCTGAATCTGAAACCAGCGCTGCACCAGATCCTACACAGGAAATTGGCTCTCTCCCTCCCAAAACCAGGACACCATGGTAAAAGTCAGTGAATTCTTCAGCTGTAAGAAATGTGTTTATTTTATCATCCACCTCTGTCTTCCCAGGTGAGTAACTCCCTTTCTGTAACATTCCTCTGACTCCAGCCCTTTTGGATTTCTGTCCTGAGCGGTTTTATTTGCTAAACCTTACACCAAGCCACAGCAGCAAAAAATTCTAACACTCAATAAACTCTTTTTAGTTTCTTTCACAACATAAAAAAACACCTAGAGGTCAGATGCAAACAGTGATCCACCTCTTTATTGAATAGATCAACGCGAGATATTCCTTACATGAAATATTTCACTTTATCTACCCTGCAGCCTCTTTGAGGCAGGGACCATCCAGCTGTAAAACACAAGTGTTATTCCCAGCTGAAGTTCATAAGCACCACTGATCTCCCAAAATCAAGCACTATATAGGATTTGCCACAGCAAATCAGACTCTGTCTCACTAGATTTTAAATCCAATACAGGTGACAAAAAAGTCCACAATACACAGAAAGTATTCAAAGCCCGGGCTCTGCTACCAGGTAGCCAGACTGGATTAGTCCCAGCTGCACCTGGCACCTACCATCAAGGAGGCAGAGTGAAGCCCAGGTGCTGTAAAGCCACCAGACATCAGAGGACACCAGTGCTGCAGGAGCCAGCTTCTTGTCCAGCTGGAAACTCAGTGCTGGGATTAACCTTGCTACAGGGAATAAAGCTATAGATAAGATAGTGGTCAAAAAGTCACCTGCCAGTTCCATTAAAAAATACAGTAAAAAATTAAAAATAAGCTGTAGCCTTTGTCACATGGACATGTTTCTCTATACTCTTTAGCTCATATGCACAAGGACAAATCTTTCCAGCTCTATCACTGCTCAAACACAGTCACAGTGTTGAAAAGGCATCGTGATCTCACACTTTGCTCAATATAGGCTGAGTTTCAGTGTGCAATCAGTCACCAGAAACCTCGAGGATGGCTGGAACTTTGGCTTTACCTGCCATTCTCCTCCCTCTGGGGTTGCATCCTATGTCTGTAAAGGGTAAGAGCAACAGATTCTCTTGAGCAGAGTGTGTCTGCTCGAGGCTGGTTGGGGAGAGCAGGAGTGCGGATGTGTTGGCTGGGACAGCTCAAAATCCATCCATGGGGTCCAAAACTCAGACTAAACAACATGTGAGAGCAGAGATGGGCCAAAAGGGGAAGGAAAAAACAGCTTATCCTGGGATAAACTGGGATATCCCAAACACTGACCTACCCAGAGTATTTCATCTCTGTGCCTACAAAAGGACCAGCACCTCCAGCAGTGGGGTCCTTGTCAGACCCAAACCAGTTCACATTTCCTTTTACTAAACCTCCCAGAAACAGCAAAGGGCATCCCCCCAGAGCATCGTGCCAGGGTTTCTGAGAGCACTCGTCACGGGAACTGTCTCCTTGTGTACTCTGGGAAATCATGCACCAGAGCCAGGAAACAAAGAAAAATGGATGTCTAATTCACCCACAAATGAATAGACTTCTCCTCCTCCTGTAGCTTTGTACCGAAGTCTGCTTCAGTGTCAGATTGGTAGGTTGGATGCACTTAAGTTTAACTCTTTCTGGTAAATGTGTATTTTTGATGTCCGTAGGAAGGAGGTTATCTTGAAACAGGATTAGTATAGGTTTAACTACAACTTCAAGTTTTATCTGTAAAAGAAGGCTTTGCAAAAGCAGAGAAGGGCCCATTTTAAAGCTGCGAATCAAGCCTAAATGCACTTTCTAGGGGCACCTTTAATAATATAAGAGGGAATTATCATGATCAGTTGAGGCTGACTATAAATCTCTATTCCCAAAGAAAAAGTCAGCCCCAGTGCTCCCTACCCCTCCTGCTCAGTGATTAAGGCAAAACCTCAGCTTTCTGTGTCCTGATCAGCTCTGCTTTCAAGATTTCCCTGATCCCAGAACAGGAATCAGCAGTGGAGGGAGCAAGGAGCACCCCTGTACCTCCCTGTCCCAATTACACAACAGGACTTGTGGGAGGTTTTAAAATCCACCGCAAATCTACCCGTGCTCACTTCACAAAAGCAAATGCAATCTAAAAACACTGCAAAGCAGATGAAAATCACAATACAAAACAATAAGGGGGGTTTAATGTTATAAACACACCCAAAACCTGAGGTATGGGCATTTCCCTTCAACGGGGCTGCAGCAGGACCTGTCCTTTGCCATCTGTCACTGCCAGTGAAACATCAACCAGCCCACCTGGGGCTCCCCCAGCCCTTGAGCCAGAGCTGCTGAAGTCAAACAATGCGCTGAAAAGTGGGCAAGGACTTTCCCCCCACCCACAACCCACCAAGAGCTGCTCCTGGGAAGGAGCATGTGTTCAGTGCTGACTTTTGTGGGTTTGTCTTCAATCAGTTCATGTTATTTTGACACAGTTTGCCTCTCGCTGCCGAAAGTGACAGCTCCCTATATTGACACTGCATAGTATATTTATTCTAGTTTAGCACAATCTCTGGGCCGTGGCATTTAAAGCTACAGCCCGTGTTCAATCTGTATCAGTTTAACATGCCAGCACCATATGGTTTTCTATAATCAGCTGCAGCATTGTACTTCAAACCCACTGCTGCATTTATAATATTATTGTATGCTGCACAAACACCAATATTTAGAAAGAAAAATGTCCTTTTTATTGGACTCCTGCTGATACCCCAGCTGTTAGCCAAAGCACGCAAAGAGTTTCTCTTTTTTTTGCATGCAGGGGAAAAAAAAGAGCCCAAAGGGTTTTTTAAAAATCTTACATCTGAAAGGTACATTTTGTCCTGCCCCAGTAGGTCTGTAGGACTGAGTTAAAATGTGGGTTTTTATTAGATGAATTGCATCATTAAATTACATTATAAAAACTAAAAATGCACCATTAATTTTCAAAAACAATAGTAAATACATCTCATTTCTGATACATGATTCTGCATTTAATTTTTGCCCTGGGCCACATTTCTCTAACAGGCTCACTGTCTTCCATTATGCAGACTACACAAATGGAGCTAAATTGCTGGAGTTGGGGGGAAGGAGATATTGGTCAAATGTCTAATGTGAAAATAAATGAATTTCTAATCAGCTGTTGCAAAAAGAAAAATTACTTTTTGATCTCGGCTCAGCCAAGCAAGAATCTACCTAGCTGGGGTAATAAGTTCCAATGGAATTGTGTAGGATGCAAAGAGAGACAAAAGGCTGGACAGACAGACAGCCATGGCAGTAAATTAGGTTCGTGCAGTCAGTTCTGTATGAGCAGCATTTCTTAATTAAATGCAAAGAAGTTCCCCCAAACTGGAGCCTCATTGCTGCAGGGTCTTCACCAGCAGTGCTCTCCAAGCATCCGTGGATCTCTCCGGGTGGGAAGGAGGGGAAGGGAATGTTGGAGGCAGTGTGTCTGTCTGCACAGCCATGGTGGAAGCAGCACAGAAACACCCCCAAAACTCCTACACGAGCCAGGAATGGTTGAGCCAGACCTTGCAGAAGGTGCCACGAGCCTGGCAGAGGCCAAGGACGTGCCTGTGCCCGGGGGCTGCAGTTGGCTCTGATGCCACTTTTGTCCCTGCTGGAAAAGCTCCCTGCCAGCCAAGCAGGAGCGAGCTCCAAACCAGCCCACAGCACAGAGCTATAAACATCTGCTGGCCAAAAATGCCCTTGGAATGGGTTCTGCACCCCAAAGTGCACCAGATCAGGGCATGAGCTGCTCCCAGAGCCACCTGGATGGCCCCATCAGTCTCCTGTCCTGGTGCAAGCTCAGGAGGCGACGTCCCCACCCCAAAGGGCCATGTTTGCATTCCCAGGGAATGCAGAGCAGCAGGAGAGGAGCTGCACAGCCAGGCTCCCAAAGCTGACACCCACACCAGCCACAGCTCAGGGGATTTTTCCTCCAGATGAGTCCCATGGTCTAAATACCCTTAGTGGCTGCAGTCACACGCCTGAGGAACATTTTGCATTTCACTTGGTTTGAAGGAATTCAGGTCAGACACTCAGAGATGTGAAAGCAAACCAAAATCACAGAATGGTTTGGGCTGGAAGGGACCTTAAAGACCATCTAGTTCCAACCCCTGTAAGTGGAGATAGCCAAGAGTTTTGCTTCAGAAGTGCCTCTCTGATCCAAAACACTCCTCAATTTTAAGGGGCACCCAGAAAGCCCTTAGCTGCCAACACCTCTGAGCAACCAAACACAGAGGAGAGAACACTGAAAGCATGGAGAAATGGAGAATTTTATTCCTTCAGAAGACAGGCAAGGAAGACTTGAGTACCAGTTTTGTACAGCCAAATCCATCAGAAATGTTTTATGAGTCATATTTCTCTGCCTCCACCTACCACTATTAAAAATTATTGTGTTTTTTTATGGTAGGAATGAAACCCACCCAGTAAAACTGATAAAAGCTGTGGTGATCAGGACTATAACTACAGTATAATGTAAAAATATTATAAGCTAGTTATGGCTCAGTATCATTTTACACATAGAGAGGTTGAATCCTGCTTTTTGTAGGAAAGGCACAGAATAACTGCACAGAATCAGAGTACTCTATATTTAACTGCTGTAAATAGTTTATTATTTATATTATTAATAATTTTTATTAAAGTAATGATGAAGGGCCAATGCAGAACGAGCAAAAAATCCTCTTTTGGTCTCAACAGAGAGGCCAAGCTGCATGGGAGGAGGGAAGGGAGCACTTGGATCAAGCACCGATGCAGCCCATGGTGTTTCTAACATTTTGTGTTGTTTTTATGGAGCTGGGATAGATAAAATATTAAGGGAATCCCAGGAAAAGAAAATGAGAACCAGAAACAGAAGATAAGAAAAGGGTGTGTATGGAAAATCTAAAGAGATCTTCTGCTGGGTTTTTTTAGTGAATAGTTAGTGTTAATAGAAACACCCATTTGTCCACAAGTCAGGTGTTCCTGGGAGCCCTCTCTCCCCCCTCAGTGTGATTAGAGATGGTTCCTCACCCTCTTAAGTTAACAACCATCTCCTGCTCTCCATCCCCCCACGATGCCAGGCAGCAGCACGATGCACCATCCTTACAATCTGCTAATGGATGAAAAATATTTACCACATTGCCCTCAGGTAACCTTGTCAAACCGCGGCAGGAGCCACATTGCTCCGCACAGCCCCCTTTGAAAACTCCTGTGCCAAATTAATTAACAAGCAACAATCCTACAGAAGCCAGTGGTGGGAGCGGAACAGTGCAGAAATGCGTGTGCTTGCCCTGTGAAAATGGTCAGGGTTGAAGGAAAGAAGCCTTTTCTGCACCTGGGTGAGAAATCTTTAAAAAGAAAGAAAAAGTAACATAGCAGAGCTTCCCAGCCCTGGCAGGCAGGGAGCAAGGAGGGAAGGAGCTGCTGCTCCTCTGTCCAGAGAGCCTTCCCTGGCTGTCGGCTCCACTCACTGCTTTAATAAATAAGTTCAGGATTTTAAATCATGGGCTACTTCCTCTAAAATTCAGAGAAGTAGAAACCAATGCTTTTGCCCCAAAATGCTCAACAGAACTCTGGAGCGGCCTGCCCTGAGCACCAGAACCAGCCAGACCTCCAGTCCCAGGGGGTTGTGACACCCCAAAGTTTTACCTTTATCTAAACTTCCTGCATGACAGTATGACCAACTTAAACATTTTTGATCCTAAAAGCTCTGTTTTAGCCTTATCTTATCCTTTTACGTTCATCACAACCATTTGCAACACAAATTTTTTTCATCTTTTTGACATAGAGGGCTTTGCATTCTTGTAGCCTTGCTGGACTTTTATCAATCTGCTCCCTTTTCATTTTTATTTTTTTTAATCATAAATAAATTAATATTGCCATTTCCTTTTATGCAAGCTGGTAATAGCAATAATTATGGACAGATTTTTACTGAAACAAAAAGCTACTTTTCTTTTCTTGGAATACACAAACCCTTTCCACCAGGAACATAACACTGCTGCACACTCAAACAACCCAAACCCCACTGGGTCACTGGCCCCTTGCACGAGGCAGAGCTCCTCATTGCAGGCATTGTTTGTCCATGGAAGGGGTTGCAGAGCTTTCCAGCTCATATTTGAACAGATCCCAAAACCCCATGTCACTGCTGCACTTTAGGATTTTTGTTAATGCAGTGTTACTCTACACATGCAGCTGATTCCACATCCATCTCCTGATCAGCAGGCTCTAGATCACTGGAGAGATTTTTTTAAAGCAGACTGTCTGTTTTTAGAGTGCATATTAATTACCCTTAAGCAGGTGCAAAATCAACCTGTTCATTATTGTTTCTTCGAATCCTTAATGGTAGTTGCAAGGATATAAATCCAGTTAATGCAATAAAAGGATTTATTGTCATCTAAATTTACACCAACAGTTTAATCATAACACCTTTCCATCTGACAGACTTCCTCGGGAACAATTTGCCCCACAATTTGTCAGCGAGAAAATGGCCTTGTATAAATGCTGGGAGAAAATAAATGCTAATACATGGCACAGTCTTTCATCCTTCTAATTGCCCAGGGAGTTTACGGGAGACAGACTTATTTACTCACTGTAGGAAGTGTGTTGTAATAAATTATCACTATTACGAGCCTAAATAAGTCCCTGACAGTGACAGAAGCAGAGGTGGAAGGGAAGCGAGGGGAGGTGTCGGCATGCAGAAACCATCCCTGCTGGTGAGGGGGTGTGTGACCACCAACATCCACTGCACAGCCACTGCACATCGTGCTGGTGAGGTGTGGCTTCAAAGTCCCCGAGGGTGCAGAGGCTGGCTGAGAGAATTCAGGCAGACGAACCCAAAATGGCAAAAAGGGAAAGTTTATTTACAAGAAAGGCCTTTTATATCCATTCATATTCTAGCAACTATTGGTCAGCAAAGAATCCACCTCCTAAAACCATTGGTCATAACTAAATGACACCTAATACCAAACACAGAGATTAAGAAAGTAAAAGAATGCAGTTTATCTCTACTCTCCGTGAGAAAGAACAGAAAGGTTCTAAATCAGTGCAACCATAGTGAGGGGCTGTGTGACCACCAACATCCACTGCACAGCCACTGCACACCATGCTGGCAGCTGCAGAGCGAGGGATTCACAGTCAGGATCCATCCAGGAGCCCTGGAGGATATTCCTTGCATTTCAAAGGGACTCTCACAAGCTGTAACATGAGCATCCTCCTTGCTCACTTGCTGAAGGGTTCCTGGCTCTCTCTGCCAGCCAGACCCATCCTGGCAGCTCCCACCCCTGGCATTGCCTTCAGCCCAGCCTGGAGCTCTCAGGGACGAGGTGAATGCCACCCTCTGCTCAGCTTCACCTCCACCAGTGCCCCTCTGCAGCATCCTCCTCCTTCCCACTGGGGCAGGGCAGGGATGGGAGGGGATCTCCTTGGGGTGGGAGCCTCCAGAGCTGAGCCTGGCTCACCACCGCTGCAGCTTTTGGGAATTAGAGCCTCTCCACATGGACCCAGATATGTGTATGAGCTGCTCAGCTCTACCAGAGAGTGTCCCGAGCAGTTTATCTGCCCCAGCCCCTGCAGCCACTCGTGAGCTCTCTCAGAGGACACCCACTGCCCATCAATAGCAGCAGGGAGGTGAGGGAAGCAGCAGAAACAAGCAAAGACAAACTCCATGTTCCCATCCCAGACACCTCCTCCTGGGGTCCCTAATAAATGCCAAGGACCCCACGCCTGTCCTTGAAATGAGATTTGCCTATTGCCATAACAACAGACCAGTGTTGCCACAACTCAGACAAGCTTTAGGTATTCCCCTCCCTTATTATTATTTCTTTTTTTCTCTCCTTTTCTTTTTTTCTTCTTTTCCTGTGTCCCTCTCTACAAAGACTCCCTCATTTCTCTGAAACAAATTGCCCGCAGCTTGCTTTCCCATACATCACAGAGTGGGGACCAGGCCTTATCAACGCTGCTCTGCTTTTCCCATCTATTACCCGGTTTGTTTGCACTTTTATCCCATCGTCCTTGCACAAGGGAGAAAACATCCATCATCCATACATCTGCCAGCTGTCACGGGGCTGTCAGCACAGTGACAGCCAACATGACAAAACTGTTGTAACGTTGCACCAGCGCTGGGGCTGAGTTGAGATTAAACAGGCGGAAGAAAAAAAAATAAATGAGAAAAAAAAAATTTTAAAGTAGATTTAGCTACAGAGAGTAAAAGCAAAAAATTAAGAGCTGCACTTTGTGCAAAGAGAAGAGGGGAGTGAGGAGAAGGCAGCAAAGAGGGAGGTGAGTGAGTGAGTAGCAGAGCGAGGTTTGTTTTAAAAGGGATTTCAGAAAGCTGGTACAACACGGAGAAGCTGCAGTGTGTGTTTGTCACCTGGCTCAGAGGAGCTCCTGAAACACAAATGGGGCACACAGCACTTCTCCCTGTGCTGTCAAGAGGCACAAATCTCCTGCAGCAATGTGCCCCACTCAGGGGGTCAGTGCTGGACCCCAGGTGACACAGGAGGGACACGGCCACCCCCACACAGCAACCTACGAGGCTGGGGATCTTTGCTGTGGCTTTGGTTTGCCTCTCAAGCACTTTGAGCAGAGCTGCAGGTCCTTCCTTTCTGCAAAATCCTTCCTCACAATTCACTGTGCAGAGCCTTTCCCAAAGCTCTGGGCCAGACGGTGGCAAAGCTGTGACCCAAACCCTAAGGAAAACATTTTTTATCAAAACATTCAATGCCTTTAGCATGACTACAGCCCCAGTGACATGAAAATGCTTTAGAGAGTTGGAGTCAACTCCCTCCTGGTCAGAGGACCAGCTAAACTGGCATAAAACCTTTGCCCCAATACAGCCATACCTTGAATTTCATAACTCCTGTCCAGGAGTTATGGATCTCTCCCTGCTTTAAACTCCTGGAGGGATCAAGACGTGCTGAGCACATCTACTCATCCACTCCTCTCTCGATTGTGCCTTGTTCTCCCCATGCTTTTCCTCACCACCATTCAAAATCGGAAATGCTTCACCTCTGTCACCCCTTTGGCCACAACAGAAACCAATTATAAATCCTCTCGTGCTAAAGTGAAGAGGAAAATCACCATCCAGGGCTGATCCTCAGGATGTTAAAACATCTTCCCCTGAAGCACTCAGATGGCAGCGTGTCAGACACAGAGCAGCACTGCTGTGCTCTGAGCAGGGAGAACGCACAGCACTCCTAAAATCAGACAGGAAAAGCCAGTTTGAGTTCAAACTTGTAGATATTTCTTTGCAGGTGATATAAAAAGAGAGCTGGAAAACTTGCCCCATGTTTATCTTCAAGTGGTTGATTCCGAATATACAGTCTGAAGTCAATGGTCTGGAGAATATTAATTGAACAAATAGAGATTTTTAGCTTGCACTTACTTTTCAGGGAGTTTTGTTTTGCAACCAAAGCACCATTCACTCAGGGATGTGCCTTTACTGGCTGCATTTTTTTCAGAACTTCTGAGTGGAAGGTGTTGGACCAGGCTTTAACCCACTCTTGATGCCAACGCACGAGAGTTGCTGCTGTAGCCTCCCAAATCTGCAGCACGTGAAGCCAAGCCCACCTGGGAGCAGCACCACATTCCCTCAGGAAGGATTTTTTTGGTGCAAAAATCAGTAATCAACCTGGGCTTCTCCAGCTGGGAAAGGGATGGCCAGGCAAGACAAGGGTAGGAATCTTTAAGCTCCTGGGTGTCCCTGGGCAGGTAAAGGGGCGGTGACAGAGCACAGCTCCTGACAAAGTTCAGAGTGGGGCAGCAGGAGAAGGGAGACAGAAGCCAAGAAAAGAGTCTAAAATTTGGAAAAAGGAGAGTTTCTTCCCCCCGTCACACCACGTGTTCCAGAGGGGAAGTCATGAATGTACATATCTTCAACTCAATAAATTCACAGAGGGAAAAATCCATCAAGGGCCATTAACAAATGTGTTCCCTTTGGCTCACAAGTTCCTGTATAATAGATTGCTGGAAGGATATATTGAGGGAAATATGTGCATAGACAATTATGCCATTCCACTTCCAGCCACAGTGGACCACAGGTCTGAGACAGAGCAGCCATTTTTATATCATTTTTCAAATTTCTTATTTCTATTTTTTTTAATTTCTTAGAAACAAAAATTATTCAATTTGATCTAAAAACAATCTTTCTTCCAATTCACAAGTCAAATATTTAATCTAAATACCTCTAGAGCCTTTAAAAATATTAATATGTGAATAAAAAAGGAAAAGTAAAAAATTAGTAGATCACTCAAGGCTGTAAAGTCCACATCAGAAGTGGGGTGAGAGCTTGCTCACCTGCCCTGTCAGATTCACAGTTAAGAAAGCTCTTGTTCAATGTGTCCATCTAAGCAAGAACATTTCAACTTTTACTTTGTTATATTCAGGGATATGCAAAGTGGACCAAGAAAATCCATTGAGAACAAAAATCTTATTTATCTTTTAAAAGAAAAGTTAATAGTTTTTATCACACCACAACTCAGAGTTTATTTAAATTTTGGAAACCATAACAAAACTATGGAAACATCAAGAAAGTTTAGGGATAAGAAAAGAACCTGGATGAGCTCTTTGCCCATGTTCTGCTGCCACCACGTCCTTTGGGCCGTGATGGCCAAACCCAGCCAAGCACTGCCGAAATTCAGCTCACAATTCAGGGTTTCCTCCAGGTTCCCTCTGCTTTGGGACTACAACTAACCACAGTTTAGCCAAGGTGGTACCTGACACTGCAACTCTGCAGGAAATAAGGATTGTTATGGTTAAGAAAGCATGGAAAAGCTTGTGTGTTCCTTTCCCCAACTACTTTAGTGTTTCTGCTAAATAAAAATCCATTTTTATTCTTAAGGGAGCTGAGCGGAGAGATGTTGTTTTACGTCCTGCTTTTTGCCAGTGATGATGTATGTCCCTTTTACAAACTTATCTCTGGGTTTTTGCTCAGTTTATAAGCCAGGAGCAATCTTTCTTTCCTAAAGCTTCCTTCTCTCACAGTCTGGAGGAACCTTGAGATTTCCTGCCAGTGATTTAAAGGGCTATAATACTCGCTGGCTAGATTTGTTTTAGTGTCCATAAAACTCAAAAATTTCATAAAACAATTGGTGAAAATAAAATTACCAAAAAATGATGTACTGCCAGCAGACTGTATAATAGTTACGGGGGAAATGGAGAATATGATTCACTGGGGTATAAAAATGACAATGTATTTATTGCAGCGCAGTGACAAGAAACTAATTTGTCCCTTTTACTTTTCAGACAGGACTTGAATTCCGATTTTTCTCCTTTCCCTCTGCTGTGGCAATGTGTGCATTGGCTGGAGGGACAGTGACAGCTGTGGCCACAATGCCAACGAAGTTACTGTGTCTTTGCGGGAAGAAATGGCAAGAGGAGTTTCTCTCTAGCGCTAAATGCTCACAAAAACTGCAGAAATATCAACTACAAGTAAACACCTTCGGCTACAATTTATTTAACCCAGAAATTGGTCTATTTGTGTGGCTGAAAGAGAGTTAATTCTCCCAAATCTATTTTCTCTTCTTTAGGTCAAACCACTCCCATGGCCCAGATGTTTTCCTCCTTAGGCTTCTCCAGAAGCTCACAGGAAAACAAATCAGATTTCTTAAAAAAAAAAAAAAAAAAAAAAAAAAAAAGTCCAGAGTGAAGACACAAGCAGCAGGTCAGGGGTTTGGCTTGAGGAACTACAGCTTTTCCTCACCTAAATAGTGCAAAATTCACCTCCTTCCCATCCTGCAACCCTTGGACAGTTTGCCCCTTTTTTCTCCAGCTGCGTGCTTGGGATGGGGAGCTGGAAAACCTCGTTAAAACACAGATTCCAAATTAGATCTGGAAGTTGGGTTTATGGGTGAAGTGGGGTTTATTCCCTGCAAAAACGAAACTATGCAACTTGAAGCATAAAGGAATGAAAATATGTATTTGGTGTTTCCAAAGGAAAAATTCTTGGGGGAATGGGTACACAACAAAATTCAAACACTGCTACAGAAAATTCAACACCAGGAAGTGGCGATCCCTGGCACAACCAAATAAAATGTACAGGGCACCTCATCTTCAACTTCTTTTTTGGGGGGTATTTTGGGGTGTCTCTCTTGTTTCAGCTGTACTACCTAACATAAGCAAACTTTAAAAAATCAGGTTGTGGAGAGCAGAGAAGTTCCCTCAAACCTTGGGCTGCAGGGACAGGCTCTGCCCGTGCCCCAGAAGGATTATTTATGTCTAAATATCCCTTTCCTATTGATCACGGAGGTGAGCACAATGGCTCTGGTCTAAGTCCCTTTGACACTTCAACTCTCTATCATAAAGTGCTTCTGCTGGCAGCCCCTGCTCTGGAAAGCCCAAAAGAGAACAGGATTGATTCCAGGACTGTATAAATTGGGTTTTATGAGGCAAGCAAGGCAGCTGAACACATTGCCCAGGTCATTGTCCTAAAATGCACCATAAAAGTGCTCTAAATTCTCTCTGTTTTGGGGATGGAATGGAAAGCTCACTTTTTCCCCCAGCTTGCACAGGTCCCTGAAGTTAATAAGTTTCTGTGGATTATAAAACCCCAGAACTGGATTTCAGCACAATTTCAATTTGTCGTTTCATTTCGTGCTGTTAAATATATTTATTTTTATGAGCCCCCTTACTCTCCTCAGTCCCCAAAAATGAAAGGCACATCCTGCCATTTGCTCCTGGCCCATAACACCATAAGTTCTCGTGGGTCCCTCCAAATCGTGCCCAGAGCTCCTGTGAGAGGCTCTGGAGCAGCTGTACCTGGGCTGATTGCAGGCTGAAGGTCTGGGGATAACTCCAAATGTGGGATCATAACCTCAGGAAATCCAATAACTGTCTGACAGCAGCCCTGCCTCTGCAAAAGGCCCTGCACACCAGCCTGAACACACATTATCCTTCAGAAGGTAAAGTATTGCATGATTTTTAGCACTTCTCCAATTTGTATAAAAATCAGTGAGGATGAGGAGGGAATCTCCTGGCATCTCACCCAGGAAAGGCAGAGCACTGCACCCACCTCTTGTCCCCTAAACCGTGTGATTTGGGCTCATTTCAGCATTGCCACGGACAGCAGAGCATCACAGCCAACTCAGCATGGTCAGAGCAGCAGGAAGGGAGGGATCACTCACCCAGTTTGAGAAACGCACTCTGCTGTGCACAGGTTAGGATTATTTAGACAAAAACCTGGTGTTTGGCACTGCACACCAGCTCAGAATCACAGAAAATTAAGATTGGAAAGGAGCTGTTGAGAGCATCAAGGCCAACCTTTAACCCAGCAATTCCAAGTCCATCACTAAACCATGTTAAAAAGCACCACATCCAGAGCTTCTCCCTCTCTACTCAATCCCAGCAGTTCAGGACTTTCTTCCTCACTATTTCTCCTTAAACGAGAGGTGCCAGATTTTCCTCTTAGCAAATTGCTTAGCAGACAGGTTTATTCTGTCATTGTCCTTGAGATTTTATTCATTTATCTGCTAATTTTGATTCTATTTTCCACCACAGTCCTGTGAGAGAAAGAACCTAATTCAGGCTCCTTCCTCAGCTGTAACCTGATCAGAGAGCAGATCACTTGACATGGTTTTGCCAAAAGTGACTTAGAAACTGCGGGGAGGCCAACAGTGTTGGTTTGTGGATAAACTGCCATCAACACTGCCAGTTAGACTTGGTCTAAAATACACGGAGGAACAGACTCAGTTTTTATAATTACAGGAGGCAAGAGTCAAACAGTTGAATATTGCCCACTGAAGATGAGCTCAGGTGAAGCTAAAATCCTCCCAGGTACTCTGCAAACACTACACAACAATTGCTAAAGGCATCTACTGTAAACCAAGCCTCTGGCACTTCCAAATTTTCAATCCTATCATGGCAAAATTCTTATCAATTCTTATCAGCAGTCATACAGGAGCTATTTTGTGACTATTTCTAAGCAAAGGAGAGATTTAGTCACATGTTATTTTGCTTTTCCTCATGGTGTTTAGATGGTTTTGGATTGAGGATTTTGGTTTTAAACTATTACTGAATTCCAGATGAACCCCAATAAAGCTCCTTGTACAAGAGCTTGAAGCACTCAACACTTTGCTGAGATAAGCAACTTGACTTTGGACAATTTTAGAGGTAAATTCACTATTTCTCACAGCTTAAAGCAAATCAGTCTGCGCTAGCATGTCTTGTGCTCTCCCAAACAATAAAAATTAAATTTTAAAGACATTTTTGCAATTCTTAGCAAAGCCAGGAGAGCTGGCTTTAAACCCAGAGCCAGCACTGACTTGTGAGGAGCTCTGGCAGGGCAGCAGTGCTTGTACCCCTGCTCTGCTCAGCCCACACCTGAATCTCTCCTTTCTCTCACTAAAGAAAGTTTCAAAACTACTTTTGGGGTTTTCTTTTTTGCTCTGATGACCAAAGAGAACACTAGTGCAGAGCCAGATGTTATCAAATCAGCATAGGCAGTAGACATACACAGTTTCTGTATCTCAGGGAGGAGCAGGAAATCAAACCTAAAGCATATAAAGGAGGCTATTGCTGAAAATCAGAAGTAGCCCCTGCCTCAGTGAGCTCCAGAGTATCTCACAGTCTGCCACTGTTTTTCTGGAGGGTTTTAGCACTCCCCTGCATGGATTTTTCAGGAAGTATTTTGGGATTCCAGACATATTCCCACAGTCCACGCAGACAGGTAACTCTCCTTGCAGGGAGAGGGGTGAGGGAGGCAGAGCTGACAGTGACCATCCCCAGGCAGTCACTGAGCCCTGTGTGACACAGGAGCTCACTGCACCCACCTGAATCGATGTGGGCAGACAAAGCAGCCCAGGCAGGTGACACCTCCATTCCCTGCCTCAAATCCCCTCTGCTCCCTGCTGGCTCAAAGCACCACACAGAAATCCCGAGCAGAGTGGTCCATGGTGGGTGCTCTGCACACAGGGATGCAATCCCCACACTGCTCCAGCCCTTGGCTGCCCTTTCCTCCTCCCTCCTCTCCCCTCCGAGAAGCTTCTTCTCAGATGTTATTGTATTTGCGCCATTAATGTCACCATCTGAGCTCCTCAACCTGCGCACAGCAGCCCTGAGATGGTGGATTTGTTATCCAAATGCCAGGAGTCTTGTTATCACTAATGAACTTTGGGAAGCAGGAGGACTCGTTCATGGTAGTCTGGGCTTATTTACCCAGCTGGCATCTTTTAACCACTGGAAAATGTTACCTCTTTAAACCACGTAGCCCCAGATATGTGTGTCTGCTTAAACCTGCTAACTCTGCTGACAGAACCCGTGGTGACCCTGCCCCAGCACAGCTGATGACTTTCAGATATTAAACACAATCCATTTTCTTAGGCTTTGTCCAAAACCACTTTCATGGCCAGAAATCTGACTTATGCCAGTCTAACAAAAGAAAATTTGTGCATTTACACTGGAGATGAATTTCCTAAAAGACCAGGAATACATGCATGTGGACACTGAGATAAGCAAGCCATCCACCTCCGCGTGTTACAAAAATAAATTTATATTTTGATCAGCTAATAATTTATCACATTGAAACTACTTGATTAATTTCTTTCCAGCAGCAAGTCTCACTAATCTACAGATCCCCATCCCACAATACATGAGGCAGCTTTGTGATTGAGCAGGTAAGTGACACACTGGATGTGCCACACAATAAACATTGGCTTTGCTCAAAAACTGTGAACTTAATTCTTTGACTCGCACATGCAAACTATTAGTTTGGGATATGGAATACTCCTGCACACAACTTTAAACTTTATAGAAGAAAAACTTTCATGCCAGCAGGGTTTTATAGTCCCAATTTTCGTGGGAAGTACTTGACAGAGAGGCGTGAACACAGCTGAAACAAATTCACTTAAGATGTTACACACTTCCCTCAGACTGCACATGTGTTTAAGGGTTCTGCTGGGCTAGGGACCAAAAAAACAGTCAGAGAAATCCTTCTTATTCACCCTGAAATTTTGTTTTAGTACTTCTGGCCCATCCACACACAGGCTGAAGTTTCTGACAAAGGTCTGCCATAGCAAAGTTAATATTCACCACAAAATTCTCCCATTTACATGGTGGGGCAAGGCCAGCTGCTGTTGAACAGATAAAAGATGGTGGGAAGTGTCCCATTCCAGCAATACCTCCCAAATTCAGCCTGTTTCTCTTTAGAAACCAAAAACTGTACTTCAGAGATCAAAAACTGGTCTGGCAGTACCACAGATGGCAGGTACCACAACTTTCTCACCAAGTGACAGAAGACAACAGCAGTTCTGGGAACACAGAAAAGTTCACAGAGAAAGTTCTGTGAACAATTAACTGCACCAATTCTGTTTTCTTCACAAGTATTTACACACCAGGAGGCTACTCTGACACAGCAAATCTTCAGCTACCTCAGGTTATCTCCACGAAGTGTAACATGGCTTGACCAAAAAAATAAAATAGAGACAAAAATTAATTTATATAATTTTCATGCCTGAAAGAAAACAAACAAAATCCCAAACCAGAGCAGGTACAGTTAAGACTTTTCAGTTAATAACAGTCAGTTCTTTTTTGACCACAGTTGTCATCCAGCCACCACCACATCCAAACAACTCAAGGTCACATCACCCCTTGACCATCCCTTTAGAGCCCGAGGTGCATTTCCTCAATTCCAGTAGCACAAGTTCCTACAGCCACTTCCAACTGGACATAAATTCACCATGAAAAGTCATTTCCCAGCCCAGTGTTCAGCTGCTTTGGCTTGCACTGGATGTGGAGCAAGTGAAGCAGCACAGGGGGAACACAGTTTCAGATATTTTTGTTGCAGTTGATGGTAGCTGCTTGCCAATTCTTTACATTATACACAACTTTCCAAATGAAAAAAGAAATAGAAGTGAACACCTCCATGTATATATTATGTACATATATAGACATGTATTGTGAGTGCATTCTCCACCCTCCAGAAAATTTAAAAAAACCAAAATATAAGTAGCTCAAAAATTAATTGGGGTTGTGCTTTTTTTAACTTACGTTTTTATTTGTCTTTTAGTTCCTGAGTCTTTACAGCGGAGCCAGATCACATTTTAAAGCCATTCTCACAAACCACAATTACTAGAAACGCTTAAAACAAAAGCCAAGAGTCTCTTGCAGTCCCTTGCCTCCAGGAGCTGGGATAATAAATAGAAGCCCAAATATCCCAAGACTCAGTAAAAGCACAGGAACAAGGAGCACTGTCTCCATTTCAAAGTGCTAAAAGGTATTAAAAGCCCTGGTCACTAGAGGGTACAAACCAAACACTACAGGATCTGTGACTGGAGATCCTATTACACAAATGGGTTTGTGCAGTTCTAATTTTATAGAAAAAAAGAATAAATATGTCCTGCAGAGCATTATTGGTAATTCACCCAGGGCAAGGGACCCTCCCATGGATGGGCAGAGGCTGATGTGCCAGCTGGGTGTGAGCCTGGCTTTGGGGTGCCAGACCCAAGCTGATCCCTTGTTGGATTTCATTGGCCAACTTCAAGAATTCCATCTTGTTTTCCTCCAAATTTCCACCCAACTTCTCTTGGAAAACAAAAAGAGGAGGCAGGGGAAAAAAGCAGGGGAGTATTCAGAACATGGTGGGTATCTGAGAAGAGTTTAAAAGCCTCAGTTAAATGCAATGGGAGTTGGCACACTCAGGTTTTATTTTCAATTTTACCTTCATGTAAAGGAGCAAACACAAGTTAGGAGGAGGCCAATGCTGCAGCAGCAATCCAGGGAAAGAGCTGGGAAGGAAAGACAAGAGCCTTGAGCTTCTGAGGCTCAGCTCGTGGCACTGGGAATAAACATCCAGCCACCCGGACTGGGTTACCCCCTGAGAATCCTGAAAGTGCTAAAAATAAATCTGAAAAATAAAAGCTCCTGCCCGGCGCACCAAAACACAACAGGCATCAAATTGCATTAGAATGTTTATATTGAGGAAAATTGCATCCTGCAAACTTAAATTATCTCTCTCCTCCCTCTCCCCTCCCACCTGCCACAGCCCATTTCCTATTATATTTTTCTAACAAACCAATAGATGCTTGAAATCATGGAAAGCCATAAAGAATTGGAATCAAATTAAGTGTACATTCTAACTGCATTAGGTGCTGTCAAGCATAGTTTACTCACTCTTCACAGTTCTATCTAGAGGCTAAACAATTTTGTACCCTTTCTCTACTAATCAAAACTGATTACTCTGATAATGGACCCCTGACGCTGAACACTTTATGAAGGTAAATTATGCCATATCGAACAGGAAGGGGAATGGAAAAATCACCCAGAGATAAATAGGCCTAAAGATGCATATATTGATCTCACACTCATTCCTGCTCCCTCTCTCAATGCCTGTATGGCTAAAGGTTCAATCAATACTTCCAGTGCTGTAATGCCATCTTTTATAATCCTTTCATAATTGGCCGTTACCATCGCGTGCCCTCGGATTGGCTTGAGCTGGGGCCTTTCATAGCTGGAATCTTTTGTTTCTTCCCTTCCCGGATCATGGAACTGAAGGGACAGGTTCAGCCTGGCCCCTCAGAGCTCTGGACCAGGACCTGCCAGCACAGCGGGGCAAGGGGAGGGCAGGGATGCTCACCCACGAGCTGGACTGGCTGGGAAATTCAGCCAACAATCTTCCAGTTGATTCACCAAGAAATGCTCGAGTACAAGCAGTTCTTGTGCTTGAGGACATTGATTTTTGGTTGTGAGAGACAATGCACTGTTCTGGAGGTTCAAAACTCTTCCTGTCTCCAAAGAAAGGATGGCTTTGCTTCACAAGGCTGAGCTGTTAACAGAACAAGCTGCTCAAGGGAAAGAAATGCTGATTTGATGCCTACCCACCATGAATTTCAATAATTCTGGACTATTGTGTCAAAGGACAAAGAACAAAAGTGCTTCCCAACCCCACCCAAGCAAAACCCAGCACAGTTCCTCAGTGGCCTTGCCCAGGGTGGATTTAGGGTTCCCAGAGATCAGGGTGTTACAGGGAACACACTGCACACCTCCCGAGGAGAGGGGAGGCAGGACAAGCTCTTTGAGGGGGTTTGTTTTCCGTGTGGAAAACCTGAATTTGATCACACTGGGCTTTGGCTGTCCTGGTTTCCAAACACCCTCCGAAGGTTCTGCTCGAGACACCACCAGAACAAACAGAAAGTTGTGTCACCCTGGGGTAGGAACTCCTCTATTTTTGACCCAGGCCCAACATCCTCCTCCTCCAACCATTTATTCACTGTAAGGAGAGGCTCTTTTTTCACAGCAGCAAGGAGCATCCCAAAGGGTGACCCAACATCTGTTTTATTGCTGCCTTTCTCAGAAGGGTTGGACTGTCCTGCAAAGGCCTCACCTTGCTGGACACTGCTCTGATCCACAGTGGAAGCCTCTGCTGTCAGAGCAGCCCAAAATCCCCCACAGCCACAGAGAGAAATACAAGCATGAAATTCTCCATAATCACAGGTTAGGCCATGATATGAGCTTGTGCAGCTGTCAAGAAACCTCTCCTCAGGAATCAGGTGGCAAAAAAAAAGATGGAAAAATAAAAACAAAACAGAAAAAACTGCACAGAAGTATGTACTTCACAGACTAAAAATGAGCCTAGATAAAATTGCTTCATTGCATCCATAAATATTCCACGTGCAACTCACATATGAGACAAGAGCCAGATTATAAATTGTTGAGCTTTCTTGGTCCTAGATTTTTAAGTATCACCCAAAACAAGGGGAAAATTTGTTGCATCACATAGAAATGCTACTACAGAAGGCAGAAATTGCTCTCTGCTGCCTGGATGTGGCCAAGGAAATCCACCCCCTTATTTATATATTTATTTATTATATTTATTATCTCCACCCCAGGGATTTAGACTGTTGGAAGTGTTTCAAGACATCATAATGTTTTGCTGAAACACAAAAAGGTTCAATTAACAAAAGTTTGGCTGAACTGATACTAGGCTAAATCATCTCTTTTGGCCCACCCAGATTTCTCATTTTTGCATCTCTAAGAAGAGAAAGTTACTTTTGAAACAGTTTGATTTGTTAATCTGACTCTTGGAGCAATCAGGAGATTTTGCTTAATAAGGATGAGCACAACAGCTCAGATCACAATGTCAGAAATCATATAACACCTCTTCAGCTCTCCTGGGGAAACGGCTCACTTTCACACCAACTGGGGGCTTGTTGTGGAATATTTGGAATGAAAACGTGAATAAATGGCACTTACAGGTCAAAGCAATCTTAAATCCACCACGGTCCCCACGCCAAGCCACTCGCTCAGGCAAACACCACACACCACAGCTGGGGCTGCCCCCGGTGCTCAGCAAGATCAATGTCCTCCTCTCCAGGATGAGACCCCCACCCCACAAATCACTGCTCCCCTCCCCCTGCACCATCCCTTCCCTCCAGCCCTCCTCCATTACTCATCCACCGGAAGAAAATGGGAAGAATAATAATAATTAGACAAGTACAAATAGCGGGGTGGCGCTGGGGATGGTGCCTTCCCCTAAATACCAGGCTGTTTCCATACCAACAGGCCTGGCTGGGCTCACAGAGACCCCAGGGCTGGCATCTCATCTGTTATCCCCTGCTCGGGGTGGCCTTGCCAAGCCCTGTCCCCTCGGTGTCACTTGGGACTGGTGTTCCTCAGGAGGGAGAGTTGGGAAAGGCTCCACGGGAGCAGCACATTGGGAGGTGGCTGAGCTTTGGCAGAGGGTAAAGGGATAGAGAAAGCAGTTATGGGATGGCCCTCAGGTCCTGGAGAGGGTGTGCGACAGCAAGACCTGCAGGGAAACTGTGGGGATGTCTCATATCAAAAGCCAGAAATTACAGGAATGCTGATGAGCTGGGAAGGAGGAAACTGGAGGGAGTTTGATGGCCTCGGTCCTTGCAGCAGCAGCAGCAGATCTGCTGGATGGGTCAGGGGATCTTGCTAGAAGCCAAAAATACTTGGTCATGCCACAGGACAGTGCTAAGAAAGATCATTAAAAGGGTTTTTTATGAGTCAGGTGAGATTCTGAGCCCTTTTGACTTTGAATGCTCTCCTGGTGCAACAAGCTCCCAGCAACAACCCAGCTGCATGGACAGGTGAGTGTTTGAAAGGAAAGGTTCTGTGTTTCAAGAGCAGATGTAACAAACCCCCTCTGGGATCCTGCTAGCAAAGTTAACAATTCCACTGCAGATATTTTGGGGAAAAAAGCCTATTACAGGGGAGTGATGCTCTTCGAAGGTCAGCAACACCTTCCTGCACCTGGGCTGCTCCTGGTGATCCTGGCAGATGTGCCATCTCCTTCACAATTTTCATAATTCCTTCATAATTCCTTGTCTGCCCAAGCATCTCACCTGATTTCCCAGGAAATAAGATTATAAAACTGAACAGGCTCAGTGGTGTGTAAAACCCAACAGGGTGGGCAAGAAACATTTGTGTGCCCCACAGGCTCATGCCCAAAATCACTGAGCTTTAAAAAATCTTGATCATGACACTGAATTGAGGTAACAAGATCTGGTTGAAAGAAAACACCTGAAAACACCCAAAGGAACACAGTTGTGCCTTTCTGAAGGGAAAGGTGCAAAGGGTTTTCACTTTGTCCTACCACATGTTCAAACCTTCAGGGCTGGAAGACCCAACGGCAAAAGAAAAATCCCAAAACACTGGAGTACAGGTAAACAGACTTTCTATCACATAAAGGGATGAGGAAATGGGGAAAGGAAGAAGTCAATCATTTTTTAAACCTTAGCAAAAGTATTTCATGAACAAACAGTTGTTCCATTTTGCACTCTGCAAAGGTAATCAATTTTTCTCCCAAATTCTTATTTAAGGTTTTACTATGAAGCTTAGCAATCACATATTGATTTAATTAAATTAATCTGTTTGCTCATCTGACCTTGCTGTATATTAAATTGTCAGTGTCCCAGTTAAATTTTGCAAACATTTCCAATGGTAACCCTATTCATTAAGAAAAAACCCAAAACCAGTCTTGTGGGTTTAGGGTCTTCAGACAGGAATTTTAGGTGTGCAGTTGTTTCTACTGTCATAGAAACCTGATGAATCCAGCAACTGCTTTAGCCTCTCTTCCCTATGCTGAGCTGCATAAATCCCTTCTCCTCTGTCAGCTTCCTTTGTGGACCCTTCTCTTCCCCCAAAAAACCTCCTTTGGGGGTCCTGCCTGTTCCTATGCTAAGTTATTCACAGTACACATGTTTTTAGGACACTACATCATCACCACAGCAGGGATCTCACGTCTGCCTTCAGTTAGCAAGTCAGTATTTATTCCATCTTCCTTTCCTGCTTTACTCCACGAGGTAGAAGAGCAAAAGCCAGAGGAAAGACAGGAGCCAGTGTAAGTTATCTTTCAAAAAAAACTAACAGAAGGGTGGGGTTTTTCCTTTTCTTTCCCAAGGAACTCGGTTTTCCCAGTATTCAACCATAATAAATGCAGGTAAAAGTGCACCAAGATAACAGTTCATGTGAACAGATAATGCTGCAAGTGCTGGAATAACTAAAATAGCTCAACAAAATAGGCTAAACAGACCCTCTCTGTTGTTTCCAACTAGTTCTGGACACTCCTGTTCCTAGACACACTAAGGGCTGGAATAAAAGGGCATTTCAGCAAAGAAGAGGTCAAGGAGAACATTTAGTTCGTAACTCAACAATTTCTAAAGTATGTGGAACAACAAAGATTTTGCTAAAAGTTAAAAATAGTAAACAAAAGGAGCTATTCTAATTTACTGGTTTTTCATTGTTGAGATGCACATATCCAAGAATTATTTACTCAGAATCCACACACCTGCAATGAACTAGCTCAACCTGTGCCAAATCTTTAAATCAGGTATTTCCCAGCAGAGAACAATCACTCAGGAGCTTCACCCATTAAAAACAGGGGAGGTGAAAGGACTTTCCTGATTCCTTTAACTCTAAGAATAGAGGAAGTTTCTTCTTCTTTAAAATGCATCATCAAGACCCAAAAGTAAAGTTATTCCATTCCCCCCTGTAGCCAACCATTCACCTCTACTTGTACTTTATCCAGGCAACACTTTAAAATACATTTACTCTCTTTACAACTACTTACCTTTCTCTTTTCGCACTGTCCTCTCACCACAAAAAGTCTTTCTGAAGTGTCTGGGAGTTGGAAGAGCTGGACAGTCCCCAGCACACAGCAGTGCACAAACACCCTCTCCTCCAGCTCTGGGAAGTTTTGGTTCACGAGGTGGTTAAGGGTAGGTTTTGGTTGCACCCACCCTGAGCTAACCTGAACCTATTTCAAACAGCAAATGGGAGCATCAACTCCTCCAGGCACCATTTCAGGCATTGCGAGGGGGAGGAGGCAGGGAATGCACTCCTGTTAATTTAATGATTGGTGTTATTTGAAATGGCTGTGTCCTGGCACAGGTCTGTCCTTACCTACCTCCCTCAGCCCTGCGCAATAGAGGAAACCAAGGAACACAAATCACCTGAGCCTCCCCATGGGAACCAATGCAAGGCTGGTGCTTTGGGGGTGTTGAGGTGCCCAGGTGTCCCCACAGGTGACCGGACTGACCCACAGAAGCCTTGGGCCATGGCCCAAAGCCCAGCTGGCTCCTGCAGGTGTCCTGGCAGAGCTGTCCCTCCCCAGCACCACTTTTCTTTTCTCTCTGTACAAAATCCACTCAGTTCTCACACAACACAGCAAACCCTCGTGCCCCTCCTCTGTGCCTCCCAACAAAGCTGCTGTGTCTCCTTTGCACTTAACAAGACAAAGAAGATGGTTAACAAGAACTTTTGCAGATATGTTTTATTTTTATTTTTAAGACCTTCCGAAGCCAACTCATCTGCTCTCATGGGCTTCTTGCTGATACGTCTCACTTTATTAGTGACTTTGGCCTTGAGTGTCTCAGCTGTTTGATCAATACTGCAGGGGGTCAGTGATATTTTCTCACTTTTAGTGTCTGGCTGCCTTTAACTTTGTCACCTGATGAACAGCACTACCCCTGGAACGCTTATCTCGTATCGATTTTCTCCAGGCTCCCGCTGCATTTCCAGCTGTCCCACCATTTCCCTCCCTGTCACCACATGCCCATTTAATGTTAACTTATCCCCTTTCTCCCAGGCTTTTCATCCTTACAGGGTCTTTTTCCTCCCCCTCCCCTGCCCAACAGCAGATTGTCAAAAAAACAATTTCCTTTTTTCACCATTGTTATCCTTCAGCCGTCCATTGTTTGTCAGCGGGAGCCTGTGCCTGAGCTGGGGAGAGGCGCTGAGCTGAAGCTGAAGTTTGAAATTCACCTTCCCCCAGTCTGGGCTGGAGAGCTCGGATTTGCCACAGAAAGTTTGTCTCCCTCACCAAAAATGAAACTTTTCCTCTCAGTTCGGTAGCTCAGAAAGCGAAACGATATTATGTTTGCACAGCGAGGTGAAACAAACAGCACTGTTTAATACCTTCCAAATTTTATCAATTTAAAGGTCACTTTGGGGAACACTGGAAAGCAGAGTCTTCCTCAGGGCATGGGGAGTTTACTCCTACAGGATGGAGAAGCCTCTCCAGCCACGTCTCTGGAAGCAGGGAGCAGGTTTCGAAGAAAGAAATCCAAAGAAAAATTTCAAAGAAAGAATTCAAAGAATTTCAAAGAAATATTTCAAAAAGAATCAACTCATCCCATGCTCAACACCTGAGAAATTTACCCAGGTACAGGAAGAGCCACTCCTCTAAACAGACTTATTTCCAGAGCTCTGGGATTTCTGCCCTTTCTACCCAGCAGTTGGTAAGGACAGAGTATTGTTCACATCTTAAGATGAGAGTGTTTTCTAGTAAGAAGATCTTAAAAATGGACCTCAATTTAGAAATAACTAAAAGCAAACTGAAATAATTAATTTAGAATGAAAAACAAAAAATAAGTAATAAGACCCAAACCAGTATTTCAGATTTTGCGTTCCAACAGAAAATAAAAAGTAAAAGATGTTTCACCTGATACTGGACATGCAAAAGTTCAGTTTATGAAGGAAAAAGAAAATTAAAGATGCAATGATTTACATAGTTCTATTTTCAATCACATAGGTGGGAGTGCATAGCTTTCAGCAGAGCAGACCTAACAGGTTTCCATGTTGTTTTCTCATCTTTAGCCTTTCAAAGTCTTGAGCTCAGGGCTGGAGAGATGGTGAAAGACAATTGCTTACCTTGTTCTACTTTTATTGTATGTCATGGCTTGAATTGCTCCATTTTTAGGCAAATAGTACAGTAAATCTCAGGGAAAACATTCCACTGCCCGCATTACCATAGGAATAGTCCTCTGCAGTACTTAGCCCAACATTTTCCTGATTTATTCCTCTTGAAATGTTTATTTGCAATGAACACACCGCCCTTTAACAGCTGAGCATCTTACCACGGTCCAAATGCTGCCAAAGGAAGCTGGGGCACCGAGCAGAGTGGGCTTGAATCATCCCCCACCTCCAGGGATTAACCAGAAGGGAGAATTTCCTTGTAGCCCACCCTCTGAAGCATCACTAAGGAAGCTGGGGTTCCAGGAGAAGGATGCAGATGAAGCAGCAGGACTGCCCAGAACAGGCAGGAGGGCCAGAGAACAATTTTCTATCAGTGAAGAGGTTCCCAGATGCATGTTTCCCCACTGGGAGTAGTGGGAAAGGATTCACAGGCAAGCAGCACACTCTGCCCAGCAGGAAAACCAGAGCCCCAGAGAGTGGAGCAGGAGGGCAATGGGAGCTACAGGGATCGCCTCCCACCAGGGCAAGGATGCTCCACAAATCCCAATTCACTTCCAAGTTATGGACAGGTCTCCCCTCTCCTTTGCTCTGTGCTGGGTGAGGACAGCAGACACACCCAGGACTGCTGAGCAGCTTGTCCCTGTCCTGCCTGTGGGCAGCTTTCAGACCCCTGGGGTCTTCCTGTGCCTTCCTGAGCCATCCCTGGGCAGGGAGCAGCACAGGGCCACCAAAGGTCCCTGTCCAGCACTGAGCCTTTCCCTGGGCAGCTTTACCTCGTCCCTGCCCATCCTCAGCCAGGTGCACTGCTGCCAGCCCTGGGCAGCCCTCCCAGCCCTGATTTAATGCCCACGGGCTCCTTTATCCATCCAACAAGTTTATTCCTTTGTCAGGTGCAGCCCCACAGCGGAGGGCTGCGCCGGGATGGAAGCAGGGGATTTATTGCGCTAACAGGTTTATTCCTGCAGCAAATATTCATTTATGCAGACTCTCCTCCGTGTGCATGAAGAGGCAGGAGGCTCAGAGCGAGCCTGCATTGCCCTCCTGCGGCCAGCACCCGGCTCCGGCAGCCGCACATTAATCATAGCAGCGGGAGTGTAAAATTCAATTTTACCTCTCCATTCATTCCGAGATGAGTTGAAGGCCGGCCTTGTACATATAAACCACACTTTACTTCATCAGAGCCCCGGTAACAAATGGAGTGTCTTCTTCGGGGAGTTTAACCATCAAAAAACACCGCGCCATTTAATTCCACGCGTGCCGAGGGTCAAAGAAGGAGCTCTCGGCATCAGCAAATGCTTCAGCCCTCAGCTGCGCAGTAAACTATGTTTTAGAGATTGTTCCTCAATACGAAATGATCAGTCCATTTATCTGCTAAAGCAGCCTGTCTCTTTGTTCAGTCTCCCAATATTTTTTTCGCTGACCTGATCTGGACAATAAACCAAAGTCATCTTAAGATATTCACCGTTCAATTTGTTACTCGAGTGCCTCCGGGCCCGGCGGGCCCTGCCATCAGCATCGCAGGCTCCCCAGGCTCCTCCATTAACCCCAGACCTGGGGCTGCACGGGCTCTGCCCAGCCCATGGGGCCAGGCTCTGGTCCCAGCTCCTGCCGTGTCCCAAACCCCCAGCATCCCTCTCACACCAGCATCCCTCTCACACCAACATCCCTCTCACACCAGCATCCCTCTCACACCAGCATCCCTCTCTCACCAGCATCCCTCTCACACCAACACACCCCAGCTCTTGCAGAAGGATCTGGGGCTCCCTGTGAAGCTGCTTTAGCAGAGCTGCAGCCACAGCCTTTCCCCAGGGTGATGTGATGCTGGTTCTCGTTTACAAGGGGGAGCTGAGCTGTGCTCAGGGGGTGCCCAGGGCCCCTCTTTGCACCCTGAGGCTCTCTCTGGAGCTGGTGGGTGCTACCACTTGCAACTAAAGAAGGCTTGGAAGCACCACCTTAGTCTGAGTGAATGCATCTGAGCCATCATGCAGGGCAGGAGTTTACACTTATCCCTCTCCCACAGCTGCAATTGTCGCTGTTCTGCAGCAGTGTGGTGCAGGAGCTCACCACCCCCACAGCTCTTGGCACACTCACTAGCAAAGGCCAGTGACATGGTGTGACTGTCCCTGTCCCTCAGAAAGGGATGTGCCTCGGGCACAGCCAGATCACCGCTGGCCACCAGCATCTCACTGCTGTCTGAGCTCTGGGCTTCCACTTTTGGAACTGGCTTACCTCTGTCTGCATCACTCTGTGGGAGGCTTTTAGGAACTCAGTTCCACGAGAGGTTTCAGGTTACCCCAAAGAGCTGAGCTCCCACTGGCACAGCCACCTCGAGCTCCCCTTTCCCTGCCTATCTCAGCTATCTCAGGTAGCAAACCAGGTTCCATGCACCTTATCCTTCGGCATCAGCAGTCCCTTGGCACTGCAGGGACGATTAGACACCTACACAAGGCTGTGGTGTCTTCTGCAGGAGCCAGACACCCAAAGTCAGCCCTCACAGATCCCTGACTCACGCCCAGAGCCCTTTCATGCATGTAGCTGTAAATAACTAATGCAAGTTTACACTACAGTGATGGAGGGATTTAATCTTTAGATATGTTAAAAGAGCTTCCAAACCACTGAACCATCCTGGCTGCACAGACAGGATGCTGCTTGGAAATGCTGCTCCTTATAATCATTAATTTTGATTCCCTTGCCATTTTTCATTAGGTGTTTGCCCCATGTTGCTCCATGAGGAGCTCCAGATCATCTCTCCAGCACCACGTAAATGGCAAGATTTTAACAGCAGAGGCTTTCTCAGTGCTTCCCACCTTGGCTGTGCCACACCAGCCCTTCAGCCAAAACAACACCAGCACGCAGAAGCAAATGAGAGACGCTGGAAGACTCTAGAAGGACATTTTCATTTCACTGCAAAGGCCCTGTGAGTTGGGCTGTTCTGAGCTGCATGAGTGTGTGCAAAGCACAGCTTGGAGGGACACACCTCAACAGCTGGGCAGGTGCAGACAGTGGCATAATATTAATTTGTGGGTTTTTTCCCTGAAAACTTTCATTTAAAAAGTTTTGATCTTTTTTTCCAAGGAAGATTCTAACCTTTTATCCATGTTTTGAAGTTTCACCCTCCTTTCAATTTTATTTATTTATTTTTTAAACAGATAGGGAGGGGAAACAACCTTCCCTTGCAGTTCTTCATCTTTCTGCAGTGGAAAAGCACAGCGAGAAGAGAGATGTGACAAAATACTTTCTGCCACTCCGCCAGAGAGAGTGAAGTGAGGAAAAAAGTGCAACTGAAACCAAGCACAGCATTTAAAGATCAGTCAGCACTGAGAAATATCAGATGTCAGCAATCTGCTCCTTCCACTTTTAGAAAGCAGAGTTTTCCCTCAAACCATCTCAGCCAGTTTTGGTGAGCAAAATTCCAAACATGAAAACCCACTTGCCAAAACCATTTTTGCCTTCCAGAAAGCATCGTGTTTGTGGGTGTCAATAAATCTGACAGACACTGCAGTCTCCTACTGCTGTAGGAGATAAAATTTAACCCATATTTACACTTCAGTAAAATGAACTACAAGTGGATTTACCCAGAGAGAGACAAAGTCAACAGCAGAATTCACATGCTCCAGTTCTTTCTGTTTCCAACCAAAAAGCCATTCCAGAGTAAAATTCTGGAGGGAGGAGGTGGATATACAATGTTTATCTTCTAACTTTTGTGAAAATGCACAAAGCAGCCTGCTTCAAAGTGATCTCTAGTGCCCCTGGACTCCTTGAAGGGGTTTTTCTCTGGAGAACCAGCCTCGGGCAGACTGTGATGGTGACAGGCACTGTGCCTGTCCCCATGGCTGTGCCCTGCTCAAAGCTCTGTCAGGCTCAGCTCCACTCTCACTGCACCTGATGTAGGAATTCTGGCAAAGCCTAAAACTCCTGTCTTGCCAGAAATTATTGCTTGCTTAGGTACAAGGGCTCCTGGAAAATTTCCAAACCCTAATGGGAACTTCACTCAAATGACTGAGTAGCAGGTTCCCACGTATTTCAGCCTCCCCAGCCCCTGAGATTTCCTTCTACAATACATCTTCCCTCTGTATTCCACTCACAGGACAACCTTTACATAGACTCAAGAGGACTTTGTGACAAAGGGACAAGAATTAGGAGGTGTCTGTGAAAAGCTGTTGGATGGAGAGCAGCGGGAGGACATTGAGCAGACCCAGAGAGCAGCTGCTCTTCCCAACATGTACCAACCACTGCTGCCCTCATTCCCTGTTCCATGAGGATGGTCCCACCTGGATCTCCTCACTTATCTCCACAAGTCTTCCTCGTGGTACAGAACTTCTTCAAGGATCCTCCAAATGCTGCTTAAATTGAAAAGTGAAATGATGAATAACACCAAGGGCACAAATACCCACAGAGTGACCTGCACAGAGTGGGTTACACACGGCTCCCCTGCCACAAATCCTGCACAAAAAATGGCACCAGTGGGGACATTTTGAACAGGGCTTCACGAGGTTTGAATGGTGCCATTTTTCATTTATAGAATTCACTTAAAATTAGCTTTCTCCATATATATTTTGTGGACAGGATGAGAAACAACATAATGTGAGTCTGGGAAGCAGCTTGGGAAATCAGTGCTAGGGGACATGGACACCTTGCGAACATCTCCTTGTGGGGACCCTTGGCCAAACAGAGGGCAGGGACAGCCTGGTGGCTCTCAGCACAGCAAGAAAGATGTGCCCTGCTGCAAATGAAGCAAATACACACAAGCCACTGTAACTGGCTCCTTCACTCTGTGGTCAGCCCTGTAAGGTAGATCGTGTGTCCAAATCCAGGATATTCAGAGTGGCGAGCTGTGAAGGCAGATTGTGTGGAATGACCGCCTCTGGTAACACTCCGGTGCAGCAGGACCCATGCAGGAGCTGCAGGAGGAATCACTTTCTGCCTGTCTAAACCAAAAGGCTTAAAGGCTTCTCTGATCCATCCCTCACCACTGTAACACTGCTTTCCCAGCCATGCAATGCAGAGCTCAATCAGCATCAGCTGCAATTTCCAGAAAAACAGATTTTGAGTAACACAAGGCACTTGTTCAGCTCTGCTGCAGTTGTGACACACTCCCCTCCCTGTGCCAGGCTGCCCAGCATCCCCAGGGAGCTGCAAAGAGCCTTCCTGGTGTCCTGCCTGCTCTGACAGCTCCTAATGGCCGTCACTATTTCACAGTGTCCCAGGCTGTATTTACATCCAGAGCTGCCTCTGTGATCGATGTCTCCCTCCAGCACTGCCCCAGCCTGTGCCAGCACAGCAGCAGCAGGGCCAGGCACATCCTGCTCCCAGGGGAGGGACTGAGCCTGCTCCTGGCTCTTCCAGGTCCCAGCACATCCCAAAGGGTCCCTTCCCTGCCCTGCCCTGCCCTTGCTGCAGCAGGATTTTTGCACAGCTTGTGAAGCCCTGGTACCTCACCTGACACCAAAGGCAGAAGCAGCAGAACTTCCATAAAACCTGGCCCATGGAAAATGTTTCCTGGCATCAGAACATTCCCTGTTTGATGGGATTCTCTCTCTGCCAGCAAGCATCTGCAATAAACAATCTATTTGGTGGCCTGAAAGGAACCAAGAAGCTGTTGTGATCTGCTGGTCTCTGTGAAGTGTTGGTCTCTCTCGCTCTTTCCTGAAAATTTTGACTTTTCCAAGCAAAGCAAAACGGGATGGAAAGTCTACAGGGATAGGGTGGGTGATCCCTGATTGGGTGGGAGACCTCAAAGGGAGCCTTGCAGGCAGAGGCTGCACAAGAAAAGCAGGAGTCACTGCAGGGGAGCCCACCTGGTTCCAGGCATCTGTGGGAGGAGATCAGAAACTCACCCCAAGGACAGCAAACATCCTCCTCTGACTGCTTCCACCTGCCTCTCCCTGCAGCACCAGCTTGGGAGGAGAGCACAGGGAGCAGCCTCGGACCTGGGAAAGCAAGGAAAGGACAAGGGTGGGATGGACAGCTGTGTCCATCTCCAGATCCCACAGTGACAATCAGGGATTTCCTCGGGTGGTGCTCCCGGTGCTCCTGTGCACTCCAGGAACTGTTAGGGAGAGTTCAAATAAATCTGAAAGACAAATTAAATGCATTTATTTATTTTGAATTCTAACTGTTACTCTAGAAAGAAGAAAAACGGGATTTTTTTTTTTCCAGGCAATTTTTGATAGCTCATAATTGGCAACACAGCCAAATACAACTCCTGCATCTCACAGCCTTGCACATCCACAGCCCTGCAAAAGCCAATTTTGGAACAGAGCAGGAAGACAGTCCTGCATGCTCTGAGAGAAAGCACATCTGCCATGCTGCCACGAACAGAGCAGGGGGTTTTTTTGTTTGGTTTGGGGTTTTGGGGTTTTTTTTGCAGTAAACTGTTAATTTTGTTTATTACAATAGTGGCTAGAATCCAACACAGCTCAAAAATTCCTTTGTAGTGAATATAAGTGCGGACAAGCTGCCATTTTTTATGACTCAGGGTGTGAGTGAAAGAACCACTACAGAACTTACTGGTTGGGAATTTTGTGGATTTTTAGGGCATTTTGTTTGTTTGCTTTTAAACCAGCAGGGCATTCAGGCCCCTGGGCCTTTCACTAATCTCTGCACTTCAAACACTGCCTTTATCCCACAGCCACCAACAGCTTTTTCCTTTACCCGTTCTCATCCCACTTATCATTAAACTAATTAAATGTTAAAACTGAAGAACAAGGAAAACTTTTGAAGAACTGGCCAATTCGTTTTTCCCCTAGATACGTCTTGAAACCGGTGCCTGCCATCTACTGGCCCTTTTCTCAAAATGCAGCCAGTTTTAAGCCAAAAATTGGATGTAAGAAGAGTTTTTCCAGAAGCTACTTACGTTCATCTTGCGACTTGTTTATTCCAAGCCCCAGCAGAGGCACTTGCTCTAAATGCTGAGTTGTGGTGTCGCCTTTCTTTGCCAATTGTTGGTTGCATCATCACTTGATAAACATTATGAAATCAGAGTAACAAACACTGGTTCCAAGTTGCTCTCAGTGGCATTGTCATCAATGAGAAGCAATGGCAGCCACCTCTCCCTTATTTTTGTCCCTTTTTGTTTTAGTCTTTTAATCATTTGTCTCTTTCTTCAGATGGAACCAGAAAGAGTTGTGACTGTTTTCCCATTAGTTTATCAGACTTCTAATCCACAAGATGAGAAATGTATTTCAATTAATATTTTCTTGGCTGAATTTTCATTTCAGTTTAGCTTCATCTTCTTCTAGAGCTGACAATACTGAAGTCCTGAGTAGAAACACTGACAGCACTTTCTGATGGACTTGAGGAGTGCACCTTTTTTTCCCCCCACAGCTATTTGATATCAATGGATTGACAACTTACCTTTTTAAAAATCTGTGTCCTTGCCAGCAGTGGAATGACTTCTATTCCAAGCAGTATTTTCATCCAACAGGCTGATCTTTCACCCTTATTTTCTAAAAGCCAGGGTTCAAATCCTTAAATGTTTCATAAACTCCTGACAACCATCTTCAAACGGCTCCATTCTCCCCCACAACAGCCTGCTCATGCTGCCAAGAGCCAACAAGAAGGCAGTGACCCACCTCCTTACACAAAGCTATTTAAAGCTCTGTGCTAATCTAGCAGGGAGCTGGAGGCCAAAGCTTTACAAAATAAAGAGATTTTCAGGGTGTTTTTAAGTTTTCAGTCTCTGTCTTAAACACCTTCAAAGGGCCACACCTCTGATGTGAGCAGGGTTTTCTCTCTAAAGGCAACCTTAATGTGGATCCTAAAACCACTTATTCTCAGCCTGCATCTCTAGCATAAGGTCTGGCTGGTTTGTGTGTGGTGATACCTCAGTAGTTTGTAAAACTGCTAAAAAGACAAGTCTTCATTTCTTTTTTTGTTTACAAAGACCTACTGCACTCACAGAGGCACAACTGCTTGGAGCATGTGACAAAGCTTGCATATTGCTGGGTTCTGAACTCATCAGGAATCACAATCACTCCTAGAGGAAATATTGCAGCTGTGCAGCCAGGTAAAAGAACATCTGGACAAGAGAGGTCTCCAGACCCACCCAAAATTCTCAGAGCTGGCACTGGCAGTGGTCACCCAGTGCCAGCCCAGTGCCCTGGGAAATCACCCACTGCTAAGGCCAAAGTGATGCATTCCCAAGCTTCCTCAACTCAACAGTTTTATTTTTCTTAAGAATACTTCCAGAGGACAGAGAAACACAGACAATTGACTAGTCTTCACATTCAGTTCTTTCTCCGATCCTTTAAGAGAAAAAAAACCTGCAAATGGAACCATTTCAGTGAGTTCCAACACTGCTCTCAGCTCTGGCTAGGAGACAGTCCCTGCCCCGAGGAGCTTCCACTCTAAGAGAGTTATACAAAGGTGAGGGTGACAGGGACAATAAGGAGGAAGGAAGGTGACACAGTTTTCATGCTGCTGGTGCCATTCCTGGAGACTGGTACATGTGTTTGTGCTGGCAGTCAGGACGGACACACTGAGGAGACCACACAGTGCACGTGGCACAACATGTTCTCTCTGCAGGTGCTTGGAAGGGACAAGGTAAAGAAGCTCTCAAGAAAGTTTTCAAGGCAGTCCTGTGATGAGGAAGGCATTTGTTCTATGTAGAAATTTTTGCCTATTTACAACCTTTTTTTTAAGAAGAAAATAAAATAGTTAATATGCCAAAATCACATTCATCAAATCAGTTGAACTATAAAAAATAAAATTTTCAAGCAATGCCTTTCTAAAATAAATATCAATAGGTAAAAATGGAAAAGGGAAATAAATAATTACATGTATCCAAGCTCTCTCGTTAAAAAACAAATAAGCATAATTCCTTACTGAAAAGTAGCCATGGAATCCTGATTAAAGCAGCAACTGCCCAGAGCATCCTTCTCCTCAGTAACAGAGGAAAATGAGAGTCCCAAGCAGTAAAGAACAGATTTGTAAGAAAAGAAATATAAAGGACTGTGTTCCTTATAGGAAAGTACAGAACATTTCCCTCTTTGCTGATCAACAGAGGATAAAAAACAGTGTTCCATGATATTCCCCAGATGAAATTTACTGGTATTTCCAAGCAGTGGAAGGCTCACATTTTTTTTCTCATGGGATAAAAAAAACGTAAAGCCCCACCTGTGAACTTGATTGTTCATGAACATACACGTTTAGTCCCCTGATTGAGCAGAACATTAATCCATCTTAAAAATACTGAGCTGCTCTTCCCTCCCCAAACAGCAAGTCCCACGTCCAGAACCCAAACATTTCAGTACAGAGGGAGTGCTCAGCACAGAGAGCTGGGGCAGCTCAACCTCGGGCAGGACACTTTTACTGCTTGGGAGCACAAGCTGCACCAGTTTGGGATGGTCCAACATGAAATCAATGTTTCCATGGCAGCACCTTGCATTTCAAGGGGTAGTTGATTGCCCTGAGCTCCTGCAGGCAGGAGCCAGGCTCAGTTTGGCCGGTGTAAGTCACAGTGCTCTGGGTAACAGGAGGCAGGGTACCCTACTCCCCACACTCATAAGGCAGTACCACTCCAGGAAATCTGTTTCTTTCTTGAAGGTTTCAGGTTTTTTTTGTGGTCCTGTATGTCCTCTTACTTTTTAAGTTGTTTTTCTACCTACTTAAAAGGAGCAACATGCCCAAATTAACAACAGTGATCAAGTAGGCAAGGATTAAAATGTCCACAATGCAAGCTCTAGGTTTACAATGTACTGGTCATGCATAAACCCCTACAGATCCTGGCAGGCATTTAAACATTTAGGTTGATGGAAGATCAAATTGCTAATGAACTGGCTGCTGAATGGACTGGATCCAGCTTGAAATCACTGGTAGGTTCTGCTTCTGATGTCACAACAACTTAAGTCATGTCAGTGGTCATCTACTTTAGCCCTTTTTGCTTTCAAGGAAAGATGCTGCGAGAAAAGAAAAGGAAAAAAAAACTGCTTAGCAGATACTCCACACTTAGAAAAAAAAATCAACTACAATGCTTTCAGTCCTTAATCCCAAATTAAATAAATTCTTACACAAATATCCATGCCCATCCAAGCTCTGCTTGTTACTGACAAAACTACAATAAACCCATTAAATAAAAACACACATGCACCCCACCCTAAATGTATATTTTGTAACTTTGAGATCCATTGGCTGGATAATAGGGAAAAAACTTTCATGCATCAACTTATTATCCTCTTCCTCTGTATTAAAACCACTGCAACGAACAGAGCCAAGTTAATTTCTGTCCCATTAGACCACACCAAAACATAAACCCTTAAGAAGTTCAGATACAAGAGCTGCTCACGCAGCAATGGTACCGTTTGGCCTTTATGCCGATTCCGTACCGTTCCTTGCTGGTAAAAGTGAGGTGCCAGTTCCAAGAGCCAGGAGGATTCAACAGCTGTCACATCTCTCATGTAGTATTTAGCAGTCTGTATGACTTCATTGTACACTACCCTGGGAGAAAGGAGACAAAAATGAACAGTGTTTGCTGGAAAGCAATGAGGGAGAGCTGATTAACTGCATTTTTAGATGGTTTCACACACATGGCGCTTACAGAGTGACAAGTGAGCCTCTAAGCTGTAATTCAGCCTCCTTCCCTCTGGCTGGTCAGAGTTCTCTCACACAACCTTTAGATTGCCATGAAAACACTTTCACATACTACTGGGCCATATGGATGCAAGGTATATATGAAAGAATATTTCTTATAATGGGGCCAAGGGGGACTCACAACTGATGTTGTGGAAGACAGAATATGAGTTACTCTGTGTTATCATAAGGAAAGATGTCCAAAGCACCAAAACCCTGGACCCACAACAAGGAGGGCACGAACCCCAGCATGACAATCCCTGGCGCCAGTCTGCAGACGAGTGAGATTAGCATCAGAGCAAGAAATCAGCTTTAACTCCTGCCAGAACATCTCCTGGAAAGACATTTAGAAACTGCCAGCCATGTGGACTCACCCCCACCGCCAGCACAGTCACGTTGCCAGCATGGGCAACCTATTTCTGAGGTCACCTTCAGTAGGTGAGGTCATTTTCCCCAAGGAAGTGCAAACCCCTGCTCTGAAGGGGTAGCTACCAAAACCTTAAGTCACTATCTGCCTTCTACACACAGCAGAGCTGCAAACACCTGAGGTTTGTGGTTTCTTATTAATTGGTATTTAGCTTTCAAAAGCAAAGAGGAAAGAGTCCAAAATTCCCTTTGCCAAATGCATCCTGAGACACGGCAACTAATACAATTAAAGAGAAATCTGAGGAGAACAAACCAGAATGAGAACACATTTTCTGTACACCTGTAGCAGACAGAGAACTGAAGCCCCCAGTAGAGGACGGCTGCCCAGGCTGCAGTAACACCGAAATTTAGGTTGCTGACTAAGCTGAACTCCTATCTGACAGGATGTCATGACACCAGGCCAAGTTTATCCTTCTAAGTTTCAGTAGCAGGCAGGGAAGGACAGAAGTCCAAATACTTTGGGCTGATCATGCTGGCCTGAGAGTTAGAAACACATTTCTGCTTCTTATCTGGGCACCTTTGAGCTGCAAATGGAATGATCATATCCCAACTGATGGGAAAGTACAACCAGTTCTTCCCTCAATCTGCTGGGCAGCCATAACTTTTCACATCATGCATTTCATTGCAATAGCAATCCATTCGCCATTTCTGCAGCACCTGCTTGGGAGGATATTTCCTTGATGGGCTTAATAAAAGTAAATTAACCCTAGCTCTGTCTAGGTACACAGACTGCTTGGAGAACAATCTGCAGTGCCAGATATGGTGCCCACTAAACAAGGGTCTGCTTTCCAACCTCTGCAGGTTTCTGTGACAGTTAAATGTCACTCTATTTTCCTGATTTATTTGGATAATGCCTACACAATGTTGCAAAGGAAATGCCATTTGGATTCTCTCTGTGGGAACTATGACCTTCTACATCTATTCCTCCACTATTCCTCCTCATCTATTCCTCCATCTATTCTCTCCTGCTTGGAGAGAAGCAATTCAATTTGGATGCTGCAAATGCCTTAAAAAATCCCAAAGAAGTGAGAGCAGCTCTAACTTACCAGCGTGGAGGTTTCTCTGCATACAGCACTGAGCTGGGGTGGATATGAAGCTCGTGGTCATCACGGATGGTCCTTGAAAGCAAGATACTATTTCAGACTGTGCCTCTATTTACTGTTTAACATTTGGCTCTTTTCTGTCCCAGTATAAACGTTTAATAAAAGCAAAAACGAAAGGGCTGGAGCAAATTAACAACATTTGCATTTAATGAACAGATAAAACCAGGCTTAAATCCTGGCCAAAGGAACAATCAATAATTTAATGTCCTAAAAGAGTTTTGTCTACATTAAATAAAAAGTAGCATTTCAGGCTTTTGTTTGGTGCTCTGGGAGTGCTACAACACTGCTGCACTACAATTGTACTTGCTAAACTTAAATAAAATCTAATGACTACTAGTAAGAGTTTCCCATTATTAATAATTTCAGTTGTATTTGCCAAAGAGAAGAGATAAACACTGAAGCAGTTTGCAAATACAGAACTTCAAATATTTAGTGAACCAATTGCCACGTGTTCCTAATTGCAAATGTCTAGAGAAGCATCTGCTTGTTGGTTAAACTTAGATTTATTCATCAGAGGAGCTTTCCAACCAAGCAACAGTTGTACTGAAACTATATTTAGTCACCTGTAAGCTCCTGTGGAGTGGAATTTAGCTGCGTTAGCAAAGAATCCAGAAACTATGCACCTCAGAACAGGGTCTGGATCACCTGGAAAGAAGAATTTTTCTGTAAGATGAGTCAATGGAATGGCAAAAGTCCCTAAAACACCACTTAATCATGTCAAACAACTCTTCAGAGCGCATCAGGCTTTGATAACAAAGGCAGGAGAGCAGACAAACCCTGCAATTTCTTTCGACTCCAATTTCACAGCAAATCAAAACCTGCTACCTAAAAAGCAATGTTGCCACCTGTCTGCATGAAGAGTTTCCCAGTCCCCAAAGCAGCCCAGTGTGACAGCTGAGCACTGAAAGCTGATTTTCAGAGCAGGTAGAGACAAGTGCTGAAAACCAGTCCTGGCACCCGTGCACACACAGCACAGCTGGAAATCACATCCCACAGACCGAACAGCACAGTGAACAAAAAGGGCTTTTTGAAAAGACAAAGAAGGAACGGGGTGACCTATTTATGACTCTTTTTGGAAAATCTGTCCATTAAATATATAATCAGTGGTTAAGATCTCTTGCTGGAAATCTTCACTAATGAAGTTTGGACTAAAATTTAATTGTACAAATAGGCTAAAGAGCTCTTCTGCAGCCATTTTTAAGAAAAAAAAAATCTAGTTTAAATTTCTAGTTTAAACTAATGTTATTTTGAGGCCAGGATAAAAATACTCCAAAGGTTATAAGAAAAGCAGGGAGCAGACTGACAGTTTAGAAAGTACCTTCACTAGGTACTGGACAAGAGGTTAAAAAAAAATTTCACCTTCACTGGACTTCTTTGGCACTTTAAAGCGGACGAGAAGTTTTTTCAGCTGCTCTCTCACAACAGAAGCTCGAACAAGCCCTTTGTAGTTCAGAAAGTGTTCCTGACACCACTGGGAGCTCTTGCTGTGCTGTACAGTGAGAAAAAAAAAGAAAAAATTGCAATGAGGTACCATCAGCAAAGCAAACCCAATCTCTTTTGGATAGACTTGTTCTGTTTTAATTGTCTCCCAGAACACATTTCTTCTTGTTTTCCCTGAAAATTACCTATTTACAGAGCAACTAAGAAGGGTACTTAACGCCAATAACTACAAAACGTGTTTCAAACAACTTCTAAATAGTAACAGATCAAATGCTGTGGGGTATTTTCAAACAGATGTGCTTCATTTCTTCATGTGTGGTGAAAGAGAAGAGCATCAGTCGTTCCATTTAATTCTCTCAGATCATAAACTCGCCTGTTTTCAACCTCAAAATGTAAACAACCTTTTCAGTGCTGTTTTCATTGGGCTTCCCTCTGCAAAGAGCTGTTTCTCCAGAAGCCAGCACTCCTCCAAGAGCCTTTGCATCTGGCTGTTTCTAAGAGAATTACATAGATACAAAATTTGAAGGGCAACATTTCAGTTGGTGCCTGCCTGGCTGCTTTGTGGCTGGGGAAAAAAGTCATGTTTAAACACTTGGGTGGTTCTACTGCTTCAGCTCAGCACTGCTGCAAGTATTTTATTACAGAAGTGCTTTGTACCAACAAAATACACTCCTCCCAAATAGGAGCAGCACTTTAAAACCATTCAGTATAACCTCAGCTTACAGAACAGAATTAAGGTTGGTGTTAAACCTTAGGGTAAATACATAAGGTCCATGAAAAAGAGGGCACGATGATCAATGAGTTAATTTAGCACAAAAAAAAAAACTGCTAGATTTAAAAGCAGATTATAATCAGTAAAACATGAGAAAATATTAATTTCGTTAGAAATTTTGATACTTTTTTCCTCCAAGCCCCAAGAAAAAATCCCTGTCTCCTTGGAAAAAGAGGTGTCTATCTGTAAGATTTCCATGCTGTACCCAAACAAAATTCTCTTTATTCCCTGTTCAGAGGAACTATGGAAAGTCTGTGGCAAATGATGACCAGAGAATCTTTTAATGCAGAACTATTACTTGATAAACTCGCTAAGTTCTCAGCTTTGAGAATGCTTTATCCAGAACTCCCAGACTCAGAAGTGAGACCGTCAAGTTCCTCCTATTGCTGCAAATCCACATCCACTTGAACTGACTTACTTTGACAAAGGCTTCATAAACATTCAGCATGGTGAGATGATCACCTTCCTCCACAGCAAATTTTCTGTGTTGCCTGGCCTGCAGAACAAGAAATACCATTTTATAGGCAAACTGATTTTTGCAGAAATCATGTCTGACATGTCCAGCTCCCTTCAGCTCTGTATTTCCTGGGGACTTTTAAAATTCTTACCCATCTAGGGCAGCTCCTCTGGGCAACAGCAATATTTTACTAGCCCTCCCTATATTCAGGAACACTTCTAAAACTGAAATTAGAAAAATGAACAGATAAAGAACCTCCATTCCTTAAAATTAGGCTCCGGCTACCTATTAAGAATTTGCTCCATCCTTCCTGTTTTGCTCATCTCAAAAGGAAGTGGTGTGTGGGAAGGTTTTGGGGGTTTATTTTGCAAACCCTTACACTGAACAACATTGGTTTATAACCTTTCATGTTTATGGCCCTCAGAAGGAGGTTTTTAGTACTACTAAAAGACTCCAAGGTTCCCCTGTTATTTGGTTTCTTCTTTTACCTACAACAAATAGACTTTATTTTATTTTCACATGAAGTTGCAGTCTGTAATATACTTGCCAGAAGTCCAGAAATGTGGAACCAACAAACAGAAATGAGACATGACTGAACTTACAGCCTGATTTTTTTGATTTGGAGGGATCACAAAGATGTTTTGAATCTGCATCATAGCAGCAATTGTCAAAATCTCCTGGGAGCAGCCAAAATTTCCTGAGGAGTAAATAGAGAATTTCAGTAAAGGAAATCTTCCATTCAACTTACCCTGATATAGATTAAAAAGGAAAAGAAGCAGAATATGTTTTTAGAGTATTTAAAACCAAAACACAGAAACTCCTGGATATTTTTAGCATAAGAGTGAATGTTTCCAGTGGAAAACTTAAGAGACAAGTATTAAACTTATTAGACTATTAAATGTGAGGTGTCCCTGAGTTTAACCAATTCTTTTCACTGAAGAGCACGCCAAGATAAAGTATAGTTTATCTTGAGTTAAGCACATGTCTAGAAATACATTACAATTACATGACTATGAAGAAACTGTGAATTTTTTTCCCCTACCTGATTCCAGAAGCATCTTTGCAAACATAGGATTCAAAGGAAACTCTGCTATTCTCATTCCAAGAGGTTCTGTTAAGCGGCAGTGCATATCCAAACCTGCAGCACATCAATAAATGGAGCTGGGACACAGGCAAAATAGCACAGCAAGGCTTCTTTTAGACTTAAAGTGTACTAAAAAGCAGAATTACAAGCTAAAATATAGCAAATGCATCTCAGAGTTGCTGAATGTATATTACACTAAGCTGAAAGGCAATCCTTGATAACCATTTACTCTCCCATGGGTCATCAGAAATTTTTTTTCCCAAAAATAGTTGAATACACAAGTTTTTTAATTTTGATCAAGTTTCACTGTTACAGTGTATAATTTAGAAAATCTGCAGTCCAAGTCAATGCCATGGTCAGAGGGGATATTAGCTGTAAGACTTCTGATTTCTTCTTTAAATATTTAGCAACATCTTTGTTCATGGGGACATAAAGCAGATGAGAATGAAAATGGGGATAGTTATGGAACAGGCATTACTGCAGAAACAGGAAGCACTGCTGGGGGTAGGCTGTCATTTTTCTGAGTTTATCTACTTAGGTCATGGAGAAAAATAATTTAATATTATCTAAAGAAAAGAGGTTCAGCTGATGAAGGTTTTCTACAGTTTACTCTGCCTCATGTATCAACAACTCAACTGTCAGTCATGTTCCAGCTGTAGCCTTTTCCCTGGAGATGGCACAGGAGGGAGGCCTGACAGCTTGATTTGTGATTCCCCAGTTCTCACTGAGCAACCCTGCACATTTACTATTTTAGAGGTTGGGCTTCCTCCAGCCAAACCCCTGCAGCAAGGGTGACCCATACGAAGCAGCAGGTCACATCTATCTCTGAGCTTTACACTGAGGTCTCAGGGAAAGGTTTAAATGGAAAAGCCTTTCCTTTACAGGAGGACACAGAATTAAAAATATACAATACACAGGGAACACTAATTACAAAAGAAAGCTTGCTAAGAAAAGCAGCAAAGAGTAAAAATTGAAAGAGAAAAGAAAACTTCAAGAGGCCAAGTTGTATGAGGTATGAGAAGGAGGCAAAGCATAAGAGAAAGGCTACACAAGCAGGGATGAGTGAGAGCCCAATAATAGGACTTTGGGGCACTGCAGGTTGCATAACCAACCACAGCAAAGTGACCTGAGGAAACACAGCCGTGGCTCACACATTATATAAACACATCATTTGTCAGACTGTGTGGTGGTAACAAAGCCACAGCTGTACTGCGGCTCTGTTTCACAGAGAAAAGCAAAACCACAAACCAGGTCAAGGAATGAGATCTTCTGTAACTCATGTCAGCATCTCTGAACCCACAGATCCCTCCAGCCAGTGCTTACTTCATTATTTGATATGCTATCATTTTACTTATCACAATGGAGTAATTCACTCACCCCACCCCTACACTGTTCAACAAATCCCACCAGGCTTTTCACATAATGTCACAGTATTTTCCTCAGAAACAGGTACAAAAGGCAGCTTTAGCGCAATGATGAACTAATATATTTAAACACAAAGTTACAGAAACTGCAAAAATGAAGGTATGATAGCTTTCACTTGACTAGTGCCACATAAGAAGTTTAAGTTCTACCGCCATTAAGAGCTTAGATGGGCTTTCATCTACAGAAAGATAAACGTAATTCTAAGTAGGAAAAAGGAGAAATTTCCATATATTTAAGCACCACTTTCTACAAGTGCATCAAGCCAAAATCCTTTGGCTTCTGCTGAAGCCTACAAATGTCATGACAATTTTGCATGATCTATATATGGGCTGTGCACAGATGTATTTGTAGTAGTAAGCCTGAATATAGCCTACAATGGATACTAGCTTGGAATAGGTAAAAGTTTCCTTCAAATAATCCTGGAAGCAACCACTGAATCCACATATATACAGGAAATTAAAGATCTTAGAAAAAGATATTTCAAAGATTTTAATTGAACATACTCAGGAGAGATTATTCAAGCACCATGGCACTGAAAAGTTTCAAGTAATAACCACCAGTATGTGACAGGCTGAGGTATTAAAACACTCCTCTTTAAACTTAAGTAGAGTGATTGTTTCTGAAGGGTGAAAACTCACAAACAAATCTTCAACAAGACTTGAAATAAAGCTAAAAATAAAGCCACTTTTTACCTGCTTACTTTCCTCTTAAATTATGCTTAAAACCAATAAACTCCAACTGACAACTCAGGCTTTCAAAGGGGCATCAAAGGAGAAGGCTGAGAGATACTCCTGATGCAATCAGTTTGCACCGCTGTAAAAATAATCCCTCTAAAACCAGTGATGTGTTTATTCAACACAGCTATCTCAGCCTTAAGAGCATCTGCCCTGCACGAGTTGGCACCACATTGGCACAACAGGGGCCTGACCCCAAACTGCCCACTTGCATGTTACTGCAATGCCAGTGATGAAATACATGTTCCTACTTGCATAAGAGAAATTTAATCCTCACTGCACCTGCAAACGCTTGGGCACCTTCACCTCTGCACTTTATACAAAATCTCCATAATAAACCACCTAAAACCTTACACTTCAGCAAAAACTGAAGAGTGAATCCATGTATCACACACATGGACACAGATTTCTTTCCATCTGAAACACCAAGATCAGCACTTCTCTGCTCTGCTACAAAGCTGTGCAGCCAAGAGAATAAGAGCTCTTTGAAGCTACACGAGCAGAACACTTCTGCCAAAACATCACCCAGCTAATCAGTGAGTTTATTGAACTTTCCTCTCCATTTCCCTAAGGTGGTTTTGGCTGTGAATTCATCCTTGCAACATGTTCCTGAGCCACTGTGAAGGTCCTTGTTCCAAGCCTGCAAAGGTTGCCAAGAACCAAGTGCTTTAAGTGAAACCCTCCTTTGCGAGATGGAACTGAACCAGCACAGGGCAAAATCCTGGCCAGGCAGAGTTACAGCTCCATGAGAATAAAAAGAGAGCAGATTGCCACAGGTTACAACACAGCATCTGTGAGTGGTGTAAAAACAGCCACAAACCTCTGGAAGCTTCCAAAACTTACACAATGTCCTTTAAACTGCCTCATGTTTATGTTATGGAGCAAATATTGTCAACTTTGAATTAGCTACAAACAAGGAGCTGAAGTCAAACAGAGCTTCATTTTGATTATTTGGCCTCATGTCAAGTTTCTGTTTTGTTTAGTTTGTTGCATTCAAAAAGATTAAATAGCTGTCAAAAAAAACTCAACAATATAACAGTTCTTCCTATAAACAAAATTAGGCAGCAGGCATCCCACTCACCACACAAAAAGGAATTGAAAACTGTGTACAAAAACATATTACTACAGTGTGATGTGAGTGTTAAAAGTATCCAACAGCGGCAAAATGAATAAAACCAGAATGAACACACTTAGAATCAAAGATTATCTCAAGTTGGAAGGGACCCACCCACAAGGCTTGAGTCCAACTCCCTGCTCCTCACAGAACTACCTAAAACTAAACCACACGTCAAGAGTGTTGTTCAGACTCCACTGAATTTGAGAACAAGCTGTGATTAGTAATTCAGAGAACAGAATTTAAAAAAGAAGATACTCTTTTAAGTAGCTAAATAGGAGAAAAGAACTTCGAATTATACTCTCAGGATCTGTTAGAATCAGTTTCTCTTTTCATTACAAGTTTGCCTATATCTGTTCGCTTGTCCCCCACTAGCAAGTTCAACACTAAAACTAGAGTAGAGTCTTTGCAAGCTGCATGCATTTAAAAGCATGAAAAACCAGCAAGCTGTGCACTGAAACACACACACTGCCTTGAGAAACAGTTCCAATTCATCCAGGAGAAAATGCGCTGGTTTCAGGGATGATTGGGGGGTTTTTATTAGTGGTTGTATCATGTCATCACAGCTAATAGAATCAGAACTGTGGGTTTGAACTTTGCCTCAGCAGGACCAACAGCACAAACATCAACAGCACTACATTGCAGCAGGTGTAACCTTTAAGCCACAGCCCATCCTGCATCCAAAGCAGAGAACAGACTGGAATTCATTTTAAAAATAATCATTAGATTAGCTCCTCGTAACTTTTGTCAGTCAAACCTTCAAAATCACAGCAATGAGAAGGTTTGGAAAGTATCACACTCTGGGGGGTTTCATGCACAGCCTCCAGGGACTGAGCTCTCCCAAATTCAAACATCCCACTTGCCTCACAACTCAGGCAGAGTTCCAGCACACACAGACAAGATCAGATAATGACTGCAATGTGTTAACAGGAAAATTTACAATAGACACATTATGCTTTTTTAAGTCCCACCGAGGAACAAATTTGCAATTCTATCACCCTTGATAAATTCTAGGTTGTTACAAACAGCCTGATCCTGAAAGAGATATCAAACATTAGCTTTGAACATTTTTTGTTTATAAGTGATGTTTCCATTGCTGGCACAGTGGCATTAAATGGAACACCACCACACCAAGTCTTAGGTATGTAACAACTTATCTAACTGGATGCAGGTAAATTTAGTGTCTAACTCCTCTACTGGTCTAATTAGATAAAAACTCCATTTTTATCTTCATAACACTCTGTAAGGACTGAAGGAACACTAAGGGGATCTGCCTGGGAACAAACACCCTCAACAGCACAGAGCCCTGCTCCTAGCAAGGACAAATAGCTCTTTCCTTCCCATGAAATTCCAAGGAAACACACAGAAGGTCACTATAAAATACTCATTTACCCAATCTAAACAGTAAATTCTAGTTTATACTCTATTATTGCTCTTTGCTTGCTTACCTGTCTGAAATAAACAAAAGAAAAGAAAGTAAATTCAGAAGAGACTGAAGTACACTCTAAAAACCCACCAACAAAAAGTTTCCAGCAGTCAGGGCCGTGTTTTTCTTTCTCAAAGCACAGCTCTCAAATGCAATTTTGATTAAAGTCCATCCAATCATCAAAGGCAAATTACAATTTCTTTTTCACAACTCCTATAATATAGCTACAAATAAAGTAAAGCATTAAAATCTCACCTCCTAAAGCATACAGCAACTCCAAAGCTTGCACCATTGACTGTGCAGGAGGTGGCTGTGAAGAGAAAATGTGCATTGATTGAAGTTATCAGCACAGAACATGAGTTCAGCATAGAACATGAGTTCATAGAACTCCCTCTTTTGCAAAATCCTTTACTACCAACCACTCTACTTCTGCAAAATGAAGAAAGAGCTCTTCCTTCTTCATAAATCCCGTGCAAAGGAACTGCAGTTAGTTCCACAGAACCTCACAGTTTGTCTTTCTTTCTTGACTTCTCAACAATTCTGACAGCAACCCCTGGAATATAAATAGTCCTTTCTGAGTTGTCACACACATGATTTGCACTATTGGTTCCCAGGAACACCCTCTGCTGCGTGACAGGGGACAATGAGCTCCACCTTCCCAATCAGCAGGGTGATGGTGAATGGCTCTGTGGGCTACCAACAAGTCATCTCCTGATCTCTCTTCACCCTAAGGAAAGGTGACAGCCATTAGGGCCCGGGACTCACCGAAAGGAAGGGGAACCTGAGCACGTTGTCAATCCCCAAAGCCTTGAGCTGCAGGATGACAGGGGCCAGGTTACTGCGCTGCATCTCCGGGATCGTGGATTTGGGCAGCTTCTCAAAGTCCTCCTCTGTGGTGGGAGAGAAAAACGACCGAGGACTGAGCTTCAGCTTCCATTCTGTGCAGTCACCATGACAGAATCATAACCATTTCAAGTTCAAACTATCACAGATGAATATTTAACAAGTGTTAAAAGATGATCTCTAACCCAAAGGCAATCTTTCTCCAATTACTGTATTTTATGCTACTTTCATTTAAATAGAAATTCAATGGTTCTGGCTACACTGCTGATTCTGTAGTTGACCCACCCATATTTCAATTTGAAATGTTATAAATTATTCACAGAGATCTGGAAATGTTTTACTTCTCTTCTGTTTAGTGTTTTTGTCAGAAAATAAAAGACAGGGTAGAATGCTACAAAAAAGCATTTTTTTAAGAGATGTGGAAATGTTCCAAACCAGCATGCTTTCAGTACAAAAGCACTATTTTTGTAACTACTCAAACTAACGAAGGTTTAAAATATATATTTTAAATAAAGATTAAGGATGGAAAAACAATTTATTTAACAATACCTTTTTAAAATCACGTTCTCTATAAATTCTAAGTCTGGAAAAATACTCCATGTAAGGATAAAACCTCTGTAACCTTCCATTAACCAACCCTTCTGCAGTAAAGAAAATGGCACATTCTACATTATTTTCACTGCAAGTATTTTATGTCTACAGAACTCTTTTCTATCTCAAACCTTCCATAGCTCAAAGTGCATGTTTCTCTGCTGTTGTTAACTCAGTGCATTTTCTTTTTTATTTGTTCTCCTCTTAAAACACTTCTTACAGCACTCCCTAGACCAGCTCTTGAGCACACAAAAATATCTTCAGTGTAGCCATGGTTTCTCCAGTAAAACACTCACAAAGCTATGTGAGCTTGGGATATTGTGTCCCAAGCACACATTGTCTCCCAATTCTTACTGGATACATATAAATTCAGAGCATAAATCACGGCTTGGTTTAACATGGCAACTGCTGGCAAGCACATACACATTTTAAAGGAAAATGCTTCATCTCTCAAAGTCTCAGAGCTCCAGTAAAAGTGGAGGGGACTTGAGACCCATCAGCAATGGGAGTGTTCAGCTGCAAAGCCTTTTCTCTTTAAGAAGCCGAGAACAGACACTTTGATTGCAGCTTTCTGGACACTGCAAGGTGGCCAACAGATTTAGTTGTAACAGCAGTTTTTGTGCACTGCCAGGGTCATTGATTCAGGGGAAGAATTTGGGGTTGGCAGCTACTCCTAGGAAAAAAAGAGACACAAAGAAGTTTTCCCTCAATTATCTAAAGGATTTCCAGAGTCCTATTGATAAATGCAAGGTCTAATGCAGACATCAGTCAGAGAAGAGAGTATCATTCATAAGCATTCTAAATTGAAGCAACTGCTCTGAAACCAAAATCCTTAAAGAACAAACTTCTTAATAAAGCCACCACTTTAAGGGCTGCATTAACATTACAGGCTTGCAATTGCTGACTCTGCCCCATTTGTGCTTCTGATCCATAAAAAGATTCAGTTTCTAAAAGCACATAAGAACAAGGTATTTCTAAACAACCCAGAGGAACAACAAAGCGAAATTTCATTCTTTGGATGAATGAACAGAGTTTTGTTCTCCTTAATCTCACACTCCAACTCAAACCGCGGTGAACAGCACGGAGGTGAGAGCAGGAAGCTCCCCTCAGAGGCAGCTCTGACCCGTGTAGAGGCGGTAGCACTTCCCGGAGCGGTTGCGGCCGGCACGCCCTGCCCGCTGGTTGGCCGAGGCCTTGGACACAGGCACCACCACCAGGCACTCGATGGCTGTCTTGGGGTTGTAGGCCCTCAGCTTCACAAAGCCACAGTCGATCACAAAGGCAATGCCATGGACAGTGATGGAGGTCTCGGCGATGTTGGTGGCGACGATCACCTGCAGGCACAGGCACAGAGAGGATGCTGTGAGCTCCCTGCTCTCAGTGACACCACCAGGCCCTTGACCAGTGCAGCAGCACCCAAATAGCAGCCACGTGAAAGATCTCAGCTAGGACAGTTCCAGAAAACACTCTGGAGCACAAAAGGATACAGTACAAGCAGCAGCACGAGCTGTCAGCTTGAAATAAGCTCAGTTTGCACAGCAGTTTTCACAGCTTCACAATCACTTTCTTATTCAAATTTATTCACTCTTCATAAAAGAAGAGCTTGGCAGTGTTTGCAGAGAAAATCATTGGCAGTGTTTGCAGAGAAAAAGATTAACTGACTGTAAATCAAATGTTCTAAAGTAGCAAACCAAGAATATTTTCTTTCTGCTTCTCAGTTATACTGAACTGTTCTTTGTGCACCAGAATGAGGTGGGGGATAGGAGGGGAACGGAGTTGATTAGGAGTTCCACATTCAGCATTCCTGCAGAGATCCACTTATATATATATAGCCTAAAATATGAAAAAATAATTGTTCCCACACAGCAGTGGGAAATCTAATCCTTACTTCACCCGAAATTAAAAAGTAAATCTTGAGAGTTAATTGACTAATGTCATATCCTGGAGAGAAAAAGAAGTATTTCTATTAAATGTTCTTCAATGCCAGATGAACATATTCACTTGTCAAACTCCAGCAGATACAAGAATTATATGAGGTCACCCTGGTGTAGTTTTGTCAGCTTATTTCACCCCCAACATAGACACTGCATAGGCAGAAAGGACTTATCAAAACCAATTACACACTTCTGTGACATTAAATGTCCAAATAAGACTTTCAGAAGTCAAAACAAAGCCTTTTTTTCTACTAAAACCAAGTAAGTTTTAACTTGTTTCTGACTTAAAAATACAGCACTTACCGACTCTGTCACTAATTTTTCCACTACTGGTGGAAAACAGCCACGGACATTTAGATCACAAAATGAAAGAAAAAGGTAAAAGCAGAGAAGTTCGGAGAGTAAGAAGCTTTAACTGAGTGAAGACAAATATAAAGTCGTATGGAAGCACTTAAAAACTGCAGAGTTGATGAGGCAGACAGGAAAGTTGGAACTGATATGTCTAGGAGTGATCAAAGATGAAAAAGGAAGCCAGGGAACCTGCTTTTGGTTCCCAGTTTGAAAGCTGACCGGCAGAGATGGGAGATGCAGAAATCCTCCCTCAAACAAGCATTTTGCAACAGTGCCATGATGTGAACCTGATAAATGCAACCTGAGTGCTGCAGACACCCTGCTGGGTGGTGGAAATTGAGACAGACACAAGAGCCTCACCTTCCTGACAGTGTGAGGGACTCTCTCAAACACTTTCAGCTGCTCAGGAGAAGGCAGCCCAGCGTACATGGGGAGAACACGGAGGTGCTTCTTCATCCCGGTGCGAGCGAGGGCCCGAGCCTGTTCTATGAGCATGGAAACAACAGTCTCCACTTCCTCCTGGAGCCAGAGCAGCACAGGGCACAGAGGGAGAGAGGTTTCACTTTAATAGCACGTTCCTGTCACCTAGATACAAAAACTGCACCAAAATAATACAATTGTAATTGTCCAAACTCCAGGGCTTTGACTAGCTCACTCCACATTGTAATATTCTTAGATAAATTGCTATTAATAATAAATAAAGCTTTACATACATATTTATGTTCACTGTTATTTGAGTCAATGTCACATCACAAACACATGAGTAAAATCACAGGGGAAGGACTGAACCAAGTTCAGGTTAATTTTCCTGTCTATCTCAACTGGTGAGAGGAAAATGGGAGGCCAAACTATTTGGCAGCACAGAATGCTGTGGGCCTTGATCAGGAATGGCACAGGAACAGCATTCACACTCCTTGCTCACCTTCACATTTAATCTCAATTGTGGCATCTCACTCTTAAAGACAGAAAACAAAATGTTCAAACATTGCTTCATGAAATACTTAATTTATTCCTCCAAAGTTAAATCAATAATGGGGATCAGGAACTTCTTTTGAAAATACGCAAGATGTTATTGAAGCTCTTCAAGGTAGCTCCTCACTGGAAAGATGAAAAGTTACCTCCCATTTGCTCTTCCCAGCTGCAAAGTGAGCTGACAAGCATAAATAGAGCAGAAGAGACCAGTACATTTTGATCTCATGGCAATTTGTTTCTGTCAAACACTTCAGACGTTAAGCCTAACAAATGTAAATTCCATTTGCCTTAATTATTAATGATGACTCACTGTCAATTTAACAGCTGGGAATGTGTGACTTGCACCAACAAACAACACAATATTCCACTCACTAACAAGGCTGAGAAAATACAGCATTAAATGACAAAAACTACCATCCACCACAAGCTTTGATAAATTCAAGCCATATATTGTCTTCACATCTGTGGGACTGGCCTGGTTTTGTTCCCATCAGTACAGAAATGTTTGTCATCTTTACTGAGAATAAAGTAAGCACAACTAAGGACAGCAGGAGACTGAGGTGGCTTTGCAAAGCTCACAATACATCCCTGTTAAACAAAAAATAAGATTGCTTGTGTCTATACCTGGCCAGTTAAAAATGCCAGTATATCACCATCATTCTCCATCTGGTGAATCTTCATTGTAGTTTCCACAGTTGATTTTATATAGTCTGGAACAGGGCTGTGTGGAGAGAAAACAGCAGAAACATGAGCAGGAAAATAGGTACAGACTCCTCCCCTCCAGAAGGGACAAACAGAGCTCTAACCTAGACAAAATGATAGCACAGCTGCACATTCTCACTACTGCCAAGACCAGACAGGAACACACCTCTGCAAGTAAAAGATGTCCACTGGAAATGTCCTCCCTTCCACAGTCAGGATCACACTGGTGTCTTTGCTGGGGTCACCGGTATCGTTTTGATTAAAGAAATCCCTGAACTTCTACATTGAAATAAAAACAAGCACTTTCAGTTTGACACTTTAAAAAATGGAGAGGAAAAACCTAAAGATATGAAGAAGTTAAACTACTACATGGATGTTTACCTCATAAATTTGACAGGGACAATTATAAAATGTGAAAGTTTGATTTTGTTGCCTTGTATTTTGTCTGGGGTTCAGGCATTAAGCACAGATAGTCTTGCATGATTATTACTTTGAGAAGTAAATTTGAAAAGGGAAATAAAATTAACTATATCAGCTAAAACAATTGAAAAAAGAAGATAAAAAAACTTTTTATTGGATCCATAAGAGTAGCAAAGTCAAAACTAAGATGAACTCAGAAATGATTGGTACAAAAAGGTTTGTGTAGGGCCTGCATATTCTCATCCATTTTTGAATAAGCAAGTAAATTTTCCAGCTCCTACTAAACATCGAGATCTCACTTTGTAAAAGCAGAGCTAGGCATGATTTACGTAAGTTTTTGATTTTTGCATTGTGAGACACCTTCATAAATTTAGATTTATTCTCATGAAGTATTTTCAATAAATAACAGCAAAAGAATGAACTTAACACATATAATTCATCTCAACTTTTACGAGCATTGTAGAGATAACCATCAACTCTCTGTATTAAAAAAATGTTTATATAGTCACACCAGTCATCTTGTTCCTATTAAGTCATTTGACATTAACTGTCAGCTATTTGAAAGGTGATTTCTGGCAGTTCAAATTTTGCATTGTGGTATAGAGAATATATAGCAGGGCAAACACTACCACAGCACAGCATACTACCAACATTTATGGCATATGATACTTGTCACTAAAGGAAACCTCAGTGCACCTACATCTTCAGTGCCACATGCAAGCTCTCACCACCACATCTAATTAAGGATAGAAAAGGTAGGAAAAGTAGAGAAAAGGAATTAACATGATATAGGAGATGGAGCAGCTGCCATATGAGGAGAGACTGAAAAGGCTATGCTTGGGGAGCACAAGGCTCAGAAGGCACACAGTGAGGTTTACAGAATCAAAGGTGACAATGTAAATGTAAAACTGGTTTGGGGATGTTTTTTAAAAACACAAATCCCACAGTATAAGAACTAGGAGATCCTTGATGAAACTAACAGGTTTGAAGGAAATTAGACCAAGTACTTCATTATATAGCAGGTGGCAAACTCCTGAAAATTACTCTCACATGGCGTCCTGGAGACTTACAGCTTCATTGAGCAGATTCAAAGACAAATTAACAAACAGCAGGTCCATAAACACCGAGTAGAAGGAAACAGCAGGAATGTGCTGACTAACATCTCTACTACAACTCCTGCAGATGCTGAGACAGCTCAAAGAGAACAGACCCACAGCAGGTGCACAGGCTCATGTGCTCTCCCTGAACAGCAACTCCTGTTGCTGCTGCTGCGAGCAGAACACAGGGCTGGGTGAAACACTGCTCAGGTCTAAGGGAGCTCTTCTGCTCCTACTCAAAATCAAATTAATTATGTTTTCAGTAAGTTTACGTAGGTTTCCACAGCCCACGAGTCAATCAGGCATCTAGTAAGATCTCACTGAAATTACAGCTATTCACTTATCACTTATTTTTACTTGTGTATAATTACCTCAAATCATTTCTATCAGCAAAACTGAGCTAAATCAATGTCTCTTGACAAATTAAGCCAAGAGAATATAATTTTATAAAGAAAAGAAAAAAGAAGAAAAAAGGCATAAATACTTAAAAAGATTCGTATTTAAATTTGTATCTAACCAGTTTGCTAATACAATATGAAAATCACACACAGCAACTGAACCACAGCAGATTTTTTTTTCCTGCAATCACTCAGCAGCACAGAGGATAAGCTGTACACAACCAGCAGTGGAGCTGCCACCTAAGATCACTTCATTTCTACCTAAGTCTGGGAGTTGTACCTCTGCATCCAAGGTGGCTGAAGCCACAATCAGGCGAAGATCCCCACGCTTCTTCTGAATCTGGGAGAGAGACCAACAATATCCAGAGTGAAAACTGTTTTCTGAGATGAAAGGCTAGAACCAAGTTTAGAGCACCCAGATTACCAGAAACTTCTCTATAAAACTACTTTGAACCTACAGGACAGGGGATGAAGCAGCCATATCACCCTAAAGGTCTAAGAAACTGAGGCCTGGAGTTTTATACATTTATTTTAAGGACATTCAGTCTGTTACTTTAAATTACTCTTCATTTCTGGGGGGAATCAGATCTTTAGCAGGTTGAACGTCAGCAACAAGCCCAGATCAGATCACTTCACATGCTCATCAGCAGCAGAATCAACACTGTATTTTTGGTACTATCACTAAGGAGAGATTTCAGCCTCGGGGGGAAGAAATAAAGGATCCTGAGTGTCAGATGACCAAAGTAAATAGTTGGGTATGTACAATAGACTGCAGGATAAATGAGGAAGCAGCAATCACACTCCCTAAATGAGGAAGCAGCAATTACACTCCCTCAAATGGGTTCAATTACCAGCCATCAGGATCAGAGGTTTAATGAAAAGGATGGAAATTAAAACAGTTGCAGAGAACTGTATTAAAATCACCAAATTAAAATTACAGGGAAACTATGAATTCAAAAAGAATAACCTTTTTTAGTAAGCCAATGGCAATGTCTGTATAAAGAGTCCTTTCATGAGCTTCATCCAGCATGAGAACACTGTGAAAAAAGCAGAAAGATAAGATTCCAGAAATTACTTGACTGACACTTGAATCACTGTCTCCCTGTCTTCTAGAAACACCGTTATTTGAAATCTGCTGCTGGATTATTACTGTTCACATCCACTTACAAAACTGTGGAAGTTAAAAAAACTTGCAGCAATGGAGCAGGGAGAAAAATGTACCTAACATCACACGGGACATAAAGACAGCTCTTTATCTTCAGGCTAGTTTTTGGGAAGAGGTAGAAGAAAACAAGTCTGTGTTTACTGCACTGCATAGGTTTTCTGGATACCAGAAAAGCCTATTTGTGGTTGACAATTTTTTTTAAAGGCATAGTATCAGGAAGAAAAATGTTTTGGTATTTAGTTTATAATAACCACTAATAATTTATAAAAACTACTATCATTAAAAAATGCAGTTTTTTACCAAACTGCACTTCAACAAGCACTCATTCCATGTTTTCTTACCTGTATCTTGTTAATAAAGGATCAGCCATCATTTCCCTCACCAGCATACCATCAGTTAGAAACTAAAAATGAATGCAAAAAAAAAGGAAAAGTACAAAAATCCTTAGCAGATAGTCTCAACTAGCTATGTGATTTTTAAAAATTATTTTCTAGGCTATTGCCAGAATGTTTCCTTGCTCTTAATTTTCTAATGATCTATCAAACTGATCAATTTTCAGCTATGGAAGCCAAATACATATTTCAGAGGGCTAACCCAGAGATAAGCAGAGAGATTGATTTTAATCAGCATTGAATTGTCTAAAGTTAGTTATTTTTGCATGGAAAGAAAAAATGAGATTGGCAGCACTGGATGGCAATAGTTTCCTCACCCATCTGTATCATGGCTAAACTTGCTCCATCAATAACATCCTGTGTGTCAATCCAGTCTGAACCCTCTCAAAGTTGGCTCCTTAATAACAGCCACACACTCCTGACCGGAACACAATCCTTAACATTTTAACAAAATGCAACATTTGAATTTAATACTTTACTCCTACTGGCCAGTGGAAACACACCAGCCTTATGTAGCCATCAAAAGGTAGTTTGACCTGTGACTGCAACTGTGGTCTTGAACTAAGCAAGAACTGATAGTCAAACCCTCCAAATTTCCAACTTGAAATAAATAATCATCATGCTTAAAAAAAAAAAATCAGCTGTATTTAATGAACAAACACCTCTATTTCTTTCACAGTGAAAGGGATACCAGCCTCAGGAAAAAAAAATGGAAAAGCACATTGTCTCATTCTTTATCACTGCTATTGCAGCACAACTAAAGCAAATCCTCTTCTGGAGGAACACAAGCAACACTAACATTGCTCACAGCACTGAAGAACAGCTGCAAAGCTGCTATTTAATCCGCCAAATTATTTCTCAGCCTACTCATCTTGGGTCTTATCTGTGCTTTTAGTCAAAATCTATTTTTAGGGAGGGGAGGATACTTTCAATCTGTGATTCACTGCAGCCTATGACTTTGAGTGACACACAGATCACACCAGCACTGTACCAACAGCTGCCCATACCTGGACATTGTCCTTTAGATTTAAAATGGTGCTTGTCAGACTATCAGAACAGAACAGGTTTTTATTAAGGTTTGGATTGCCACAGCCATTTCAAGCACCATTTTGGGGTACCCACCTGGACACTGAAACGCTACCTATTCTCTTGACTGGGCATCACAAGGCTCTCATTAATTTTGCAAAGTACTTGAAGAGTTTCAACTAATCCCTTCAGAGTAACCACACACTGTTCATGTTTCACCTTAATTCTTGTAGCCTGGGGGTCTGTGCAGTCATCAAACCGAATACAATATCCAACCTCATGTCCCAGCACTGCACCTCTTTCATCAGCAACTCGGCCTGCAACCTGAGAAAACAGATTCTCATAAACAAGAAACAGCTCAGCACACTTCAGCCTTGTATCATTCATTACAAGCTACAAAGACATCTAAAGACACAATGAAACTCCACAATTCATAAACTAGTCCCAGTAGAATTCCAACAAAAAGCTACTGTCATTCATTTTAGTGGCACTCTAAGCCATACAAGTGGGCAGTGAATGAATTATTTCAGTTGGAATCTTATCCCTCCATCACTTTCAGCCCAAGAATTCAGGATAATTGTCAGTCTGGGTAATGCAAGCAGGAGTTCAGGAGTTTCTAAACTAGGCTTATATCTTTGCAACTACCTATCTTTATTTCTAACAACCCCCATGCTCTAGATGGGAAAGCAGATAAGTCATCTTTTAAAATAAAATATCACTTTCAGTTCAATATGAAGCAAAAAATCATCAATTATATTCCTTATCTCCTGTAACAGCCACAGTCCAGGCAGTCTGCAGCAACAGTCTCAAAGAAAAACCCTGCTGTGTCTCTATACTAAGCCCGAATGGCATAATCTATTTTAGGCTTAAAAATGACGCATCAAGACATGAAAGAGAAAAGTGAAGTGAGTTTGCTGTAAGAAATCATTGCAGCACTCACAACATCTTCTGTAGGACTGTGCTCTGTCAGCTGGATGTCCTATGAAGGAGAAAAGGGAGGACACTGCAGGCACACTGCCCAAAATGCAGAGCGCTGCTAGAGACTGCTCCCTTAACCAGGCTGGATCTGGTCAAAGAATACTGGAGGAGATAAAACAGCAAATGGTACAGATGCCCAATGTACTCCATTTTTACCAGAGGCAGATGCTCATTTGTTGTAGATGCTGTTTAAAACACTACACAGAAAGGGCAGAACGATGGTTATAAAATGGCACCTCAGCTCTCTGCACAGAAAGAATGCTGCAGCAGTAACTTCACACACCAAGTGAGTGCCCAGCAGCAGCTGTGAAGATAAGGAGCACTGGATGCTTTCTGTGCACACTGTTAGCAGAGAGGACAAGTCACTGCCCTCAGCATCTCCTTTTCCCCCTCATAGCACATCCAGCTGTGGTTATGCTCTCCAACACATACTATGTATATGCAAAGATTTCTCACAATAAAACTGTTTCTTCTGCCTGACATTTTTACAAGGGGAAACAAAAAAACTACACCCCGTAACAACAACAAACAAATATAATCTTTAAAAAGATTAAAAACCTAGCTATGAATTGCTAGAAAGAGGTACACAACCTCTTCTTTCTTCCACTGGCTGCATTACTGATTGCAGATTTACATCACTGCTTCACCTTGTGAAAGAAGTTGAGGGTCACACAGCACAGTTCTAGTTCTGAGTCAATCACAGCTCAGCCCTAACTTCCATACACAGTTCTGCTGACATCACTCAATTTTACTTCAAAGCTTCTACATCTGCAGTTCTGGAGCTGGAATGTTTGGCCAGACCCACTAATCAGGTTGAATTCAGTGTGTAACACCAACAACTCTTAGAGAAAGATAAGCAGAAATATCTATTCATTCAGGAGCTTGTGCAGATTCCTGCTATTCAGCAAAACCTGCTAATAAACTGGGGGTTGTAATAACAACAGACTGGGAGGATTTGGACACTCACTGAAACAGCAGCGACCCGACGAGGCTGTGTCACCCCAACAACTCTTCCTTCAGCTGTCCAGCCAGCTTCTGCCAGGTACTGCAAACAATAATGGGGATAAGAGGGGCATTGGTCATGCTGTGGTTACCCCAAGGTATTAGTTCCTCACACTTTGTGTTTTTTCCTGGTTCTGTTCAATATTTAATATAAAATCCCCTGAGGCAATATCTGATTTTACCAACCTAAACAGACACTTACTTGTGGAATCTGAGTTGATTTCCCACATCCTGTTTCCCCAATAATCACCAGAGTCTGGTAGTTCTCCACTAGATAAAGTATGTGATTTCTTAGCTGAAAAGAGAAGATGACATTTAAACATAAAAAACAGATTGCACAAAAATAAGAAAACAACTAAAACTGCAATATTTACATATCTGGCAGACACAGTAACTTTCTGTGACATGAAGTTCACTGCCAAAAGCTAAACAGTCCTTTAAAATCTATAAATTACATGTACAACATATAGTAAATAACATACATCAACGAAGCCCTTAAAACTGTCAGTTACAGTTGTCAAACAGGACAATAAATTCCAATAAATACACAGCAAAGTTATAAAACTACTATTTTATGTTGCAAAGCGATTTTATACCGCCCTTTCAAAAAAAAAAAAAAGACACAAGAGCCAGACCTTATATAACACATTTAATATATCAAAGAAAACTTCTGTACCTTAAAAACAGGCAGCTTTTGCCTTTGCTGTTCAATGGAGAGGGAAGCATAAGGGTTATAGATGACAGTCACAGCGCTGCTCTCAGCAGGACTCTGCCTCTCCTCCGAGACACTGACACCAGGACCTTCCGAGCCTACACGACAGGAATGAGTTTTAACTGGAAGAATTCACTTCTGCCTGAGGTATCACAATGCAGCCAAAATAAATATGTTTCTTATAGGGAGGAATCATCAGTGGCAGCAAATTAAAAAAAAAAACCAAAAAAAAACAACCTTTCTATAAAAGCAATCAAAACATTAACTAACAATAAACAAGGGATATGCCCCTCGCTTGAGCTCTACACTTACCTCAGGAACTGAAACTTGATTTATTCCTGCTGCTAATTATCACAAAACTACTGTCAACTGAAAATGTGGAATCACGCAAGTGAACTAGAAACAAAAACTCATCTCAATAACACAATGTGTCATCTCCAGCTGCAGATTCAACTGGGAAAGTCTGAGAGCAAAGAGGAAGATCCCCCTGTTTTGTAGGATCAGGATCTGCTCGCTTGCACTTCTCCCACTGTTAAAAAGTTAGTCCCTATTCAGAACTGCCAGGCAGTTTTATAGCAAATCAACTATTACTGTGATTGTTTCCAAGGTCTTTTTCCACTGAGCTGCTCTCCCTGGTGTTAACCAGAGTTATCCCCACCTATAGCCAGGATTTCACTCCTCCTTTTGAACTCATGAGGATTATCCTGCGTCTGTGAAGACCCCCCCACAAAGAGCAGAAAACCCACCCCACAAACCACCCACTTCATCCCCTCCCCTGCCACCCCATACTAGGCAGCACTCAGCTGGAGCCACAAACACCCAACCACCCCCGGGCTTTGGCAGTGAGGGGACAGCCATTTCCCCAGTGCCCTCATCGAATCATCACGGTTGGAAAAGACCTTCAGGATCATCCAGCGCAAACACCAACCTTGCACCATCACTGTAACCCCTAAACCACATCACCCAGCACCAGATCCAGACACCTCTCGAAAACCCTCAAGGATGGTGACTCCACCACCTCCCCGGGAAACTTGTCTGACCACCCCAACAGAGAAAAAAAAAATTGTAGTAGCTAATCTGAATCTCCTCTGTCCCAGTTTAAGGCCATTTCGTCTTGTCCTCTCACGGCAGACACCGCAGAAGAAACTGGTCCCCACCTCAGCACAGCCTCCTGCCTGGGAGTTGTAGGGAGCGATGAGGTCACCCCTAAGCCTCCTCTTGTGGAGACTAAGCAAACCCAGCTCCCTCAGCCGCTCCTCACAGGACATGTTCTCGAATCCTTTCAGAGCCTTGTTGCCCTTCACTGTAAACGCTCCAGCGACCCCAAAGAGCCGAGCGGGGCAGCGCTGCCAGCTTTCGCCGCACCCCTCACCACCGCCAGGCAGATCGGAGCTCTGTCCTCCGCACCTCCCACCGCGGCCAGCCGGGGCTCCATCCCCCGCACCCCTCACCGCGCCAGCCCGAGCCGGGCTCCGTCCCCCTCACCCCCACATGCCGCACCCCCCGCATCTCTCACCCGGCTTCCAAAACTTCACCGGCCCCACGGGCGCCGCCATCTTGGGGTGAGAGGGCGGCCGGAAGCGGCGCGCGGCGTCCACGTGACGCGGCCCGCGTTGCCATGGAGACCTCCCCCCCCCCCCCCCCCCCGCTCCCCTCCCACCTCACGGAGTAACACAACTTTCCCGGGGATTGTCCTTTCTTCCCTCACAAGCCTGTAGGGCCAAAGCTTTGCAACCGAGAGACAACGGTGCTGTTGTTGACAGCGACATCTAATGTCTGGCAAACAGGGGATGGGCCGGCATCGCTACAGGCGTGGTCCGAGCAGCGGACTGTAAGGCAATAAGGTGCAAATTTGGATCAGGGGAGGCCCTGGCACAGAGGAGCTGTGGCTGTCTCATCCCTGGAAGTGTCCAAGTCCAATTTGGAGGGGACTTGGAGCAAGCTGGGCTAGTGGAAGGTGTCCCTGCCATGGGATGAGCTTTAAGGTCCCTTCCGACCCAACCCATTCTGTGATCACCCGCGGGAGCACATGGGATTTTACGGCACTGAAAGATCACCTCCCAAAAGCCCTTGCTCATTAATTAATTAGAGCAGATTCCTTCTCCAGCGAGGGATTCCTCCACACTACCCACGCCACAGCTGCTGTGCTTTACACCAGGCAGCTGAAGGACAAGAAAGAAAACCATCACAGAAATAGTGAATAGATCCAGCGGTGTCCCACCACAGGCTCCTTAGAGCCTGTTTTAACCACAAACACACCCATGAAAGCCCATGAAAATTACTATTGAATCAAACTTAACTTTGAGTTAATTAAGCAGAAGCTAGAGGAAATACAAAAACTAGAAAGCCCAAACTGCTTCTAAGAAGTTCAGTAATATTATCAAATATTCATTCTTATGGGAAAAAAAAATCGAATCACATTTATGTTCTTATAACTTGCCACGCTAGCAGTGCAATTATATTATTAACACAAACTGCACTTCACAACACTCTACCTCCATGGTCACTTGTTATGCTGAGTAACAACTTGTAAAAGAGGTTATTCAATTACAATTATGATGTTCTTAAAGTTCTAGGTATGTGTTTCAATGTACTTTTGATATTAAGTCCACACTATCAAAAATAAACACAACTTGCAGTATTTTGTATCATCAATATATTAGCAATTGTTGAGAAAAAGTCCTACTAATGGCACATGGAAAGCGTTGCCTATTAAAGTCATGAGATGAATAACAAAGTTGAAAAGTTATATTTGAGAAAATATATACAGATTATTATGAATAAGATTGCACAAACAGTATTTTGCATAGAGTACAACACTGTATGGGTTTTGTCTTTATGGAAAATATAGCTAAGAATAAAAATACTTATTTCAAACTTCTTTACATCTGGGGAAGTTAAGACTACAAAACTATAAACTATTGAATATTTACAGAATAGGAGAATCAGAGTGATTACATTTCCATGTTTGTAAGTGCAGAAGAAAGAGTGCCCAGATTAGCTGCATATTAATCAGTGCATTAGTGCATTGTCCATAAAGACCATTTTTGTAAGATTCACGTGTCCAGTTTAATGTTGTCCTGCTGCTGTTTAGCTGAAACCTCTGTGAAATCCCCAAGTTTTAATCTTCCCCTCTGAAGCCCAGAACCCACAAGACACTCACACAAGCACATACCCAAGTATTTTGCAGTAGAAGAGCCACAAGAATAACTTGAGAAATGGTAAATCTTTGACTAATGAATAGCCACACTGGCAGGCTCCTGGAACTTCAGTACCTCAATGTGCAGCTGTTTGGGAGGATAACTTACTCATTTGAGGATGGGTTTTTTCCTCCAGAAATTAATGGATTAAAGAAGAATAATAAAAAAATGACCTTGCATAAAACCTTAAAAATGGTTTTGTTGCTGACTTCTGTGTCATTGCATTTCTGGTGCAATTAGGACTTTTGTGAAGAGGAAGCAGCTTCACAGATTTCAGAGCTACTCAGCTTTTCCCACAAGATCAGACAGCAGCAGCCACAGAGAAACCAAAAAGTTTATCTGGAAATGCCAAGAAATTGATCTCATTTGGCTCTACTACAAACATAGTGGGTCCTTTAGAATATATCACTTAAACACATTTATTGCATGGTGTCCAACAACCCAAATAGTCTAATATACAGGTAATTTGAAATTCAGCCACTTGTTTGCCTGACACATTCGTTTGTTCTGCCTACCAGCACAACTCTGTGTGAAGAAAATATAACATTTGAGGAGCAGTAGTGTGGTACTGACCTACTAGTTTCTAGATTAGGGTTACTCCAGTTCTGTGTCATGAAACGGTGGAGAGGTTGTGCAACCCAAGACAAAGACTGATTTCAGAGCCATACAGCAATCCTGCTTTCACCCTTGGAACAGACTTTTAAGCAATATTAATTTCAATACCTAGAATTCTTAGAAGAAAAAGGGTTGAGTTACTGAGCTATGACACAGCCAACCCATCAGTTTAAAACATGCAAGAACAGGTTGAGAAATGAAAATTTAACACAATAGTAGTCAATAATGGCTTTATAATAGTCTTCAAACAAAGCCACAATTCCAGTTTCACTTTCTCTCAGTCTGAGGTTTCTTTCCCAGCTGCTCTCACAAATACACTGCAAGACCATGCTGGACAGGGATGGATGGACGTGGTTCCTGAGGTTCTGCTTCTCGCTCTGCATGGACATGCAGTTCATCTCTCTACGATCCAGTGTGGCCTCATAACCAGGGAGCCATTCCTCTTAGTCAGCGGGGGAGAGGTGTGCATCGTGTTATTTGGGGTGTACACTGCCTCCCTGGAGGCGTGCAGCCAGCTCCTCTTCCTCTTCAGATCTCCTACAAATGCTCTCAGATACAAAAATTCCATTCTCAGGAAGTGTTCCCTGGTCACATCTCTGGAAGCCACTGTTATCCTGAACAGCTGGTCCCACACCCTGTTCTTCTTGCAGCTGGAAAACTCATTGAGGTTGATAGGCTTTGACCGTGAATGAAGAATCCGAAATTCCAGGTCAAAGTGCGCAACTGTGGGGCCTGACAGGATCAAAATGTTACTGCTGTTCAGCTTCCCATCTGTCCACGTAAAACTAGCAAAGGAAGAGTGAGAAAATTCTGAGTTAATTCACAATAATCAGTAAACAAATGATTCACTGAAAATTCTCCATCACATTTAGTTACATTGTTCCTACAACCCAACTGATGAGCAGTGGGCTCTTTTAAGGATAAATGCTGGACATAAAATCTGATAAGGAAAGCAATTCTACAACATTGCTGGTTTTCCTTTCCATGGAGAGAAATCATGTTAAGCAACAGAAAGAAATTGGCACTTGCCTGTAGGAGCCTGTTGTTACTCTAATGCCATCAATTAACATGAACTTTTCACGGACTTTTCCAATGATTTTGGCACCCGACCTGGTGCAATAAGTGCTCCCCGTGATGATTCTAACTCTCATCAGCTGTAAAAGACACAGAAGAGTCAGGTGGGTTTCAAAGTTCAGTGACTGCATTTAAAGGAGTAACACAGCAATAACCATCCCTGATGAACTGCACACTGGCACAAGAGTCACTTGCTAGGAACCAAAGGATAATTCTGTCTTGTTTTAGTAGGCAAGGAGGCGACATCAAGGGGAGAACCCATAAACTGTGCAGAATGTGACTGTGAAAATTCCTGTCGCCTAATCATGTAGGGAACCAAATTCCACAGACTCCTGAGAACTTGCTTCTCCATCAGCCTTCAAAGTCCCAGCGAGCCAAAGCAACTCCAGTCATGCTTTAGGAATTGCACATTCCTCCTGCATTTCCTTGAATAGTCAATTAGTATTTGTGCTCAGAAAGCAGCTGTAACATCCATTTTAAAAGGTTTCAGATTTTCTATTAATTGCTGCCTGATGTAAGAATAGTTAAATCTTCCAAGAAAGACCTCGAGCTACATAACCCCCAATTTAAGTTGGCAGCAGGTGTAATAATTTCTTCTTTTGACAGCTCAAAGACCACTGTCATAAGAGGATCAGTTCCCTACCCCTATAAATATGACAAGGCTCACCTTTTCCTGCTCAAGGTCAACTCCCAGGTCCTTGCACATTTTCAGAAAGTGGGAAAATGAAGACTGATCTAGAAGGATATACACTTTAACTTGCCGCTGGCTACACACTTCCAAGAGGTCTGTGAAGATATCAGTATCTGTGAAGGAATCCATAACCAGGGCGATCATCTGCAACAGAAGAAACCATTAGGCTGTTTCCACAGCATCCCAAGGGAGACAGTACATAAGAAGTTTGACTTCCAAATTAAATATTCCCCCCTGCCTTTTTTTCTGGTGGTTATGGAACATGGAACAATGTTCTGTGATAGAGTATTCTTCCTCACCCTGAGATAGAACTAGACCCCTGTTTTTGCCCTATGTTAGGTAAATTTGATCTCTTCCTAAGCAAGTGGATTCTTTTCCTGAGAACAGATGTCTTTTCCTCAAAAAACGTTGCCAGAAGAAAAATGTGAGCTTATTTCCAATACTATAATTTTCCAGAGTCTTTCAAACTTCTCAAATAAGAAAAGAGATAGTTAAAAAAAAAAAAAAAGTCACCAGTGTCTGACTACTCTCTACATCCCACCTCTCTACAGAAGACAGAAGTGAGGTTTGTCTTCAACTTATTATTCGCATTCTCGTATTTCAAGTCAAGATCTGAGTAAAACCTCCCTTGAGAGCCAGCTCCTACCCCTGCAAACCTTCCCTATGGGATGAACCCCAGGGTTTGCCGGGGATCCTCGGCAGGATGAGGAAGCAAGGGCTGTTTCAGAGAGCCGGGAACGGGCGCACTCGGGATGCTCATAGGAGTCAACTCTCTGAGGAAACTCAGCAGCACCCGGAGAGCCCGGACTCGGTTTTCATTAATATTGGGGGGGGGGGGGGGGGGGGGGGGCGGAAGCTAACAAATAATGAACCTATTTAAAAAATAACTAGAAAAGATGGTACAAAGAGATAAACCAATAACGAAACAGTAATTAAAAACGGGAGTTTATGTAAGAGTAAGTGAAGCGGGGAAGGACGAGGCGGCCCCGGGAAGCCGCGCGGGACGGCGCGGGCAGGGCAGGGCAGGGCAGGGCAGGGCGCTCCCCGGGCACTCACTCACCTGCCGCGCGGAGCGGATCTGCCGCCGCACCGCCTCCTTGCAGCCGTAGATGCTGTCCCCGCAGCCGGGCTGGAAATGCGCCTCCACCCGCGTCAGCCCGCGGAACGCGCCGCTGGCGAAGCCCGGCCAGCCCAGCTCCAGCGCCGGCGGCTCCAGGTCCGAGCGCTCGGGGAAGTAGGTGAGCGACGAGGCGTCGAGCGAGGCGCCGGCCCAGGAGGGCTCTGCCGCCGGCTCCGGGCCCGCGGCGGGCGGCAGCGCGGCCCGCGCGATGTCCTGCACCTCGGGCTCCGACAGGAAGGGCGGCAGCTGCTCCCGCCGCAGGAAAGCCCGCAGCGCCTCGGGGCCGCCCGCCACCAGCTCCTCCAGCGCCAGGCGCTGCGCCTCGCTGTACGGCCCGGCCGGCGGCGGCCAGCGCCCCGCGCCCTCCTCCAGGCACTGCGACAGCGTGGCCATGGCCGGAGCGCCCCGGCGCTGCCCCGGCTCTTTATAGCGCTCCGCGGGCTCCTCCGCACCTCCCGCCCGGCCTCCGCTCCGCTCCGCTCCTCCCGGCCGCTCGCCCACGGGACAGTCACGGGTGGCACAGCCAGCAGCCTTCCCCACGCCCAGGGACGCGCCCGCACAAGCGCCAGCCTCTAAGGAGGAAGGATAAGCCCAGCCCTGGACCTGCTGCCCAGCCCGGATCAAAAGGCTGCTCCGAAGGTTGGAGAGGGCAAATGGCCCAGCAGGAAGACACCAAGCGTCGACCAAGTGACTTAGTCACCCCGATTTAAAATGCCAAATAAACAGAAAACAAAGCTCGATGATGATCAAGTGAAAACTCCATGGCAAAAAGGTGTTTATTTGTAAACTGTTTCCTGTTCCTGTTAGGGTACCTTAACAGCTGCACAAGTATAATAAAGTTTAAAAGCACATAGAACAAACAAGGTGATTTTACATACATTCAAGAACTGCAGAACTTGAGCTCTTAAAAATACAACTCGATGTTGTCTTTGAAGGTGTCTCTTGGCTCCTTCCCTGCAACTTGCTTTGCTGCCAGTGTTCCAGATTCAGGTATCAAGCAATAAAGTACCTTATCGTCTTGAACAAGTGCAGACAGAACCCTTTTTTTTCCCCACCTCCAGCTTTAGGGAAGGAGTGGCTGCTTTGAAATCCAAGTAATAAAAGTAGCTAAGCCTCTTTGTCCATAGAGATTTCAGGAAGAAATGCCAAAGTTAGTTGCTCTCAACACTTGCAGACTTTTTGAGTTACGGATATTTTTAGTCATTCATTCGTTCATTCATTCATTCAATATTCAAGCCAACAGCTGAAATGTGCCATCTACTGGACACACGTGCCCCTAAGTAAGAAAATACATAACCCAGACTCTGATTTGACTCAGCAGAATTCAGTGTGGTTGGTCACTGAAGTACTGAGATGCAGCTCTAAAGAAAAACAGTACAGGTCAGATCTCAGAGAGAGACTGCACACTGCTCAGATGAGAGACCCAGCAAGCACAGACATGTACAGAAAACTACAAATAATCCTGTAAAGACTTTGCAAAGCAACTAAAGCTAAGGTCCTTTCAATATTGAAAGTATCTTCAAAAACTTTAGCTCCTCAAACCAAGTTAGTAATGGATAAAGGATAAACAGAGCAGGAAACCGAGTATTTCAGACAGCACAGTTAAAAAAAAAAAAGTTTATTTAACTTACAGTTACTTGTAAATTAACATTACCCAACATAACCCATAACATTTTGTAGTGCATTTGTCAGTTTATTTTTGAGCACAGGCTTTGTCACATGCCCTCAGTGGTTGTCTTGCCTCCAATTCACTGCAAAAAGGGAAACACACACACACACATATATTTATATATCTCTACACAAAGGCACAAGAGCATGATCAAACTAAAGAGCTAGTTAGCTCAGTCTGTTTCAGAAGGCTTAAACAATGGAAAATGAATACAGTGTAAGATAAGAACCCGCAACTACTCCAACAGACCCTTCACAAATTTAGTGGAAGAGTAACATATATATCACAGAAGTTAGAATAAAATCAGCTTTATGGCTCTTTGCAAAAGCTGATTCCCCTCATGTCAAAGATAAAATAGAAATAAAAGCCAACATTGGGAAAAAAATTGAGAATTCTTTGGTGTAAGCTAAATCTGCAAAGCCGCTCTGAGCATGTTCACTCTGACTCAGATTTTTCCAAGTTTACATATATTAAAACCAGGGCTTTAGCAATCCTAGAAAGCAGTAGCAAGTTCAGTTTTGAGGTTAAATAACCAGAATTAAAATTATCTTCACCACTAATGCATACAAGAGGAACCTGTAAGTAGTTGCCATATAATAACTCTTTTTCATCGCTTACATTGCATAGCATAAAACAAAGTGCTGGAGAGTGATGTACACATGTATTAAAAAAAGCAAAAGTGCTGGACAGAAGTGGAATAATCTGAAGGTATAAAGTGACAGCAACTTGAGGCTGGGGTTGGTGTGCTGTGCTCAGGGCAGGAATCATTTCTTGAGGGAAAAGAGCGAGGCGTCGCGGAGGCTGCGCAGGCTGGCGCTGATGTCCCGCCTCTGCTTGAGGTTGCACCTGCTGGGGTAGTGGGTCATGTAGCTCCCAGGGACACGGCTCCGCCGGGACAGGATATCCACCATGTGGCTCAGCTTCGAGCGGATCGTGGAGTAGTGGAATTGCCTCTCTTTGTGCAGTTTTTGGAAATATTGTGCCCTGTGACTGCTGGAGTATTCAAAGGACCTTAGAGAAGATATTGAGCCTGTAGAGCTTGGTAGAGAGCACTGGGATGATGATGAAGACAGTGATTGCAGACTAGAACTGGGCACAGTCTTTCCAAACAGGGAATATTCTTCTTTCGACAACTTTCTGTGAAGGAGGGGTGTTTCTGTGCCGTCCTCTTCCTTGGTCTGTGTCACTGCAGTCTTCAGCAAAATTGATGTCTGAGTGCCTGTCACTCTGGCTGTGACAGAAGCCTGAGTGCCAGTGTCTGCTGTGGCAGCGCTGGCCTGGGTGGCTGCATTACACATGGTCACAGCTGCCATCTCTTCCCACGGGCCAGTTTGAGTTGATGCACTTTTCCGTTCCATTGTGGCCATTTGATTGCTGAACGACTCCTCTTCACACAGGCAAGAATGCCCTAGGTTACAAAGTTTTCCTCCAGGAGTATATTCAGCCTGATGTGGCTTGTCCAGCAATTTCTTTGGAGTGCTAGACAGTCTGGCAAATTCTGCTCTCAGGTTGCCTTCCACAGTATATTCTTTGGAGGACTCTGTTCTGGTCAGCAGGTGATCAAACCTCCCACTGTTCCTGCAGCTGGACGGTTGCTTGGGGCTAATGGGCAGTGACTGGGCATAAAGAATCCTGAACTGGAGGTCAAAGTGCTCAACCACTTGACCTGACAACACCAGCAAGTTGCTGCTGTTCAGCTTCCCATCCGACCATGTGAAACTGTTGAAAACAAACCAAGATTCCCAGTTAAACCCTGGTGCATTTCAACAGATACTGCTAGGTAGACTTAGAAATTCCATGCATTAAGGAAGGTAAGAAGTCAACAGGCTGTCCAGTCCTCCAGGAAGAATTCTATTTAGCCATGGCCAAGTATTTTGCTAGCAACAAGTTGTGTAGACAAGTTTTCCAAAGGAGTTTTCAGCTTTGTGTCAGCCCCACCTAGACTTAGCTAGTCCACCTGCCCCTCATTAACAGCAGGGAAACAGCAAAGGGAATACATCCTTCCTGCACCAAATTCCCTTTTCTGCAGCTTCATTGGGCACCAGCAGACCCAAATACTTGCCTGTAGGAGCCCGTTGTCACTCTAATGCAATCAATTAACATGAACTTCTCCTTGGCTTTCCCAACAATTTTGGCACCTGACCTCATGTAGTATGTGCTCCCCGTGAGAGTTCGAACTCTGAGCAGCTGGTTCAGAAAAGAAAGGAAAAAAGTAGCATCAGATTTAAGTTAATTTCCAAAAACTTTTGATTAGTAATTCTACTTAAAAGCAGCTATGCACACTATGGAAGATAGGAATGAAATGAACTTTTTTATACAGTCTGTATATGAGTGTTTTTAGTCACACAGTGCTAAATTTCTGTTAGATTAGGTGAGAACAGTCAGTTCCAATTAATTACTGCCTGGGAAAGTAGGAGTGATTTTCCCTATCCAGAGAAACTTTTACTGCAATGAACATAAATTTGTGCAAGCCAAGCCATAACACAACCATGTCAACTTATATCCACAGCAACTAAGCAAATCACATCATGCAAACCCTATTAAAAGAAAGCAACAAGGTATTAGGAAAGGAATCAGATGATACCAGAGCTATACCACCCTTGAGCTTCCCACGTTTCTGTTTTCCTTAGCACGCAGTTCCTTGAGCCAAAGGATAGAGCAATTTAAATATTGCAAAATTAAATGCTTGAAAATTGTTGCATCCTCAGGACAGGGATCCCAGTGCACACTGCATCCAGCACATGGGGCTGGTGCACAGCATGGTTGTAGCTCCTACATATTGGCAGTGTAGGGTGGCAGATGTGACTTTTCTGCAGGGTTTTTGCTGAATTTGTGAGCAGTTTCACATGTTGGATTAGAAGCTGTACTGAAACCATGCAATATTGAGTCGTGATATTCAGGAGCTGAACAACAGTCCAGAAAAACCCCTTTTCGTTATCAAACAGACAGGTTGTTTTAGCCTTTCAGGGCAGTCCGATGCTTTATGGAAGGGTTTCTTTGATATGCATAAACTATGCCACAAAAATAAAAACAAACCACACTGACCCACATTTAGTACTTACACTCTCCTGCTCAGGACAAACTCCCAAATTGTTGCACATTTCCAAGAAATGGGGTAGAAAGTCCTGGTCAAGAAGGATATAGACAGGAACTTGGCGGTTGTTGTAGGCATCCTGGAGGTCACTGAAGATCTCAATGTCTGTGAAGGAATCCATCACAAGGGCAATCACCTGCAAGGGAAGTTACAACACTTACTCAAGGGATTTATTTACACAAGGCCACTGCGTCCCCCAGCCATTTTCTCCTGCTGCTATCATCAGGGCTACATGCACATTTCCTTGTCCTGCCACACAGGTTCTGACAAGTTCTAAAATATTTCTATATTCCCACCACATTCCTGTAAATGCATTGTACCCCAGAATGCAAAGCATAAGCCTGAAGAGCTTTTTTTTGTACACTTTCACATCCTCTTTTCCTACGCAATCCCTTGTAATGTGGCCAAATTGGGGAAGCTATCACAGCAGAATTGGGACTCCAGACAAACCATCTCCATGCCTGTTCTCCCAGTGCTTCAAACAGCTACAGGAGAATTAGCTCAAATAGCCTCCTTGCTGTCACAACAAACCCCAACTGATTTCCAGACTCTTGCTGGTCTCTAGACTATTACTATCCATCCCATACCTTCACAAGAAATCCCTCAACTCACCCAACAATTCTTTAAAGAAAGCAAATCCTCAAATAGGAAGATTGCATGAACAATTCCTCCAGCTAATTCAGAGCTACCTCACACACTGATGCAGTGCTAGAATTCTCACCATTCAAAACCACCTCTATGTAGGAACACAAAGGCATAAAGGATTCAGATTCATGACTGAGTTTTCCACTTTCCTTCTATTAGACCAGCACAAAGAACAGTGATTATACAAGCACTGTGGCACCTGCCCTTATCAGATGGACGCATGCAGCACACCCAAGGTGCATAAGCATGCAGCACAGCTGCTCTGTGTGTGGCATGGGCTGTACTCACAGGAAACCTTTCCCACAGGAACAGGCTGAGCTTTGCATTCCCACCTCTGTCCTGCTCCCAAAGGGATTGGTTCCATTTGCCTGAGCTCTTACATAGAGCATGCACAAGCACATGGGTATTTCTAGATAAAGTTACTTTACGTTTGTGCACGTGTGTCCCGTGCTTCTCGCCACCCAATCTTGTCTAAGTGTTGAAGGAAGATAAAAACCCAATATTATACTTTTGACAAGACCAGACAAGTAAGAAAACCACCCCAAAAACAAAACAATTCACACTAAATCCATGAGAACACTGATGCCTCCATATGACTACTCGAATCACAGAATGTTTGAATTCTGATCCTAGAATTAGCAGCTGAAAAAGAAATACAGTTTTGCCCAAAGTGTTTAGAGGAAAGAGAGAAAACCCTTTTCTCTACAGTCATCCATTCAGGATGGCAAGGACAAAATAGCAGCAGTCACTTGAACTAATTCCATTTGAGTGAGACTGAAAGATATTATGCAGCATCTGAGGTTTTTCCAGTCTTCACATTAACCTGAGGAACTCAGAAGTGATTGAGTAATATCATACAGTATCTGATATTCAGTACATTATAGGGTATCAAAAATGTTCTTTATGTCCACAAAAATGCTCCCTGGATTGGGTACAGACACAGATGGGGCAGGAGCAGCTTGGCTGGCTCTTGGCTCAGTGTGAGGGAAGGTGTTTTGCAGGATATTGCAAGGAGCAATATTACAAACTCGTACAGCTTTTTGGAGGAACAGATGTTTTTATGGTGTTTACTCGAGTTTCCAGGCCGGTTTCATATACCTGACAGGGACTGCTTGAGAACAGAGCTTCCTCTGTGACCGTTTCTGGCAAGGAGCCCATGGTTCATGCCATCCTCACACACTCCCCCAGCTTCTGCCCTGGGAAGGGAGCAGGGACTAAGCTCAGTTGCTGATTCAGGGTGTGCCGTGTGCGAGCTCATGTTACACAAAGAGACAGGGGTTGCTTCATCTGGCCACCCAAAGAGGAAGCTACACATTTAAATTTGAGCTGAGCCAATTGAATGGCTGCTAAGAAGGGAGGTTCCCGGCTGGGGACTGCAGTTGGAGGCTATGGGCTCAGGGAATGTAATGAGTTACAGGAACAGTTACAAGTTGCTGCGCCACGTGCTTTTTTAGCCATACTCTGCATCAGAACAAAAGCGTGCACTCCTGTACGGGAAAAGTCCTGTCAAAAGCAGGTCTGTACATCACTTGGGAAAATTCGTGAACTAAGGAAGGGAAATACAATCATAGTGTTATATTTATAGGTAACCTTCTATAAAAGAGGTCTTTTCTGTGTCACATGCTTTAAGGGACAGCAGGAGGTTTCTGCAAGCCAATCTGTCTAGCAGAGCACATCAGTGAGGAACCCGGAATAGGAGAGTTTTTGCTCCGAGGGAGAGCAGCATCAGCTGGAGGCAGCGGCTGTGCTGGCCATGGCAGCAGCGCTGTGGGACGGGGCGCTCTTGGAGCATCACCTCCGGAGCACCCGGCAAAGGGAGAGCTCGCAGATGCAGCACACAGAGTGCCACCTTCCGTGTATTTTCGAGCTTGTCCTCCTTAACGAGGCATTCTCTGCTCGACGGGGGTTATAAAGCCACTTGGGGATGCTTACCGATGCCGGTGCCGATTTTCGATGGGCTCGCAGAGCTACGGGAGAGGGGCCCTGGGCAGGGCAGGGCAGGGCAGGGCAGGGCCGGGCGCTCCCCGGGCACTCACTCACCTGCCGCGCGGAGCGGATCTGCCGCCGCACCGCCTCCTTGCAGCCGTAGATGCTGTCCCCGCAGCCGGGCTGGAAATGCGCCTCCACCCGCGTCAGCCCGCGGAACGCGCCGCTGGCGAAGCCCGGCCAGCCCAGCTCCAGCGCCGGCGGCTCCAGGTCCGAGCGCTCGGGGAAGTAGGTGAGCGACGAGGCGTCGAGCGAGGCGCCGGCCCAGGAGGGCTCTGCCGCCGGCTCCGGGCCCGCGGCGGGCGGCAGCGCGGCCCGCGCGATGTCCTGCACCTCGGGCTCCGACAGGAAGGGCGGCAGCTGCTCCCGCCGCAGGAAAGCCCGCAGCGCCTCGGGGCCGCCCGCCACCAGCTCCTCCAGCGCCAGGCGCTGCGCCTCGCTGTACGGCCCGGCCGGCGGCGGCCAGCGCCCCGCGCCCTCCTCCAGGCACTGCGACAGCGTGGCCATGGCCGGGCAGCGCGGCTCGGCAGGGCGAGGGCTGTCTGCAGAGTTTGAATCCAAACAGCGCGGCCGCCACTGGCGCCTTCCCCGCCCCGCGCCGCCGTTGGCTCCGCAGAGCGGCACCGCCTCCGCCGGGCGGGAGCGGGACGGAGCTCCGCGGCTGAGGACAGCCCTGCCCGAGCCGGGGACACACGGCCCTGTCCGAGCCTGGGACACAGCCCTGCGCGAGCCGGGGACACACGGCCCTGTCCGAGCCTGGGACACAGCCCTGCTCCGAGCCTGGGACACAGCCCTGCCCCGAGCCGGGGACACAACCCTGCGCGAGCCTGGGACACAGCCCTGCTCCGAGCCGGGGACACACAACCCTGCTCCGAGCCTGGGACACAGCCCTGCTCGAGCCGCGGACACAGTCTTGTCCGAGCCGGGGACACACAACCCTGCCCCGAGCCTGGGACACAGCCCTGCTCGAGCCGCGGACACAGTCTTGTCCGAGCCGGGGACACACAGCCCTGCCCCGAGCCGGGGACACAGTCCTGCCCCGAGCCGGGGACATAGCCCTGCCCCGAGCCGGGGACACAGCCCTGCCCCGAGCCGGGGACACACAGCCCTGCCCCGAGCCGGGGACACACAGCCCTGCCCCGAGCCGGGGACACAGCCCTGCCCGAGCCGGGGACACAGCCCTGCTCCGAGCTGGGGATACAACCCTGCCCCGAGCCGGGGACACAACCCTGCCCCGAGCCGGGGACACACAGCCCTGCCCGGAGCCGGGGACACAGTCCTGTCCGAGACGGGGACACACAGCCCTGCCCCGAGCCTGGGACACAGCCCTGCCCCGAGCCCTGCTGGCCTGAAGGGGGCTGGGAGGGGTCGCGGTGCTTTTGCTCTGAACACAATCAGCCCCCCTGCCAAGGGCGCTCGTGATGGTGCGCGTTAACAAATGCTGGAGCTAAAGGCTCGGACACGTCCAAATCCACGGAAGGGAGGCACAGCTTTGGCTTTCCCGCCTGTCGCCAGCACCAATTGCCGCTACTTCACGAATACCCTGTGGTGGAAGGGATCCCCAAGCCTCATCAAAGTCCAATTCCCAGCCGTGCACAGGGCAGCCCCAAGAATCCCAGCATGGCCCTGACAGCATTGTCCAAACACTTCTTAAGCTCTGCATTTGAAACAAAAATCTACACCCACCCACTGCCTAGGTTTCCTCTTCTTTCCTTCTGCTTCCCCCTGAGAGGCAGAGACATTTAACAGAGTCCCAAGACCAATTAAAAAAACGTCAGTGGCATTTTTGTATTATTAAAAGAAATTTAATATAATTTTTAAATTAAAAAATTCAATCTCTCTATTAAAGACACTGAGTCAGGTGCTAATACTGTCAAACATACCCTTTTGGCATGAGTTTTACATAAAGTTTAAGATTTTATGCATTGCTTCAACATGTTAAGAAACCATCTTCATACTTACAGTAGCAATAAAGTCAATTCCATACAATATCAAATATCCTTTTTTTAAAAAAAGTTTTAAATATATTAGACTCTGATTGCCAAAATGCCATTTTATACACAAAGCTGCTAATACAATATACAGTTCTTACATTATTTTTTTTCTTCACATAAAATACATTTCATCAAGTTTTATTTGTACATCATTTACTACTGATCAATGGAATTACGAGTTATTGCAGAAGGCTTGCCGTCATCTCTCACAGTCCTGTACATGCAGCAGTCCTGCCGAGCTGCACCAGGGTTATCCACACTCCTGCAATCCCACACTGCAATCTAAAGGCTGAAGACATAGTGGCGGCAATGCTAAGGCTGAATCTGCACTGTTTAAAAACCCGTATCTCCCCTCCAGCTGTGGGTGGAGATCATTGCATTGGTGTAGCTTTGGGAATAGGTATCTTCAGCAGAGTCTCCTCTACTACAGCTTCCACGGTTGAAATACAGCAAAATATTCTAGTAATTGTGCCATGGCAGATGTTGCCTGGAGAGCTCAGTGGTACTTGAACTGTGTGAGGGAACTGAGAAGTCCATTACCAGTTTGGCCAACGTGAAAACAGAATAAAGTGAAGAACAACAAGGAAGAACTGTTCAGTTGTACAGCCACAGGCAAAACAAAACAAAGCAAAAAATGTAAATGTGTTCTGTAGTAAGAGGTGAGACCTTGCTGCTGCAAGCCTGTTCTGGATTCTGCCTGTAGAGAACTGACACACCAAAGTAGTCAATGTGATTTGTTAAAATAGAATGAAGCCCCTGTGCATGTCCTTTCTGTGTATTTAGGAAGAGAGAAGTGGCGATCATGAGAGAAATTGAAAGAGCAAATAATAATGTCAAAATCTGGCATGCTCTGAACTGCTGTCCCCTTGCAAAAGTCTCCAAGTTAAAGATCAGCAAGAACTGTATGGTCACCACAAACCTTCCAGAGATGAGTTACCTTTAGCAAGTATAAGGCACAGAAATACCCAGGCGTAGGGAGAAACTTTACAGCAGACAGACAACTGAACAACAGTTCATCCATGGCTCACTGGAGACCAGTGCTATTGCTTTCTCAGGATATTCCCTTTTCCATGGTAATGCTGATTTAGTTTCAGCAGGGATGATGTGGGTAATCAGAGCTCCAACACTGATGCAAAAGGACACTAGACAGAAGTTATAATGCCATTGGGGAGCTTTTAAGGGATTTGAACCCCATAAAATAAGACCCTGCTCAATAAACTCGAGAATTCACTGCCTCCACTGAGTATTGCACTGAGTCATTATTGCTGTTGCCCTGCCATGCTGTTCTCCTTCCCTACCAGGAGTTTCTCATCCAGGTGGTTCTTCAACCACACCTCCAAGATGGCACAGAATCACATCAGCTAGAGTCAGTTCTTCCCAAAACTGGGAGGGTTTTAAGGTTCAGGAGCACCAAAGAAGTGAAATTAGGTGGGCTGAAATCACGTAATGTGGTATGTGAAACACAGATCCAGGTCTGATTTCAAACAGATCCCAGCAATAGTACTTAAGCCCTTATCTAACATTTCAGTGCTGGGATTTCCTTGGCTGAGCTCAGTAAAGTAGAGACACTCTTTTGAAAGACACCTTTTTCTCCATCTAAAAAATTTCTTTCAACATGGAACGAAAAGCTGCTCTCATCAACCAGTTAGTTTGCTAGAAACAGTACAAATCAGCACACAGGAAAATGTTGTGAGGAGAAGGGTTATTCTTGTGCCGCTCTGCCTGCGATAGACCTGTCAATACATTCACATTCTCAAATCTTTGCACAGTCTCTATGAACAACTCCAGCCTTTGGCTCACTGCTAACTGAACTGGGACTCTCATCTGGTCTTGAATCTGTAATCAGATATTTATTGAGCCTAAAACCATTCTGTAGATCATAAAAACCTCTAATGTTCTTCTAATAAACTAAGTGCTAGATATGCCAGTCACAACATGATTTCTAGTCTCTACAGCTTTTTAGCCATATTAAGATCCAATGAAACAGCCTAGTGCCCTCTGAGCTTAACACTGCGATGGCCTTTAAAACACACAGATATCAAAAACCACTATTGTTATAACACTGCTAAATTTTACAGTGAAAAGCCTTATTCCTAGAGGTAGGCTGCTACAGTGCCCATGTAAGAGAATCTATGTGTTTTTCATGCCCCCAAAAGGCTGTTTTTCTGCACAAAATAGTTCCTACCAAAAGCAGGTTAATTATCCACTTTACAGACTCCCTCGTCCCAGACCTACAACCAACAGCTCTGCCAGTGCTCCACAGGCAGTGACCATTACATCCCAAAAGTCACCACACATAAACGTGAATCCATTCCAGGTCATTCTTCAACAGCCTTCCAAGTCACACCCTGGTGCAACTTCAGCCCAAAGCCAGTGGCAGGTAAACACTTGGCAGGGCTGTGAAACGTATCCTGGAAGATTTATCCATTACTGACTTTTACCATTAATAACTCTCTCATCTGAATGAGAATTAATTACATTTTATGAAATACCACTAGACTTCACAGCTAGAATGATGAGTTCCCAGAGTTTTACATATAAACAGAGTGAAATAGCAATGGAAGCCAAAAAGCTGTTTGTCTAAAATGGACTGGTTTCCTGCAGTTTTAACATATTAGCAGCTCTCCATGAAAGCAAGCTCCAGACTACTTCCCACTATTGCGTTCAATGATCTCCTTTTCATTTCCTTGGAATTAGGCAGGGTTCAATAGCACAAAGTTGCTCTGAGAAGGAAAAGGGCCCAACTCCTCCTTCACTGGGAGGGAAGGCAACATCTGGGCCCAGATTTTGCACCATATATGACCTAGTGGATAGCGGCACCAAAATTTGTTACAGTGAGTTTAGAAATCTCATTAGGATGGATGTGGAGAGTCAAACCTCACCACCATGGGAGAAAAGAGGCACCTGAAGGATCATCTCCCCTGTTCTGTAATAGCCAGGCCACACTTGGTGTTATCCCAGAAGAATTTACTTAAAGTAATCAGAAGACTCACAGTTAACCACAAACAGATGCAGTAAAGTCTCTCCAATTACCAAATCATCCTCTTTCTGCTAGAGAATGACTTTAAAAAATCCCTTAAGGTCAAGCACGAGAAGTATTTTCTAGTCCTATAATCAGCATATGTGTTTCAACAATGGGAAGAGCCCAACTTCTCTGAATGCTTCAAACTCTGCCTTTAGCAGAACTGGGTTTTAAATGAACCAGAACAACTGCTACCACTTTTTAGTTTGCACCTAAAACTAGCGAGGAAAGAGAATTGTATCTTCATACAGTTCAAACCAGTAAATTGTCAGCCTGGTAATGACCTCACAGGTCCAAAAGTGTCTCCTGCACAGCATGGCAGTGGTGGTGACACACAGCCACCTCTGCTGCCTCGAGGAGCCCAGAGCCCTGTATTGTATATATCCAGCCCCGGTGATGGGTGGATTTCATGGGGACAGAGAGTAGCACTTAACAGTCACTGGCAGCCTCAGTCAACTTTTTATAGCCTAAAAAAAGTTAAGGCTGTGAGGATCCCCACAGAGGGAGAGCACGTGTGAAGGGCAATGTTGATGTTTAACAGCCGCCAGATAAAAGGAAGATGGGCGGAAGCTGCGTTTGCTTTTGCTTGGCTGAAGCACAACTACACGAGCTGGATTTAATCCACTGATGGCTTACAGAGCCCCAAACAGGTTTATGTCTTCAGAGTTTGGAATTTAAGCTGCCCAAGAAGACACATATTCATGCAGGCGAAGGTGTGTGACAGCCCCCCTGTGCAGAGAAGGGGTTATAGATTTAGTTACTCTTTAGATACAACTGCAGTGTGGCCAGTCCTTCAGAGCTGTCCACACTCTCCTCTCACGTCCTCAGTACACAAAGCCTGAAATTGCTGTGAAGGCAGTGCCAAACCCCCAGGGTACACCACACCAGTGCTCCTCAGGTGGGCTGTCAGAGCTCTCACCAGCCACACCAAAACACAGCGCTGGCACTGCAGCTGCTCCACAGCACAGAGGCTTTAAGTACTGATGGTGCCAGGCAACTCCCACAGACACAGAGGCATTCAAACCTTCCTCTGCCAGCTGCTATCCACTGCGGACAGCTTCAGCAAGGGAGCTGGAAAACAGAACAAAGCATCTCCTGTCCTGCTGCAGTGTTCAACTACCACAGCAATGGTTAAAGTTATTTCTCAGCCAAAGACTGCAGGTTAATGCAAGTGTCATCACATCTACGGGATTAGAAATGCTTTCATGGCGTTCCTGGATTAGTGTTGGCAAGCCTTTCCTTCCCATCCCTCCTGAGCCCTGTGGTTCTGGAAATCCAGAAAAAATCAGAACGCAAAGCATACTGCCCCCCTAGTATCTGTGTTGAGCATACAGAGTAAACAAACAAATCAATAGGAAAGTGAGATCAACAAAAGTCTTTTCAGTTTTAACAAATTAAGAGTCTAAATAGTACAAATAAGTTTTTTAAATTACTTATCCCAATATAGACCTTTGTCAGTATTTTATTGCAGTAAAATTCTATTGCCAGGGCCCCTTTATTGCAACATCAGTTTTAAAGCCTATTGAGTGAAGCCTGTTCCAGGAAAAGTTCTGCTTCAAACCTGATGGCAGTCTGCAGTGATGAGCAGAACAGGACCCAGCCAGGGCACAGTTTGTGGTGGTGAGCTGTCACTGCAAGGAGGTAACACCTTGCAAACTTCCTAAGTGCAGCATCTGTGCTTGCTTGTTGCTCAGGCCCAGGAAGTGCTGGATCCAGCTGTGTGGAAAACAGCTTTGTCCACTCTTGCAAACCTCATGCGGGGGCTGACCTCCCCTCCAGGGTACATGCATCACCCAAGAGTGAACACACAGGTCTGAACTGTCACCTCCCAGCTGCTGGTGACTTACAGCAGGAGGCTCAGACACAAAGATTTGAATTCAGATCCTTTCTTTGTTCCAAGGCATCTCACAGCTTCCCAAGGATGAGGAGGCAGCGCACCATACCTTCTTCCCCAGGGAGCAAGACTAAGGAGACTCTTTTGACATCATATTGATGTGCATCCCTTCCTCTCCCAACAGCCTTGCTCCACCTGCATTACTCATTCAGCTGCAATGGAAGTAATTGGCAGGGTAAAGTACAATTCGAGATGAACGAGGCTGCCACAGTCAGGATGTCCATAACCAAATTCTCCCTTTGGAATGCAAACAACCTGGCCACTGCGATAGATCCAACCAGCCCACCCACATCTTGCTTCCTCTGGGCTGAGACACAGGCCAGACTAGGAAATCCTGCAGCACCCGTGCACCTTCTCCTCCATTTCCTCCATGGGAGCTTTGAATTTCAAGAGGGGCGGATCACCGCTGGACACTGTGTAATACACTGAGGTCCCATTGGAGCTGTAGGGAGAAGTCCTGGATTCGATTAAGTGCGACTTGGCCTCGCCCACGTTGTCAGCAACTCCTGCCATGCCAGTGCTGAAGTGGGTGCTGAGGAAGGGGTGCTGGAGGAGTTTGGCTGCAGCTCGCTGCCGCTTCAGTTCCGACAGCGTTTGGTGGTTGTGCTCCTTGTAGGTGCCCCAGAACTGCGGCGCCTCGGGCAGCACAGGGCTGCTGTAGGGCAGCATGTGCCCGGGGTTGCTCTCGGGGTCGGCGTGCATGCTCCAAATGTCCCCGTTGGAAAAGGTGTACTGGTAAGGGCTGGCAGATGCCATCAGTCCGTTCTGCAGCGGGATCTCGGTGTCACACTGGGTGCTTTTGTTCGCTAGCTCCGGGAGGAGGGCAGAGTTCTCCAGCACTGAATTCTGTAACGAGAAGATGTAAAAGAGCATCTTCCCCCATCCTCCACAGCAGGGCTCACCCCTGGGACAGCCTCCTAAGCCTGCTCACACTCAGCCTTTCCACCCCACAGGTGCTGCAGCACAACACTGAATTCATCCACTCAACAGGACCCTGTAAGGCTGGGAGCTCCAGCCAGGAGCTGGTTCCCAACCAGGACATGGAACCGTAACTCAGAAGGCCTCACATACACAAAAAAGCATTAATATGCTTATCCGTGTAACATGACAATAACTTAATTAAAAACATGTAAGTGCAAAGCAAGTTTACAATTCTTTTGTGTTTACCAGTTCATGAGCTTTGGAAAGAAAGGCAGGGGCTATTTTTTTGGTAAAATCCTGGTTTATTTTTAATCTCAAAACTATGTATGCAGGTGTAAATCCAAAACAGGCTTTCCACTTGAGTGGGACAGCTTATGCCAAATGAGAATTTGGTTTTGTGCTTACATCTGATGGACAAGGTCAACAAATTTTTCAGCCACCTTCCACCCACCACTACTGAACCTGCAGTACCAGCCCTCCCCAGTGATTCCCATGAAAGAGAAGAGATTCCTTACAGGGTCTGTATTCTCCTGGTCAGACCGAGTCTCCCCAATTTCTCCAATGACACCTGAGTTTCTTCCTTCTTCTGATGTCCCCAGTTGCTGCCACACCATGGCCTCCTTCTCACACTCCTTCCTGTAAAGGTTTGTCCGGTCCGAAAGGCTGGCCCTCCTCACCACCTTCCTGTGGGAAAAGGGCATTGAAGCTGTGAGCAGGACATGACATTTCCTCTTCCCCATAGCTCTTCTCAGCTCCTCTTCCTCCTTCACAGCCTCTCCCTCTGGAATGGAACGTGGATTCAGCTTCCTGGCACCCACGCAAAGCGAAGGCACCAGCGTGGATACTGAAGGTGGGAGGAATTTTAAGGAGAGCTAAACTAGCAGTGCAAATCTATGTTAGAGCTCATACAGGTCACCTTATGGACCTATTCTGCAACCAGTGGAGAAAATGTAGAGGCAAATGGCCCACAGGCTGTTTAGGGAGCTTTGTGGTCTGCAGGACTGCTTTGGTGTCTAGTAAACATCTTCTAAAGACCTCTGCAAATTGTGTCTGGGTACTGCATCTTGGCCATGTGACATTCTACTGAAAAGCTCAAGTCAATCCACTTGAAGCACTGATTCTCCAACAGCAGTTTCAGTGGTCTGACAGGGTAAATTCTCACCATTTGGTCCTGTGCTCAGGGCAGTTCTTAAACCACAACAGCACAAAACCATTTCCCCCCCAAGAAACAGCACCTCTTCCTAGTGAAAAAGCCACTCTTCAAAGGAGCTCTGCTTTCAGCAACCTAAGTGAGCTCCTGCCTTTCATGAGTTCACTCAGAAAGGACAGAAGGGTTGTTTTCATCAACCTCGGGGTGGCCAGGCCCAGGTGACCTGCAGGGAACAGCACAACTCACCCCCGGCTGCCAGTGCTGGAGGTCCTGCGGCTCAGGGAGGATTTATGCCTCATCTGAGACTTCATGATCACATCGTGTTTGTGTTTCAGCTCCAGAAGCAATACTTTGAACTCCTCCTCTTCACACAGATCTATGGCACACACAGACCAAGCCCTTTATCAGACAGTTCACATTAACACCATGTCACTAATTGTACTTTCCTAGTTAGACACCCAGGTCTTAGGGCTGCATGCACAGCAGGGAGGCTCCCAAGCATGAGGGATAACACAGGAGGAAGACCTGGTGCTTGGGAAATCCTTCTTCCTTGTTTTTATGAGCAGGAAGAAGCATTTTCAGTATAAAAAAAAAAAAGTTAAAGTAAAAAAAAGTGCTTCAAAACTTCAGTCCCAGTTAAAGTAACTTCAGCTTTGACTCTAAAGACACCTAAAAAATTGTGCTAATGCTTCTGAAAGCACCACGTGAAGACTCCAGCCATTTCTTAGATATTTCTTTTTCTAAGTTTTGTAAACTCACCTATTGGCATCTCATCCAAAGACGTCCTGGCACTCAAACTAGCCCCATGGGACACAAGCAGCTCAGCCATCTGCATCTACAGAGGCAAAGAAAGCCAAGTTGATAGAAGTATCTTAGGCAATTTAGGCTTTCCTCCCCAAAGCCGAAAGGTTGGAATAAGATGAGAAGCAATGGCATGCAGGTTCAACTCGCCCCAAATAACTCTGCTATGTGTGTGATGTTAAACATTGTTCCCACCACCCACCTGCACAGACATGCTCTGCCTGAACTTTCTCAGCAGCCAGTTCTTTTTGGAACCCAAGATGCTGCCCAGAGAGCCCAGCCCCAGCACAGATTTATTCCATTTGCAGAGCACTCCACAGGTTGTCCAGGCAGAAGGAAATACCACCCTCACCTGTGCTTGCAGCGAAATCCTTACCTGTCCCCAGAAAGCAGCAGCATGAAGAGGTTCCCAGCCATCCCAGTCCTTCACATCCAGGCTTGCCCCCTGGTCCAGGAGGACTTCAGCTGCATGCAGATAACCATTGGCTGCAGCTATATGCAGCTAGGAGATAAGGAACAGAGCGTGAGCCACCTGCAAGGACCACGAGTGGTTTTATACAGCATATCATCCAATTCAGTGGATTTCTTGGATAATGTTTGAGCCTAGAGCAGGACAGGCAGCACATTTCACACTGGGCAGATGCCACCAGGTCAAAAGTGGGTTGTTCCTGTTACTAAAGCTCAGTATTGCCTGCATGTAATTCTGTTTGGAGAGGTAATTGCTTAACAGCTCTTAGAATAACTTAGATATATGCATGAGAAAAATCATGGATTCACATTTTAAATCAGGGGCTTTTTAAGTGCTTCCCAATCTGTAGGGAAATGGCACCATCAAAACGCAAGCCTGCAATGCAGAACATCATCCTCTAAGCTCTGCATTCTTCATGCCAGAAGAATATCTCCTCTTCCCCACTAAAGTGCTGTGGAAGCGATTTTTTTGGATCAAATTTACAGCCTGCTTTAGTCAAGACTCCCTCTGTACAATTGCATTTCAAATCACTCCATAATTATTTTCACCGTTTGAGAAACAAAAACATTTTAAACCTTGGCTACTTTTAGTTAAGGGAGCATGTTTTTTTCAGATATTGGCTTCCAACTACAGCCAGCACTTTAAAGACATCAGTAATGGCCTCTTTTAGTCCCCCAAATTCATGTCTCTGAAGATTTTCATAATTGCAGTCTGCTGTTGCATCTCTGAGCAAAACACTGACCCATGCACTGCTCTGAAGGGATTCACTCCACTCAGAGCTCCTCCTATTTCAATTGTGCTGAAGAGGAGAATCAAAGCCTCTTTTCAAAAAAATTTCATGGGGATTCCACCACACAAAGTTAAAACCTCATCTGGAAATGAATTCTGATGCTTTCTGGCAACTCAATTAATTTCTACATAAATTTTATGCCACTCAGTCATACCTCCTAGAGCCCACGTGAACTAATAAGGAATCACTTGGGGTTGGTACAAAAGGGGGAGCCAAGAGGTCTCCTTAAATTTATGTATATAATCCTTGTTAAAGGGAAAAATGTATTAAGAAAATTAACTGCAATAAAAACTTCAGTCATCCAAGCTTATCTTGGAGGGAGATACCCAAGTTTCATACACTTACACTTCTGGTATATGCTAAAGGTGACTTTAGATTAAGAAACTGGAATGCAGTGCCACGGCCTGACCATCAAACACATGAACCACGTGCCTGTATAGCACTTATGTCTGCGACCAAGCATCGAAAGACCAAGGTTGGATGAAATTCCCAGCACATGTGAGCTGATTACTGAACTTTCCCTAAGCTGGGACTGCTGTAAGACACGATCTAGGAGACACACTTGCAGGGGAAGAAGAACTAGCATTGTTCAGCCTTCTGCGCGCCTGTCCAGACAAATCAGATGCCAGCTTGCCTTGTGCTGTACACTTGTCCTGTGCCCAGGGGCAGGTGCCACCGTGTGAACAGACACAGCAGCCACTGACTGTGAGCCAGACCCCATACAAAGCAGAACGGAGGCAGAAAGTCTCCAGAGTGCCCAACACCCGATCCTGCTCCATGGAAACCAGAGGACTCACATCTCCCCCATAGGAGTCCAGTCAGTCCACAGGACCAGTGAGAAGCACGAGGTTATTGGGACGTTTTTAAGGCCCAGCTCCCTGCAGGTCAGCAGATGTGTTGTGTCCTGTAAGACTTCACTGTGGGATTTCTCCTCTCAGTGACTTGCACATGTTGATTTTGTATAACTTCTGCTCCAGGGCAGGTTTCATAACCTCTGGGCTGAAGGAAAGCAAAACTGAAGCCGCTGCAGTTTCACTCACCAGTGTAGCACCTTGGGCATCAGTCCTGTTCAGGTCTTGTCCAGTCGCAAGTATGTCATGAATGTCACAGATCATGACCTGCTCCGGGGCAGCTCGCATCTCATTGATCCTTTCCTGGGTAATCCCTGTGAAAATTCCAGGTAGAAAGGGGAGAGGTGGAAAGTTTCCTCCACTGGTTGGTTAACATAAGACTTATGGTTGTGGTTGGTAAGAGCTCACATCCTTTGCAGAGGATGTGTGACTAAGGGGACTCTCAGCCGTCCTTCACCCCATGATCTCTAGGAATCAGAGCAACTAGACAGAGTCAGGCCCCAGGAAACTATGCCAGGAGCAGCTCTCTGCTTTCCTCCAGAGGCAAATCAAGAGCTGAGAAACAGGGTAATTTTTAGTACCACTTTGACCCATTTTTGTATTTTACATAAACTCAATCTCCTTACCTTGATAGGCCATGCAAGTCTCAATGACATCCAGGGTTGGCTCATCTTCACAGAGGTCATATGGCATGTTGCCATCTGCATTTACTGCCAGCAGGTCTGCTCCACTACAAGGGGAAAACAGAGTTACACAAGGAAGGACCTCAGACATTCTAGAGAAGACAGTGCCAAAGAGCTGGATAAATGCTTAGGAAAAATTAATTGGGGTTTAATAGCTGCCCAAATGCCACCAAGATATGTATGGGATAAGAATGGTTTGAAGCAAAACTGTGGAGCTATGAATGAGGAAGATTAATTCCAGAACTGGATGAAAGGCAGCACACTACACCTCCTTCCTGAGTCAGTAACGCACTGTGTTCTGCATCTGCTCCATTTTTATAACCCTCATCCAAAAATTTCCTAACCCAAGTGGGAACATCCTCCAAGGGATGCTTGACTGCATACTCTTCATTATACAGTCAAAGAAGGGCCAAATTTTCCATGCTCATCTCCCAGATGACAGCAGCACAGGGAGAAGTGTCCCTCCCCGAGGGAGAAGCAGCAGGTTAACGCTCCCAAAGCACTGTCACTGCAAAAGGGAGGAGAGGGCTCCACACACAGGCACAACCATCTGCTCCAGGCAGGATTCACCACAGCTGCCTATGAAACAGCTAAAACACACCTGGTTTCCTCTTCCTTGCTGGCAAGTCTAGAAAGAATTGAGCTTTGGGGCCTCGGTCAAACACCCTGTGTCCCCACGGGGGAACAAACATTACAGGAAGTTTACTGATCACTAATTAAGGCCCAGTGAGACAGGTCACAGAGTTCACCCAGGTGTTTGGGTTACCCAAACACTGCTGCCCTCCTGCATTGTCTGCTTGGCTGGGGCTGGGAGAGCTGAAGTGGTGTTCAGGAGCTTGAGGGTGGATCCTGCTGCTGCTGTTGTTCCTGCCCTCCCAGCGAGCACAGCTCCACAAGCACACACAGACACACCAGAATAGAGGCAAAAAGGGGCGAATTTCAGCCCAGTCTCCGGAAACTTTATGAAGCTGAGCCTAGTCATCTAGGCTTTTATTGCCTCCTCTCTCCTCTTCCTCCTCCACCCCATTCCCCCCCAAGCAGGGAGGACCCCCAGGAGCAGACTGAAAGCAGTGAATAATCACCACTGCTGCAATATCTCAAGGTACTAAGCAGATCAGTTTCCAACCACAGGAGCTGGGGGTAGAATCAGAGCTGCAGAAAGAACAGACACAAAAAGCCACCTACTGCTGGATGAGGATCTTCACCAGGTTGATATGACCACATGTGGCTGCTGCGTGCAGTGGAGTCCACAGCTCGTTGTCCTTGGCGTTGACATTGGCCCCATGGTTGAGGAGTAGCTTGACTATGTCCTCATAGTTGTCTATGCAGCACTGGTGAGGAAAAAACACAGACAAATTGGGGTTTTTTAAACTTTGGGAAGATGAGGGCCCACAGTTCCTCAGATGTAAAATAATAAAGGGCACCTGGACATGGAGACCTACTTCATCTTGCACTGTTTGGCAAGAAGCATGTCCAGCAGAGTTAAACACCAAACTGAGCACCAGCAGGTGAAAAAAGCACCATGCAAACAAAACACCTGCACTGGACAGACCAAAGGGCACTGATGTTTTACAGGGCCTCCTGGAGCAGGGGCAGAACCAGCAGGGAAGAAGAGCAAACACGCTCACAGCTTCTCTTCCACTGGGTCTTCCATATTCAAGAGCAAACATAGCAGAAATTCAATGTAACCAGTACAACCACATACCAAGGGATGAGCTGACAAGCTGACATTCCCTTTTCTTAGGGAAAATCCCACACACTGGCATGTGATGAGCAGAAGTCTTTCCAGGAGCTCATGCTACCTGCCACAGTTATCTGGAGAGGCACAAACTGGATTCTCAGAATTATGAGGTAGTTTGCAGGGCACCTTTCACTTCCTGAAATAAAATCAGTTTCCTTCCTGCATTTGGGGTGTAGCCCCAGAGGCTGCAGGCCAGAAGGGCTCCAACCTCTTTCCTTTGGTGAAGGTGGAATTTGCTCTTTGATCCACCTCTTGTTCACTCCTAGACATGAATGTGCATGTGATAAAGACATTAAAATAAGATTCATTCTTCTGCAAGAAGCCTATTTGTGGTCTGTGCATTAGTGCAGACCCACACAGCTGAGCACACAGCATGGGCCATTAATGGGGTTAAATTCCAAGACAAAACAAGCGTTTTAGCAACTGAGTGACAAGGACCCTTCAGGTATTTTTATTTTGTTCACTATTTGTACATGGATGGGAGGTTAAAGTCCTGCCTGTGACACAGTCAAGTTATCACAGAAGTGGAAGGAATTCACATTCACTGGAAGAATGCTCATGTGTCCACTGAGGGGCTTCTCTCTGCTCGGGGATTCAGCTGATACAAGCGGATGCAAAGCTCCCATCTGACAAAAAGGCAGACAAAAAGGCTAACACTCAAAGTGGTGGCAAGCCACTTTATTACCCCGTGGTACAGTCCTTTATACCCTCTTTTCCACACCCATAACAGGTGTTCCTTGTTACCTTACATTCCAATTGACTATAACAGCTGTTCCTTGTTACCTTAGAGTTGATTAGCCAACTCTCCACTCGTGCCTTTTCTGCTTAGTTCCCTTGTAAGGTTGTTTATTCCTCTTGTTTGGGGGCACAGCTTATCAAGGTCTAGGCTGCCCGCAGCCTTTCCCTATCTCACCACACCCACCTAAACTCCCAAATGCACATTTACAATCTCTCAGTGGGCCAGATGGGATTCTCCAGGCTTTAGAGCCTAGCTGGGAGAGCAAGGAGGCTGTCAGTGTTTGTCTGTGTGCAGGATAACATCTCTTTGGGGAGGGGATGGTGGTGGGGACCTTTAGTTCTTCCAGGAGCCAGTTTGCATTTTTAAACAAACATTCTTCCAGCTTTGAAGAGAGCAGGCGACTGGCAAAAGAATCCAAAATCCCAAGTCAATGGGAGCATTTACAGCAGGGAGCAGTGGCCAGAAAACCCCGAGTGCTCCTGTGACAACCACGCCACTGTTGTTTGTGGCAGTGGGGGCGGCAGCTGCCAGGCACGGCCAGTCCCACGTGCCCCAGAAAGAATAGAAAAACCCTTATGGAAACAGCACAGAGCTCCAAGGAAGGCCAGAGACCTACACACCAGTCTGTATTTCAATGGTGATCAGCTGCTGCCATCTCGTACAGGCTTTGGAAGTCCCTGAGCTCACAAGGAGCAGCAGCAGGTTCTTCAAGCATCTTGTGCATCATTTATTTAAACCACTTTCAAAACTCATGGATTGCCATGGTCTCTAAATTTCAGTTAATCTGCTGTAAGAGTTTACAGCCCAGTCCTATAAAAATTAAAGGGTGGGATAAATGTTGATCACATGTGAAGTCCAGCCCTGACTCCTGAGCCCTAATTATCACTGAATGAAGTCTGGGATACAGCAAGAAAAGGGCTTGATCTCAGTTTGCACCCTAAGAAATGGGATCGCCAGCACAACACGGTGATTTAACTCAGCAAAAAAAAAAAAAAAAAAAAAAAAAAAAAAAAAAAAAAAAAAAGATGGAATGTGAGAGGTCTCCCTGTTTAACCCGGGCAGGAGGAACCCAGAGGGAGGTGTGAGCTCCTCACCTGATGCAGCGCAGTTAATCCATCCTCATTGCACAGGTCGGGGCTGATGTTGCTCTTCAGCAGGTAGCACACTGCAAGGGAAGGACAGAGCAGAGTCAGAGCAGCCCCCCTGCCATGCCTGGCTCTCAGCCAGCCCTGACCACTTCAAGAACACACAGCCCACACCGTCAGAGTGGGCAGAGCTGCAGGAGCCACAGGGCCAGCGCTGCCTTGTCACCGCAGTGAGAGAAGAACCTTCTGGGTTTATCCAGCAGAGAGCACCAGCACACAATTTTCCCCCAACCTCCTTCCAGAGGAGACTGCTAATACAGTTAAAATTTTCATACAACTGTGCTGGAACAGTCTCCATTTTTACCGTGTGCTACACAATGCCTGAGTGCAACCTCTGCACTCTGCAGCCCAGAAGAGCTCAATGGGGATTTTGGGGTTTGGAGTTATAACTGTGAGAGAGATCCTTCCCATTGTGAGAGCGAGGAGGTCTTGCCTCAAGAAGTAATCTATCCATGATGAAAAACTAAATACAGTCAGGGCTCTGACACTTGTCTAAATACACCAGGGTTGGTTTGGACACTTCACTTGAGCTGCTGGGTGTTGGAAGAAAGCTTCCCAGAGGCTTTAGTTTTTAGTCACTGCTTTGGGGGGAAAGGGTAGGATTTATTCCATTAATATGCAAATTTCCGAAACACATGAGAAGTCATTAGCCCCTAGGTGAAAAACAGAGTTTGCTCTGAGATACAGATCATGCACAGAGCAATAGCAACAAGGCTGTCAGAGGATATAAATTAATAGCAACACTAGAAACACCTCAAATTCAACACTGCTGACAGATTTTGATGACCCATCCCCATCTTCTGTTGTTTGCTTGCTCATTCCCTGCTTTTTCTCCAGGGATGTGACTACCTAATGCTTTCCCTACCTCAAATGTCACTGACAGCACAAGCACAAGCCAGAGGTTCATAATCATCTCCCCAGGGCCCGAGCAGCAACAGATATTCACGTCACATCTTATTTGATGGCAGGGATGCAAGCACTGAGTGAAACCAGAGCTGCACAATGAGGAACACTGACAGAGCTGAAAGGGCAATAACCATCCCCTGAGCTGGCAATCAAAACCACTGCAGGGCTGCTCACTCCTGCAGCCTCTGAGCCCTGTCCCACTGTCAGAGGGAGCTCTTTCCCCAGCCTATCCGCAGAGAAAACCATCTGCAGGGCTGCCCCTGGGGACACAGCACTTCTGGCATCCAACACAGAACATGGAAAACACACCCACCATGACATCAGTGATGATTTATGAGGCTTTGTTTAAAAGGTCTGGAAAAGGCACTTGCAAGAAAAGCAAATCGAAAGCAAAGTGAAATTTTGATTGGAAGCCACTGCTCTGACGTTATCACAAAGGAAGGCAAAACCAGACAGAAGTGAAATAAAACACTTCATATCACGGAGTTGTTTCACCCAACTCAAAGTGAATGCTTGGATTTGCTTTTGCTGGAAAATAATTTCAAGGCATTGACACCTGCTTGATGAAACTGCTGCAAAAAGCAGAATACAGCAAAAACAAAACTCATCCAGCACCACAGTGAATCCAAAGCCTCTGTTTTTTTTCCAGCTCAAAGGCCAGGGCAGGAAACCCACGCCTACACTGGACTCACACCCACCCCCAACACTTGCATGCTTAACAGTAATAAGAGCACTGAACCTCAGCCAGTATATCCAATTTAATGACTCTGCTTCTACTGTTTCTGGCCAGCCCTGAGCTCTTGCTCTCCTAATCCGAGCTGAGTGATAGACGAGTCATTCACCAGTGGGTCTGGTTGTCTCTTATTTACTTTGGATGCTCTGCCATTAGGGTTTTAATTCAATCTCAGTCAGTTAAGTGCCATTGTGTACTAATGACACACAGCTCCATAATCATGTTTTGCCTGATTATGGAGATTTGGACAAGTAGATGCTGGCAAATTAACCTTGTAAGTGCTGTCTCTCCTTGGGAAGAAGCAGCAGCATCAATCCCAGCTTGTTACAGGGTTTTGTGTTGAAGGCACTGTGATCATGGCTTGACAGAGCTTGTGAGAGGCCCTGAAGGGGCCAAGATTCAGAGCAGTTTTAATCTTACCCTAAAGAAGCTTTGAATTCTTCACTAACCCCTGCAGCAGCCCTCGTGTTCCCAGTGCAGCTCCCCTTGGCTCCCTTCTGCCCTCAGACCAGGCTCACCTTATTTCCCTCTATCTCCCAACACACTGAAGACTGACAGCCACAGGACACCAGAAAGGGCACTAACAAGTCAGATAATGAAGCTAGGTGTGGATGTGGCACAAATGAGTCCAGGCAGACAAGGCAAGAAGAAATCAGACTCCTTTCTGAGCAGTCCTAAGCTAAGCTTGCATTTCAGGGCTTGGCAGGGGAGCACAGACTCAGGCAGCAATGAGATCTCATTCCTACCCAGCACCCCCAGTTCCAGCAGAACACAGCACCAGTCCTGCCCACCAGCCCAAGTTCATAGCACAACACAGCGCCAATCCTGCCCAGCACCCCAAGTTCAATCAGAACACAGCCCCAGTCCTGCCCAGCACCCCAAGTTCAATCAGAACACAGCCCCAGTCCTGCCCACCAACCCAAGTTCATAGCACAACACAGCGCCAATCCTGCCCAGCACCCCCAGTTCCAGCAGAACACAGCCCCAGTCCTGCCCACCAGCCCAGCAGCAGGGCATGGGGTGGCAAAGAGCAGCCTCATCACCCCCCACTCCCTATGAGCTGCAGAGGCATGGAGGGAGGACATGGACACCTTCCCCATGCCCATGGCCCAGGAGCAGCCCTTCCCAAAGCCAGGAGCAGCAAGTCCTCCTTTCTGATAAACTTAGGGGAAATGTGCATCTCTGGGTGTCCAGTGCCCTAAGAACAGGAAAGGGGGGGCACAACTGTGATGTTTCAGTGCTGGAAGCTGAGCCCTCAGCTGCACAGTGCCACCGACGCACACAACGTAAGGGACAGGGACCTGAGCGTGCAAAACGCTTCTCTCCTCAAGCCCTGCCGCTGTCACACACTTCTCTGCAGAGCCCAACATCTTCTCCCCACCTCCAGGCATGAGTGATGCTGCACAGGTAGGAAGCAAACGCTTCAGCTCCCAAGGACACAGATTAATCACTCGGCGCCAGCTGATCGCCTTCTGTCGGCTCAAGCCTCAGCCTCCCCTCTGGAAGGACAATCCCCCCATATGCCCATGGAACAGCACGGAAACGAGCTCTGCAAACCCCTGAGCCCGGCTGAAGGGCTCTTTGGGGTCACACCAGCGTGTTCAGCAGCATCAGCCTCCACTCTAACACTCCGATTAACTTCTTAGAGAGCTCAGTGCCAAAAATGCTGAGCTCTGTCAAATCTGGGCGCTGCACGTAGGCGGAGGCAGGTGGGGAGCAGGGGCTGGCTGCGTGGAGATTCTTTATTACGTGTCGAGCACAAGTTGTGGGAAGCAGCTCCAAACGCATAGCAAATGAAGGAATGAAAATGATTACAATAAGAGCCGGGTGAACAAATTGTTGTGAATAATTCATTGCAAATTATATTAACTGAGCAATCACTCAAATGTATTTTCCATTATTCTCCTTGCTCTGCCTATAATTGAACCTCTCACACACCAAGATGGTGTGCATTAATCTTCAATTTATATTTTATCATTCACATCTGTGCTGTGTTAAATGGAAAAAGCTCCCACAACAGCTGTGAAAATACAGCCTCGGTTTTGAGCCGCTCTCCATGAGATATCCTGGGGCAGCCTTAGAAAGATTCTCCTCCCCAGACAGAGCAAACCACTTCTCAAGAGCTCCCTCTCCTCCCAGCCTCACTTATTCTCCCCAAAAACTAAAAAGCAGGGGAAAGGCAAAAACAACACTGCGAAGGTCCTAAGGAAAATTCAACATGGGACAATCGATTCTCCCACCTGAAGAGATATTACAGTGCTATTGTTTTTTATTGGTGTTACTTCCCACTGAGTTTACACTACAAGCAGCTTTTCCAGAAAAGTTCCTAAACCAGATGGAAAAAAAAAAAAGACTTTGTTAGTGCAGTTTCCCCTAAGTCAGTAAGCTACATCATAAAATTCTGGAAATTCTGGATACTATTACACTCCCTTCTATACCAAGCACTTGCATACCTCAAGCATTAATAACTCGTAAGAGGAAAAGCCAACTGGAACTGATATGGATACCATGGAGGGGGAAATAAAAACCCAACAGACACCTTCCTTATAGGAGGTCCTGATTCCTCCCAAAAATATATAGTAGCAAACTGTCTCTCCTGGCAAGCAGGCTTACCTGTGTGCTCCAAGTTTACATACACACACAAGCCATTACTTTTTAAAAATCCAGGTTTATCTCGATCTTTTGCACTCAGCAATTTCTTTTTGAAGTCATTCAAATGGTTCTAATTCACCTTCTGGTGAACTAGGCGCTTTCAGGCCACCTTTAAAGGGTGGGGTGTCTATAGCAGAATAATTTCTATATGTTCACACATGATTTCACTGAATAAAATGAAGTTTCTCTTGGGATAATAACACATTTTTCACATTGCTCCAAGTCCCTTTCACCCAAATGTAGCTTCAGAGACCCAGTGTAGCAGAAGCAGCTCCTTGCAGCATTATTTGTAGTGACACACACACAGGGGTGTTGGCAAATGTCTGGAAAGACTGAACCCAGCCTGCCAGGCATGCGACTGTGGATGGGCTCAGCTGCTTCAAAGCTGCGTGTTTACTGCTCTGGTTTTGCAGGGATATTTATTACACAGGAGAAACAATGCCAGGAAAACAGCGCTGAAGCTGTGAGCGCTCTGCCAGCTTCCTAGCACGGCATACAATGATATTCACATTTTACTGCATATCTAAACTCTGAGCAATAACAGGATGAACTCACTCAGCCTTATCCCCCACTCCCTGCAACGTACAACTGATAGCCCATGCTGGTCCATTGAAAAATTCCACAGCTCCCTGAAGCTTTCTGAAAGACAGAAAAACCCCTCAGAAAGCGAAATGCCGCACTCAGACGGCTTCAAACATGTAGTACACCTAAAAATAAATATGGCCCAGTTTGCCTGCTGAGCCAGCGACCGAGACATCCCATCCTGATTGATCACTGAGCTTTCTCGGGAAGGTTCAAAGCCTGTTAAACACTTCCCACCCAGTTTATAGCCGGGCACACATATTGCTTCTAATATATCCACAGAATCTGGGAAGTCTGGAGCGAGGCCAGCAGAGCCCCATCTGCTTCGTGCCACATTCACACGGGCAGGGACACTGCAGGAAGCTCCACTCAGCCCAGGTGCTGCTTCTCTCAAGGAAAATCTATTTTTGACTTTGATGCTTCTTACTTAAGAGGGCACAGCCCTCCCCAGCCCCGAGGAGCCTGTTCCTCATGGCCGGCTCCTCCTGCAGGGTTGGGGGCCAGGCTCATGCAGGTTTTATTCTGACAGCAAGTCATACATTTATTTAATGCACGGGGTCCGATTCTCTCTCCCCCTGTTTGTGCACATTTCAATCGATTTTTGCTTTATGCTTTGACCCTGACCCATCACTGTAGCACCAGAGCAACAAAAGGAATGCTACAAAGGGACAGCCTCCTACATGTGCTTCTTGGATAGATGGGCCACAGCCTGGCCCCCACACCCTCCTGCATCCCACATTTTTCTTGTTCTGCATGCAGGACTTCAAGCTCTGATAATCCACTTAGTGCTAGTGATGATAAAGCATCTTTCTTTAATGGCTGCCACCCACCTGGGATTACTGGGATAAGGAAGTGTGCGAGTCACATCTGCAGCCACAGGGCTCAAAGGGCGCAGCGGAAACAAAGCCAAATTTATTTCAACAGGGAAAATAAAAATTAGAGGGTGCTGCTGTCTGACACACCTTTCTAAGGAATATTCAAAAGTATCCTAATCCTCTTCTCCTGTCAGACTAACAGTAAAATTGGTCCACACTGCAAATGTTAAGTACATAGAGCAAAATTAAAGTCAAAGATTACTTCCCTGGTTTCCCATTTGTCATCTGTTATTGGAAGAATAAATAAATCACTTTGGGATGGTTTTTAAACAGATGATGGGATTTGAAAGGGATGAGTGTTTTATATAACCTTTGGGCTCAGCTGCCTTCAGCAGGATTGCTGTGGGCAGGCAGCCAGGAAAGCAGATTCCCCAATATCACTGTGACAGAAACACCTGGGCTGCCAAAGAGCCTCTTCTCTCTTTACGAGCCATTCCAGAGTAGTTATTTGAACAGTCCTGATTTAAAGAGTACTAAAAAAAATATATTAACTCAGACTTCAGGAGGCATGGACCCAGCAGCCCAAGGCCAAGTTTCCCAAGGATGACTCAGGAGCTTGGCAATCAGATTTTAGGGAGTGCTAGTTCACACAGGGAATGGTCCCGCTGTGGTTGAAGCCACAGGAGCCAGTGGCCTGAGCAGGGAACAAGGTGTGGGGCAGAGCACAAGGTGTGGGATGATGGATAGCCACGTTGATGGACACCTGCATCCCCCATCTCCTGAGCTCACACCTGGAATTTCTGGGCCCAGCAGGTGAGCAACACATTTCCCAGGCAGAGCGAGACAAAGAGCTCCTACAGAGTAACTCAACCAGGACCTCCTGTTCTCCTACTCCTCTGGCTACTTCCAGCTTTCCTCCTACAAAAAGCACTTCTTGGAAGTCATGACAACACATGCAAATCCGTTCAGACAACACAACATCGACGTGTGCCTTTTATCTGAGCAGCACAGAGGATCTCACTTCTGTACGTGCTCAGAAACAACTTTTGATGTGTCAGACCAAAATCCATCAACTGAGACACGCAGCCGTCAGCACCTGTCTATACTAAGCTTATTAGAAATTAAGTCTTTCAGGGTACCAAAAAGGAAATGCGTCATAAAAAATTAATTGGCTTTAATAGAAATGACAGCCTAAGAAGTTTTTAGATGAAAGGGAGCAACGGTGTCAGAAGGGAAGCTTCTGCAGCTGTCTGAGTCCATGAGGAACTTCCCCAGCTACATTAACACAATAACATAACAGGTGATCAGAGGAGCAGAATTGCAGTGGCCCCTCCAACCTCCACACAGAGCCAGACTATCAGGATTTGCAAGAGGATACTCGAATGTGCTCCGTGCAGCAGGAAATAGTTCCTACTGCCATTTGAAAGTGCTCTTAGGTTCCAGAGCCAACAGCCTCTGCCTCAGCTCGTATTTCAGGCATCCCATGGCCCCAGCTGAGCAGCTGTACAGTGACCTGAACTGCACGAATGTTTGCAGGAGTCTCAGTTATAAAACAGGAAACTTTCTACTTAGAGTAACGGAAAAGAGGTTGTGGTGGAGGGTGGGGAAATCCAGATCTGCTTTTCAAGCTGCCCTGAGCTAATATCAAATGATTCCCTGCAGTGACAGCAGATGAGGCTCTCCTCCTGTGCTCCTCAGCCTGCCCCACTTCAGAGACTCCTGTTCTGCGGTGCTCTCTGCCCACACCCTGGGCTTCAGAGAGCCCTGGTCTCTTTTCTCCATCTGCTCTGGCTCTTCCAGGACCTTCTGCACTCTGACCTCAACCAACACTGCTTGGTTATCCTTCTCCCCACTCCAACTCTGTCTGCTTTTTGTTTAGGATGCATACACTGGGGATGAAGGTCTCTAAGAGCTGCAGACCCACATCACACCCGCAGCTCTGCTCCCATGGACTGCTGCACTCCTGAGCCAGAGTGCCACCAGGCCAAGGTGTGAGTGCCTGCGAGGGCAGAGCGCCCAGGGCAGCCCAGCTGGGTGTGACACGGCCACAGCAGGAGCTGCTGCCAGCCCAGATGTGTCTCACACCATCACCCGCACAGGGACGTGCCAGCAGTTAAAGAGTAATCTGCTCAAACCTCACCCTCTGCTCCTCAGCACTGTGTCTAACGGGAAATTGCCGCACAGTGAGGGAAGGGAAAATGACTAGAAAAGCAGAAAATCACCCCCCGCCTTTTTTAATATCAGATAAAGGCAGAATGTGGTTTCATTTTAAAAAACAAACATTACAGACAAAACCTTCATGCAAGTTTAGCAGCAACCTGAACTTTACCAGAGAAGCACTGCCAATCCTTAGCAACCCTTCTGCTTTTGCAACCTGTAATTATTCAGCAGCAAATTTTACACATTTCAGAGATTTGAATTTCAACAGCACCTTCCATCCAGAGATCTCCCAAAGTGCTGCTGCCGTTAGAGGAGCGAGCTCCAGTCTGTCTCCTGGGATTTTACAATCAGTTTTTGCCTCGTTTCACAGCTGTGACATCTCAACCCAAGTTAGACCAAGGCTCTGGAGGCTCAGGGACTTTTCTTTGCCAAGGTCACAGTGACAGTCCATGGCACAGCTGTGACACTGCCCTTGAGTCCCAGGTCCTAGCTCTGCCATTTAAGCACAAGAAAATTCTACTCTCTCCCATCCTTTCTGCTGTTCAGCCAACAGCAATTGGACAAAGCAGCTGAAGCCTCAGTGCAAACAGCTCTTTTTTATCTCTGCTCTCACATGCCCAAGTCCCAGAAGTTTGCAATTTTTAAGGGCTGATCAAATCTCACTATTCCCCCAGATTTTCCAACCACTGCTCTTTCAACCTTCATTTCAGCACCTGTCACACAGACAAATCAGAGTCCACAATTTCTTCTATTAACAAAGCAGTGCATTCAAATTTGCTCTCCATGTCAGACACCTCCAATCCCAAAGCAATCCCCAAATTCCAGTGTCCCTTGGTTGCCAACAAACTCTTGTCAGAGAAGCCAAGAGTTTCTCTGTGAACATCATCACCAGAGGTATTCAGCCCTGCGTGGAAACCAGTTCATGAGTTTAAGAGCTGAATCAAAAATTAGCACCTGAGAAACACAGCTTTTTCACAGCTACAGTAATGCTTATAACAAATGACACGGAGGCTGCAGAAAGGCCTTCAGATTTGGTCGAAACAAGCAGGTAGACAGTGATACAACCTGGCTTGGTCTGTAACCTGACTGTTGAGTGCTGTGCACACACACAGAAGTTGTTTTAATAATCATCTCACCTGCTCCATCACACTAAGCCAAAAACTCTCTGATACCACTCCAGCCACAGGCTCCACGTGATTCCTGCTCGCCACCACCTCCAGGAGTGGATGATGTTCCAGGCTGGGTGATGCGACACAGCTCTGGCACTGCTGGGAGCCCGGGGGAGGCAGCTCTAGAGCCTGACAGGTCATTTAGACTTCAGGAGGGCAAAAAAAAGCCCAACTGGCTGTCTTCAGCCACCCCTGCCCTGTGCACAGACACCAAAGTGCAGCCTCATGTGAACTCAGGACAGCTTTTGCTGCCAGCTCCCCTCTGCTGAGCTTCCGGCACTTTGATGCAGAAAAGAAAGGAACCGAGCACGGAGTTGGGAGCACTTTCCTTTTTCACCTCACTTTCAAACGCCATCTCCATCAGCTTCAGTGTTTCATCTGCACAATACAGCCTGAACTCAGCAAAACCCTTCAGATTAGTGCTGGGCAGAGAGAGAAAACCTGCTCCCTCTCGGGTCCTGGCAGGGAAATGGGATGCTCCCTCAGGGAAGGAGAGCTCTGGGGTCCAAACCGACAGCAGCTCAGACTGGGGGTGTGAGCCCAGGACTTTACCAGCCTTCAGGGACAGTCTGGGACCCTTTTACTGAACAGAAAGAGGAAAAGAGCTGAAAGTTTCCTCCAGAAAGTGCTTTGTCTTAGTGCTTCTAAGGTCACTGATGTGAGATGAGCACTTCAGTCTCTGTGCACACACTGATTTATTTATTTTTAATTCGTTGCTTTGTGCTTACACACTGAGATTATTATTATAATTATATCTATATTATATTATGTGTTATATAATTATATTACTATTATATATATAAACAAAATACATAGCTTAGACCACCAAATTAAAAACTACATCACTCCTGCAGCTCTTACCCAGGTTTAAAGCACCCCACTTGTCAAAGCAGTATCCTGAACACTGAAGCCACAACTCCTTGATGCTGGGAACAAGGAGTTTCAGGAAACAGCAGGGAGCAGAGAGAGCACAGTATATCCCACTTAGAACCACAGAATTGCTAAGATTGGAAAAGACTTTTAAGATCATCAAGTCCAACCATCTGTTGACTTCTCTCCCTTCATCCCTGTCAGAAGACTCTTGTCCTGGGATGAAAGGCCAAGTGTCCACATCAGAATTGCAAGTGAAATGCCTCCCCCAGCCTCTGCAGCAAGAGGCAGCTCAGAGGAGTTCTAGTTTTCCTTCCTGCACCAGTGGAGAACAGCTTCATTTTGCCAAAGCATATCACATTTCCCAATAAAACGGCAGTTTGCAAAATAATTAACAGCCATTAAAATTCCCCATTAAGTTTTGCCACCAGCAACAGCAGGACCATTCTCCTCCCAGCAGCGGTGAAAACTCTGCTTATTTCTGTACTAAACCCAGCGCTGTTAATGAGCCATTTTATCCCATCCTGTTTGCCTCTGAGCGCTCCCTCACCAGCACATCCCTCTCATCGGGGAGTTTTTCATTACATATTTAGCACTACAAGAGCCTGAGCACCACGGACCACCTTTGAGCTGTCACAGTGCAGGAACGGTGACATCCATCTCCTGGGCTTGAATGGCAGATTGCCCTGAATTCACTGCATCCCTCACACCGAGGAGTGAAGGGGGAGAGAGCCTCCTCACCCTCTCCTGCCATGCTGCTTGAGGAGAGCAGACTACACCATCAAATTAACTCAAATAACCTCGATTTTGAGCATTAAGACAAGAGAAAACCCTGATTTTGAGCATTAAGACAAGAGGAAAGCCAGGCTCCAGCTTTGTGTCATCTCCCCCCTGATTCTGCAGTCTAATATTTTGACTCGAACATTTTACAGTAAAAACAAAATGCTTTAGGAGCTCAACCCACCTTGGTAAGTTCATTAAAGTAATTAACGCTGCAGTGGCTGCTTACACCGCTCTGCTGACAGCACTAATTAGAGGTGCAGACGTGGATCCCTGTGACAGCAGAGGGGACAGGGAATGCACAGGAATGGGCAGAAGGGCAGCCCTGTGCCATCACCTGGGCTGGACCCAGCACTGCCCTGCTTCCTGCTGCTCCAAATTCACCCCAAAATTCAGCATCCCCAGCACTGAGTGTACCTCAGCAGCTCTGGCAGCTTCTGCTGCTCCTCTGCCAACCAACAGCCAGCAGGAGAGGCCTGGAGCATCCTACTGAACACGTCCTGAGAGCAAGCCCTTCATGAACAGGAGTGGGGCTGGCTAGCCAAGGGGACAGGGCCCCTGCAGACCATCCCAAGGACAGGAATCCAAGTGCTCTGGCTCCTGGCGACATCATGGACCATTTCAGCCCTTGTGAAATGAAGAGTGTTGTACTCTCACTCACTAAACCAGAGCTAGAACCTTCCTCACACAAGAAGTCCTGTCCTGAAGCATGGGCAGAAACCCACATGCTCAAGGTGACTTGTGTCTGTTTTGGGAGATGCAGGAGATCTGAGCCTCATTGCTAGATCTGTGATCAAGCACAAGATCCCTCCCCAACTGTTTTCAGTTCACCTTTGTCAGGGAAAAACACAGGCTTAAAGAAAATTATTATTTTTCCAGTCAGCTGTTTGTAAAAAATGCTTTCAAGATGTTTCCCGTGTTTCACAGACTGAAGCAATCCCACTCCAACCCTCCACCAGCACCCAATTAGTGCAACGGCAGAGAACTCCTGTTTCTGTCTGTTCATCTGATCATAAAGAATCATTCCCAGGGAACAGAGCCCACCCCTCCAGGAGCATCCAACAAGGTCTGGATCTCACCTGGGCAGCTGCAACCAGCACAGTTGTGTAATGGAAACCTGACCTACAAACCCTGAACCAAATTCTAGCTGCTCCCCTTTGAAAAGCGAGCACAGGCTGCACACATCTTCTGCCCTGGCTGGTGCCACCTCCCGCAGCTGTAACCCCAGCTTGGCCCCACGTCCCAACAGGACTGTAACCTTTCCTCCATCCAGCACACCTGGGAGGAAGGGGATCACCAGCAAAAAGTGACTTAAAATGGGCCCTGGTTGCATAAATTGTATCATCTGTGCAAAATACAGCCCGGGGATGGACGTGTTTTGGTAGCCAAGCTCTCCACACATCACCACCCACTCTTGGGTTGAAGGACACACAAAGGAACAGCTGGTGCTGCCTCTTCCACCACCCCAGCTCCTCAGGGGAGCTTTTCTCTACACAGACCCAACAAACCAGATTGGTTTGAGGTGTTTTGTGCCTGTGATGCACAACAAAGACATTAAGAGGAACATATGCACCAGAGAGCCTAAAAAGTAACGCACCCATAAAAGCAGAGATGAGAGCTCAGCACACTCAGGCAAATCACAGCAGCTGGGAACTGCAGAGTCACCCTGAGGAGGGGACAGGAGGCAAGGCAAAGCCACCTTCTCCTCCTCCAGCCCAGCACCAGCCAGCAGAGCCCTGGCCAGATGGGAATTCAGACAGACCTGAGCCCAGAGCAGCTCAGCAAGATGAGAACCTTCCCTCGGGTTTCACTCAGCAGGAAAATTCCAAGAGCATTAAAAGGAGGCTCTTCAAAGGAACAGGAGCTCTCATAAGGAGGTGCTTACACTGTCCGCAGTTTGGAGATGCTTTGCAACCATCTGATCCCTCCTTCCCCCACCCAGAGCATTTAAAACGAAGGAGTTTCTTCAGAGAGTGATTTGAATGACAAGGCTTCCCACCTCCTTGGCTGGAAATGCCTTCCTTTCCTCAGTCGTGCTGGAAATAAGGAGAAATTTGCTGTTGATGAAGCACATTCCCAGCCCTAAAACAGCAGCAGCGATGGACAGGGGCCAGGCTGCACTGACCCACTGACCAGCCCGACTTGGCCACGCTCCTGGGCCAGCTCCCACGTGTCCACACCACACTGGGCACAGGACCTCCCCTCACGGATGACACTTCCTTCTGACAAGAGAAACAGCTGGATATAAACTGCCCAGTTGGGTTCATCCCAGGAGAAAAGCCAGCCCAGCCTGCAGTGGGGAAGGGGCTACATGAGCTGGTTGGGAAGATGCCCCTTGACCTCCCCAGAGGTCAGTGTGAGTGTGTTACAGACACCAGGAGCACAGGGAGAGAGATTTTAGACATCACACATAACCACAGTGGATAATAACTCACTAAACACCTGATTTACCTAATGATTTTACCAGCAGCCTTACAAAATGTGGGTGATTGCAGAGGCAGTCGGTGCTTTGCTGCTGCTCCGAGTCACAGGAAGCGCAGCCAAGCCCCAGAGCAAGGCAGGAACACTGAGATTTCCCCCAAGTGTTCTTATCTTGTCTCACAGTATTGAAAGCTGGGGCCTATTGAGAGAAAACAAACAAGCCATGGCATTCACTGAACTCTGCTGCGGCTGGGAGTGCTGTAAATCACGTGCAGGGACAGGCTCTTCATGCAGAAGTGACAAGGAAAAGGCATCTGCAGTGATTTTATGGCACATCAGCATAGAAAATGAGTTTATGCTCCTAAAACCAGGTGATTAAAATTCCAAGACGTCACAGATTTTAATCCTGAGCTAATTTTTTCATCTCTTCTATGCTGTAGCATACATCGCTGACATCAAGAGAGCAGAACTCTCAAAAATCAGATGTCCTGAAGCTAGAGTACAAGAAAATTATGTTTTCTACAGCAAATCAGTTCAACAGAGGTTCAATAAAACATGATTGATAATTAGTGTTTTCTTTTTGGCAGCTAGCAGCAATTGTCTTCTCCTTAAGCCTAGTGCATTTGCCAGTTTAAAACTAATCTGTCCAAAAATGAAACAAAACATCTGCCAAAAAAATTCCCAGTGAATATTGGCTAAGATTTACAAAGTTCTACAGCACAGTGTCACCTGCTACAGCATCAGACAGCTCAACAGTAATTAGGGTAGAGCTGGGACAGCCTTGTGGAAAGAGCCATCAGGCAAATGGAAAATGGATGGGAATAGCTAAATCAGTTTAGATTTCCTTAACAGAGGTAGATCAAAAGAAAACTAACCCGATTAGGAGGGAGAGAGACACTGATCCAGATCCGTGGAGCAAAGCAGAACAGCTATAAAGTGATATTTATGCCTGTTTTCCTTGCCAGGGCTACACAAAGCACCAGCGTGTACCAGTAGATCTGGCCCAGATTTATGGCTAAGGGTAGACCCTTTCAAACAAGGACAGCTTCTCTTCCCCAGTTTACTTTCCCAGTTAAGCAACTGTCCAAAAAAAAAAAAACTTAAAATAGGCCATAAAAAAAAGCCTCCCAAATTTAATTAAATAGAGTAAGTGCTACTCATTGCCGGCTGGCAGTGCCACCCTCCCTGCTCGGGGCACCTTGTCCTGGTTCCAGCAGGTCAGGGATGCTTTGCCAGAGCCAGGTTTTGGCTCAGCCCAGTTCAGCCAGCACCAGATTTGGCTGGGAGCACGCCCAGGTCCCTGAGCATCCTGCTCTGAGGATGCAGGCCAGGGTGGCTCCACGGTCCCTGTCACCAGACAGGGCACAGCAGTGCTGCTGCAGCGCTGGATACTGCAGCAATGCCACACACCCCCCAGGGCATGGTGCCTGCCTTCCAAGGACAGCCTCACACGGATCCTGGTCCTGCACCTCCCTCAAACCCTCTGCTGCCCGAGATCAGCCCCTGCTTCACACAGCTGCCACTGCTGCTGCCCAGGGGCTCATTCTGGCTGAACGTGGCCCCTTGGTGGCTCGCTGGGTGCCTGGGCTCCTCCGTGCCCAGCACAGCACCAGCCTTCTCCCCAGCCCCAGGGCCTCTGCAGCAGCAGCCACCCAGGCTGGCAGGGGAAAAGCTCCACGAAGCCACTGCTGTCCCCAAACCCCAAGGGAACAACTCGCTGCCCAGAGATAATGCCAGCACAAAGAGCTCCCTGCCACCAGCAGCCTCACAGAAGGCCACCCTGGCTGTGTCCCCGCGTGCTCCTGGCAGCCCTGCTGCTTTCCAGAGCTGTGCACGTCCCAGGGGATGCCTGAGCACAGGTACACAGCTTTTTTCCAAAGCAGACGCACTCCCAAGCCGCTGCCTCTTTTGTTCAGGTTAAACACCTGTGCCCCCAAGGCAGCGTTTCACACCATGGCTCTCTGCACCACAAACTGTGCCAACTCTGAAGAGCTTTTTGTTGCCGAAGAGGCTGTCCCAGAGCCAGGGCAGGCTGCACCACTCACCCAGCTCCTGCAGCGTGTGCATCCTGCCCTGGCAGGGACAGCTCCAGCCTCCCCATAAGCATTTCCACCAGCAAAGCCTCTCCACTCACTGCTCCATGTCTCACCCTCCTGGCTTCTGCCCCAGCTGTGGATAGTTCAGACATCCCAGCAGGAGCAGAGGGATGCCCACAATAAAACATGCCTGATGTCCTCATATGTTTTAGTGAGAGATAATAAACCCAGCTGAGGCTTTGCTTGAGTCCCACCAAAGCTCCACATTCCTGTACCAGCACCTGACAGCCCCCAGGGAGCTGAGAGTGCATTGGATGTTATTAGGATCTAACACAGAAGGGGTTTTGGGGCAGGGCAAAAGCCACTTTGCCCCGTGCAGTGCCAATGAACACCCTCCTGGTGCCCTCCAGTCCCAAGACTCCGCGATCTCTGGGTGACCAAGCTCTTATTTTCGTGTCCCAGTCACACAGGAACCAGCACTGGGCTCTTAAACTCATGGAGGAGCTCTTTGCAGAGGGCACAGCAGGGACAGGACAGCTGATAAATGAGATGCCACAGCCACCAGCAGCACGGGACAAGGAGGAGTTTTCAACAGATGGGAGCAGCTCAGTGGGTAGGTAAACAGGATCCCCACTTTTTTCCTGTTCCACCGCTGGAAAACCCACAGGCCCTTCCTGTAGGAAGGGAAGGAGGAGGGTGGGGAGCCACAGCGCTGGGGTCAATTTCCAAAACTGGGAACTGGCTGTCCCAGGGAACCACTCCTCCCCAGGGCAGATGCAGGATGTTTCCACTGCTGCTGGGAACTGATCAGGGCGATCCCTGAGGACCAAAATGCCATCTCAGTGTATTTTAATGCCTTGGGGCAGGAGTGCTTCACTGGGTGGTTTTACCCCAGCACTCAGCAGGAAGGAGCTGAGTGTTTTTCACATGGGCTCTGTATTCCTGTGGAGCACAGTGCATTAGGTGACCAAACCAAATCGACCGCAGGAGAAGTCAAAATACCCAAATATCTTCAGAGGTCTGTGCCAAAATGGTCAGGGATGCCCTCAGTCAGTGGTAGCTGAACGTGCTCCTACCAGAGCTTGGTCCAGGACAGCTGAGGGAGCAACGTGTTTGTGGAAGATCTGAACCCCAAAAGAGTGACACGAGGATCATGCAAGGCCAGATGGCCACACCTCTGCCTCATTCCCTTTATCCTGCTCTGGGCACAGCTCCTTCCCCCTCTGTCTGCAACCCGAGCTGTCAATGCCACCTCACAGGAGAAAAATCAGCCAACAAATATTGCCCTGGAGCTACGAGACAAGGCTTTGGAGGTAAGCAAAGCAAGAAATATTTCCTGTTCACTTGTTCCCCGTAGGGTAACTGAGAGATCAATGCTGCAAACATTCCCATTACTGAACGCATGGCAAATCCTAGAGCATTGATTGATGCAATGCAATGTGACCCAAGTCTTGGATTTCTGCTACAGATTCAGTGCTGACCTGTACTCAGACAGCTCTCCTGGCTCTGAGGAGTGATAGAAAATTGCCACAAATCAGAGTAATTTGGGTCAGGGGACAGAGCAGCAGCTTTTTCAAAGCTATTTCACAACTGCATGATTTAAGTTGTAAAAAAGTAAATTTACTATGACAGCACAGCGAGAATCCTGCTTAGATGCCCTTTCAGATGAAATTTTAAACTTGTTTGCCTTTCTAATAAAAGCAAAATGGACTTCCAGCACCTCTCCATGACCCACCGTCACCTACCAAACCAGACACGCTGTGGTTTGGGCACAGCATCCAGCAGCAGGTTGGAAGCTGGCAGGTTACAGCCTAGGCTGGAACTTCATATCACACTCAGGACTTGCATCACTGTTGTGCCAGCATCAGCTTTAGGAGGAAAGAAACCCCTGTGATAAGTGTCTGACAGGCAGGAGGATGTCACTGCAGATCCACGGGGACTGTCCTCCTTCGCTGGAGCTCTGGCTCTTTCCAACGCCTGCTATTTCAGGCTCTCACACCAAAATTTTAATTAAAAGAAGAGGCCCATTTAAGCTCCCGTGGAGCCCTGCTCTAGCCTTGCTAATTACAGACAAACTGACAGGATCTGAAACGATAAAATAAACCAGGTCTGAGGAGTTTGAGAGGCACAGGACGAGTCTGAGCCCTAAGTAGGTTGAAACTTGCTCTCTGTGGGAGCACTGTGTGTTGTCCAGCCCCGGGGTTCTAAGGGAGGTCCTGGACTGAGGACCTCAAATTGGACCAAAAGGCTGAGAGCTGGGATGGATTTCCAGGTGAATTCCTTGTCCCAAGCCCTTGGGCAAACCACAAACATCCTGCAGCAATGAAACCATGGTGCAGCAGGGCTGCTCCATGCCTGTGCAAGGACTAAAATACCCCTCATTCAATATTATTGAACAGGGTAAAAACTTGCTGCTGTTGAAAAGGATGGGTTTGACACAGGGAATCCTTCAGATTAGGTGATTTAAAAGACCACGAATACACCAAGCCAGAACATCTCACTCCTTATCATTTCAACCAGAACCATGGAAGTATCAGGCCAGGGCAGGAGACAAGCTCTGTGCAGGTTACTCTGCCATGGAAACCATCAGCTGCCAACAAGGTTAAAACAGGGCTGGTGCAAAAAGGAGAATGGTGTGAGAGCAATTTTAAGGCTAATTCCTGCTCTGGTCTCCCTTTTTTAGAGGTGAACTCTACAGCAGTAGTCCCTAGGAGAAAGAAAAAGTGGTATTTTGTTTGGTGGGTGGCTTGTTTGGAGTTTTATTATGAAGGAGGATCGTGGTGTTTTTTAACTAATGGGATTTCTCTTGTCAGCCCAGGTAAAGGCACTCAAAGATGAATGAGACTTTGGAAGTTTCCCACTGCATTTCAGAGCTTGGTGCTCTTACACTCAAGGCAGGGACCTTTCTGCCACTTTGAAAGCACAGCCCAGCACAGCAGACAAGACCACCAGGGAAATGTGAATAAAGGCCTAGCTTGAAAACCTTGGCCAAACTGAAAAATGCTGCAAACTGTCATAACAATGTATTCAGAGCAGGAGAAACACCCCAGAGTAACCAAAGCCCATTTTCTACACAAGTGGCATTTGCAGCCAGCCTGCCTCACGCTATCCAGGGAATCCAGAGGCCAAATCCAGCAACAAACAGTTGCAAATTGCAGGGACCTCAGTGGAAACTGCATCCGCCTGCTAGGAGCTGCACATGGGCTCTTGTTCCCCGAATTAAAAGGGAGTGCAAGGTGCTTGATTGCATCTTGGCTCTTGATTACAAATGCACCAGCAGCCAGAATTAAACAGTTGGCTTCCTGGCCTATTTAGCATCCTTTAGTGCTGGGTTAGAGGGTGGGCAAGGCTTAGGGGATGTTTTTATATACCAGCATCTGATTTTTTTTTAAATTTTTTTTTTCTCAAGACATTTGCAGCGAATGATAACGTTTCCCAAAGATCTGGCCAGGCTCCAGAGGAAAAAAGAAGCGGTGGAAGTGTCTGTAGAAGCAGCTCTGCGCTAGGCTATAAGGCACTGCCTCAACCAGCTGCCATAGCAACTGCTATTAAAGAAAGAATTAGAGCATTCTTCACGGAAGTAGGAAAACTCCCAGTCAATAAGCATAAGGATGAGATGCAAAGGAAAAGAAATAAGGATAAATACAAGCAAGGAGGAAAAATATGCACAACTGAATGAGAAGCAGGGCCCCTAGCACAGGTAGATGTGCTCTGGTGTTGTGGAGATGCCTATAAATACACTAAGATACCTAACTCCACCCTCATTAGCAAGCATTTTAGATACAGTTGATCCTGCCTTGGGGCAGGAGGTGGATTACATGACCTCCTGAGGCCCTCTCAACCTCTATTTTCCATGATTCTAGGAGGGAGAAATCTACACCAGCTGAGCTGAGCTGGCCTCACTCCAGAAAGGCAGGAATTTAAATCTGGAAAAAAAATAGATTTAATCCACTTTTCAAGTTCTCCTTGACCAGGAGGAAGGGGCAGAAAGCAAAGCCTGCACCCACAGCTTACAGGCAAGTTCTTCCTGGCCGGAAACACATTTCCAACTGCACCAGGGGTAAAGCAGCAACATCAGGTTTCATCCTGTGAGAAGGATTCACCCCCAAAAGTACTCATTCCCCCACCAACATAAATTTGCAGAGAACAATCAGACACGTGGCTGCAGACCTGTGGTATTGGTTGTGGGTTGTTCTGCAGGGGGGATTTACAAAACACACGTGAAAACAGAACGATGCTGCAAAAAGCCGGCGAGCTCTTGGGAGCGATCAGGCTCACGTCCCACATCCCTTTGTCAGAACTGGATTAGACCCCAAAACGCAGCCCCAGAGCTCACAGCCAAGCAGAGAAAGCAGTGGAATTTCACTTGGGCTGTGCTGCTCGTTACGCAGAAGACAGCAGAGTCCCCGACGGAGCTGCTGTTTACGCTCTGCTCTGCTCCTCGCTGTCGGAGTGGGACAAAACACACGGTGCATCGGAGCGCAGGAAGCAGCACACACCTGGAAGGCAGCCAGGCAGGCAAGAAACACACTGCCTGCAAGAAAAAACCCCACGGCCCTGCTCCTAGAGCAAGGATCTGCCTGGGTTGGTGTGTCAGCCACGGAGCTCTCAGTGCTCGATCCCACCCAAATCCACACCTTGGTCCCCTCGTGCCCATGGCTGGCAGTGTCCCCTCAAAGAAAACACAGGGAGCACCAAGCTGGGGAGTTACAGGTTAGAAAAAGCCACCGACATATCAGCAAGTAGTACCAGGCTCAGGCTGGGAAGGACTGGCTTCCGCACTGGCAGCCCGGAGACACTGGGAAATGAGCAGCCATCCAAGGCTGCCTCCACTCACAGGAAGCAGAGCAGCCAGGACTGGGAAGGGAAAGGTGAAATGCCACTGATTTAGCACTTGGTTGTGGGCAGGGACATCTCCAGGCACCTGGTTGAGTCGAGGTCCCATTGATAATCTGTCGTGGGCTCACCAAGTCTGACGTTCCCGGCGCAGGCGGCTGCAGCATCCTGAGCTCTCCCTGCCGAGATTTGGCCGGGCAGGGCTCGAGAGCAGATGGTGACCTTACATATCCTACCTGCTGCACCTTGCAGGCACAGCCTGACGAGTTCCAGCCTCTCCTCCCCACTGCCCAATCTCCTTTAGAGGCAGGAATACTCCACATTAACACCATTGACAATCCCAATAAACCAAAGAAATATCCAGTTTGTATTCAGGTGCACATGCAACCAAGGAGACACTGATTTTCTCCTCCAAAACACACTGTAGCCAAACACTGGGAGAAGATTAAGTGATTTAAACTACTTCAAGTATGAAACAAAATCTTGACGACAGTCATTGGCCAATCCCTGTTTGATTAAAAACACCTTGAACCCACACAGTCCATTCTTACTGGCAGGACAAGCAGTTTGAATCCAATGTTTATTCATTACCTTGTAATCCTACTACAAAATACATCAGAAATATTTTCAGTGGTATCAGAAATGGTGGGAGGCAGCACAGGCATAAAAGCCAGAAACCAAAATGATGTGAAAATGACCAATTTCTGAGGGGAAAAAAGAAAAAAAAAAAGATTTCTCATCAAACTTTTTTGTTTAAAGAAAAATTTTCAAATGCATTGTTGAAGTCGATGCCAGATTTGGGAAGGGAGAGGGCCTCATCCCAAGAAAACCTGAGGTGGACTTCCAGCATTAATTTCCAAGCAAAAAAGTGAATATTTGAAGATCTTATATATATAATTTCTGCACTTGATTGAATTTCAGGGAGTGGGAAAAAAATAGAAAAAATATTTACTTGTTATGACAACAGAGAAAGTTGCTGATTCAATATTGCTCACGCTCCCAGATGCCTCTAGTTAGCTGCCATATGCAAATCACCCTGCATTGGCATCACATCCAAATTGCACGAAAAAAGCCAAGTTAAAATGTGGCCAAATACGTGAATCTGCTTTTGGAAGACATACCAACCTCCATTAACAAAATTAACAAAATTCATCATTGCCAAAGGCTCCCACACGCAGCTTCCTAAAGAGGACAGCTCTAATTTCCATACCTAGTGAGTTTAAAATTCAAGAAATGGCTTTGTTATTGAAAAGAAACTTTTAATTTCTGACTCAAGTTATTCTCAAATACCCAGATATACCCTCAGACTGCTGGTGATGAGAGATCTTTTCTTTTCAGAGCCCTTCAAAGGGCACAAAACCCAGGGGAAAAATCTTCTCAGACAGATAAATGCATTTACTCACAGACCTGGACACAGGAACCCCATGAAAAAAAGCTTCAGGAGATTAATAATGTGGGTGGAAAATTAAGGCACCTCATAAAAGGTTTGAAGTAACAAGGGAACAGATCACATCAGCTTGGAAAGGTTAAAGAAAGCAATTTATAGACACTAATTAAGGCCTCTTTTAAAAGTGCCTTTGCGAATGACAAGGTTGGGTTTATTCCAGAGAGGTGCAGAGGGAGGTGGTCGGGGCTGCCCTGGGGATGCTCCCAAAAGGATACACAAACCACAGGAACAGGAGATTTGAGGGATGGCATGGGGGAATCACAGGGAATGTGTTTATATGAACAAACTGCTTCCTCCCCAGGGAAATCCTCCCCACACAGGACCCATGAGCCCCAAGCTTCTGCCCTCTGCTCTGTCCCTGGGAGCTGTTTCGCTATGTTCCAAGTCCAAGGTCACCAAACCCGAGCTTTCCTGCCCTCTCAGGCTCACCAGCCATAAGGATCTGCATGGCTAAACTCCTGCAGAAGCGCAGCTTTATGCAACACTCTGGCTCTGCTGAAGTTCTGCTCGCAGGATGAGGTGCCAGGAGGTGGGAGCTGAAGGACTCTGCAGCGATGCTTCCCGCAGCCATCGCCGCGGGGGCAGCGGGCGCCCGTGGGAGGCAGCTCTCATCCCAGAGCAGGAGAAACCAGGGCACCTCCAGCACTGCTGGAAGGTGAATCAATCCTTGGGGTCTGTGTTTCTCTGCCTCACCCCACAGCCAGCGCCAGCACCTCCAGTTTGTGTCACTCGGGCGGGAGCTCCCCCTGCAAAGAGCCCAGGTGTGCAAAGGGACTCCCAGACAGCCAGTGCCACACGTCTGTACAAGCAGACACCTCACCCACCTCCGGGATCTGTGATTTCAGTTTACAGAACACCAGCTCGTCTCCCCATGCTCTGGGGCTGCTTTTGGAGGAGCTCAGCGATGTAGAAAGACCTGGACACGACAGCCCTGGCTGCTTCTGGGGACAAGGTGCTGCCCTGGGAACGGCAGGACCAGCCTCCTCTCCACAGATTCAGTCCATCACCTTGCAGAGCAGCCTCAAAGGGCCACAGCCCTCAGCAATTTCTTATCTTCTCACAAATCCTCTGCAATCAGTACAGTAGCTCATAAAGCATTCCTTTATTGCATTATAAAGCAACTCCTTCGCAGCCATCGGAGCAGCCCAGAGGCTGCATCCAGCACCACACTCCCTGGAAGCTATGTGTGGGCTGAGTGTCCTCCCTTCTGCACCATCCCTTCGAAACCAGCTCAGACTGAGCCCAGAGCTGGCTGAGGACTTGAACATATTTCCACTTAAAATAGTGATGTTGCGTGATGCCCCTGCCCAGCATTCCCACGAAAGAGTGCAGAACGGGGAGCGCTTCGCTCTCACCTCAGAGCTCACCCATGAGGGGTCTGTAGCCATCTCAGCTTGCCAAAGGGAAGGTCCAGGCAGTGCCCTGCAGCCCAAGGGCACTGGGGGTCACTGCCCATCACTTGCTGTCCCCAGCGCGCCTGGTCACTCACATCTGCCACCAGCGTGTCTGCAGTGTGCTCCCCACCCTGCTTCCCTCAGCACACATCCAAAGAGCTTTTAATAGCAGCTTGTTTGGAAAACCCGGGGTGTTTTGACAGATCTGTTGCAGAAGATGCGAGGAACAAGCAGACAGGAGCCATCAGCCCTTGGCAGCTCCTGCCCTCGCTGGGGTGAGGGTCCCTAGGAGCCCCTAGGGGTGAGGGAAGGGTGAGGGTCCCTAGGTGAGGGTCCCTAGGAGCCCCTGCCTTCGTCCTGCTTGGCCACCACTCTGAGACCATGGAACCACAGGGTCACTGAGGTGGGACAAGCCCTCCAGGATCACCGAGTCCAGCCATTCTCCCAGCACTGCCGAGGCCACCCCTAACCCATGTCCCCAAGTGTCACATCTACACATCTTTTAAATCCTTCCAGGGATGGTTACTGAACCACTGCCCCGGGCAGCCTGTGCCAGGGCTTGACAACCCTTTTCGTGACGAAAGTTTTCCTAAAATCCAATCTAAACCTACCCTGGGGTGCAACTTGAGGCCATTTCCTCTTGCTTTTTGCTTGTCACCTGGCACACAGGAGCTCTTTCAATCTCACCTGGGCAAGAGGCAGAACAAGGACACTGAAAGCAGCACATCCAGGACCTCAGGACCCTGAAGAGCAGGGCTGGGTTCTGCACCCACCAGCTCCATCCCACAGGGCTCCACCACCACTTCCATCAGGAGGAGGTCACACACACCACAGCCTCAGACATCTTCTGGACAAAGAGCCAACTCACCACCCGACTGCACTTTCTCCTCCCTGATTTCCTTGCACAGCACCTACCACCACCCCTCTCCCACCTGAGGGGTGAGAGTGATAAAAATAAACAGAAAAGTCACAAGGAATGGAAATGGCACAGCCGCCCAGAGGCAGCTCGGAGGTGACACGTGCCAGCTGCGCCCCCAGCTCCAACCTTCCTCACACTGACTTATCAACTTCTTAATCATTTATATTTCACCTCCCCCTCCACATCCCACATGGAAACAAAAGATGATTCATATATCAAAATAATCACCTGGGACCTCTGAAAGCCCACAAATTGCCTCACTTCCTTGATAAGGAATTCTGCCAGGTTGGTACCTGGGTTTGACTCTGTCCCCTCCTACCGTTATACTGGTCCCACAGAGGGGGCAGAGCAGGCACAGAACATGCCCACACACCATTTTTAGGACTGAAATTAATTGAGAAAAAAACAAACCCAGTGTAAAAACTTGAGGCATCTGAAGAATCCAGCAACTTGGGAAGCACCTGTGCCCTGGAAACACCGACCCTGCCCTCTCCAGGGGGTGGGGAGGTTGATTTTCCATCGGCAGGGAAATGTCTGTATCACATTTGGTTTTTATCACCACTGGAAAGAGCCACTGCTGGTTCAAGGCCCCATCATGGGCTTGCCCATGGAAAGAGGTCAACAGGATCATGGTGCCAAAAGAGAGCTGCAGCGATGGATTTTCCCTCCCAGGAGGAAAAGAGTGAAGCTGGGAGCTGAAAGCTCAGCTCCGCAGCCCCAACAGTGAAGTATCCATGTCCACATGTGGTGCAAGACCACTGTCCACAGGAGCTCTGCCACCAGAGCCAGAAACACTGGTGTCACTGAACAGACACACAGCAGCCCTGCCTGCGTGCTGCCATCAGGGAGCACAGCCATCCTTCGCCAGGGCCCTGATCATAAACACCTCCACCATTCCTGCAGCCCTCACAAAATGAGAGAGCATCTGCAGGACAGACAGCGAAGGAGCTTTCCTCCTTCCAAACAGCCCAGATGCAAAACCAGAGAGAGCTGAAAGCAAAACTACAAGACTGGCCTCTTGCAGACCCATCACACCCCCAGACACAGTGATGAGCAGAGGCATCAGCACTGCACAGAGAGGAAGACAACGAAACTCTCATCACCTGCCCCAGTGCTGTGACCTGTCACTGGCAGCTGGACAGCTGCAGGTGAAACCCAACCACAGCCTGCCAATACCTGCCAGCACAGGCAGAGGGGACACAAGGCACAAACCTGTCCTCCCAGGCAATGCCAGCAGTCACAGCTTCACAGCTGGCTTCACTCTTGGAGCCCTCCTGGAAGACCACAAGAGCTCAGAGCAAGAAGCACAGAGCCACTGGAGCAAAGAGCTGGAAAGAGCTATAAAACCTCCAAATAAAAGCCTGCAGTTTGCAGGGCATTATCACAGCTCTGCTTTGCCAGGAGGTCACAAATGCACACAGAACCAGAGCCACAGCAGGGCTTGGCAAATGCAGTGGTGTCACCCCTGTCCCTGCTCTGTTTCCAAACAGGAGCAAAACACACACACAAGGACGAGTTACAGAGCACAGAAGTCCTGCTCAGAAACAGGGACACGACTTTGGGGAGATACTTCACGAGACGAGACGAGGTCCTTGCCTTCCACCCACGTACCAGGCGAGGATCCTCTTGCAGAGGATGCTGGAAACTAGAGCAATATTCTCTAGCAGAAATGCTCAACCAGCCACGTTTCCTAAGCATCTTCCTCTGCCATGCCAAGGGATTGGGAAGATCACACCAATTTCATTACCTTGCAGAGCACCAAGCCCAAAGGCTGCCCCAGCTCTCCTGCAAGAGATATTTTTACTCCTCTGCAGAGAAGTACTCTCCAGCTCCCCAGAGCTCACAGGTTTTCCCCCATGCTGTGCTGAGGCTAATGGTTATTGACTTTTAGACACATTTTTTCCTCCTCCCTTTAGATTTTGTAGCAGAAGCAAAGCACTTTCATCCACTTTGAAATGGTGCAATTAAACCAATTTCTGAACGATTTGCAGCTCTGTTCTACAGGAAGCACTAAGTAAAGCCATGCTTCCCAGTATTTTGGGAAAAATTCGTACATCCACATAGCTCTGACTCCATGCCCTCAAGCAAGGAAGCTGAAGAGATTCACACTGACATGTAACTCCCTGCGACAGACTTCTATAAAACCAGTGAGAGGCACACCCAGAAGGCAAGGAAGTGTTTCACACCTCCTGTAAGTAGGATGTGCGAAAAGGAAAGAGGTGAAAACTGCCTTCCTTCACCCAAACCTCAGTCACAACTCCTGCCCTATCCTGGCATTCACGCACCCACTCCCGATGGCAACTGAGGTAACGCTGGCTGGTGTCACAAAAAGCTTTAAAGACCTCAGGGCTCTCTCAGACATGGAAACACTCGGGAGCCCAACACCACACCAAGGGCAGTGCATGGATGGCAGCACAGATGCCTCTGCACAGCACAGAGAGCTCACAGGCAGCCAGACAGAACTGCCAGGCACTAGTGCCATACCTTCCTCCACGTCATTCCTCAGAGAAGCCTCCAGCAGAGCCACGCTGGCTTCAAAAGACACTTTCTTTCTGCTCACAGCGTTTCTCTTCTTTTCATGCTTCCTCTTCTTGTGCTGCATCTCCTTCTCGTACTGCGCCCATTTCTTCAGCTGCTGAGCCCTCCGTTTCTGGGCTGCCCGCAGCCTCTCCAGCGTGGGCACCTTGTCCAGCAGCTGCAGCTCGGTCAGCAGGTCCACGTGGGCGTCCATGGCTTCTGCCAAGGGAGGGGAGGGCGAGGATGTCCCGGGGGAAGGGATGTCCCAGCGCAGCTCCTGGGGATGGCAGCCACCTGCTGCTATACCAGCATCCTGCGGCCGAGCTGGGGAGGGCCCATGGCAGTGTCCGGAGGGAATGAGGTGGGAACCTGAAAGGAGGAGCAGAGCAGGAGAGATCAGTGCCATCATCCCACGCAGACGAGCACATAAGCTCAGCCTGCTGGGAAACACAACATCTCCCACCTCAAGAGGCAGGGCAGTTAACTGTGCTTTAATTGTTCTCACCGGCCTTGGTGATTCCCCCCTTCCCTCACTCCAAACATCCCAGCAAACCCTCTCGGTTAAGCAGAAGTAATAGTGTGCAACTCGTTCATGTCTATTGCTCACACGAACCCTCTCCTACAAGCAGAATAAAGTCTCAGTGAGCCAAGATCTTCCTCATGTTTGATATCCCTTGTCAGGCAGCTCGGGAGCACTTTGAGCACTGAGACAAACATCCTTCCCTGGGCTGGCCCCCTCCACCAGGTCATGTTCCTGGTGTCCCCACCCCACAGTGCTGCTCTGGTGCACACTAGCAGCCACCCCTGAGGCATTCAGAGGGGACCAAGGCTGCAGGGGCAGAGCCCAGGGCAGCCACAGCCACAGAGAAGGCCATTCCAGCACAAATAATCCAGAATCCAGAGGCTGGAGACACACAGGGCTGCCTGTCGGTGCCCCGAGGCCAGGCAGGCTTTCCCAGAGGAGCTCTACCCACCAGGAGCATCATCTGTGCTGCTCTTCATCCGTCCAGCTCCTCCTCAGCCCTGCCCTAGCCAAGAACAGAAGGATAGCCCTGGCTCCCAGGCAGATATTAATAACACTTAAACCACCTCAGCTCTTAAAAACATGGGGCCTGTGCTCATTTCTCTCTTCCTTCGGGTTCACTCCTCACCACACACTAAATCACTCTGGCTTTGCTGTTCAGGCTCCACAAGCACGATGACAGCTCACAGCTCCTGAGCCTCGGTGTGACCACGGCAGAAACCTCTGAGCAGGGCTGGCCACAGAGTGACCAACCAGGGACCCATGGGCAGCTGCCCCATCACCTGCTGCCCAGGAGGAGGAAACACAGCCCACATTTCAGGAGAGGTCCAACAGGTGCACTTGAACTAAAGCTGACATCACAAACAAATTGAATTAATCCTTTCCAAACAGACCCACACAAAGCAATTGAATGGCTCGTGCAAAATCCAGGTAAGCAGCAAATAACCTGGTATGAGATGAGAGCTCTTCTAGTTCAGCCAGCTTAGACGGGAAAAACAAAAAAAGAAAAATAAAGTGTTGATGGGAAAGGGAGATTGGAGACCTTAAGTATTCACAAGCACCTGAGAAAGCCTCAAGAGCCTGAAGTTTAACCCTGCTCCTGCAAAAGAGAAGAAGCAACAGTCTTGTAAGCACTGGATGCAGAGAATCTGTGGAAAAGTATCAGAAGAGAGGCGGCCAGACCCAGCTGAGAGCCATGGAGAGGACACCAAACCTTACCCCAAGCAGGCAAGCCGGGAAAAGCCACGGCTCATCCCCCCAGAGGGTAAAGCAGCCCATCAAGGAGACCTCACTGCGAGGGGCTGGAGTGTCCACACCATGCAGCACATCCACCAGAGCCCAGGGATTCCACCGGGCTGAGCTATCCGCGCCTGCGAGCACGGCCACAGACCTTCCGCGGGGCTCTGACCTTACCTATAAATATCTGGGCAGAGCGAGAGCGAGACACGCCATTTCCTCCAACAGATAATTGGTTTGGGAACTGAAAACAAACAAACCCAGCCAGAGCACACAGGCAGGTCCACGCAGCTGTTTTATCCACTAAATGGCCCAGGACAGCTTCAGCAGCACCTGAAAACCTGATTTGGAGGACTTCAAGATAGACCTGAACAAAAAAAACCCCATTTAATCCTGTAAGAATTTAAGATTGTCAAAGAAAGCTTTAGCTCCACACAGGAACCCAAATCCTTGCAAAGTTTTTCCTGAGGGAGATACTACCTAGAAATTCAAATTCAATTCACTTGCTTGAGATGGAAAACAGGAACTCATGATTTCAGCATGGCACTGTCAAGGGAGGAAAGGGTGCCATGGCCCCTCCACAGCACGAGAGCCACACACAGCCCTCCCTGACCCCTGCCACAGCCCCAGAAACCCTGCAGAAAATGCCTGAATGCGCTTTCCAAAAGGCCCTTATTTTGGGGCAGACCCATTTCCCAAGCGCAGGCTGGAAAGCTCTTCAGCACCTCTGGTGAACTCAGCTCCTGCCCCTGGCAAGCATTCCTGGGGAGTATCTCTGTTGGCAATCGCAGCCTGTGCTGCAGCAACACAGCCTGCAGATCTGAAGCCCCAGTCACAATACCTCGAAGGAGGGGAGATAAGGGCAGGAAATGCCTCTCGGAATACCACACACGGCACTCCCACCCTGCTCCTTTTTCCAGGCCACTTCTGCCATTGTTTGCTGAAAGATGAACAAATATTTTCCAAAACACACCTGGAGTAGAAATGAGGACCTAATACTGCAGGGTTGTTAAAGCAAAAAACTTTATTGCAGCGTTTCATAAAATAAGTTTTCTTGGAGGGTTTAGGACTGCACCTTGGAAAGAGGAACAGGACACTGATTTATAAGGAGAGGACAAGTGTAGCTCAGCCTGCCCATGTTTCAGCTTTCCTGAATGTACCCCATCCTCCAGCAGCTCCTCTGCTCTCAAAACAGAAGAGATGAGAGATTCAGGGGTCTGCAAAGTGAGTGAAATGAAAAGGGGACATCTCTGAAGTACCAAACACCAGCACCTCCTAAACCTACCCAAAAAATGAATCTCTAAAGGAGCTAAAGGGTCCCCCTGAGAGCTCTTCCTGGAGGGGACACAGCTCAACTTCTCCCAGACACAATTCCCTCTCACTCTCCCTGACCCCAGAGCCTCAGAAAGACTCTGGCTCCATCCCTCTGGCTGCCTGTTTTCCTGTGCCCTGCTTCCTTCCCTGCACCAAAACAAATGGCACCTCGACTTCTGGCACAAGCAGGGCAGGCTAACTATAGCTCAGGTTCAGGGCCCAGCATTTGTTTACCTGCAAAGTGGCACAGAAGTGGCTGTGTGGGAGGGAGGCTGTGGTGTGCAAGGCATCGCATTTTGGTTTCTGGTTTATTTAAAGAAGAAAGAAAAAAGCGCCATTGCTCGCGTTCGACGGAGCTGAGTTTCCATGAGCTCAGCAGATCTGCTGCCACCACGCCGAGCATATCCTGCCAGACACACACAGCCCCCGGCACCATGGCCACCGTGGGGACATCTCAGGGGACAGAAGGAAGGCAAGGCAGTGCCATCCCACTCCTCTCAGCACTGCAGCAGGGAAAGGCTCGCTCTGACCAGGTTCCTGTGAAGGACGCACAAGTGTTAGCCAACACTGTTGTGGGTTTTTTTGTAAATTTGCATTTCCTGTATATTTTGTCTCACCTCACTAAGCCCAGAAGGACTTTCAGGGCAAGGTGACTCACTGACAGTACGAGAAGAAGCAGCAATTCCATGAAGTGAAAGTTTACTGAGTCAGTGGTTGCAGCTCTTGCCACCAACCCTGTTTGGAGGCATCTCCGACTCACACAATCCTTCCCATTCCGCATTTTGAGGTTAGCACTTGCATCCCCCAAAGGTGAAAACCAAAGGTACGCATTTTCCTCCACCATCACACACTCAGAGCTGCCTCCTCCACCTTCCTACAAAGCATTTGCCCTGCAGACACTTTGCCATAACGCTGCTGAGGCTGGAGCTGGAGCTATTAAAGCAGCCACACTGCTGAGTGAGGCTGGAGAGGCTCCTCATCTCCTCATCTGATGATGAAGCTGGAGCTGAGACCTGCAAATCCTCTCTCACATCTTCCCAAGGCAGTAGTTAAAGCACAGCATGACACTGATGCAGAACACAAACACTTACAGAAGTCCTTCACTTAAGTGTCATCAACTGATTTCAGTTTTATTCCACTTAAAAAAAAAAACCAAAACAAACACAAACCATAGAGGAACAGCCCTTGAATGGGACACCTTGAAATGAAAGAGTAGAGATTTCTTAAATCTTTCAAGCAAAGGGGAAATTGAAGGCCCAGGGGTGTGAGCAGCCACTTCTGAAGGGAAGAATTTCAATCCCAGCCCCTGGATTGCTCATGGGGTGACACCTGCAGGATTGGGCCCGGATGATTAGGTGAGGTGTCTGCAGCACAAAGTCGAGTCAGTGGCATGAGGAGTGACAGAAATAGCCCTCTCCCCCCCACGCCAAGCTAATCTCCCCACTGGAATTGGAAACCAAGCACGACAGCCTGTAGCAGGGATCTGAGTGCATAAGCAGCCGGCAGAGGAGGTGCTGCCTGATTTATTTATTTCATTAACATCAATCCTGCACCGTGGCAAGGTGAGGAGTTGCCAAATTCACCCCTTCTGCTCCCTGCGAGGGCCAGGGCCAATCTGTGTGTCCCTGTCCCACAGAAAGCAAAGTGACCAGCCCACTGCAGCCCTTCTGCAGAACCCATGCTCTGGCAAGGGCACCAGGGAAGGATTCACAGGCTTCTCCTCCAGGCATCACCCTCAGGATTGTCCCTGCCGAGGGGTACAGAGTGGCCAAAGGGATACAGGAGCACAGAGAGGCCAGAGATGAGTGTTCTGCACTGGTGCTCCTGCTGCTGGCCAGGATCTGCCCAGAGTCCAGAGGAAGCAGCAGAGAATCTCCTCCTTGCTTGCTCCCTGATGAGGGGAAGAGCTCAGTGGAGCCCAAAAGCCCAACACCATCCTCAGGCAGGCAGAAAGCCCCTGAGAGTGGGAGGTGACACCCCAGGGACAGGCAGGAGCAGCAGGGACAGCACAGGAGTGCCACAGCCCCAAGGGAGGGTGGCTCAGAGGATGTGCCTTGGGGCTGAGCTCCATTCCCTCCCTCCCACGGCCCAGAGTGGTGGGAAGGGCAGCAGTGTCCCTGCCACCCTTCCCAGAGGAACACGCTCCCAGTCACTTCCTAAACTGTGTCCCTACAGAGCAGGTAACCACAAACAGCTCTCAGGGGCACTCCCCACCCCAGCGCCGACACGGGAGCTGCTCTGATCCACAGCACCTTCAGAGGATGGGAAACAAACCTCTCTCCTGTCCTACTGACGGGAGCAGGGAGCCCTGTGCTGGACCAGGAGCTCGTGGGGGTTGTGTGGTTGATTTCTTTAATTGGTAGAGCATGCATCACATCCAGAGGGTCTCTCTCATGCTAAGAGCACCAGAGTCTAGCATCATTCCTTGCATAACTGCCTCTGCCACCTCCTGCCTTTTGGAAAAACATTTCATTAGAGCACCATCACCAAGGACACTGCATGGAGCCCTCCTGGAAATGACCCAAACCATCACAGCCTCACACACCTACAGCAGGGGACTCAGCACTGGGCCTTTGAATGAAGGCACACAGGGAGGAGGAGACAAACAGTGACCACATGGGAAGGGCAGCTCAAACCACAAGAGCTATCCCCTCCAAGGAATCACAGCCCCAAAACACTGTTTCACCTGCAATGCCACAGGACACAGTCTCATTTCCTACACAGCAGCATTTCCAGCCTTCTGAAGGTTTTCCTTTCTTTTCTGAAGTTTAAATTTTTACTCCTCTAATATCACCCTGCCAGACAGATTGGACCACCTTGCCTGGATCTCTGTGCATGGACTGTGGCACAGGAGGGCACTGACCATCTCCTCTGGGACGTCAGGGCTGGTGGCAAGGCTGAAGTCAGAAACCTGAGCACAGCCCAAGGCAGTGCACCAAACACCAGCTGGACACACAGCTGAGCCAGTGCCTTCACAACAATCTGCAACACTCCCTTCTGCAGGGGTCAGAGCATCCACTGCTGAGCAGAGGAACACACAACAAGCTCACTCGCATTTCTTGGGGCAGCAAACTCACCGCAAGAGCCACACCACCACCTCGGCATTGTTATTTCTAGTCCTGTGCTCCAGCCACAAGGTGCTGCTGGAACCTCCTCACCCCTCAGTGCTACTCTATGAGCTCTGGTTTTTTGCTTCTGGTGGCAAATTCTTCGTGCACACACCGTGTGATTCTCTCTGTGAGCCCCACAGCACCCATAGGGTAACCACACGGAGGAGTGAAAATTATGAAAATTGTTGCTGCACAATTTAATTTCACTGGTATCTTAGAAGTAAACAGCTCCTTTCCTCACTCAGGGCTTCTGCAGCAGATGCTTGGCACTACCAGAAGAATGGTTCCTCCTGAAGGAGTGACAGGGAAAGCGGCAGGAAACATCACTTAAAAAAATATATATATACATATTTGAGCCAGGACCCCTAAGGGAACACAACTCCTACATCTGCCCTGGAGTGCTGGTGGGGAGGACCAGGTACAGAAACCTTCTGGGTGAGAGATCTCATCAGAAATTGGGAGTTTCAGGAGAGATTCTTGCCTTGCCCACAGGTTCCCTGTATGCAAAGTAAGTAACTTAATCTGTGCCCCAATTACCTTCTTAAAGTGAAGATACTGTTCTACCATCTGCAGCAAAGGAACTTTCACTGCTGCCTGCTGCAATGGTGGTGAAGGTGCATCACTGTAAATTATTTTTCTGACTTGATGGAAAGCTCAAAATTTCAAGCTAAACTCTTCTCCAGAGAATTAAAAACATTTTGGTTTGGCTGCTTTATCTCTAGTTCCAGATAATCTCTCTGTCTTCAATGAGCTCCTTCCCAGCAGAGGGAATGAAATACAAGCAAGAAGAAAAAAGAGAAGCAGCAACTCAAAAAATCTCTTTGGAGCCAAAGCTGGTAATAGAAAATTTTAAGTGCCTCTTTCTTTTCTCCTCCCAACTGTTCCACTCCTAACAATGCTGGCAGTTGTTTGAGGAAAGCCCCTCAGTATTTTCACTATATATTTCCTGTAAACACTCAACACAGCACAATATACATTCTTTTTCCTATCCATATTTCAACGTGGGCTTCCTTAAAAGAAAAAAAAAAAAAACCAAAACCCCAAACCTTCTATGCCAGGCAGTCCTCCCCCACACCGACATGCACAGAAACAACGCTGCTTTTCCCAGTGGCACCTGAGTGAGGAAAAACACAAACCTGGTGGTGGTCCCTGGACAGAAAGGGCTGGAGAGCTCAGCAGACACAGCAGGGAAGGGTTTTGTCTGAGCACAGTTCACACACATGGTCCAGGGGCAAGCTAAGCATTAAAGCTAAACCAGCTCAGACCTCGCTCTGCTCCACGTGCCTCCTGTGCAAAGCTGCTCCTGGAGCTCTGCTCCCAGCGCAGGGCAGCAGCACCTGGAGGCGTTTTAAAAGGCGTTTTAAAACCCTTCCTCTAAAAGTTCTGCAGAGCAAACGCACCTTTCTGTCCCTGCTCCGCACAGCACTCTCAGAGCTGCCACTCTTCTGCGTTAAACTGCCCTGGCCTGAGTAAATTTTCAAATCTACAAGTTCCACGTGGATAGTTTTCCCACTCTAGTTGGGGGTTTCTTCTCCTGTCCCTATTTTTATTCCCCAGCACCGTCGCTACCGGCCAGGCTCCACTCTCACTGGCTCTCCTCCACACTCCTGGGCAGAGTGGGCTGTTCCAGGTGCAGCTCAGGAGCACCTTGAAGGATGCTTTGGAGCTGTAAAACCTTCTCAGACCCTTGCACGTCCCCAGGGTGAAGCCTTGGGTTTGCCTCCTGCTTTCAGTGAATCAGTAAAAACAGACACCCTGCGCTCCTGGCCATGAGCTTCCTCAACCAGAAGGGAGAAGGGCATTTCTGCAGCTTGGATTTGAAAATCTAACAGCGATTTTGAGTTAAAAACCAGAAAGCTCAGGGCTCAACTTCAAACTACACCAGAACAAGGCATTCCCTTTTAACGCAGCGCCATAGAGAAACCTCCTCGACAGCGTGTGAACACAGACAGCACACACTAATTGTCCTGATTCCTTTTCTCCCTGAGCTGAGGGCTGTGTGTGGAACCAGGGGCACAGCTCTCCCCTCTGACCGTGCCCCACACAGCGCAGGCTGCTCCAGAGATGATGCTTGAAGACAAGGAAATTTATTCCTTCAAGAATCCAGCACGCACCACTCCCCTCTCCCCTTTGCTCCCCTTAGCAGAGAAGTGTCTGCTAACAAAATTTATCTCTGGCATCAGAGGAGCAGCAGGATCCCTGCCCTCAGGCAAAGAAAGAAGGATCAGAATGGGATTTCTGTGCAAACATGAAGAGAATCCCAACTTCCCTCGCACGAGAGCAGCCCCATCCTCTGAGCCAGGCAGTTAAATATTGAAGGAAAGGCATGCAGCAGCTCCGATTATGTGGAACAAAAATTAATTGAGGGCATAAGTCTCCGATTGGGCTCTCCATTTATTTTTTTCCACAGCACATTATATGGGAGTGGGGGTTGCAATGCAGACACCTGCAGGGAAAGCAGCCCGACCCATCTGTGACAGGGATATTACCTCTTTTTATTTGTTTTTCTGGTTACAGCTTCCATTTTTTATCAACCCTGCCACAGACAGATGTGTGGAGGCTTCCAAAGCTGCATCTGCCTTCCTGACATTTTCAGCTACACATTGAGAGATCTGTAATTTGGAAAACAACATTTTTTTCCTCAAAACAGGCTTTAAAATAAGACACTGGAAAAATTAAAAAAAAAAAAAAAAAAAGCCGTAAACCCCAAGCTAATTTCCACCAGAATCTCAAAAACACCACTGGAAGAGCCCACACCCTTCCCTCAAGATATAAATTAAAGCCCTATTCACGCCCTCACCCCACTCTTTTTAACAGAAATCCTTCCATTGTTTAAAGCCATTTACATATATTTTGGCCCACGGGGAAAAAAAAAAAAATCCTGGGAACAGCCCTATTCTGGCACAACAACAAGCTAGATAAGTGCCTGGATTTTCCATTTGCAGCTCCTAGGCACCTCAAGCCATGCCAGGGTAGGCTGTGGCAGCGTCAGGGCTCTTGCAGGCTCTCAGATATTCCCAGGGATGTGCCTTTCCCTAGGAATGCCCACCCCGGGCATCCCACACAGATGTGCATCTCCAGGGCTGTGCCTTCTTGCAGGGAGTTACCATCCAATGGGACTACATTCCTCTGTTTTTAATGATTTTCTGGGTTTTTTGCCACCAGAAGAAAGTCCTGCCTTGCTCTTCTCTTTCTCAGGCAAAGGTGTGATTCTGTCAGCTTTACAGCACCACAGTGACAAAGCCAGTGATTGGCAGAATTTAAAAGCGTTTGCTACGCACCTGACAGGAGGAATATTGATTTTGTGGGAGATTTATGAGAGGATTCTCTTCCCAACCATCTGATCCATCCACTTTAAACAGCAGTTGCATTTAATTATTGCTAACAAAATGCTTTCAACTCTAAACCTTACGGACATTATCGAGCGTGTCTATAGCAATCCCAATAATCCTCAAAAGGTCTTAACCAAACAACACAGAGATGCCCTCTGACCCATCCTGCATCCATCAGGGAGCCCAAACAGCTACTCAGGATGGTGTTACCCTCCTGCCTCTGCTGTGCAGGGTGCCAAAAACACAGAGAGTGAAGAGGTGAGACTTTGGGAAAAATTAATTATCCACGCTACAGTGTGGGATGCTTTGTTCCATACAGCTCCAACATCTGGATTTGTTGTTTAGGGCACAGCCCTTACACCTTGGTGAACTCCCCTATGACTTATTGCATTGCTAAGCCACGCACACGTCACCAAAAAATTCATTCTCGAGTTCCCCCAGACTCTGCAGGTCAAGGTCAGCCAGCAGCATGCAAGAAGGGCCCTGAGCTGCTGATCCAACACTCACAGAGGGGTCAGGCCTCCTGCAGCACCCTACAGCTGCCATAGGGTACCAGGGCCAGCCCATCCTCAGCGGCAGCCCAGAGAGCACGCCCAGATCAGAGCAATCCGGGCTGCTTTCCCTCCGAGCCCGCAGGAATATTACAACAGCATCTTCCAGAAAGTGGAACCACACTGCTTGAAGAGGACAAAGGCTCCTTAAGATGCAGATGAGCAGAAAGCCTGCACGGGAAGCGGCTCTGCTGGCGAGGAAAAGCAGCTCCAGCACCGCCTCTCACTTCCACCTCTGCCCGAGCCGCGCTCCAGAGGAACTCGCCTTATCTCAGATGCGAGCCATGAGATTGAAACGAAGTGTTTTGCTAGCAGAATGCTAACAAAACGTTAGCACAGCTCTGTGTGGTGCCAACATCGCCCGTTTCAGTCTGCAGCCAGACTCTGGGAGCAGCTTGCCACTGCCTTGCTTGCGAGGCAGATTTGCTGTTTCTAAAGAACCTTATTTTTAGGCGCAGCTATCAACCCGCACGTCACCATTCATGCCCTACTTTCTGTGTTTTCTGCATCTCCTCTTGGCCACAGTTGGGGTGGTTGTTGGCTTGGTTTGCCGCTCTGACAATACAATTGCTCTGACATTCAGTTTAATCAAGTATTTACCACTTATTAGTTTGAAAATAGGATTTTGGATACTTTAGATTGCCTTGACTTACAAGCATGAAACCAGAATTGCTGGTGCAGCTCTCCTCCTCCTCCTCAGTCCAGCTCTTACTTTGCTTCTACCATTTCTGGGATTACCAGCACAAGGGCTGTGCTTCCTCAAACCAAAGAGAACTGAGGAAAACCTTGGAAAATCTTGGGAAACCTCATCCACTCATGAGCCCAAGGATTAGCCATGCTTCTCTGCTGTCCCAATGTGCAAACAGTAAGACTCTTCCCAAAGACATAATGATTTAAGGGCCAGAACTCAGCTGGGAAGAATGGCTGCTCCGAAGGGAGACTTTCTGGAGGGTTTTCTGAACCCTGCCATTGGCTATGTCCTTCACTTGAAAGTTTGTTCTGAGAACAAATGTTATTTGCATGGCAGAAAAACCAGTGTATGAGTCAAATTGAGGTAGCAGGGGCACCTTAAAGCCCAAAATGTGACCTGATCCTGCAGATGGTGGGGACAGCCCTCTGCATCCGACTGACAGACCCGCAGCACCGCTCCCACCTGCTGCTCTGGGGGGTAAACAAGTCAGCAAACAAAACCCCCCTCACACACCAGATGAACTCTTGCTTGACACCTCACTAATAAAAAGCCAAGTCCTACACAAATTCCTAAATCTCACCTTTGCACCACCAAGGTGAGAAAGTGAAGGTGTTACTGGGCACCTCACGGCCAGCACGGGACTCTCATCCCTCCCTTGGGCTTTCTCCTTGGATGGCTATCTGAGCTTTGAGCTGATGAGTAATCAAGCCATCTTTACTTGAGACATCAAGTAAAATCCGTCCCTGTGAAATGCTGCCCATCTCCAACATCACCACCTTAGAGCAATGCCCCAGACTTGGGGTTTTCCCATATGGATCCTTAGAGATGCCATGGCTAAGCCAAAACATCACACGGATGGGACACAATTAAGGCAACTGGTCCTGATGAGTGAAGCTGTGCATCTCCAGCCTTCCCTCCTAGGGTGTCCTCTCTCTTCCAGAAATACCCAACCTGCCACTCCTGCCCCTGCCAGCTCCAGGGCAGAGCATCAAGACATAGCAGACCCTCACCTACAAAGCAGGGGCAAGAGCAAACTCACCAGGACGATCTCTTGGCAAGTCAGGGTGAGAGAAAATGGGGGGATTGCTGCCAGCTTGTTTGTGTGCACTTAGGGTGGCATTTCCAACCCTGTAATTGTTGCATAATGAATTTAGCAACGGAGTTCAGGAGCTGTGATTCATTCAGGCCAAGAAAGCATGAGTCAGCCCCCAAAGAATCATGAGATGTTAAAATTACATACATTTAATTCGAGCCTGACAAATCCAAAGGAGCAATGTCTCAGCACAACTCAAACCATCATGTGAACATCCTCACTGCTTCTCCCCAGACCAGAGCAGCACCAAAGCAGAGCCTCTGGCCACTGCAAATAATTTACACCTGCCAGCCCTGCCCATCAGCTCCAGCTCCCAAAGAGCCACCTGATGCTCCTCTTAGCTGGTGCTCACACTGACTTACTGAGAAAGGCAGTGAGGCCTCACCCAGCCTGAGAAAAGCTTTTTTTTGCTGTGTGTGACCTGCTCAGGAGCTGCATGGGGACAGGGGAGGACAGCAGAGCTGTGGGAGCTGGCAGCCAGGGTGTTAGTGCACAGCACAGAGCTGGGGGTGGGAAAGGACTGCAGATCCCTGCAGGGGAGTGAGCATGAAACAAGGAAGATTCATTACAGCAAATGATGCCTGAGTTAAGGAGCATGTGTGGATGCAGAGAAGACCTCAGAAAAAAGGTGGTGTTTTCCTGGTTCTGTTGGGGATCCTGCTTGAGCCATGCCCTCTATTCTGCATTTTCAGGGCCCACATACATGGAAGGAAAGTTATTTTGAAGTGAGATAGGGCGTGAATTCAAAGCAGAACAACTATTCTGGGTTAACTCCCCAGGTGGCTTCTTATTCTAGAGTCGCAGTACCTTTTTCTAGTTTAATTCACTGTAAAAATAGATCAGGCCAGTGGCTCTCATCTGCAAGGCCATGGTAGCTGGCCTGCTGCTTTTAGAGCATCATTAATTGGAGCCTCAATATGGGGACATGGGGGGCTCCGGGATGCAGATGGGATAGTCCAAATTTGGGAACATCACATTAACTTAGAGCAGGAAAGAAACAGCTGCCTGCAGGAGGGTCTGCGCAGGCACAGGGCTGTCCCTGGAGCAGGTGCATGGGGACACACCCGGGCAGGGGACAGCCCATGCCGTGCTCTCTGCCCACCACAAACCAAACAGCACGACACGAGACCCACAGCCTGCCCTTTGCACACACCCCAAGGCCTCCTTGTAATGCCATTTTTGTTTGAATTTACCATTTATCAAGCTTCCATTTAGCCCCGTTAATCACAGCCTATCAAGGCCTTTCAAATGCAAACACAGAAATGTACCCAGCCGCACTTCTCCCGTTTATCCTTCTCCTGCTGGAATTATGGAAGGCTACAGAGCAGGAATGCCAACCCACCTGTCTCACGCTTTTCAACCACTTCCCATGGGATGAAATCAGCTGACTATTCTGGAAAAAAACAGACCGATCTCCTTCCCTGCCAGCTAGCAACATTCAAGGAGAGCAAGCAATGTGTTGTGCCGGAGAAAGAGCATCCCTGTGAAAGTCAAGGGGAGAGGCAGATGGGCGGCTCCGGCAGGACCCGCAGCAGCACATGGATGCTGTCTCTGGAAGCAGGGACAGCCAAAGCACCTTTGTCAAAGGCTTTGTATTTCCTAGCTGGGCCTCTAGAGCCAGAGATCTCACAGCTCACTTAATCCCCGTCAAACGATACACCATTTGTTTGCTTTGTTTGGGTATTAAGGCTTAGCCTTCCTCGAGCTATTCATTCTTTTTCCTCCGTGCCTGCGTGGCTGTTAACCCCAGTGCTGACAGCTTCTGAGAGCTGCAAGGAAAAGCTCTGCTGGGAAGAGCCACATCACTGCAGGTGACGTTTGTGAGTTGTGACTCAATCCCGTGTCGGAGGCTTCACTGACGAACCCTTTCCCACTTTGCTGTGAGAGCTGCGGTGTTGCATTCACTCCTCTCACCTCCCAAAGTCTGGCAGCTTTTCTGCTGCTCTTTGCTCAGGTACAGCACTGCCCGGCTCAGTGAGAACCACCCTGATTTCAGGGGCGAGGTGCAGGTGATTCCCACCCGCACTACCTGTCCCCCGTGCTGGTGGCCAGCACCCTGTGCTCCACGCTGAGCCTGCAGCCATGCAGGACTGGTGTAGGAGAGGGCTTTGCCTTAATCACAGCTGGGCTCAGCTTGCTCCTGTACCACCCTGCACCTCCACCCCAGCCTGCAAACCACCCGGGCTCCGCTGTCCTTCCACGAGTGTCACCTTCAAAAAGAAAAAAAACCTCGGAAAATATAGTATCTCTCTATATATAAAGAAAAAACGTGTTGGACAGTAAAAAGTGACAGTCCTGTGCATGCCCTGAACAAGGCTGTGGCAAGCAGCAGAGCTGCTGTGGGGTGGTGACAGAGCAGCAGAACGAAAGCGCAGGGGAGAGCTCGGGAAGGAGACAAGGAGAGACAAGCAGATTAACAGAAGACGACAGATTTCCAGTAAGATTGCGATAAGCCTCTTGAAACTTCCCTAAAGGATGAGCCAGCTGGCAAGCCCATCCTAGGAGGTGGTGTAAGTCGCCTAACAGCCTTGAAAGAGCTAACACCTGACCCCTTTCACACGTCCCAGCTCACTCCCGCAGCTTCCAAAGCAAGAAAAGCTGAACAGGCCACACCTGGATGCTTCTGCCCTGGCACTCACCCACAGTCCCAGCCCTCCTCGCAGAGAAGCCGCTGGCCCTGAGCTGTTCTGAGCGAGCAGCGAGGTCGGGCTGACCGCAGCACAGCGGAGCTCGCAGTCCTGCTCTCCCTGACTGCCCACCCAGCACGTTCCGCTGCCCACCAGGGGCTAATCCTGACCCGTGTCCCCAGTGCCAGGCCACAAAGCTGCCAGGCATCTTTGGGACGTGGCACATCGCTCCAGGAAAGGGCTTGGCCAAAGCAAGGATGGCGATGACAAGGTGATGAGTGGGAGCCCTGCATTATGCTCTCACTTCCTTCCTAAATTCAGCTCTGCTGAGACCCCCCAGAGCCAAGTCCTCCAAAACTATCACCCCAGTGAGCAGTTTCACCCTCTGAGGAGGAAGAGGAGAGGGCTGGGGGAAGGCAAGCTTGAAGCGTTAAGATTTTTTATCCTTCAAAGGACAATTCCTTCATAACCTGCTGGACATGGAGTGGACACCACGCCCAGGTATGGCTAAAAGGAAAAGATCCCTATGTCCCCTTCCCAGTGCCACAACAAAACCCCCTCACTGTTTGAAACTGGAGGGTTCACCTGGAGCATCTTTTTCAGGATAATGAACAGCAGCAGCCAGTTTATTTGATATAAGGCAAGTTTTTCTTCTTAGGCCAATTAGCTGCTGATATAATTTGCCCACTGAGGTCACTGAATCATCGTTTAGCAGTTTCAAAGGAGATGAGATGAACTGCAGGCCAATTTCCCCCCTCCAGCTCAATGAGTGATTCAAAATGCAGTTAATGATAGTGGCTCATAAGTATCTGGCAGAGGATTTGAGAGAGCAATTTATTGCCTAAAAAGAGAGGGATCTCTTTCAGCCAAAGCAGCTCAGCTGGTGAAGATGTAGAATCTGATTTTGCCATCTTACTTTACAG